>CM031600.1:21581979-21604479 GCA_018398815.1 Conus ventricosus | reverse complement strand
GACAATTTCCAGTTAGTGGAAGAAGAAAAATAAAACTCGATAGCCCGGTGGTTATCTCCCTTATCAGACTTGATTTTATTTCAATTATCATTTATAGCCGTTAGTAACGGATATTCTGGTGAATAAAACATCGGGAATCATCCATGACCCACAATGAACATAACTACAAATTTCAGAAAGATCGGCCCAGAAGTTATGCCAGGAGCGAGTGGAACACATTTTGATCACGGACAGACACACAGACAGACAGACACACAGACAGCATTTCTTCGTTCCCATTCTAAAGTACTCCCTGTTCTATAAGAACTGGGAGTACCAAAAAAAGGGATATTTAAGATTAACCTTTTCTCCACATCCGATAATTGAAGGTGCAAAAAAAAAAAGAAATATCTCACAAGATAAAAGGAAAAAGATGTTTAAGATTGCTACCGATAGGCTTTTTCCTGCTCTGATATGGAATGCTTTCCGTACCAGTTCACGTGCCTCCTCTAATATCGAAAGTCTTTAGTGCACGTCTGATAGCAGTCCAGGACAGCGTGTGATCTAGAATTTCTATACATCAGGTTAGTATCAGCATTCCTATCAATGTCTGCAGGACTAAGTACTGTGGAATATGTGAACGTAAAGGGGGCACCTTGATCGGTCCACGTGCTTCGCCATCTAATGCGTGTGACGTCAAAAGAAATGCCATACCACAATGGCGTGGAGGCGATTTCAATGCGGTCAACTGATCGAGCTACTTTGCTGTGGTTCTTGATTGGTTCAGGTTCTCGATCGGCTGTTCTCACATGGAGAGTGTGCTGGAAATATCCTCCTAGATGAATCTCTCTCCTCTCTCTCTCTCTCTCTCTCTCTCCTCTCTCTCTCTCTCTCTCTCTCTCTCTCTCTCTCTCTCTCTCTTCCCTCTCTCTCTATCTCTCTCTCTCTCTCTCTCAATGAGTCTAATGTCAAGTTAATACAAACAGCAGCAGCAGCAAAGATATGAACTGATTTGTTTAATTTCTTGTCGCTGTGATATTCTATTTAGCTGAAGTTGATCATAGGCCTGGCTTCGTTGTTTGAGACTGTTAGTTTCGTTCTTATTATTAACCGCTCAGATGCATTTTGTTACATTTATCATTTAGAAAGAAAAAACAACAAGAGTACATTGACCCTAAGATACACCCGCTTCCATCTGCTCATACTACGGCTAAACCAGTAGGAAACTGTCGTTTATACAGTGATCATGCGTTGATGAAATAAGACGCTGTCTGAACCATAATGCACATCAACTGTATAATTCGAGGATGGGTGGTAAAGACCGAAACAAAAAGGGGGTTAAAGAGGAAACAAAAGCAAAGCACAACGTTTCGACTCCTAGAGTCTTTTTCAAGTGGCATGAAACTGAGGACACAGGAATTGTTTCAACAAATCTGAAGTGACAAGAACTCATAAAGCAAACACACACACATAAAGGGGAAGGCAAGGGATTGTTTCAACAAATCTGAAGTGATAAGAACTCAGAAAACTCCGCACACACACCCCACACACACACAACACACACACACACACAAACCCACGCACGCCCACAGAACACCCCCCCCCCCTCTCTTCCCCCCACCCCCCCCACCCTTTTTTTCTTTCCCCCCCCCCCCCCACAACCCACCCACCCCCCCTTTTTTTTTTTTTTTTTTTTTTTTCCTTCCCCCCCCCCCCCCCCCCCCCCCCCCCCCCCCCCCACCCCACCCCCAAAACCCCAGCTTCGCATGGTATAGTTCGGATGGTGACTCCATCACTTCAGTCCTTGATGTTCAGTCCGTGGGAGTGATCGTACCTAGCCTAGAGATCAGAGATGATTCAAGGAATTTTCGGTGTATGGCATCTGAGTGGTTTTGGTGAACAGCAGAGATTGACATATGAAACACGTTAGTCCAGGGCTATTGAAATGTGTACCTATGGGGTGTCCTTATTCAAGTTGACAGCCTGGAATGTTCCCTGAATCTTTCATCCAGGGTCCGGTAGGTCTCACCACAGTAGAGTTTGGAACAGAGGCTGCATGAAAGAATGTACACCAGTTGGAGGATCGCAAGTGAAGGGATCTATGGTGAAACTTTGCCTGATGGGCCACTGAGGGTGTTAGTGGTTGTATTTAAAAAGGGGCAGGTTTTGCCATCGGGGGTTCGTTGCAGACGGTGGTTTCCTGGTGGAGAGTACTCGGTGAGTCTTTGTAGTGGCTAGTATTAGATGATCCCTGAGGTGAGTACAGCTGGTATGACACTAATGGAGGTTTGTCGAAGGTGGACTTGAGTTTAGGGTCTTTCATCCAGGATGTCAAAGTTTTTCACAAGGATGTTTTTAACCTGGGAGGGTTGTGTGGGTGGGTAGGTCAGAGATAAGGACTGGTCGGTCAAGATGATCTTTGTTCTGAGACGGGGGTCATGGCCTGAGTCCTGGGGGTGCGGAGGGCGGGCACCGATTGGTCGGCAAAGATGATGATGCTTCAGGGTACCGCGCTTTCGGAGAAGGTATCAAATCCAAGTGAACCTGCTGTTTTGAAGTCGTAGTCATTGCTGACAGGTATTTGATGCGACAGAATTGTGAGTATGGGATGCTCTTCTGGTAGGACTGGGGTGGGCTAGATATGAACTTGATGGTAAGAATGGTGAATCAGTTGCTTTGTAAAACACTGATGTTTTCAGTTGGATCTGTGCTGGTGATGGATACTGAATGTCTAGAAAAGATTTACTAGTTCGGTTGTTTCAGAGATGGTGTAGGTGAATTTCAGGATGGGTGGATTGATGACACAAAGTGTATGATATAAGGGAAGGTTCAGCCTTGGAGCTTGTGGTGATTACCTATTTTGTTCGTCTATGAAGCGTCTGAAAAATGGTGGGACACGTCCAGGATTACGTAAGAGATTATCTTGTCTCGATGAAAACCATAAAGAGGACATGCGTTACTCGGCCCATCTTGGTGAAATAGACCACCCTCGGGTATTTGACAAAGTGGCAATCGCCGAAGACAGGAAAAACGGTTCAGTGTAAGGATCAGTTCTGCAGTTCTGAGGATGGTTGTGATGTCGATGTCAAAGGTGCTGTATTCAGTAAAAATGTTTTATGGACCTGTAGACCCTCATTGTGGGGGATGCTCGTGTACAGAGAAGTGACATCAATGGTACAATAGAAACGGTCAGAATCCATCGGGGGAAAATGGAATTGGTTTCAAACAGTTGAAGGGCGTGTTTGGTGTCCTTGACAAAGATTGCTGAGACGAAACATGTGGTTGCAGGGAGCGTCGATTTTTTGGAAAATTGTGAATAGAGTTGTCGGACTGGAACAGGCGTTAATATGGGGACGTCCAGGGTTAGTTGGCATGTGAAAGTTTTGGAAGGGGATGAATTTGGAATTCCCGGGGTTCTCGAACCACAGCTCTTGAGGCTTCAGAGTGGGAGATGACCGATGCAATAGCTTCATTGACAATTTTCTTACGAGGGCGTTGTCACTTTTTTATCTGTTGGTTCCTCAATGGGGGGTAGAAAGTCGTGTCTGACAGCTGTTTTTTTTACTTCCTTTTCATAGTTGTCCCTTTGCCACAAAACTATCGCACCACCCTTATCGCGGTTTGATTACCAATCTGTTCTTTTCTTCAAATCATGTAGTGCTTCACTTCATCACTGGACAGGTTGTGAGTGTTTCAGTGGTTGGAAGCTTAGTTGTTGGATTTCTGTGGCACTTGTCAATGTAAAAATCATACGGAGAGAATTCTCCTGGTTTGGGTGTCCATATTCCACGCTCTCTTTGGAGATAGAGGTGAGCGATGTCATTGTTGTTTGTTTACATGTAGAGAGGGAGAATGGTCTGAAAGTGTGCTGCAAGTCGTAATCTGCGGAAAAATTGTTGGCAGTGATAGAGTGTGGGACAGGAAGTTTGTTTCGGGTTTCAGAGGGACAAACTGTTAAACCATGGCTTAAAAGTGCTTTCTGTTTGTTCTGGGAGTATGAACTTATAAGGAATGGTCCCACTACCAGTTTGTCAGAGTCCACTGGTGCTTGGGAAGTGGGCTGTGTGGTCACTTGTATTTCCTTTTGGCAAAGTTGGTTTAGTTTTTGTGCTTTTTCTTTTCTTTAGGCTTTCATGTAGGTCATGTTTGGCGTTCTTCACAGTGTTGATATGATCTGTGATGTCTCTTATGAACACAGGCTAAGCCATTTGGTGGCGGAGGCTTGATGAGTTCATTGCTTTTGTCGTTTGGGTGTAAAAATTATGGTTGCTTGCGACATCAGGTTTGAGCTTGCTTTGAAAAGAATCTTCTGAGTTTTCACGTTCTTCTCTTTTTGATAAAGGGATAGAGTTTGAAATTTCAAAACGAAAGCCATAGGAATGTAATTGTGTCTTTGGCACTGACGGATAAAACATTATGACTGGAAAATTTGTCTTATCAATGTTGCTTTGGAGGTAGGCACACCCTGTCCCTGGGTTTAGGGTGCGAGAGTTCGTAATCTTTAGGGAAGAGCGGAGTGAAGAATGGTGATGAGAGCGGCATAACACAGAGGGAAATTAACGAAGACAGACGATCAATGTTGACATGGAGTATACATATTCCAGGTGCAGTCTGGTAGGCTGGTACTTAAAAATGATAACCACTTGACTGGGTCTTTTTCTGAACAACTGTATAATTCGAGGATGGGTGGTAAAGACCGAAACAAAAAAGGGGGGTATTTAAAGAGGAAACAAATGCAAAGCACAACGTTTCGGACTCCATAGAGTCTTTTTCAAGTGGCATGAAATTGAGGACTCCAGGAATGGTTTCAACAAATCTGAAGATGTTGGACATAGAACTAATAAAGCAAAACACAACACATATAGGGGAAGGCAAGGGAATTGTTTCAAACAAATCTGAGTGATAAGAATCAGAAAATTCCGCACACAAACCACACACACAAACACACACACACACACACACACACTAACCCACGCACGCCCACAGAACACCCCCCCTCTTCCCCCACCCCCACCCTTTTTTCTTTCCCCCCCACCCCAAACCCACCACCCCCCACCCTTTTGTTTTTTTTTTTTTTTTTTTTTCCTCAACCCCCCACACCAACCCCACACAACCCCAGTTGCGCTTGGTATAGTTCGGATGGTGTACTCCATCACTTCAGTCCTTGATGTTCAGTCCGTGGGGAAGTGATAGTACCTAGCTAGACGATCAGAGATGATTCAAGGAATTTTCGGTGTATGGCCTCTGAGTGGTTTGGGTGTGACAGCAGAGATTGACTTATGTAACACAGTTATGTCCAGGGACTTTTGAAATGTGTACATTTGGGGGTGTCATTATTAAGTTGACAGCCTGGAGATGTTCCTGAAGCTTTCTTCCAGGGTCGGTAGGTCTCACCACAGTAGAGTTTGGAAACAGAGGCTTGCATGAAAGAATGGTACTACAGGTTGGAGGATCGGCAAGTGAAGGGGATCTGATGGTGAAAACTTTTGCCTGATGGCCCCTAGAGGTGTTAGTGGTTGTATTTTAAAAAGGGGCAGGTTTTGAATCGGGGTTCGTTGCAGCGGTGGTTTCTGGTGGAGGAGAGCTACTCGGTGAGTCTTTGTAGTGGCTCTGTACTAGAGATTCCCTGAGGTTGGTTCCGCAGGTATGCCTCTAATGGAGGTTTGTCGAAGGTGACTTGAGTTTTAGGGTCATCCTCAGGTTGTTCAAAGTTTTTTCACTATGGATGTTTTTAACTGGGAGGTTGTGTGGGGTGGTAGGTCAGAGTAAGGAGCTGGTCGAAGTCAGATGATCTTTGTTCTGAGAAGGGTCATGGCCTGAGTCCTGGGGGTGCGGAGGGCAGATTGGCGGCATCGATGATGACTGCTTCAGGGTACCCGCGCTTTCGGAAGAAGGAAACACATCAGTTGAAATGCAGTTTGATGTCGTCGTCATGCTGACAGTCTCTGAGGCGACAGAATTGGAGTAAGGGATGCTCTTCTTGGTAGACTGTGGGTAGGCAGAGGTGGATCTTGAGGGTTAATAATAGAATGTGAATCAGTTGCTTGTAAACTCTGATGTTTTCTGTTGATCTGTGTGGTGATGGATACTTGAATGTCTAGAAATGATACAGTTTGTTTCAGAGATGGTGTAGGTGATTTTCAGGGCTGGGTGGACTGAAGACACAAAGTGTTGAAAATACTAGAATTCAGCCTTGGTGCTTGTGGTGAAAACTATGATGTCGTTGGAAGCGTCTGAAAAATGGTGGGACACGTCCAGGTTACGTAGAGATTATCTGCTCCTGATGAAACCCATATAAAAGAGGCTTTGAGTAACTCGGCCCCATATTGGTGCCCATGAGCCACCCCTAGGGTTTGAAACAAATGTGGCTAATCGCCGAAGCATGTAAAACTGTTCAGGGTAAGGACCAGTTCTGCCAGTCTTAGGATGGTTGTGATGTCGATGTCATAGGTGCTGTTCTTCATGAAAATGTTGTATGGCTGTAGACACATCATTGTGGGGGGATGCTCGTGTACAGAGAAGTGAACTCCATGGTAAATATGAACACGGTCAGATCCATCGTGGAAAATGGAATGGTCAAACTGTTGTAAGAGGGAGGGATGGTGATCCTTGACAAAATGGTTGGCTGAAACGTAACAAGTGGGTTGCAGGAGAGAGTCGATGAATGGTGAATTAGAGTTGTCGGTCAGGAACAGGCGGTTACTATGGGAGTCCAGGGTGTTGAGCCTTGTGAAGTTTTGGAAAGGCATAGAATTTAGACTCCGAGGGTTCTAGAACCACAGCTCTTGAGGCTTTCAGTTGGGAGAGGACCCGGATGCAATAGCTTCAGTGTCAATTTTCCTTACGAGGGCGTTGTCTTTTTTTACTGTTGGTTTCCTCAATGGGGTGTATGAAAGTCGTTGTAAGAAGCGTTTTTTTTTCTTCTTTTCTAGTAGTCCCTATGCCACTCACTATCGCACACCTTATCGGATGGTTTGATTACCACATCTGTTCTTTTCTTCAAATTCATGTAGTGCTCTCCACTCATCATCGGAAAGGTTGGATAGTGTTTCAGAGGTTGGAAGATTTGTTGTTGGATTTCCTGTCGTGCACTTGTCAATGTAAAAATCAACGGAAGAGAATTCTCCTGGTTGGGGTGTCCATATTCCACGCTCCTTTGGAAGAGGTGAGCGATGTCATTGTTGTTTGTATTGTGGAGAGGGAGCCACTGGTCTGAAAAGTGTGCTGCATGTCGTCTAATCTGCGGAAAAATTGTTGGCAGTGATAGAGTGTGTTAGACAGCGAAGTTTTGTTCGGGGTTTCAGAGGGACAAAATTTAACCATGGCTTATAGTGTTTCTGTTTGTCTGTGGAGCATGACATCATAGGATTGGTCAACTACCAGTTGTCAGAGTCACTGGTGCTTGGGGAAGTGAGGCTCGTGGGTAACTTGTATTTCCTTTTGGCAAAAGTTGGGTTTTGTTTTGTTGCTTTTCTTTTCTTTAGGCTTTTCATGTAGGTCCACCCCTTTTTGGGTTGGCGTTCTTAACAGTGTTGATGATGATGTGATGTCTCTTTGAACACAGGTAAGTCCATTTGGTGGCGGCAGGCTTTGAGGAGTTCATTGCTTTGGTCGTTTGGGTGTAAACAACTTCTGGTTGCTTGCGCACATCAGGTGAGATTGCTTTGAAAATGGGAATCTTCTGGTTTCACGGTCTCTCTTTTTGATAAGGGATAGAGTGAAAATTTCAAACGAATGTCCATATGGATTGACCTTGTGTCTTTGGCACAAGGACGGATAAAAACAATATGACTGGAAAATCTTGTCTTATCCAATGTTTGCTTTGAGGTAGGCCACACCCAGTACCTGTGGGATTAGGTGGCCGAGAGTTAGTAACTTTGGGAGGCGGAGATGAAGAATTGGTGATGTGAGCGGATAAACAACAGAGGAAATAACGAAGACAGACGATCAATGTTGGACATTGGAAACGTATACACAATACAGGTGCAGTCTTGTTGGTTGGTACATAATAATTGATAAACACTTGACTCGGGTCTTTTCTGATCAACTGTATAATTCGAGGAGGGGTGGTAAAGACCGAAAACAATAAAGGGGGGGTTGTTTAAAGAGGAAACAAAGCACAGCAACAACGTTTCGACTCATAGAAGTCTTTTTTCAAGTGGTAATGAAACTGAAGGACACTGGAATTGTTTCAACTAACAAATCTGAAGTGACAAGAACTCATAAAGCAAACACACCACACATAAGGGGAAGGCAAGGGTTTGTTTCAACAAATATGATGAAATGATTGAACTCAGAAAACTCCGCCCCCCCCCCCCCCCCCCCCCCACCACCCACCCACAACACACACAACACACTACACACACACCACAAACCAAGCAAGCCCACAGAACACCCCCCCCCCCTCTTCCCACACAACCCACCTTTTTTCTTTACCACCTCCCACACTACCACACACCCACCCTTTTTTTTTTTTTTTTTTTTTTTTTCCTCCACCCCCCCACCCAACCCCATAAACCCCAGTTCGAATCGGTATAGTTCGGATGGTGTCGCCATCACTTCAGTCTTGTGTTCAGTCCGTGGGGACGTGATGTACCTAGCTCTAGAGATCAGAGTGATTCAAGAATTTCGTGTAGGCATCTGAAGGGGTGTTGGTGAACAGCTGAGATTGAACATTATGAAAACTCGTTATGTCCAGGGGCCTATGACTTGTGTACCTAGGGGGGTGTCCTTATTCAGTTGGCCCCCAGCTGGAGATGTTCCTGAATCTTTCATCCAGGGTCCGGGTAGGTCTCACCTCAGTAGAGTTTGGAACAGAGGCTGCATGATAGAATGTACACAAGGTTGGAGGATCGGCATGTGAAGGGGGATCTGTGGCGAAACTTTTGCTTATGGGCCCCTGAGGGTGTTAGTGAGTTGTATTTAAATAAGGGGCAGGTTTTGCATCCGGGGTTGTTTGCAGCGGTTGTTTCCTGGTGGAGAGCTGCTCGGTGATCTTTGTAGGTGGCTAGTACTAGATGATCCCTGAGGTCAGGTGTCCGCATGGTATGCCACTATGGGAGTTTGTCGAAGGTGACTTGAGGTTTAGGGTCTTTCCTCAGGATGTAAAAGTTTTTCACAACTGATGATTTTTTTCTGGAGAGGTTGTGTGGGGTGGTAGGTCAGTGTTAGGACTGGTCGGTCAGATCTGTTCTTTGTCTGAGACGGGGTCATGGCATGTGTCCTGGGAGTACACGGAGTGGCACGATTGGCGGCATCGATGTTGACGCTTCAGGGTACCGCGCTTTCGGAAGAAGGACACATCAAGTTGACCTGCAGTTTGAAGGTCGTCGTTCATTGCTGCACAGTCTTATGATGCGACAGAATTGAGAGTATGGATGCTATTCTTGGGAGATGTGCGGTGGCTAGATTGTGAACTTGAGGTATGAATGTGAAATCGTTGCTTCTGTAAAAACACTGATGTTTTAAGTTGATCGTGCTGGTGATGGATCTTGATTGTCTAGAAAGTACAGTTGTTTCAGAGTGTTGTAGGCGAATTTCAGGGAATGGGTGGGAATGAAGACACAAAGTGTATGAAAACTTGAAGTTGTCAGCCTTGGTGTTTTTGTGGTGATACCTATGATGTCGTCTATGAAGCGTCTGAAAAAATGGAGGGAAACGTCATCCAGCGATACGAAAGAGATTATCTGCTCCTCGATGAAACACCAATAAAGAGGCAGCGTAACTCGGCCCCATCTTGGTGCCATAGCAACACTCGGGTTTTGAACAAAGTGGCATTCGCCGGAAGCAGTAACTGTTTCAGTGTTAGGACAGTTCTGCCAGTCTTAGGAGGTTGTGTTGTCGATGTACAAGGTGCTGTTCTTCAGAATTGTTTTATGGCCTGTTGACCCTCTTTGTGGGGGATGCTCGTGTACAGAGAAGTGACTTCAATGGTAAATAAGAAACGGGTCAGATCCATCCGGTGGAAATGGAATTGGTCAAACAGTTGTAAAGGGCGTGATTGTGTACTTGACAAAGGTTGGCAAGAGACGTAACAAGTGGTTGGCAGGAGAGAGTCGATGATTGTGAAAATAAGACGTTGTTAGGACTGGAACAGGCGGATACTATGGGACGCCAGGTGTGTTGGCATTGTTGAAGTTTTGGAATAGGGCATAGAATTTGGGACTCGGGGTTTCGAACCACAAGCTCTTGAGGCTTCAGTTGGGGAGATGACCCGATGCAATAGCTTAATTGTCATTTCTTACGAGGGCGTTGTCCTTTTTTACTGTTGGTTTCCTAAATGGGGTGTAGAAATAGTGTGCAGACAGCTGTTTTTTACTTCCTTTATAGTGGTGTTTGCCACACCACTATCGCACACCCTTATCGGCAGGTTTGATTACCACATCTGTTCTTTTCTTCTAATCATGTATGTCTCTCCACTCATCATCGGACAGGTGAAGTGTTTCAGAGGTTGGACTAAGCTTATGTTGTTGGATTTCTCGTGTGCACTTGTCAATGTAAACATTCAACGGAAGAGAATTCTCCTGGTTTGGGGTGTCCATATACTGCTCTTGGGAAGAGGTGAGCGATGTCATTGTTGTTTTGTACTTGTGGGTGGGAGCACTGGCTTGAAAGGTGTGCTGAATGTCGTAATCTGCGGAAAATATTGTTGGCAGTATAGAGGTCGGACGGGAAGTTTGTTCGGGGTTTTAAGACGGGACAAAATTTAAACCATGGCTTAAAAGTGCTTTGCCTGTTGTATGGAGATGAAAATATACAGGAATGGTCTTACCAGTTTGTCAAATAGAGTCCACTGGTGCTTGGGATGTGGGCTGCTGGGTCACTTGTATTTTCTTTTGGCCAAAAGTTGGTTTAGTTTGTTGCTTTTCTTTTCTTTAGGCTTTCATGTAGGTCCTGGTTGGCGTTCTTCACAGTGTTGTTGATGAACTGTGATGTCTCTTCTGAAACAACAGGTAAGCATTTGATTTGGTAGGCGGCATGGCTTGATGGTTAATTGCTTTTGTCGTTTGGGTGTAAAAAAACTTCTGGTGCTTGCGACATCAGGTTGTGCTTGCTTTTGAAAGAATCTTCTGAGTTTCCTCGTTCTTATCTTTTTGATAAAGGGATAGAGTGATATTTAAAACAAGCCATATGGAATGACCTTGTGTCTTGGCACTGACGGATAATAAAATATGACTGGAAATTCTTGTTCTTATCCAATGTTGCTTTTGAGGTAGGCCAACACACCTGTCCCTGTGGAATAGGTGGGAGTGTTCGTAACTTTGGGAGCCGCGGAGCTGATGAATGGTGATGAGAGTGGCATACACAGAGGGAAATTATCGAAGACGACGTCTATGTTGATGGGTATACACATTACAGGTGCAGTATGGAGGCTCGGTAACATTATAATGTATCACTTGACTGGGTCTTTTTTGGAACAACTGATAATTCGAGGATGGTTGGTAAAGACCGATAAAAAAAAAAGGGGGGTTAATGAGGAAACAAAAGCAAGCACAACGTTTCGTCTCCTAGAGTCTTTTTCAAGTGGCATGTAACTGAGGACACAGGAATTGTTTCAACAAATCTGAAGTGACAAGAACTCATTAAGCAAAACACACACACATAAGGGGAAGGCAAGGGGATTGTTTCAACAAATCTGAAGTGTTAAGAAACTCAGACTATATCACTCGCACACACACCCACCACAACAAACACACACTCACACACACACAAACCCACTAAGCCGCCACTGAACACCCCCCCTCTTCACCCCACCCCCACCCCAAGGGGGGGTGGGTGGGTGTGGGGGGGGGGGGGGGGAACGAAAAAATGAAAAAGAAAAAAAGGGTGGGGGTGGGGGGATGAGGGGGGGGGTGTTCTGTGGGCGGGCTGGTGGGTTTGTGTGTGCTGTAGTGTGTGTGTGTGTGGGGGTGTGTGGGCACGGGTTTTTGTGTTCTTTCACTTCAGGATTTGTTGAACAATCCCGGCCTTCACCTTTATGTGTGTGTGTTTGACGTTATGAGTTCTTGTAACTTCTGATTTGTAGATACAATTACTGTGTCCTCAGTTTCATGCCACTGAAAAAGACTATTGGAGTCGAAACGTTGTGCTATGCTTTTGTTTCCTCTTTAACCCCCCTTTTTGTTTCGGTCTTTACAACCCATCCTCGATTATACAGTTGTTCAGTAAAGACACACAGTTACAAGTGTTATCAAGTTTAATAATGCACATCGTCGTCTGTGTTCCCTTACACATGAGGGGTAAGTGAGTAGTCATCAGTTCTTAGGGCAATCACTGCACGTGTTCGTTCGAGGACAAAAACAGACGGTCCTTAATGGCTATTGTCTGAGTCGGCGAATGTTCTCGAGGGGGGCAAATTTTTTTTAGGGGGGGGGGGCAAATTAGGGTAGTTTTGCTGTTGTTGAGAGCAAGCCCCGATGGGTCTTCAAGTGTGCGAATTCAGGGCATCACCAGAGGGGATTACCCGAGTTCGGATACTAAAGGAGGGAGAGTTACGGGGGACGTATTTCGCATGTCAGAGGGATAGTGACAAGGAGTTGCCGAATGCCAAGTCCTGGGTAGAGAGTGTCCAGTCCGACCACTGGCTGTATTCACTGGGTTTTCTCCAGTGCGGCCGGGAGGGAGGGCGATTCGGCTGTAAGGTGACCGTCACGGGTAGGTGTACCAGCCAGACCTGCAGGCAGAGTACAGAGGGACATTCAGTCATCCTTGTTCTGAGGAATGAATGGAAGGCTGCGGCCAATGAGATGGTTTGCGCATTGTTGTCTATAGAGGTAGTAATACTTGAAGCATCAGTCATGGCTGTAGAGAAGTCTGGCTGTTAGTAATACAATGGGTATGTTTAGATAAGATAATGTTGCTTATTGCCCAGCCGACCGCAAAGGGCCACATCAGGGCTGTCACCACGTTAAATCAACTCAACCAGAGTACATTGGTAGCTTCGGGGAATCGAAATGAGTTTGAATAGGAGGTTATGCATTGACCACTTGGTACCAAGTCTTGGTTAGCGCTTAGCTGCTGTTGTGTGTGTGTATGTGTAGGTGATAGTGTTTCCATTGGTGGAATAAAAATAACTTGGGAATTTATTGGTACCAAATCGTGTGATGTGTGTGTGACAGTGATTCCTTGGTTGAAGCCAGTTAAACTCGGGTATTTCTTGTTTGAGAATGGAATATAAGGCACGCTTGGAAAATCCAGGAAGTGTGTGAACTCACCTTAAGGGAAAGTGAACTCGCCCGTCTTGCTGAGGGGATCAAGATATACAGCGCTGATGCAGAGGTTAGCTGTCGCCTCGTTGTCTCCTGGGTGGGGACGTAAGACAGTGGAGGTAGGCTGTTTGCCTCGGGCGACGACAGGAAGGAATTGTCTCCGTGTGGGGACGGTGACAGCAAGACGTGTAGCCTGTTGGAGCTTGACAAGGGAGCTGCAGACAAACGGTGGGGTGTTTGCAGAATACAGAGAAGACCTGTGGGAGTGGCGACAGGAGCCTTTCCGTGGAGAGGAGCGAAGTACGGTTGGGGGTCCAGGAGACTCGGTTGTGTGGGGGTGACTAATGCTACTTTGCAGTGGTCCCTCAAATGGGATTGGGCAATCGGGAGGAATACAACGGTTGTGGCAGCTTCAGCTCGTGTAGGTCGCACAGTGGGATGAAGAGAAACTGACGGTAACATGGAATGCTGGCACGTTATGACGCTTATTGCTCTTAGTTCATAAGTGTGCAAACGAAGAGTGGGAAATATTGTCTTTCCTGGCTGAGTAAAGGATAATGAAGGAAAAGGGATGCGATTGTGAAAAATGTCATTCATGATGTTTACATGTTGTACTGATACATATAAGTGTGTTTGTAGTGAGGGTGGGGCTCGGAGTCAAGTTGAATAAAGTTGATTAGTTTCTATGAAATGTTATTTGGTTTACCGTCACCTTTGTGCGGGCCAATTGTGAGTGACAGAATGGTGTGCCTACGTGAGAGCGCATTTTGGTTGTGAAGCGTAAACTATTCAGTCTATAACCCTGCATCCCATTCCACATCCCCCCATCATATTTTAATAAACGAGGGGGAGCGTCGGCGGACCCGTCACAAATTGGGGCTCGTCCGGGTTCTGACATAAATGAGGTCCTAAGTGATTTTTGTTTCTGGGTTTTGTTCAATTGCAGGGGATTTGCATTATTGTCGTATTTGTGGAAACCTAGATATTTGTCTTCTAACCGGAGAAGACTTTAGTCATGGCTGTTGATTGTTTGATCTTTTTTTACATGGACTGGGCTTGTATTTGAACTTGCTTGTTTTGGTTGCTGTTGAGGTTGATTGGGTGTAGCACTCTATTTGATCGCTTATTCTACAAGTGATCGTGTGGACTATCTCGCTTGTTACTGTGGTTGTATATTTAACTAGACTGATCGAGGGTTAGATAGTTCAGATTGTCGACTGAAGAGGGTGCTGAGACAATGGTTCCGCTGAAATTGATGGACTCATAGATGAAGAAAGCTTTAGGACTAAAGGGTCCGGAATGAAAGGAAGGTAGATGGAACTGGCCCAGGTAATCGAGGCCCAGTAAATACAAAGAGAACGAGGAAAAAGAGGCGAGAGATCGGAAAAGGAGGAGAGAGAACAGAGAACGGAGAAAAAAAGAGGAGAGAGAAAGAGAACGGGAAAAAGAGGAGAGTGAAAGAGAACGGGAAAAAGAGGAGAGAGAAAGAGAACGGGAAAAAGAGGAGAGAGAAAGGGAACGGGAAAAAAGAGGAGAGAGAAAGAGAACGGGAAAAAGGAGGACGAGAGAACGGTGAAAGAGAGAGAGAGAAAGGGAACGGGCAAAAGGAGGAGTCGGTGACGAACGAGATGGGAAAATAGATGGAGAGAGAACGGGAAAAAAAGGAGGAGAGAGAAAGAGACGGGAAAGAGAGGAAAGAGAAAGAAGGGAGATAATCCGACCATTTAGAGATTTCATGCGCAATTTGAAAGGTTTGCCTAGATCGGGCTTACCCGAAGAAACGGTGGGCCACAAATTTGTCGGCGTGCTGACACACAAAGCTTGGGGTTGCTTTTTTTCCTTTCCACCGGAAAAACAGACAGTTTTTGAGTGGTGCGAGATGCTTTGTTTTCAGACGGTATCAAGTAACCGGCCGCCGATGGATATTAGGAATTTGTTCACGAGAAAACCGTTCGTAAATCAGGTGCGACGCTCGTTACAAGTTCCCTTTATCGGTTGAGGGCTCTCTTTGACACTGGATAAGGTTAGGGAACATCGAACAAACTTTTGAATCTTGAGGGAGGAGATCGTTAAGGAGCAAATTCTCTCCACTTGTCGGATGGATTCACAAGTATTCTTGGCGGAAATTGAATTAGGATGTTTTGAGGAAGTTGGTGAAGTGCAGACAGGTATGATTCTGCCCTTGATCAGCGTATGTGGTGAAGGATCAATACCGTCGTCCCATAATGAACAGACCACACCTGTCAGGGAGTGATTAGCCGACTCCTTAAAACCAGCGAGGCGACAGTCCCGCAGTTAGAAAAAGCATTATAGTCCCGTGGCAACAGTGGGAACTCAGAGAATGTTCGTGTGAAAAGCACATGTTTTAATGTGGGCGAGTGGGTCATATCGCCAAGGAATGTAGCGGGACTGGCGAATACATTCCGTCGTTGCCGTTGATACATTCTAAACAGGAAGGAGGGTGCACCTACAACTACTAGGGCAGTAGTAAACGGGAAGCACGTGACCTGCTTTTTAGATACAGGACTGACACTAGCGGACAATCGTAGAGCCCGGTTTTGTGAGAGAGAACGGGACTTTACGGGGGGAAATCCAACTGCCGTTGCAATATGCGTTGGAAGAATTAATCGGATACCTTTGGCCGTGTCATAGTAGAGTCAGATTTTGTCAGGAGATCCTCTCAGGCAAGCAGTGCAAAACAATCTTCCCTTCCAAGCTTGTTAGGGGGTAGGTATTATCCTCCCGATGCCTACCAGGCTGCAGTCAGTTAGGGAAAGAATGGGCAGTGCAGGGTAGGAAGGTTTAACAGAACGCTGGTGGTTCGTCATAGGCCACGTTTGAGCTTGCGATAGGCCATGTGGTGATGTGGTGGTGGTGCAGTAGGCCATGGAGGTGGCAGTAGTGGCAGTGCCGTAGGCTTGGAGGTGGCCGTCGTGGGCGGTGCAGTGGGGCATGGGGGCAGTAGTGGTGTTCAAAAAGTTGTTGGCGTTGCAAGTGGTAGTCAGGGAAATGTAGCAGACACGGTGGCGGACTCTGGGTAGGGGTCGCCATCATGGAACCACAGAGTAACTGAACAGCAGTGGGTGTGGGACCAGGTAGGCAGTTATAACGCATGGCAATGAAGGTCGAGGTGACCAGCTATCGTTGGGAAATGCCAAAGACAGTAAGCTCACAGGAGCACGACCAAAGCCAGTGTTTTGAAAAAAGGAGAGGAATAAGGTCCAGAAAACTGTGGGCATAGGCACTGAGTGGATTCGAAACCAAGGAATTTCCTCAGAGTGAAGGAAATTCGGTTCGGATAAGTGGGTGAGGGTCATCTCATAAATTTTTGATAAGGGAGATGATGTCGCGCAGTGCATGGGAGCGACAGGTAGAAGAGGATTCGCGCAGATTTTCACGCGCTCTTTAAGGACTAAACTGTGTGAAAGGTGCTCTGACTCTCTTTGTAAAGCATGGATGCGCAAAAACTATCTGCCACATGGTACTATTGGCGAGCACAAACGTGCGGTCAAGGATTGAGTGGGGGAAGAGAGAGGTCAAGGGTTGGCGTAATGCCTCCAGGGTGTTGCTCTTGTAGGTGTCGAACAAACAGAAGCAGGACAATGGTAGGTGCAATGGCTAAGGGGCTGTGATTGTGGTGTGGTGTGAGCGGTCATCTGTACGGACTGGCTACTGTGTATATGGATGTACTGGCCAGTTGTGTCATTGATTCTATTTGCCCAGTATAGGGGCGGGGTCGAGTCTCTGTTAATGGATCATTTTTCTTTTCTTTTTTTGATTGATGTTAATATGTAATAGTGCTTGTTCATTGCCCATTATGGTGCGGGGATAGTACGTGCTCACGTGTTTTGATTTATGTTTGATATATGTTTGCTCATGATTGTTTTGTCACATATCGGTTAAAGTGTGAATATCTCCTTTGTTGTGAATTCAGGATAAATGTTTGATTTGCATATTGTGTGTGAGACCATGTGAGCAGTTTGGTGGCAACACGCTGATTTGATTTGATGTTATGTAGGCTGGGCATCCCACCTGAATTTGAATTCGTGATTAGCAGAATAGGGCCATACTCTGGATTTGGATCTTGTGCATTCATGGTTGGCTATAATTGAAGTGGAATGAAAGTTGAATTAATATGTATGGACATGTGATAGTAACGCCTTGGAGAGAGTTCTTGATTTTATGTGGGCCAGTTTAGAGTTAAATTGTTGTGCCCACAGTTGTTTAGGACTGATCCAAAGTGTGGATTATGGATTATCTGACTTGACTATTGGTATATTGGGTACATTGTATCTTATGCTTTGAGATGTTGATGGAATGGAAAGGTCTTGAAGCATAGGGGTTGTAATTGTTATATCGACCCATGGCAACTGTGTGTTGTTTATAACCAATTGGAGAACATTTAGTCTGGAGAAAAATGTTTGATTGAACAACATTCTTTGGTACGGGGGTGTCATGGAGTCTGGCCGAATGTTCTCGAGTCATTTAGGCAATTACGGGTAGTTTAGCTGTTGTGAGAGCAAGCACGTGGGTTCTTCAAGTGTGCGAATTCAGGCATCACCAGAGGGGATTACCACGAGTCGCATACTAAAAGGCAGTGTGAGAGTTAACGGGGAAGTATTTGTCATGTCGAGGATAGTGACATGGAGTTGCCGGTCCGGCCAGTCTGGGTAGAGGAGTGTCCAGTCCGACCATGGGCTGGCTATTCCACTGGGTTCTCCAGTGGCCGGGAGGGAAGGCGATCGTGTCAGGTGACCGTCACGGTAGGTGGACCAGCCAGCATGCTGCAGAAGTACAGAGACCATTCAGTCGTCACTTGTTCTGAGGAAAAATGATATGGATGCTGCGGCACATTGAGTGGTTTTGCGCATTGTTGTATATAGAGGTAGTAAATACTTGAAGCATCGTCATGGCTGGTAGAGAGGTCCAGGCTGTTAGTACAATTGGTAGCTTTGGGGAATCGAACATGAGTTTGAATTGGAGGTTATGCATTGACCCTGGTACCCAAGTCTTGGTTAGCGCTAGCAGCTGTTGTGATAGCTTGTGTGTGTATGTGTAGGTGACTAGTGATTACATTGTTGAATAAAAATAACTTGGGAATTATTTGGTACAAATCGTGTGATTGGTGTGGGCCCGTGTTCCTTGGTTTGAGCCAGTTATACTCGGAGTTCTCTCTTGTTTGTGTATTGAATTTAAGGCGCTTGGAAAACCCAGGAAGTGTGTGACTCACTTAAGGGCAAAGTGAACTCGCACGTTCGTGCTGCAAGGGCTCAAGAAACTAAGCGTGAAGCAGAGGTTAGCTGTTCGAATCGTTGTCTCCGGGGTTCAGGGTTGTATAAGACAGTCGCGAGGTTGCTGTAGCTCGGAGCAGTCGACGAGGAAGGATTTGTCTCCCGTGTGGGGACGGTCGACAGCATGAGTGTAGCCTGTTGGAGCCTAGACAAGGAGCTGCCAGAAAACGGGTGGGGTGTTTGCAGCCAGGAAGACCTGGGGGTGAGGCCGACAGGAAGCCCTTTCCGTGAGAGGGGCGAAGTACAGGTGGAGTCCAGGAGACTCGGTGTGAGGGTGGACTCAAGCTACATTGTACCAGTGTCCCAAACTGGGATTTGGCCAATCGGGAGGACAAAAACGGATTGTGGCAAGCTCAGCTCGTGGTCGTCGCAAAGTGGATGAAGAGAAACTGACGGTCAACAAGGATTGCTGGCAAGTTTGGACGCTTTATTGCTCTTAAGTCATATGTGTGCAAACGGTAGAGTGGAATATTGTCTTTCCGGCTGAGTAAGAAATTACTGAGGAAAAGGGATGCGATTTGTGAAATTGTCTGTTTGTTGTTTACATTGTTGGTATGATACAGATAAGTGTGTCTGTAGGGGAAGGGTGGGGGCTCGGAGTCAAGTTGAATAAATAAAAAAAAAAAATATAAAATAGTGATAATTTTGCTATGAAATGTTATTGGGTTTCCCGTCACCTTTGTGCGGGCCCGATGTGAGTGGTCAGAATGCGTTGTGCATACGCGAGAGCGCATTTTGTTTGTGAAAGCGTAAAGAATTCTGTTCTATATCCCCGCATCCCTGAATTGAAATTTCATTATTTTAATAACGAGGGGGAGCGTCGGAGGACCGTCTCAGACTATTTTACATTGTATGAAGTATGTTGAGTCTCAAGTATTCTTTTACAATCTGTATTTCACTTGTGTAATGTTCTTACAATGTTATTATAACTGCTTTGTTCCACCCCCACCCACCCCCCCCCCCCTCCCCCCAATATCAGTACCGCGTAACGTTACTGAACTTCAACGGAGAAAGTATCACTGTGTGCGTGCTGTGCGTGCGTTGAGTGCGTTGTGTGCCCGTGCGCGCGCCTCCGGCGACACGGCGCCAAGGAGTCATACGTAAGTACGCCAATCCCCGTGTGTGTGTGTGTGTGTGGGTGTGTGTGTGTGTGTCGTGTGTGTGTGTGTGTGTGTGTGGTGTGTGAGCCCGAGTTTTTATTCTTGAAGAGCCATAAATGGAGTTGCCACAGTATCCAATACAGCAAACCAAAAAAGGTTTAATCTATACAAACAGGTTGGTGTTTTTTATATAATCCAGCTGTCTTTTGACTCTGCTTTTCATTTAACTTTCTTTATCAGCCAAGTTCACGAACTTTTTGAACATTCTAGCTAACCGTCTTATGTTGCAAGAAGAAGCCAGACTTTAATACTCAAGCTTAGTTCTAACAAGCCAGTTCTACCGTCTCATTACCAGCAAGGCCTTTTGTGTGGTTTGTGATGGCACTGACACGTTTATGTTATTTTGATAATCTGACCAAAGAATTGTGAGTCTCATACAGTACAGGTTGAATTGTTGACGCACGTAACTCAGTCTGGTTTTATCTATGTCTTAAGGTTGCAAGTATTTTAGGTTGCTACGCCTATGAACTGATGAAGATTTTGTAAAACAAATTGTGTGTGTGTGAGTGTGGTGTGTGTGGGTGTGTGTGTGTGTGTGGTGTGTGTGGTGTGGTCAACACAAACACACACACACCACACACACACTCACACACCACACACACACACACACACACACCACATATAATATATTATATAATTTTTATATTTATATATATAATATATATATATATATATATATATATATATATATATATATATTATTATTACAAACACATTTCACACACACACTCACACCACACACACACACACACACACACACTACAAATCACACACACTCCACACACGCACGCACGCGTGCGCGCACACACACACACACACACACACACACACACACACACACACACACACACACACACACACACTTACACACACACACACACACACACACACACACACACCACACACACACACACACACACACACACACACACACACACACACACACACACACACACACACATACACACACACGCACCTGCTTGCGTTGTCACCTTGAGAGAATCTGGTTTATGTTCTACTCGTCTGTTTCTTCCAGATACTGTTTTTTCTTCTTCTTCTTCTTCTTCTTCTTCTTCTTCTTCTTCTTCCTCCTTATCCTTGCTCCTTTCCCGACTCCCTCCTCCTCCTTTTCCTGCTTTTCGTGTGCCAGCTGAATCCTACCTGTGTCTCCCAGAGAGTACATTAGCATATTTAGCATTACATTGCAGACGGTAAGGCGATCAAGCGTGTAAGCCGGTAAGGCGATCAAGTACATCTCCATTTCTGAGGCACTATACGCATTTGCTGATTTGCGAAAAACGTATTTTTAGGATGAAGGACTTCAGGAAGTCTCTGCATCTCTTAATAGGGATGGATAACTCTTGTAAAAGCAGGTTTACAAAATGTGATTTACACAGCATTGAATTTAAGGCTTGCAGTCCTATTGCTTGCTATCTTGGCGGGGGAAGGTTTGAAGTGATAGCAGATTTACAAGAATAGTGCACAATCTTGTGAGCTTTATATGTTCTCATTTCTGTTTAATTATAGATAATGCGATGAGGGTAATCAACCAGACAGAGAGAGAGAGAGATGTACCGTTGCACACAGGCGCACACGCATGCGCGCACACACACATACACATATCCATAAACACACACACACACACACACACACACACACACACAACACACACACACACACATACACACACACACACACACACAAGCAGAGAGAGAGAGAGAGGAGAGAGAGAGAGAGAGAGAGAGAGAGAGAGAGAGAGAGTTAACTACCAGATGAAATTGTCGTTTTTAAACTCCACCTATTGTTTAAATAAATGAATTTCTCTCTCTCTCTCTCTCTCTCTCTCTCTCTCTCTCTCTCTCTCTCTCTCTCTCTCTCTCTCTCTCTCTCTCTCTCCATCATCGCTCGATGTTCCTTTTTCAAAGACAAAACGAAAATCTTAAGAGCAAAGAGGAAATTAAAAGGAGTAACATCTTTGTGGGCGAGGATTTCTCCTCTCGTGTTGGGGAAATAAGGCGTGGTCTTTCCCCCCATCTGAAGAAGGCAAGGTTAGAAGGCAAAAGAGCGGCGATGATCTTTGATCATCTCCTCATTGACGGGACTAAGTATTTCCTCGACGACCAAAGCGGATTAGTTGAATCCAGATAGGGGGGTGGCCGCCACTTGATGAAAATTTGACCTGCACCTGTGTGGCAGAAGAAGGTACTGAAAAAAACGCTACACCAGTAAAATCGCCTGTCACTTGTGGCAGTGTCAGCGGTGAACCGTTTTTTGTGGGTCAGAGAGGTGAGTCCGGACAAACTGTGAAAAACACGTGCAAAAAGGTGAACGGCACAGCGTGTACAGATGTAAAGAAACCTTTTTCTTTCCTGTCGTGGAATGTGAATGGCTTATTTTCTAAACTAACCGACCGTGATTTTATGTCGTTTATTTACGATTTTGATTTCATATGTTTGATTGAAACATTTATGGACGAATGTTGTGCTGATATGTTTGTTGGTTATGAAGTCTTTTGTAAATCTGCAGTTAAATTTTCTAAACAAGGGAGGCGTTCAGGCGGAGTGATTTGTTTATTCAGAAAGAATTGTCTCCCTTTGTTAAACTTCTCGACGTTAATCATTCAAACCTTTGTGTGTTCTTGATCGATAAAAGATTATTTGGAATAGATAAGGATGTTTTGTACTTTTGTTCCTATATACCTCCAGAAGGTTCACCTTTTTATGCCCATTTTGATATTGATAATGGTATTAATTTACTAGAAGAATGTCTCGTTGATTTATTGTTACCTAGGGATGTCTATGTTATATTAAATGGTGACCTCAATAGCAGAACCTCAAACATTTCACAAGACATATCTGTGAG
>CM031600.1:21566979-21569479 GCA_018398815.1 Conus ventricosus | reverse complement strand
AATTCAACTTCGGGTAGGAGCCGGTTGGGGCAAAAAAGTCCCACAAATAAATAACTCTGATGAGAATGAAATCCCCGACCTTCTGGCCGGGAATCCATGACGCTACCCACTTTGCCACAGTGGCTGGTGCAATTAAACGAGTTGTCCACTCAGAGACAGATAACTGACAAAAAGGGTCAAACGCAGAAGAGAACAGAATTAAGGGGAAAAAACTGAATTCTTTTAACTGAAAGACTGACAGTTGATGTGCGTCTCGAGGAAAACAAATCAAAAATACAAAATAGATGAAACAGAAAATAATTGAAGTGTACAAAAATTCCACAGGTCTGTCTCTCCTTCGTAAAAAGAAATACCCCTAGAATTAACGTTGAGAGCAGAAATGGTGAATAAATTGGAAATAAAATGAAAGAAAATTATATGAAAAAGATACAAGAACAGTGAAATAAAGAAAGGACAAAAACGATGAAGAGCGCATTGTCTCTCATCAAGCTGAAAGAGATCAGACAAGTGCTAGTCAGTAATGACGCACCTCTCAATGTCCTTCTTTACTGCAGATCTCTTCGCCCGAAGGGTCGGGCAGGAAAATAATTAGAAAGCAAAAACACAGCAAGAAGAAGAGATGCTATAGCCATCGAAACATACAGCCGTTTTTCTCATCCTTAAGGATGTCTTTGGGACTGATTTCAACATACTGTGCATAGTTTAATCCCAGTCCGTGCATATTTGCAGCTTCTAATTGTGAGAATGATATGCCTCTGAAAAAAATGAATAAATGAAGAAAATCTGTTGAGTATACTTTTTTTTTAATTCTCTTATGTCTCAGTATTTGATTGATCACAATACACCACACCCACTTCATCAACCAAAAGGTAAGAATGGAGGAAAGTTAATCCAGGGCAGGACTAGACTGACTCCTGGTGTTACTCTGAGGCATGACCAGAGAGAGAGAGAGAGAGAGAGAGAGAGAGAGAGAGAGAGAGAGAGAGAGAGAGAGAGAGAGAGAGAGAGAGAGAAGAGAGAGAGAAAGAGAGAGAGAGAGAGAGAGAGAGAGAGAGAGAGAGAGAGAGAGAGAGAGAGAGAGAGAGAGAGAGAGAGAGAGATGGCGAGAGAGAGAACAATTTCATTCCGCTTAAAGTAAAAGTTTAGGATTCAATGACTTAAGAGAGAGATGCAGTTTCATAGATTATTTACTAAACAGGGAACCAGTGGATAAAAAAAACAATAATGAGGTAATATGGTCAGAAGGAGAGGAACGCAAGAAGAGGCAGGCAGTATGATTTTGGACTCTATAATGTACTGATGATAAAGCTCAAATGTACTGATGAGACAGTTCAAATGTACTGATGAGACAGTTCGGAGAGCCAGGCAAAAGTGCGTTACAATACTCAATACTGGATAGTACAAATGCACAGAAAAGGCTTTGGTGGCCTCCTCGAAATGGAGATAAAGGGTTGAAGCAATGCGACGTATTTCAAAAACAAACAAACAAACAAACAAAAACCAAACAAACAAAACAAACCCGTACGATATTAGCAGCTTGCTTTTGAAAAGAGATTTTATCAAGAGTCACTCCAACGTTGCGGGCAGAAGAAGACAGAGTGATAGATGAGTCAATGGGATCAACAGTAGGTGGAAGAAGAGAAGGAGGATTCGAATACTTTGGAGGAAAGATCGACATAATTACAGCTTTGTCCCCATTTAGTTTAAGTTTATATTCCGTCATCCAGTTTTCTTTTTTAAATGAGGCAAAGAGGACTGAGTAATCTCAGTCATAGTCGGATGATCATAGAGATGCCTAGAAATATAGAGCTGATCGTTATTAGACAAACTGTGATGGAAAAGAGAATGCTGATTTACAATGGCAGAGACAAGATCGGTGCATAAAATGAAAAGTAGGGGTCCTGGGACTGAGCTATGAGGCACACCATACAGCAATGAGCTTGGCCGGAAGTAGAATCATTGGCAGAAACAACTTGATGACAGTCGGTGATCCAGGTATGAAACCACTTCAGGACTGTATCAGAGAAACTAAAAGAGTTATGCAAGCGGGGGAGTGCCTTTAAGTGGAAGATGGTATTAAAGGCTGCAGAGAGGTCTGGAAGAGGGAAAAGTAACATGTTGTTGTTGTTGTTGTTGTTGACGGCACAGTTCTTAATGTTGGTGCACATCTTGTAAGTCGTTGCACATTTTAAACAGAGCGATTTCAGTGCTGTAGTCAGAGTGGTAGGCAGAGGATAAATGAGGTCGTTAGAATGAAGACGGTCCACGAGTTGAGCAGAAACATCTTTTTTTTCAGTGACTTTGGAAAAAAGAAAGGAATATTCAAAACAGGTCTGTAATTCTTTACATTTTAGGGGTCAAGAATAGGCTTGTTTCCAAGAGAAACCGGACGATCACCTTGTTGAAAGAGGCCGGGAAAGAAGCAGTACACTGTGAGCTATTGATGGTGATGTGAATCAGAAGTGTATCAGGACAGCGGCTGAGAAAAGAAACAGGGAGT
>CM031600.1:21559479-21564479 GCA_018398815.1 Conus ventricosus | reverse complement strand
GAGATAGATGATCCAAAGGTAAAGTTGTACACAAGGTTTGAAAACTCTCGAGGAAACATGGGCCTTTAATTAGACTGGATTTCATGCGCATTTTGATATTTGAATCATTTAACAGATGTTATTTTTATAAGTTTGATCTTTTGAGGTAATTACGAAGAAAAATCAAGGAGTTTACACACAGTTATTTCTATGTAAACTAATTTAAACGTAAAATTTAACCATAATTATGTCATCTTTTGTGCAAATTAGAGGAAAGAAATGCATTGTCAATTCATGATGCTATTAATAACATGGCAGACACGATCTTGATGGTTGCATAATCAGTGGTCTTTTTAATTTCTTTTCTTTTTTTCAGATATCGTTTCCTGAAATATATGATGAGAGGAACTGCAGTGGTGCGGAGCAGCTCGCGGCCAAACACGACCATTCTGCATACATTCTTTCCTTCATAAGTTCATTGGCTTCACACCGCCACTAAAATCAATATTGCATTTTTTAAGGGAAGTTGGGGGAGGGGGGGGGGGGGGGTCATTTCATTTGCTTGTGGGTGTGACCCTGTTTCTATCAAGGGACACTGTTTTGAATATCAAACACTCCCAGGAGCACTTTTTAATCCCACAAAATATTGATGGGTGGAACAACTGTGCCAGAACTATTCGTCATGGAGCTTTGTCCGTTGGATGAACCTTGTCCTTAAAGGTTAGTTAACGTGTGGAAACGCTGAAGGAGGATGAGCGGCTTAATTTTCTGGATTTCTTTTCAGATTGTTTGGTTGCTCGGGTATTGATCCAAAATGAGAGGAAACAAAAGTAAGGAAGGCTGCTGGGGACTTTATCGAACACCAAACACTCTTATGTTTTGCGCGGTATTGATGTTTGCTGCTACCGAGAATGCGTCAGCTTAACTGCGGAGCTTTTGCTCATTTCGTATCATCGAACGTGTGTACGTACCTACAAAGTGTGTGCACCGTCTGATAGCGCTCCAAGGCAGTGGTCAACCTGACGTTTCCATGCTCCAGGCCTGTACTGGAATTCTTTGAAAAGTTTGCAGAAATAAGTGCCGTGGAATGCGCTAGTAACTTTTCTTCGGTTTCACAGACCTGACATAGCATTCGGTTCCGCCAGTTTTACGCAACAAGGTAAATAAGGATAAAACTTGTGTTTAGAGAAAAAAAAGGATACCCGGGTTCGTTTAAAGTTAAACATAACATTATAATGTCGAAATTAGATCTTTTTTGGACTCTCAAAGACAAATAACATTATAATGTCAGCATTAGAATTTCATAGCGCTCCCCAAAACAAAGAAAACGACAAATTCATTGCGCTCCCCAAAACAAACAAAACTACAATGCCGACATCCGAATTTTATTGCACTCCCCAAGACAATCATTCAGATCACACAGTCATAATATTGACGGGGTAGATCAATTTGTGGCGACAAAATACTGTCTTCTTTGTGAAGCACACTCTTCTCATTATATCTAACAGTATACATTCTCCGCTAGAGACCCAGCTCTAAGCGCTTTACAATCCACACACTCGTTTACACGACGGGCTGCCTACCTGGGTAGAACCAGCTGAGGAGCTGCCTGTCAGCGCTTCATTCAGTCATTTTCCGTGTCATTCAGTCAATATTGTTCACTCAGTTTAATTTTCTTCCTTCATTCCTTCGATTTACCACACAAAGTGCATGCTAGTTGCATGCTGTACTTAACGTGTCATTCATACCAACAGCTAAACTGGCCTTTAAAAAAAGAAATGGTGATGGGATTGTACGTGTGTACAAGTCTGATGCGTGCGTTCACACACGGTTTATAGTCTCATTCGAAAGACTTTTGAAGAAAATGGGATCAGAACTAATGTTAACTGCGAGGGGAAAATCCCGCTGTACCGAAACGGCCCGACGGCGATTCGAACTCGCAACCCCAGGGTTACCAAGATTAAAAGTCAGGCGATCTACCAACTGAGCTACTCTGGCCCCACATACACACATACATGCATACATACATACAGACAGACAGACATTCATGCATACATACATACATACATACATACATACATACATACATACATACATACATACATACATGGTAATGGTAATGTTGCTTATAGCCCAGCCGACCGCAAAGGGCCATATCTGGGCTGTCACCGCGTTGAAGTTAACTCACAAGTCATTTGAAAAGAAAAAAAATTCATACAACTCTTGAAAACTCACCGTCCAAAAAACTACCGGAAATTTGTTACAGATTTTTCCTCCGTGAAATCTTAGATCAGATAAAAACTGTTAATCTCCGTCAGAAACTCAGAGATCACATCAGGTGGGACATCTCTGAACCAGGTTTTCATGGAGTCTGCTGTTAAGTGTTTTATGTCTCACGTCAGCAAGTCGCAACAGTCTAAAAGAATATGTTTCACTGTGAATGGCACATGACATGGAATGCACCACGGAGCTTCTTCACCTTTTAGAAGATAAGAATGGGTGTAAAACGAGTGGCCTGTGTGCAAGCGGCACAAGACTGTTTCGTCTTTACGGCCGCCTCGGAACATGGTAAAAACTCTTTCAGGTTTGGACGGATTTTAAATCGTTTGTTATCCGTCTGCGAGTCCCATTCCTCTTGCCATGGACAATCAGCTTAACTTTTTCTTTGTGGCAAGTCATCAAGAGGCAGTCGTATACATTTCCATTTTTTTCTTCTTTCTAAAGTAGATCTCGTGCTCCTTCTAGGAAGAAACCTATTGTCATATACATATATAGATGTATACATACATACATACATACATACATGCATGCATGCATGCATGCATTCATGCATACAGACAGACAGACAGACAGACAGACAGACAGACAAACATCCATTATTACATATATACATACGTACAAACATACATATACTGACTTCCATAAAAAACGCGAAAATTTGAAAGGCTATTTCTCCGGTGAAAAGGGGTGAATATACAATATTGAACCATTGTGGCAAGTTGTTTGGGTCCAAGACTCACGTGCAGTGAAAAAATTGTGTGAGCAACACATCATTCCCGGCATTGGAGGGTCAACAAAAATGGCAAACTGGTTGCTGCATGTGAGGCACGTGCACACCATGCAGAGCAAAGTTAACCAGCGACAAGTACGCAGGCATGCAGCCTTTATAAAGCCGCGCTACAAGGTTCAGGTAACGACTTGCCGTCTGAGCGCTACAGAGATGCCAAGACTACGAGCAGAGGAACGCAATCGTGCCCTGGGCCATCTGGAGGCTGGTGTGGATGCCAGGCAGGTCGCCAACATCTTTAACGTCCACATCTCAACCATCTATCGTTTGCAGCACCGCATGCGAGTCACTGGTACCACTGATGATCGTCCCCGGCCAGGCCGTCCTTGGGTCACCACACAAAGAGAGGATCGCCATCTTGTTCGAACCCATCTGCGGGACAGGCGGCAAACAGCCGCTAACACTGCTCGACAGGTGCCTGGGAATCTCCAGCAACGAATCAGCCTCAACACTATGCGGCGGCATCTTCAGGAGAACGGGCTGGCATGTAGGCGTCCTCACAGAGGTCCGGTACTGACACCAAGACACCGGCAGGACAGGCAGCAGTGGGCACAAGCCCGAATCAACTGGTGCAGGCAGCAGTGGGGACGCATACTGTTCTCAGATGAGAGCCGTTTTTGTATTGACATGGCTGACGGTCGTGTCAGAATATGGCGTCGACCTGGTGAACGCTATGCTGATTCCTGTGTGGTAGAGCGGAACCCCTGGGGAGGCCCGAACGTTATGATATGGGGTGCATTTGGCATTAACCACGCCATAGGACCAGTCATCTTTCAGAACATTGGTCCTGGTCGCGGACAGGGTGTCAATGCACAGCGCCACATCAACCAGATGCTCAGACCCCATGTCGATCCTTTTTTTGCGCAACACCCAAACTGGACATTTCCAACAGGACAATGCAAGACCACACACTGCCAGGGCCACCCAGCAATTTCTTCAGCATAACAACGTCAATGTGCTGCCCTGGCCAGCCCTCAGTCCCGATTTAAACCCAATAGAACATTTTTGGGATGAACTTGGCAGACGGTTGGACCTCCTGCGTCCACGATCAGCAACAGCGGCTCAACTTCACCAGGCCATCGTCCATGTGTGGGCTGGTGTGCCAAGGGGACGCATCAACCACCTGGCCACTCAATGAGCCGCAGGTGTCAAGCAGTTGTCAACGCAAATGGTGGCCACACACGGTATTAGGACTTCAAGCTGGTTTGTCACGTGACCTTGGATTTTCCACACAAAAGACATATTGCTGATGACATTTTCACACATTACCGGTGTAATGAATCAAATCACGTTGAATTCTCGCTTCCACTCTGTACAATTGTGACCAATAAAATTCACCCCTAACCTTCAGCTTGTTTTGTTTTCGCGTTTTTTTTTTATGGAAGTCAGTATACATAAACATCCATCCATCCATCCATCCATCCATACACACTTTGCCTCTTGCCGGTCTGACTAAAAGGCGTCTTTGTTTCTTCTTCTTCTTCGTCTTCTTCTTTTTCTTCTTCTTCTTCCCGCTCCTCTCCTGATCCCCCCCCCCCCCCCCCCCCCCCCCACTTCCCCATTTTCTCCCAGCCCCAACCCCTTTCTTGTGTCTGTTTTCCGTTTGTCAGCTGAACGCTGCCAGTGATATCGAGAGAGTGCATTAGCATATTTAGAATTACATTTCAGCGGCTAAGGCGATTAAGGATTTATCTCCCCATTTCTGAAGGACTGTACGCATTTGCTGATTTGCAAAAAGCGTTCTCTCTCTCTCTCTCTCTCTCTCTCTCTCTCTCTCTCTCTCTCTCTCTCTCTCTCTCTCCTCTCGTCTCTCTCTCTCTCTCCTCTCACTCTCTCTCTCTCTCTCTCTCTCTCCTCTCTCTCTCTCTCTCTCTCTCTCTCAGAGTGCGCTGGGGCGGGGAGGGGTATGTGTTTTTTAAGGACGAAAGACTCGAGGAATTCTCTCCATTTCTTA
>CM031600.1:21554479-21556979 GCA_018398815.1 Conus ventricosus | reverse complement strand
AAGTCGCTCTTCGTGTTCGGCTGAAGTGAGATATGTGTTCTGTGTCTGGTTGCGGAATTTCATCAGGAAATAAGCAAAGATTACGCGTTCATGCTTTTCCAGGTGCTTCCAGCCAGTTTAGGCGATTGTGGATAAATTTTGTCACCACAACAAGGACAGATTTTGTTCTTCGGGACAGTTATCATGGCATTTGCGGTCGTCACTTCGAAGAGCACAGTTTCCAAGACCAACACACCTGGAAAGTAAAGGTGGAAGCTGGAATTCGGGTCCGAAGACAGCTGAAAGAGGATGCTGCGCCAACTATTATAACAGAAAAATGTATTAAAGCACTCTCTGTTCATTCGCCAGCTGCAAGGGCAGCCTCAAAACGCAACAGTGACACGGATTCTGTCAGGAGCAAGAGAGCCAAACTCAGAGGCGTAAAGAAGGTAAGGTTTGTGTAATGGGTGGTTGATCTTTTTGGGTTTCATTTCATTCTCAGTGTATGGTTGGTGTAAAAGATAGTTGTTGGTTTTTGTTGAGTGCTGGCATCAAACTGAAACATACATTGTTACTGTCATAGTGGCAGTCAGGCAGTCACACTGCCTGCTGCCACTGAAAACTGTTGCATGTTTGTGGTTGATTTTTTCCCCTGCTGTTACTGTTTCCAACAAAACTGAAGTTACGATTCTTATTAACAAGAAAGTGTCCATGTCCACAAATAACAACTTGTTGGACTCCAGTGAATAATAGTTGTTGTTTTTTCAGGACATTGCTAAACATCAGGCATCCCTGCAAGTTCAAGTTTCCGCCCAATAACCATATGCTTTAGTAAGTGAATTATTTATCAGTATTTGGAAACAGGATGGTGATTTAGTGTGCATTTTAAGATATATGCAGGTGTGGTATGTCTGTATGCTACACACTGCCCTGGTAGAGAATAATGAGCTTAGATCTGTTGCTTAGATCTGCATCAGTTTTTACAATAACAGCCAGAATCTTTGACTGCAATATATTGTAAAAGACCCCTCAGATTCTAATTGTCATTGTGGAACTCAGAATTTAGTGGAGAGAGTGAGATTGAAAATGAGGAATGTAAAAAAAGTGTGTGTGTGGGGGGGGGGGGGGGGGGGGGGGGGGCGGGACTGAAAGTGAACAGCTATGGAAAGATTTCTACAGCAGGGAAGAGAATTAGTGTGATGATGCAGTAGCTGACAAACTCCTGTTCAAAGGAAAAGGCATTATCTGATAGATCTAAACAACTGAAAGAAAATGTGGTTTATCACATAATCATTTTAAAGTTATTTGCATACTACGGTAATGTGTGTGTGTGTGTGTGTGTGTGTGTGTGTGTGTGTGTGTGTGTGTGTGTGTAAACAGATGTATGTGTGTGCATGTTTATATCATGTACTATCTGTGTCGTGCGTATGTGTGTACTTGTACATAATATGGTCAACTGTAAAATATCGAACTGCCTGGAAAGAAACACAAGCGTCTGATGGCGAGGGAGGTGGTACTGTACAAGGAGCTGTAGGTTCAAACTGGTACGGCTGAACTCCATACACTTCAGTGAAAATTTCACGTTCGATGTCCTCTTTGTTGGAACTTGACTCGTAGCTGGGAGCATCTGCCATTATCGCCGGAAAATAGTTGAGTTTTACGTCCTCATGCGAAAGCTTTTAGGGACATGTCTTTCATTCACGGTATCTTGGCTTTGATACGTCACTTGCGGAATCCCGACTCTCGTCTCTTTCCGTACTGTGCTCGGCAATCTCCGTGGCGAGTCACGATTTGGCTACTTGCACGGCCCGAAACACGGATAGAAGGTGTTCTAGAAGAAAAGTAACACGTACATCGAAACACGCTCGATCATACTTTTGAACAACCCAAACATGCTATTTAGGGGTGAGGACCCCTTTAAGTCGGTAAATAGAAAACTAAGGAGTCAAATGACTTGTCATTAAGTTTAGTTATGAAGTAAAGACAAATAGAGTGCATGCATGTGCGTAGGGATCGTCACAGGAGCAGTTTTAAACAAACTACACTATATATTTCCTTAACACACGCTGCACTCTGTACAGCTCTTTTAATCAGAGATGAGCAAATGGAGTCTACGTTTACTAACAGAATTCAGCCTATGTTAAAAATAAAAATAACTGAAAACAAAACAGAAAAACGCTGATATGTAATTGCACGTCGGCGCCAGAACAGGCCGCCATCTTGAAGGATCAACACCGCCGTTTCCGCTGCCTGAAACCATGATGTTGCCAAGAGCCAGGACTCAACTGATAACCGTGTTTTAATAGCAATGATAATATTTTTAAAAAATCCCACAAGCCACTTTGTTCAGATTTCAACTGATAAACAATTTCAGATTCTGCACAGACAGTGTGTGTGTGTGTGTGTGTGTGTGTGTGTGTGTGTGTGTGTGTGTGTGTGTGTGTGTGTATGAGTGTGTGTGTACGGTGTGTGTGCGTGTGTGTGTTGTGTGTGTGTGTGTGTGTGTGTGTGTGTGTGTGTG
>CM031600.1:21542165-21551879 GCA_018398815.1 Conus ventricosus | reverse complement strand
TGCGTCACTGGTAAGTTTGAAGATCAAAAGGAAAAGAAAACCCGATAGCGGAGTAAGAATCATTCAATTCAATTCAGTTCAATTCAATTCAATCAACTTTATTGTCCCATCGGAAATTTTTCTTCTGCTCCACATCATTTCGCGCAAGTAACATAAGTACATGCAGCTAGGGTCCCATCATAGTAATGTACATAGTCCCAACACAATCATGATTGTAGTTTCAGCTAAGATTTAGAGACGTGTTCACTTCTTTGGTGGAATCACGTGTGTCTTTGTCAGTATTAGTTTTGGGGAAAAAAATTTTTTCCGTAGAAATGCAAATATAGGAACGTTTACACCGAATGAAGTCTTGAGGATTCATGAATTAGACGGTACATTTTTACTAACGCTCTGCCTGTAGAAAAAGGGAATCACGAAAATGACATTCGTCTTGTTTTCATAAAAACGCGATTTCACATTGTTCTGATAAACACGCATTTAGGCATGTTGTTTTGCGAGCGAGCGAGCGTGAGAGAAGAGAGAGAGAGAGAGAGAGAGAGAGAGAAGAGAGAGAGACGAGACAATGACAATGACAATGACAATTTTATGAGTAAACAAGATGTTCATTTCAAGGGGATCAAACACAAAAATCTATTCAATTTTGTAATAGGTCCTACGTTAGGTGATATTGATTCTCTCTCTCTCTCTCTTCTTCGTCCTCTCTCTCTCTCTCTCTCTCTCTCTCCTCTCTCTCTCTCTCACTCTCTCTGTCTCTCTCTCTCTCTCTCGTCTGAGAGAGAGAGAGAGAGAGAGAGGAGAGGAGAGAGAGAGAGAGAGAGAGAGAGAGAGAGAGGTGACATGGGGGGAGGGTGTGTCTAAAAAAAAAAAAAAATGAACTGAATCTGACGACTCACATTTGTAGTGGTGTCTTAACAGTGTGATTTTACAAATCCAGGAAAACTAATCAGCAACAACAACGATTATGACGACAACGACAACGACAGCAACAATAACAAAAACGACGACAACGACAATAGGAAGAACCAGAAAACAACCCAGTAGAACTGCTTCATGGTGATTTCACCAAGTTACCGGCTGAAAAATGTCCTCTCATCAATCGTTTCTTCGTGATGACTTGGCTGATCTCAAGTCTGGCAAACCACACACTGGTTTTGAACGAATTCGTGCACTGCCAGAATTTCCCCAAGCATTTTGTACATGTCGGCAAAGAGTCAAGGAAGCGATGCTGCTGTCGAGTTCTGCAACTAACGGGGGCTCGGGGGCAGTGAGTGACCGGAGGGCTGGTCAGTCAGGTCCAACGAAGGCGACAGACATCATGGTTCTCCTGCCCACCGTGCCTCGCTGGCCCTCACGAAGATGACGTCATCTTTCTGGAAGCGAAAAGCGGCGGACTGTCCACTCATGGCGCCGTGCTGAGACCATACTTGCCACACGACTTTCTGACTGAGAAACAGGTTCCCCACCAAGGAGCAAACGCTTTGGCATGCAGGGTCCAGCCGGAGGGACACGAGGTAGGAGCCGGTGACGGGGAGGATGACGGTGCAGTCGTGTTCTTGGTAGAGGTTCCCATGGTTGGTCGGGGCGGTCCCAGAGCTGAAACGAAGATTCGCATTGTTTCCACAATTGACACCAGAGCTGTGTGGTATCAAAGAAGTCCACGCGAGGTGTTCGTGAGCACCCGTGTTGGGCCGTCTGTTTAAGGCTAGGAAAACGTAGGACAGTGTAGTGTCCGGATCAATTGTTCTCCCCCACGGCACCAACATGGTAATCGTTGACCTCGCCCTCAAAGAAAAAGCGGCTGCGGTGGACACTGCCTTGCCGAAGGCAGCATCAATCTGGAACAGTGAGCGTCCGTCCGCTTTGATAAATACTTCTGTGGAGGTTCCACGTTTTGGGTCGAGCCTAGCAGAAACCCAGAAGATTCCGGTTTTTGAAATCACGAAACGACTGTGGGTGCTTCGCACCCATTGGCCATCCGTGCCTAAGACTGAACCGAAAGACATCACCCGCTGACTCTCTGTTTCTGCTACGTAGACTCTGTTCACTCTAGCCAGATTAAACTCGCCAGATGAAAAACTGGAAATATAAGCCACAGAAAACTGTGTTCCGGCTTCATAGAGCGTGCTCATAGAGGTGGGCAGAGCCACTGCTACAGTCTGGTGGGCCCTTAAAGGAAGGGCAACGCCTATAGAGCTGACAATTCCCTCGGCATGGACTGCTATCCGCCAATTCCCGCGAAGCCGTAAGGACACTGTGGCATCAGACGTGGGATCTGCTCTCAGATTCACCATGTAGTAGCCAGCTTTGGGAACAGTGACGACATGCCAGTGTCTCTCTGTACACTTTCGGGTATGGTAGAACTCGCCGCGCACCATCAAGACAAAGCACAGAGCGGAGAGAAGCACGGGCACCGGTTTGGGTCCATGTGCTGTTCCCATCATCGAAGTACAAGGCATGAAAGATAGCCGACAAATACCGTGGCACGATCAGGCGATGTGTTTGTCCAGTTTACTGTGCGCGCACACACACACACACACACACACACACACACACACACACACACACACACACACACACCAGGTTTCGTACAACTCTCCCACTTCGTGACACTGTGCCTAAAACAGCGGTTGCAATGGAACTCTGGAAGGTCACAGTCTTCAGTGTCGATTCCAGAACAGTGTACATTGCCGAAATGGCATTCTTCGAGTCTCACCTCGCCTTTGTCTTTCCTTCAATGACAAAACACTTCCAAGTGCTCGTATCCCCCAAATTGTCGGTTAGACTATAATTATCTCAAGCCGTTTGTTTCTGTTCTCTTAAGTCTAGTGTCCCACTATCACCCATTGCCACACCACAACGCAACAATGTTACACAACAGAATGTGATTATCTTACCAGGGTGACGTCAAAGAGCAAATCTCTCTCTCTCTCTCTCTCCTCTCTCTCTCTCTCTCTCTCTCTCCTCCTCTCTCTCCTCTCTCTCTCTCTCTCTCTCTCTCTCTCTCTCCACTTAGGGCGAGGACTGGATGTAAAAAAGCACATCAGTGCTTATCTATCATCCTCGTAAATAAAAAGTTTTGTCTTTGTCTTCTCTGTCTCTGTCTCTGTCTGTCTGTCTGTCTGTCTGTCTCTGTCTCTGTCTCTCCCTCTCTCTCTCTCTCTCCTCTCTCTCTCTCTCTCTCTCTCTCTCTCTCTCCTCTCTTGTGTGTGTGTGTGTGTGTGTGTGTGTGTGTGTGTGTGTGTGTGTGTGTGTGTTTGTGTGTTGTTGTTGTTGTTGTTGTTTTGTTTTACTTCTTTCCACATTACGTGATATTAGACGAAAGAGAGGATCACAATGTGTCGCAATGTGTGTGTGTGTGTTACAACCGAACTTTCACATACAAAATTACGTGCGCGCGCGCGCGCGCTCGCGCTCGCGAGAGAGGGGGGCGGGGCGGGAGAGAGACACAGAGTCAACGAGTCAACGAGTTTATTGCTTTTAAGCAAGGAAGCCCATAAAGCGTTCCAATAATTCAAATAATGTACACGATTCAATGGTGACATTGACCTAGGCAGCACAAATTATCAAGTGAAACGTTATATATAAGCCGTATAGTATATACATATATCTTCGCCGGTGGGCTTTGCAGTCATGAAATACGGGCTGGTACACCCATGGGGATGCTACTTTAAGGCTGTTATGAGCTGCATCCTGTAGTCTAATTTACCTCTGTTCAGGAGCAGTTATGTCCCTTGATATCTTAATGGAGTGTCCTGTGCGTGCCTGTACCCATCGTCAACACAGCGCAGGCCTCCAAGGGTGGTACAGGACTGCTCTAAAGGCAGGCGAAGACAGTGCTTCTCTGGGTCCTCCCCAGCACCTTCGGTGTTTCTTTTTCTTCTTTGCCTTAACTAGGCTGACCCTGGAGAAAGGTCCAGTGACGGTGAGGAAAGACCCACTGACCACAGGGAAAGTCCTGTGACAGTGGAAAGACTACAACTTTGGATTCTCTCTTGAGGGCACATAAGACCGTATGGCGAAAGCGTGGCTGTGTCTGGAGTGGCACTGTCTTCGACTGTCCGTGGGCAGGGGTGGTTGGGTCTGTGGGGTGTGCTCGCCAGCTGGGGGGTGGTGTTCTTCGCCGGTGGGCTTTGCAGTCATGAAATACGGCTGGTACAACCCATGGGGATGCTAATTTAAGGCTGTTATGAGCTGCATCCTGTAGTCTAATTTACCTCTGTTCAGGAGCAGTTATGTCCCTTGATATCTTAATGGAGTGTCCTGTGCGTGCCTGTACCCATCGTCAACACAGCGCAGGCCTCCAAGGGTGGTACAGGACTGTTCTAAAGGCAGGCGAAGACAGTGCTTCTCTGGGTCCTCCCCAGCACCTTCGGGTGTTTCTTTTTCTTCTATACATATATAAACAAACTTAGGTGAGAGAGAGAGAGAGGAGAGAGAGAGAGAGAGAGAGAGAGAGAGAGAGAGAGAGAGAGAGATAGAGGAGGAAACATACACTTGAAATGTCAAAACCCGCAAAACTTTTCGAAGACCATTCTGCCCATGTCTGCCCCTAAGGCTCAGTTTGATACCGGAATTCCCAAAATAGTCACGAATAAACAAGGAAATTCATCATCATCATCATCCCCCCCCACCCCCCCCCCCCCCCCCCACCCCCCCCCCCCCCACACACACACACATACACACAAAACCAATGAGTTGCAGCCCCTTAAACGTCAGCAGTAGCATTGTACTGTTCGGTGTTATTGTCCTTTTCTCCTTGTTCTCGTCCTTCTTCCTCTGTTTCTTCCTCCCCCCCTCCCCTTCAACAGTTCTTGTTCTTCCTCCTGTTCTTCTTGTTATTATTTCCGATATCACTATCAATATCATCATAAAAGAAAACAGCATTCATCCCCCTGAAGACGGAGTATGGCTGCCCATATTGCGGGATGAAGATGGGTTACACACACACAAATCCATCCCCCTATGGAGACAGGAGACAGCATCTTGGGCGCGTGGAAGGCGAAGATAATTCAAAACTTAAGTTAGTACTATACAAAATTACATGACTAACTGTAATTGTGCAAAGGCAAAAGTATTAACAACCGAGCACGATGTTCATGTAAACGGCATAACACGAAGAAACGCACAGTACACAATAGATAACTTGTAAGATGAGAGCGTGGTATACTTTTAAATGCAGTGCACCAAGACTATTATAAATAAAGAAATATGGACTACACTATGTGTTCATTTTTCTCTCCCTTTCTTACTCAATCCCAATCCCATTCATCCCGTGACACCCAAGTAGCCACAATTGAACAAGTCATTCGTCCATGACCCGGAAGAGACTTCCTACAACAAAGCAAATTTTCAAACACAACATATATAGTAGTAATTTGATTTTCAGTTATACTTAGTTATTAGGTGGTTTCTGATTTCTTAGTTTAAATGATTTGGACAGGAATAGAGCCAGTGGCACACACATCCTTGAATTTGATAATAATAAAGTAAGTTTGAAAGAATTTGTATGTATATAATATTTGGAAGGAATATATCTCTCCCGCAATAGTTTATACTTGGGACAAACTAATGTAAAGTGAAGTTCTGTTTCAAGTTCGTTGGGACAAAATGGGCATGTCATGCTTTCTTGGCTTCTCGAATATCTGAACCTGTGGGGTTTAAGTTGGGAAACACCAAGCCGAAGTCTGGTTAGGTGTTTTCTAAGTGCGTGATTTTTTATCTCCACTAGATAACAAGGAATATTTTGTAGTTGACGAAATGTGGAATAAAGTTTGTATCTTTCTTTGGATTGCAACAAAGCGTCAATATCTTGGAAATGACAGTCATAAAGCCTTTGCTTAAAAACAGATATAAATGATTTTACATTTTCTACTCCTTGATTCTCCCACACGAATCCAAACCCATACCTAAACAATGTAATGCAAACCTTGCTTACCCAATTTGTCTTACCTTGACAGTGCATTGTGTACAGCATTTTGTATGATTTCCTTGGAATACGATATTCCTCCATTTTTGTTAGTCTTAACCAGTACTTAATAGTTTTAGTAAAAGTTTGTATGTAAAGCGGATATCTGTTAGCTTCGTAATATGCAAGTGGATTAGGTGTTTGTATGCTGATATTCAATAAACGTTTTATGGCAAGAAGATGTACTCTCTCAATAGGGGTGTGATCTGCAGTCAACCCCCAAACTTCCGCCCCATATGTCAGAATAGGTTGTACTTGAGTGTCAAATATCTTAAAGAAAATCTTAGGAGAATTTTCGCCTACAGACCAGAGGAATCTAAAGATACTGAAAACACATTTTTTTGCTTTACGAGCCAAATCTTCTAATGAGTAAGAAAATGTCAACCCTGTGGAGAAATATATTCCCAAATACTTATATTGATTTACCACTTCCATTTTTACATTTCCATAGAACCATTTTTCTCTTGCAGCAAGGTAACCCCCTTTCCTAAACACTACTATTTTTGATTTTTCATTATTAACTGTAAGACCTAGTCTGTCTGCCGTACTTTTTAAAATGTTCAGTTGGTGCTGTAGCCCGATTACAGTGGTAGAAAGGAGGACAACATCATCAGCAAATAACAAAACCAGAATCTGCATCAAAATCAGGTGACAATCTTACCCCATGTCTACCATGTTGTGTTATATCATTTGCAAGCTCATTGATAAAAAAGAAAATAAAATAGGACTACAGCTATCGCCTTGTTTCAATCCTCTAGGACACATGAATGTTTCTGTAAGACCACCGTTTAGTTCTGACCCGAGCTTTAACTATTTCATACATACTTTGAATAGCTTTGAACATTTTCCCTTTGATACCATTTTTGCGGAGTATAAGCCAAAGATGGTTTCTGTCTATGAGATCAAAGGCTTTCCTAAAATCAATGAAAGCTGCATATAATTTTGTTTTGTTAGTTGAAAATTGCTTCTGAACTAGTGCAAGTAGAGTAAATATGTGATCGACTGTACTGTAATTCTTTCTAAACCCTGCCTGCGTTTCACTTAACAAATTATTGTCCTCTGCCCAATTTGTCAATCTCTTTTAAGTATGAATGTGTACATTTTGCTGCTGATATTCAACAGCGAGATACCCCTGTAGTTGTCAGGGGAATTAATGTCTCCTTTTTTATGTAATGGCTGTATAATTGATTCTGACCAATTTTGGGGGAATATACCTGAATCCAAAAGTTTGTTGAAGAGCTTAGTCAGGAACAAAATGACCTGAGGAGAAGAGTTTTATAAAATTCACTGCTGAAGCCATCTGGTCCTGCTGCTTTTCCATTCTTTAGTGCTTTCAAGGCATTATATACTTCTAGTTCTGATATTTCTAAATCTAAAATGGAACAGTCTGTTTCACGAACAGTTAGAGATTGAGTATCAAAAACTTCGTTAGGAAATGAACTATTACTATTTAGTTTATCATTCTGTATAGATACGTCATCAAATACTTTTTCAAAGTGGTCATACCATTCTTCACTTGAAATAGTACAGGTTGTTAATCTATTGTTAATACGTCTTTTTAAGGTACCCCAAAATGTTTTAGGATCAGTACTATTGCATTCAAGCGTTACAAGAACATTTTGTTTATCTTCTAACTGTTTACTTTTTATAAATAATTTGTAATCCTTTCTCATAGTGGCGTATTCGCCCCTACGTACGTCTGCATCGTATGAATCCACACATTTATTCAAATTTCCCAGGGACTGACGAAGTGCTGTTCGTTTGTCCCTGCATTCCTTATCGAACCAAGTACAATTACTTGTTTTCCCAATACTGTCTTTTTCTTCATACACTGCCCAGCATCAGCAATACCTGTTAAAAAATTTTCGACAGCTGCATTGATATCAATGTTAATCAATTCAGCTGCTTGTGTGAAAATTAATGAAATGTCTTTTGATAACAATGCCTGCCTATATTCATTGTCAAGCTCTTGATTCCAAACATACCTTTCAATAACGTTTTTTTCTAACTTTTCACAGGTTTTTACCGGCTTCTTTTGAACATTAAGGGTTAGTTTCACAGGCATATGTTTGGATTCAATTCTTAAGATAACTTGTAAACATGAGGCATATTCAAAGATAGACCGAAATAAGGAAATAATCGATCACACTTGCTCCATTGTGAGCATGTATGTATATGCCCCATAACGGTCTCCTGGTAACAGACCATTCAATATAACAAGAGAAATTGCTCGCATAACAAAAGTAGACAACGACCGAAGTCGTTTGTTGAAGAGTCCTTCGATTCCCGTTGGTACTCTTTTCAGGCAGTAAATTTTCGTCATCCTTATCATCAACGTCGACATCATATGGTAAAGAAAGCTCTTTTGCGTTTGCATCAGCAGTCCTAGCATTGAAATCACCCATAAGCAAAAGGGGACATTCCCCCATCAATTCATAAACATCAAGTATACACTGCTCCAGTAAGTCAATTCCAATCTCGATTTCTGTGTCAACATAATAGACGCTATGGGCAGGAGGAACATACATGCCTATCAATACACATTCGTTTCGTAAATTGGCAAAAGCTTTGAAATCTTGAGCACGATGCAGCTGTCGTATTCAACTTGAATTTGTTGTACGAAACTAGAATACATTTTCTTTACTAACATGATAGCACCGCCAGAGAGGCGAGCTGTGGTGCTGTCTGATACACTCACACCTGGGGAGACAAACACATCAAAAGCAGGAAATAAATGAGATGGAAAGCTTGATGAAAATGTTTCTGTAAGAAAAACAATATCATAATTTGACAAGAATTGTCTAATGTCAGGCTGATAAATTGTATTTAGCCCTTCTATGTTATATGTTAAAAAGGATACACTGTGGCCATGTATGTTCGGTTGTTTGGGGTGGCCATCAGAGGCAGGGTTGATGACATGGGCAGGGTCGTATCCCTAGGTTGTTGGAGGCTGAGCTCCCGATTCCGTTCGGCGGAGTTAGTTTTGGCATGTGGAAATAACTCTGTGTGACGTGCTGTTGCCTTCCTTGCTGTTGTGTTGCCTGAGCTTGTTTTGCCCTAGTTTTGCTTCTGGTCAACCTACTTTTTGCTGTTGGGGTTTCAGTCTCTAGAGAGAAGCTTTGCTGGGCTTGCTGCTGCACGTCTTGCTGGTCTCTGCCTGTATTGGTTTTGTCCCCTAACTCTGTTCTGGAATCAGAAGACTGACTCTCCATAGCATCTACAGCAGTCCACGGGTCAGCAAGCTGTTTGACAGATGTTTGGCTGCTATTGTTCTGGACGTCTGTCCAAGGATCAGCAAGCTGTTTGGCATAACTTTGACTGCTATTTTTCTGGGGTTCCTCTTCTGTTGGCTTGTCTGGCGTTGGTGAAAACTGGAACTTGTGTTTTGCCATTGGTGTACTTTGAAGGTATATTGGACTAGTGGGGATTTTGCTTACAGCATCTTGCGCTGAGGGGTCATTAGGTACGGTTGCTACTCTTATATCACTGGTTGTCTGGGATGAATTGCTGGGTAGATTTCCTTCTACAAAGGTTTGGTTAGTCCCATCGACTGGGCAGGGCACAGGGGACACCATGTAGCTGTGTACTTTACTGGGAGTGGGTGTGGCCTCTCTGCTTGTTGGCTGTGTGTCAGCAAAGACTGGATGGGTTCTGTCCTCAATACTGTGGGAAAGGCTTGCAGGCAGAGACTCATCACTGCTGTTTGAGGTTGGTACCAGCCTAATGCCCCGTGCATCCACTATTTTCCT
>CM031600.1:21529665-21537165 GCA_018398815.1 Conus ventricosus | reverse complement strand
AAACAGTAGCCCAAAGCAAAAGAAGACGGTATGGCGGCCTACTTTGTTCGGGGAAAGCTGACTGTGGGACCAAGAAGACCCGATTTACGTTCGTATGCCGAGGTAGCTGCAGCGGGCTCACAAGATGTCAAAACATCAAGAGATGCTGGCACGGATGGAAAGTTTTTCCAACACGCACGTGGCAGTTGACAGTGGCCCGGGGGATTTCCCCTTGCGCCATGATGACGTCAGACGACACAACAACCAATCGGGAGCCGCAACAGGAGTGACAACAGTGGAAGCGGAGGAAGGAGGTCAACACATGCCGGGGCTTGTTGACAGCGCAGATCAACCTTCGATCCAGCGTGATGCCAGCGGAACCCGTCGTCAACCAGCCGTGACACCGACGCATAGTTGTGCGGGATCTCCGAGCGTGCGTTCCCCTGCATCGACTCTTGTGTCGAGGCAGAGCACGACCTGGTGACCTTGTGCCTGACCACTGCCGGAGTGCACGTCATCCTGTGGCGGGGCCGTATCCCAGAGTGTACGTGGTGCAGCGGACGGGGAAAACCCCCACCGGTGGATCACGGTATGGACAGGGGAAGGGGTGGCCACGCACGGTGCAGGACGAGGGGTGGGGACGAGAAGACAAACTGGAATGAATACGTATCTGACTAAAGATGCCTGTGGGAGATCGTTGAGATCAAAAAGCACTTCAAAATAGGACAGGCCAGACTATCAGGAAAAAAGGATTGACATTTCTTAATTATAATATAGAAAATTTATGGAATAAACTTAGCGATGTTTCGTTCATAAATTATGTAAATGATTTCGATTTTGTGTGCCTCACTGAGACATTTGTTAATGAAAAGTTTGATTTTTCTGGTGTTTTTAATGATTTTGTGAAAATTTCATGCCCCGGGCAAAGAAATTATCACATAAGGGTCGTAACTCAGGTGGGGTGTTGTTAATGGTGAAGAAAATATATAAAATGTATGTTACGCAGGTCAGTGTAAATTGTGCTAACATGATAGTCTTAAATGTTAGTAAAACATTGTTCAATACAACCAGGGACGTGCTATTGATTGCATGTTATTGTGGTACCAGAGGGAGGGCCAGTATATAATAACCATGCAATTAAAGATGGAATCTTGATTCTTGAAGACATTATGTTAGAAATTACAGAAAATAAGGATGTAAATATCATGTTATGTGGTGATTTGAATGCAAGGCCCTGGACGCCAACAGCCGAAAGTGGAGAGTATGTTAAATTTCACTCCGGGAGATGATAGTGAGGATGAAGAAGATTGTGTTGTTGATGAGGATGGTGTTTAAAATGTTGATATCTGTGATGGTGATAATTCTTATGATGAAGATTGTTGTATTAAAAGTGATAATGAAAATGATGATGCAAATGATGTGTTAAAGCGCTTTTTCTAAAGACTCATGTGTAAATAAGTTTGGCAAATCTTTGTTAGATCTGTGTTTCATGTTTGACTTGGAAATTCTAAACGGTACATGTTGGACGATTCGAAAGGAGAGTTTACATTTGTGTCACCTAATGGCAGTAGCATAATTGATTATTTCATTGTCACTAAAGAGTTACTAAGTAACTGCAGAATGAAAGTGGGCGATTGTTTGTTCTCCTGGCATCTACCGCTAGAGTTAAAATGGAAAACAGGTAACGTTAACGTAAAGCAAGAACTTCCAGTATTTTGTACAGAAGAGTGCGTTATTTGGTCTGACGAACACGCCGTGATCTACAAAGAGGAACTAGATTCAGATGAGTTTAAACAGTGCTGTAACGAAGCTACAGAGTGTCTTAATGTGGATATAAACACTGGTGTAGAATGTTTTGTGAAAGCTTTGCACAGTGCCGCTGCATGTATGGTAAGGACTAAGGGAAAACGGAAGAAAGAAGAGAGCGATTGGTTTGATTATGAGTGCGATAACAAGAAAAAAGTTGTGAAAAGGTGTCTGAAACGATATCAAAGAACCAAAACCAAAGAATTGAAGAAAGAACATAAAGCAACCTACGTCAGGGGAAGGAAAGACTATAATTCACTGAAAAAAGATAAAATAAAAGACTTTGATGAAAAACGAATTAATAAGTTAAAAACATCTGTTCACGACCCTAAATTGTTCTGGTCCACCATTCGATCGATTAGTAGAAAATCGGTAATTTATAATGAAATCAGCTCGCAACAAAGGTATGAACATTTCTATAGTGTATTTAATGGATGTAACAACAATTTTGAAGATTTTAATGCAGATATAGATAGCGAAGAACAAAGTATCCAAAATACTGATGAACCACTGTTTAATGATCAGATAACAAGAGATGAGGTCTTGAACAGTATAAAACACATCAAATGTGGAAAAAGTGCTGGACCTGACAAAGTAGTTGGAGAAATGTTCAAATGTGCTAACTCTGTTGTAGTTGATTTCTTGGTTAATCTTTTTAACTTGGTGTTTGATAAGGGAATCTTTCCAGAATCTTGGTCCAAATCCATAATTGTTCCTCTTCATAAGAAAGGTGATTGTAACAATCCTGATAACTATCGAGGCGTTGCACTGACAAGTGTTATTAGTAAAATGTATACGCATATACTCAACAAAAGATTAAAAGTATGGGCAGAGAGAGAGAAGAAAATATAGAAGACAGGCTGGATTTTTGATCTAAATATAGTACAGTAGACCACATATTCACTCTGTACGCCTTTGTACAAAAATATTTACTAACAAAATCTAAATTGTATGTTGCATTTATTGATTTCCAGAAAGCTTCGATTCAGTCAACAGAAATGTTCTGTGGTATATTCTGAGGAAAATGGTGTAAATGGGAAGTTGTATGCAGCTGTTCATGGAATGTATGAGTCGTTCTTGCATGTGTCCGAGAGAAAGGAGCTTATACCGATTATTTCAGCTGCCCCTGGGAGTGAAACAAGGGTGTCTGCTTAGCCCACTGTTGTTTACATTCTTCATAAATGAATTAGCGATAGAGATATCGGGGGGAGGGAAACATGGAATACAAATGATACCCGGTGCTGCTGACTTATTTCTGATGCTTTTCGCTGATGATATTATTCTCCTCGCAGATACGCCTGTTGGTCTACAGAATCAATTAGACACTTTGAAAAGGAATCAGATAGATTGAAATTAACAGTGAATCTAAACAAAACTAATGTAATGGTTTTTAGGAATGCGGTTACTTGTCAAAATATGAAAGATGGTTTATAATGGTGGAGAGGAAGTTAACGTGACAAATATAAATACCTTGGGATGTTTTCACAACAAAGTTAAGCTTGAGAAAGTGCTGGTTTGAGATGTGCAGAAAAGGAAAGAGAGGTGTCATAGATATTTTGAGAACTATGAAGAAATTGAACTCCGATGATGTAAATCTATTTTGGAAATTATTTGATGCACAGATACAGCCTATTTTGATATATGCATCAGAAGTTTGGGGCATGCTGGATAATATTGAAATGGAAAAAGTTCATACCTATGCAATAAAGCGTATCATGCACGTACCCTTGCACGCATCAAATAAAATGGTTTACGGTGAAAGTGGACGATACCCTCTCTTTATTACCACTTATGTTAGATGTATTAAATATTGGTTGAAATTAGCAAGCCTACCAATAACCAGACTCTGCGGTCAGGCGTATGAAATGCTCATGCTGCAACATGAAAATGGAAAATTCAACTGGGTTTCCTATGTTAAGAAAATATTGACAGAGAATGGTTTTGGCATAGTTTGGTTGTCACAAGGAGTCGGGAATAAAGCAGAATTCATTTCAGAATTAAAGGACCGTTAATTTGTTCTTATAAACAAAACTGGCATGCTGGCATGGATGGAAATGATAAATACGACTGGTTCCTCTCATTTAAAAGCAACCTCGAAGCAGAGAAGTATCTTAAAATTGTAACGCATAAATGGCATAAATATAGTTTAGCAAGACTTCGAACCAGAACGCTCGGTCTCGGCGCAAACCAAAAATGGTACGAGAAATCAAATAATAAATCTTGTCCTGTGTGTGCAGAAAGAGACAGTGTGAGAATGAAGTACATTTTGTGTTTGATTGTGCTGCATACGCCAATATCCGTAGAGGGTGCACATTTTTCAATGAATCAGTTGGTCAAAAAGAGATTTAGTAGCGATTTTAGCAAGTGAACGCGAAAAAACTGTAGTAGAATTTGCGAAGTATGTCGCAGAAGCGAGTACATTTCGTAAAAAGCATATCACGAATGAGTAAGATGATCGCTTCCTTAAGGTACATTGCCTCAGTAGTTTTGCTCATAACCTGATAGTCTACGTCAATGGTATATTGTGTAGGCGTACGCGTATCGCTTGCATTTGTGCGTGCCTTACATGCGTGCGTGGTGTATTTGTGTGTGTGTGTGGGGGGGGGGGGGGGGGGGGGTAACGCGCGCGTATGTGCTGTGTGTGTGGAGAGTGTGTGCGTACGTGCGGGCGTGCGTGCGTGTGTGTGTGTTACGTGTGTGGTGTGTGTGTGCATATGTGTATGTTCATGTGAATTGGTGGAGTGTTTGATTCATTGATCTTTCTTTTGTAGCACTTATGTGTCAAGGAGTATTCGTAACATCACAAAAGGGAAGGTTTTGCACTGGTTTCTTGTATAGTCGCTGTTATGAGCCGCTATGGCTAGATATGACTCATGATACCCCCTTGCCAACAGGGCATTTTGCTAATGGCAATAAAATTGTGTCAGTGTCAGTGTCTCTCTCTCTCTCTCACACACACACTCACTCACTCACTCTCTCTTTGTCTGTGTGTGTGTGTGTGTGTGTGTGTGTGTGTGTGTGTGTGTGTGTGTGTGTGTGTGTGTGTGTTGTGTGATGTTCCGGATTCGTGTTTCCTGTATTCCACTATTTCAAGAATTCGAAAGACAGTCTCTGATGTTTTGGCAACCCGACGCCTTCCTCTTGAGTTTGTGGTGTGTGTGTGTGTGTGTGTGTGTGTGTGTGTGTGTGTGTGTGTGTGTGTGTGTGTGTGTGTGTGTGTGTGTGTGTGCGTGCGTGCGTGCGTGCGTGCGTGCGTGCGTGCGTGCGTGCGTGCGTATGTTCTTTTTCATTTATGAAAATGTCTATAACGCATTTTCGGGCCGCTTGTTCTGTTTTCGGGGAAGACGCTGCAGCAGGATGTGAACGAATTAACTGTTAAAGATGAGCAGGATCCCAACTTCTGTTGTTGTTTATAGGCCTTACGGCAGAGCCAAATGATATGTTGACTCAGTGACGTTCGTGCAGTTCAGATCCTCATTCACCACTCATGAATGGAGGAGAGGGGGGCAAGAGTGTACGCGCGCATGTCCATGTATTTGTGGGTGGGTGTTGGGTGTTTGGATGTCTGTCTAGGGCGAGGACAGGCATGAGGGGGTGGGGAGAGAGGATGCGACTGTGAAAGTGGGGAGGGAGGTGTGTGTAAACCGGGAGAGAATTGGAGGTTGGATATGGGGAAGGCGCGAGTGTGTGTGTGTGTGTGTGTGTGTGTGTGTGTGTGTGCGTGCGTGCGTGCGTGCGTGCGTGCGTGCGTGCGTGCGTATGTGTGTGTGTGTTTGTTTGTGTGTGTACACAGCGCGTGTGTGTGTAGGTGTGCGTGTGAGTAAGACGGGGAGATAGAGAGAGGGAGAGAGGAGGAGAGTGTGCTGCGCATGTCTGTGTATTTGTGAGTGGGTGTTGAGGGGGGGGGGGGGGGGGGGGGGTGTCTGTCTAAGAGAAGGGCGGGCATGAGGGGATGGGAAGAGAGGAAGCTAGTCTGTAAGCGGGAGGGAGGTGCGCGTGTGTGGACTGGGAGAGGATTGGAGGATGGAAATGGGGAAGGCGCAAGCGTGTGTGTGTGTGTGTGTGTGTGTGTGTGTGTGTGTGTGTGTGTGGTGGTGCGTGTGTGTTCGTGGTGTGTGTGTATGTGTACGTGTGTGTGTGTGTACGTGTGTGTGTGTGTGTGTGTGTGTGTGTGTGTGTGAGGATTTGGAGCTGGATAGTTGTACCAGGAAGTAGCAATTATACACAGAAACGAGCTGATTCTGTATGCAGACAGTGTCGAATTCTGATCACATGGGCCCTCGACTTCCCAACGTCTGAAGTTTTGTTCTAATTTTACAGTGTGTGTGTGTGTGTGTGTGTGTGTGTGTGTGTGTGTGTGTGTGTGTGTTTGTTGTTGTGTGCGTGCTGCGTGTGCGTGCGTGCGGCGCATCGCGCGCTGTGTGTGTGTGTGTGTGTGTGTGTGTGTGTGTGTGTGTGTGTGTGGTGTGTGTGTGTGTGCATACACAGTCTCTATAGTACAACGAAGTGTCACTCTGAAAATTAACTATTTCTCTCCCTCCCTCCTCGTTCAAAACCAGTGTGTGGTTTGCCAGACTTGGGATCAGCCAAGTCATCACGAAGAAATGATTGATGAGAGGACAGATATCAGCCCTATGACTCTGGTGAGGTCATCATGAAGCAGTTCTACTGGGTTGTTTTCTGGTTCTTCTATTGTTGTTGTCGTTGTTGTTGTTTTTGTTATTATTGTTGTTATTGTCGTCGTCGTCATTGTCGTTGTCGTAATCGTTGTTATTGCCGATTAGTTTTCCTGGATTTGTAAAATCACACTGTTAAGACACCACTACAGATGTGACTTGTCAGATTCAATTCATTTCTCTCTCTCTCTCTCTCTCTCTCTCTCTCTCTCTCTCTCTCTCTCTCTCTTTTTTTTTTTTTTTCTTGACGTCGTTGGACAATTAGGGCAGAGGGGCCCGTAGTCAAATGATGAGGGCTTTGCCAGCAGAGCGTACGGTTGTGAATTCGAACCACACGGGGGCGAAAGGGGGGGGGGGGGGGCGGATTTTTGTGTGTGTGTCTAGTTGAAAGTCCTCTCTGTCTTCCCAGCAGTAAACAGGTGGCTGATTCAGTTCAGGAAGAGTGAAGGCGGCTGAAGGAGAGGGATGGGCTCCCTCTGGACAGTTCGCTAACCCAACGGCCGATCGGGTACAGGAACTTCAGCTTCACCTTTTAACAGTTAGGGTCAGGTTAAGGTTAGGGTCATGCATCTAGGAGGTACCAGATAGAGATTCTGCGCTGGTTTTCTGATCAAGGTGCTCATCTCCACTGCTTAAAGACGTTGCCTCATGGCACCAGCAGTTCTTTGGGCGGAACGACGACGCCCACACTGCACTTTATTCGGGGACGTTCCGATTCTCCCTCTTTCAAGTCGCCCTTTCCACTTTGCCCCGGTGACATTGCGCCCCTGCTATTCGTCCAGTCAGAGTTTCGGGGGTCGCTTTGCCTTGCGTCAGACATCCTCGGCTGTCAACAGTCCCAGTTGACCGTTATGTTCTGGGAGTTTGCTTGTCGTGCGTGGAGAAGGCACTGCTTTTAAATACGAGAACATTATCATGTCGCATAATATGAATGCTTTGGCTCTCTCTCTCTCTGTCTCTCTGTCTCTCTGTCCTCTCTCTCTCTGTCTCCCTCTCTCTCTCTTTTCCTTTCTCCCTCGCTCACTCTCTCTCTCGTCTC
>CM031600.1:21517165-21524665 GCA_018398815.1 Conus ventricosus | reverse complement strand
CACGCACGCATATACGCACGCACGCCACACACACACACACACACACACACACACACACACACACACACACACACACACACACACACACCACACGTGCGCGTGCGCACACACACAGATGGAGAGAGAGGGGGGAGAGAGAGGAGGAGAGAGAAGAGAGAGAGAGAGAGAGAGAGAGAGAGAGAGAAGAGAGAGAGAGAGAGAGAGAGAGAGAGAGAGAGAGATCCGTGAGTTGTACATTCTCGTTAAAAGCAACTGGTACCTTTTATGTAAGTAGGAGGTCCATCCCCCACACTGTAGGCCTACTGATACCGAGCTCATAGTCCTGATTCCCCTGCCCCAACCGCCTTCCCCCATCTCCTACGCCACACCCCTCTTTCCTTCTCCTCTCTCTCTCTCTCTCTCTCTCTCTCTCTCTCTCTCTCTCTCTCTCTCTCTCGTACCGTACCCTCCCCTTCCCCTTCCCAGTCCCCCTCTCCTGCCTTCACTCTTGCCTCCATCTCCCTTCCCCATACTCCTTCCTGCCCTTCCTGCTTCGCTTTCCATTGTTCTACATTTTGTCCCTCGCTCCCTGCTTCGATCCTTTTGAAGAAATGAAAACAGAGGGGAAAAAAAGCTTCTGTGCCGGGTTGGAACCAGGGACGTTGAAATCTTCAGCCAAATGGCTACCCAACTGGAGCTATTCTGGCTGACACCCCAGGGACGTTGAAATCTTCAGCCAAATGGCTACCCAACTGGAGCTATTCTGGCTGACACCCCAGGGACGTTGCAATCTTCAGCCAAATGGCTACCCCAACTGGAGCTATTCTGGCTGACAGTAAGCTCGGTGTTTTTAAATCGATGTAAACCGCCAGTGGCGAGGTGTGTTTCGGGAACTTTGGATACAGACGCATGGCCTGCCCTTTGCTATATGGTCCTATCAAGATGCTCCCCAAATGTTTGAGTTTTGTCCATGCCATATGTAGGACAACTCTCGTGAAAAACTGGATTTGTATGAAGAGCAAGTGTCTCTCTCACACACACACACACACACACACACACACACACACACACACACACACACACACACACACACACACACACACTGCAAACACGCGCGCGCACGCACAGACACACAGACACACAAACACACATGAGCGCGCGCGCGCGTGCAAACACACCACGAATAAACACGCTCACACGCGCGCGCACACATTTAAAGATTAAAGTTTCAAGATCAAAAGGAAAGGAAACAACCTCGAAGCTGACTAAAAGTCATGCAGCTAAGGTATTGGTTTCATAAAAACGCGATTTCACATTGTACTGATAAACACACATTCAGGCATTTTGTGTCACAGAGAGAGAGAGAGAGAGAGAGAGAGAGAGAGAGAGGAAGAGAGAGAGAGAGAGAGATGTATAACAATGAACTTAATCTAACGACGCACACTTCAAGTGGTGAATCAACACTAATCCAACAAAAGGAATCAGTAACAATAACAAGGAGGAGGATGAAATCAACAGGAACAACAACAACAACAACAGCAACAACAACAACAACAATCGAAAGAACCAAAGAACTACTGAGTAAAACAGGTTCATGTTGACCTCACCAATGTTGTTGTCAGGCCCATCTCTGGCCACACATTGATCGCGTCTTCGTCAGTTTCACTGGTTGACTCGGCTGTTCTCAAGACTGGCAAACCACAGACTGGTTTTGAATGTTTTCGTGCCCTGCCAGAATTTCCCACACAGTTTGCACACGTCACCAATAGTCAAGGAAGCGATGGTAGTGTCCAGGTTCTGCAACTAACGGAGCTCAGGGGCAGTGAGTGACCCGAGGGCTGGTCAGTCAGGTCCAATGAAGGCGACAGACATCATGGTGTCCCAGCCCGCCGACCCTCCCACGGTGTCCACAAAGATCTGGTCATCTTTGTTGAAGTGAAAAGCGGCGGACTGTCCGGTCATGACACCCTGGTCAGTCTACGCTCCCCACACGGATTTTCGATTGACGAGCATCCACCCTACAATGTCACAGATCCCTTTACAGAAAGAGGGATCTATCCGGAGGGACACGAGGTAGGAGCTCGTGACAGGGATGATGACCAGCTTGTCGTCTTCTTGGTAGACGTTCCCATAGTTCGTCAATGCGTTACTAGCAGTGAACAAACTTTTCTCTGTCTCGGGTCGTTGTTGTATTGCATCATAGAAGTCCACGCAATGTGTTCGTGAGCGCCCGTATTTGGCCGTCTGTTTAAAGCTAGGAGAACGTAAGACAGTAAAGTACCCATCCCAATTCCTCTCGCTTTCAGCACTGACATGGTAATCGTTGACCTCGCCTTCAAGTAAAAAGCTGCCGAGCTGTACACTGGCCTGCCAGAGGTGGCATTCATCTGGAACAGCATGCGTCCATCTCTTGTGATCCGTGCACTTGTGCCGGTTTCAAATTTTGGATTGAACCTCGCTGAAACCCAGTAGATTCCAGTAAGGGAATCACGAAACTGCTGTGCATGCTTATCACCATCGTCCATCCGTGCCTAAAAGTGAATCGAAAGGCACCAGTTGGGCGTGTGGTGTGTTTGTATGCGCGTGCGTGCGTGTGTGCGTGTGTGCGTGTGTGCGTGCGTGCGTGTGTGTGGTGTGTGTTCTTTCCTTTTTATTTCATGGAATATCGATTACGACGCACTTTCGCGGTCAGTTTTCACTATTTTCTGGGAAGAGGGAACAGCAGAATTCTGAACGAATGAGATTAGCAGGATTCCTATTTCACTGCAGTTTATAGGCTTTTTTGTAATTGCTTACAGTAGGGCCAAATTGTATTTTAGCCCAGTGACCCTTTCATGCAGTTCAGATCAGACTCCTCTGAGCGCTTGCAACTCGTTGACAGTAAACGCTCTGTTGACATTGATCCGAGTTTTAACGAAGATGAACTGTACACTTCTCGCTGATTTTTAAATGTGTAAAGTGCAGTACTACCGCGTCAAATACGGGCATTTGATGCTTCTGTCGCCACCGCATTTCTGTCGGGGTTCATTGATTTGGAAGCAAAACTGAAGTGGAGTTTGTAAATACACGACATTGTCGCCATTGCGTAGTAATCGCTTGTTTGGCACAAACGGTGAAATGTGTTTGCTCATTGATTGATACGGCAATGGTGTTCGACGCAGTGCGGTGAATATAGTAATGGAAGGTTTAAAAAAAAAGAAAAACATGAAAAAAGGCAGAACTGCACCACGGGGAAGACTCCAGTATTTTCTCCCCAATGTTTTGACTCAGTCCTGTTTCAGGGAAGGGAAGCTGCGGCCTGATGGCTTCAATGACAGTGTGTGTGTGTGTGTGTGTTGTGTGTGTGTGTGTGTGTGTGTGTGTGTGTGTGTGTGTGTGTTAGTATGTGTCTGTGTGCCTGTGTGTGCATGCGTTCGTGCGTGGTGTATGAGTGCGCGTGCGTGCGTGCGTGCGTGCGTGCGTGCGGTGCGTGTGTGTGTGTGTGGGGTGTGTGTGGCTGTGCGTGCGTGCGTGTATGTGTGTATGCGCGCGCGTGTGTGTGTGTGGGCGCGCGCGCGCGCATGCATGAGTGATTTAGTGAATTGAGTTTGTGGGCATCACCTCTACCCTTTCAGTCAGCACCCCCTCCCTCTTTTGATCTCCCCTCTCCCTCCTCAAATCTCCATCACCCGCTTCCTACCATCTTTCTTTCTTTGCAAAAAAAAAAAAAAAAAAAAAAAAAAAAAAAAAAAAAACACTTCTTTCGTCTCTACCTTCTGTCCCGTTATTCACCATGCCCTAAATTCCCCCCCCCCCTCTCTCTCCCTCTGTTTCCTTTCCTTCACCACCCTCTTCTTTAAAACTGCGTTTTATTACATAAACATGAAAACATACAAGAAAAAAAAAACCCACACCATTAAGTCCATACAGTAATCATGTGAACAAGCACATAGTCGTCTGCCATTGCAGTACATACATTGGAAAAGAAAGACATCATAAAAAGAAATAACAACAACCAATAACACACAAGCAAACAAAATATACACACACCCGCGCGTGTTCAGATGGAGGCAGGGGGGGGGGGGAGGGGAGAGAGAGAGAGAGCGAGAGAGAGAGAGAGAGAGAGAGAGAGAGAGAGGAGAGAGAGAGAGAGAGAACAAGTAGATGTGACATGAAAAAAGAAGACAAAATATGTTGCTATGTTATACCTAACGCCAAACTACCGCAGCTTTTACTGAAATGTGGCTTTCTATTAACATGCACGGCAGATGCTATAGCGTATGTCACACTGCCAATATACATGGGGAATGGTCTCATTTTCTGTACAGCGAAAACTGCATTTTTCAACATTAGTAGTCCCCATTCTTTTAAGGGATATATTTGTTTGCAATGATTCTGTGGATTATCGTAATTTGGAATCATTTAAATTTTGCTTTTTGTATTTCATGTTTTCTGTGTAAAACAGCGTTCCAGTTCAAATTTTTTCTTATGCGTTATTCCATATTTTTGCGTATGTAGGCACCCATAAAAGTAAAGGGGGCATGGGGAAAACCATTGCATCATTCAATGTTGAAGTTGGACCTACACACATAGTATATAAAATGAGGTAGAGAATTAGTATGACCGGATGGTTAGGAAGGGTAGCGGAGGCATGAAGGCAGGATTACACATCAACTCAACACAAGTCGTGGCCTCCCTTTTTAACAGAGTTAAAATTCTTTGAATCAAACAACCATAACATAACCAAAGGATCCCCTTTGGAACGCACAAATCAACATAATCATAACTAGGATTTATTATAACATTAAGAAAGACACTTGCGAACAGATCAACAACTAATTATTTCAATTAAGCTAACATTAAATATCAAACATCACCATGCGACGATTGGAATATACATTACAGTCAAAGTCTGAGCTTAATAAGTATTATATGCTCTGAAGACATGAATTTATACAAATTAAATCATTATAGCAACACACATAAAAAGGGCCTCCCCGTTGCGAACGGTAGGAGTAAAACATAATCTTGCAAATACATAATAACATACCTAAGGTCCGTTCAACGCAGGATCACTTGACAGTATAATCATTATCATCAATTACAAGAAAGGAATCCCGTATGCGAAGCGATCCAACAACATATATTTCATAACTAGAATTAACACATCCTTGGACGCATTAAACAGCTCAACAAAGCATGTTTTCATTTCTCAGCACAAACCCACAGGATTAGTAACTGACTACACGTAGCTCACACAAAAGATTTCACCCGTGGACGTGCAGATGACTAAACGCATATGGCTCACGTTTCAACGTGGACAGTGCTCTGCACGCTATGAGTCCACGATTTCACCGGTAGGACAGTGCGTAGCTGCACGCTATGGCTCCACGTTTCACGTAGGACAGTGCGTGCTGTACGCTAGCCCTAGCTGTTTTCTCCGTCAGCACCCAGTCCCAGACTGCGTGCACACGTTATGGCTCCACGTTTCACCCGTTAGGCCTACACCCCGGCCCAACAATGGCTGTTCAGCCCTGCAATGGACCCACGGGTGTAAATATTGAACAAGTGAACACTCACAGACTAACAGATGCAGCCACCGAGTAAACAAACTGACTGACCAGTGGCTACTCGCGTACAAAATAGGCACATAAACGCACGAACATTCGAGCAGTATTCAAGTAATTAACTGCCTAATTACTTACCCAAGTAACCACGTAACCCTTCAGCCGCTCACATTAATGAAACAATCGAACAAACAGGTAGCAACCAGACACACAGAGGAATAATCAAACTTCCTTCACTGGCTGTATCTTAATCATTTGCTCAGGCCGCCGTGCGGTTTCATCACTGTGACTCAACCCTATCCGTCTCGCCAGCCAACAAGGGCGACCTTTACAAGCCAGTTTGTCTAGTGTTCGAACACAAGGAACCTGCAGGGCGCGCGTTAAACTTTATCCACTAATCACAATAAAAGACAGCAACGTCTGTAATCTATGGTTTTCCGGCATCGATTTGTTGATTACTCACATAAAATCTGTGACAATACTGAGTTGGTCTGTGACGAGGATAGGCGCTATATAAATACCCAATTATAATAATAATATAATACTGTTTCTGATTTCATTCGTATTAAGCGCCAGCACCTGCTTAGTTACAAAGTTACCTGAATAATTGGTTGTGGAAATTTGGTATATCACATTTCCAGTTGATAAGAAAATTGAGTTTGTACAATAAAAATGTAAGAACATAGAACTTTTAACTTCCATTTACTAAAGTTGTTTCACGAAGATAGTACTCTATCTGCCCTCACTCTAGGTAAAAAAAAATAGCCAAACCAACGGCAAGAACCATCAACATATCTTTACATTCACAAACACCTGAACCAGCGTCACAGCTTTCACCACGCTCTGCTCAGTGAAGAAATGATCCCAGAGCCAGAACGCCGGGAGTATATAGGCCTTCCACCCCCTTTGAACCAGATCTTTCGAGAAAGTCTTTTGTGGCCTTAGTCACAACAGAACGACAACAAGCGTCTAAAGTGTTTAAACTCTGGCTTCGCTGGGCTGCTCTTCAACGAACATTCTATTCCCTAGGGCCCGACAACCAACGGGGCCGACCGTCATGTAAGTGGCTGGGTTTGGTGGAGTGCAGAGGAACTAGACCCTTCAGACTCTGTACCTAAAGCAAAATCCAGCATCCCACCTGAAGATGTTTGAGTTCTAAAATCTCAAGTCCACCTCAGCCAAGGCAACACCAACCATGGCTCCACGGTCTCCCAGGGCTGTCCTCCAGCCTATACTCAGTCTCCCAGACCAAACCATCCAGACCAGCCATGGTCACAGGGAGGATTTCAAGAGCTCCTCAGCAATGGCGACACCAATTACGATGTGGCTGAAGTCCAATGGCTGTCTCTTCAAAACCAGTCTGCCCAGACCAGCCGTGGGCAAACTGTCTGCTGAGTGACCAGCCTCTTAACTGGCATTCCAGCCTACCAGCTAGGTTGCCCCTCACTGCGATTCTATCCTGCGTTTAAGGGGTTAACCACTACACACTCCCTGTTCTCAAAGGTTGGGCAGAATCGTACCCTTTACAACAACACATGTTGTTTTTTTCAGTATGGACAGGATTATATCAAGCGCTTTCATGTTCTCTTTGGCTTTAATGGACTGAACAGTAATGCCATGTCCTCTGACATATTTCTTCACCACATTTACACATCCTGTATAAGTAGGAAAGTTTGTCTTTACATTATGTTTTAGTCTGAATTCTTCCAAACAGACCAGGTACGCGGTACCCCCCCCCCCCCTCCCCTTCCCTAAGTGTTTATAGGAAATGGCTAGGTTTCCTGTTTTAATCTTATCACTATAAAACAGAGGTTCTGCAATGATTTCATCTGCTCTTATAAAACACATCTTTCCATACAATTCTCTATACGCGCGGCTTCAAATGTATGCTTCCAGAAGCGATTTACATTGACAGTTACATTGCAGCTAAGGTCCCAACATATTGCCTCAGCACAATCATTGATTGTAGTTTCAG
>CM031600.1:21502165-21512165 GCA_018398815.1 Conus ventricosus | reverse complement strand
TTCCCTTTGTACCCCTCCCTCGACATGGGCAGAAGGCCTGGCTTATTAAAACGTTTGTCATTTGTCATTTCTCTCTCTCTCTCCTCTCTCTCTCTCTCTCTCTCTCTTCTCTCTCTCTCTCTCTCTCTCTCTCTCTCTCTCTCTCTCTCTCTCTCTCTCTCTCTCTCTCTCTCTCTCTCTCGGTCTGTCTGTCTCTGTCTGTCTGTCTGCCTGTCTGTCTCTTTCTCTCTCTCTCTTTTTTTCTGTCTGTCTGTCTGTCTGTTTGTCTGTCTGTCTGTCTGTCTGTCTGTCTCTCTCTTTCTTTCTCTGTATCACACACACACAACACACACACACACACACACACACACACCAACACACAACACAACACAACACAACACACACAACAAGAATGACTGTGACCAGGATCAGACTAGCCTACAACACAGGGGGCGATAACTTTGTACGGCAGAGCTTGCGTGAGGCGGGTTTGTTTGCCAAGAGGCTTGGGGTCTAAAGAGATGGGCCCACGTCGATATCCGATCTCCCTCCATGGCGTATGGACGACTGTTTTCCCGCTGCAGACACATTCGTCTCTCCTTTTGTCCCTCCTTGTACCAACTTCTGGTTCTGGTTCTGGCTCTCTCTCAAACTCTCTCTCTCTCTCTCTCCCCCCCTCTCTCTCTCTCTCTCTCTCTCTCTCTCTCTCTCTCTCTCTCTCTCTCTCTCTCTCTCTCTCCTCCCTCTCTCTCTCTCTCTCTCTCTCTCTCTCTCTCTCTCTCTCTCTCTCTCTCTCTCTCTGTTTGTCTGACTGTCTCTGTTTGTCTGTCTGCCTCTCTCTCTCACTCTTCCTCTTCCCTTTTCCTTTCTCTCTCTGTCTCTCTGTCTGTCTGTTGTCTGTCTGTCTCTCTCTCTCTCTCTCTCTCTCTTTTTCTCTCTTTCTCTCTCCTCTCTCTCTCTTCTCTCCCTTCCCCTCAGATAACAGTTTTCCCCGGTTTCAGTTTAAATTTGTTTTTTGCTGTTGCTTTTGCAAAAAAATTTTTTCGCTTTTTGTGTTGTGTGTGTGTGTGTGTGTGTGTGTGTGTTGTGTGTGTTGTGTGTTTTGTGTTGCGCGCCCCGTGTGTGTTTTGGTGGGGCGTCCCGCGTGCGTGGTGCTTTTCGTGCGTGCGTTCGTGCGTTGTTGTGTGGGGTGTGTGTGTGTGTGTGTGGGGTGTGTGGTTTGTGTGTGTGTGTGTGCTTTGAGTGTGTATTTTGCGGCGCGTTTGTGAGCGTGCGTGCTTGGGGTGGGTTGGGGTTGCGCCGGAAAACCTACTCGAACAAAAAAAGGTCTTATTTTTGGAAAGTTTTTTACAGCGGAGAGCAGGAGTCGTTTGATAAAAGTCGGGTTTTCCCACCTACCCATTTTTTTCCCCTTTAAAATTTTAAAAGTTGTGGGGGGTTTTGCGTGTAGCTCTTGCAGTGTTTTCCGCACCTTTTCATTTTGTTTTTTGGGTTGTTTTTGGGGATTTTTGTTTTGGGGGGGGTTTTTTTTTTTTGCTTTTTTTAGTTTTTGCTTTTTTACTTTTTCTTTGCAAAAGATATTTTTTAAGAGGAGAGAGAGAGAAAAGGAGAGGAAGACGGGACAGACAGACAGACAGACAGCCCGACAGCCCGGGGAGCACGCACCCCACGCACGCACGCCCCCGCAGCACGAAGCACCGCACGCCGCACGCACGCACGCAGCACGAACGCACGAACGCCACGCACGCCGCCCAAACCCCCCCCCGCTCCCCAAAACACCCCAAAACCAAAACACACCACCACCACACGGGAAAGTGTGGAGAGAAACGAGCCCGACAAACAGTGACAGCAGAGACACGGGACAGCAGCAGACAGACGGCAGACAAAGGACAGACGGGAACAGACAGACAGAAACGGGAGACAGACAGAAGACAGAAGAAGAGAGGGGAGAGAGAGGGGGAGAAAAGGGGGAGGTTGAGAAAAGAGTGGGAAGAGAGAAGAGGAGGGGAGTTTTCCCTGCATGTGTAAAAGGGTTTCTTTTCCCATACCCCATTTTACTCTTTCCTGTGTTCAGAATATATGGTTAAAAACTCGGGAAAAAAACTGTTCAGCGAGGCAGTTTTTTTCCCTTTTTTTTTCCCCTCAAAAAAGGTTTTTTTCTTTTGTTTTTTCCCCCCCACCAGTGGGTGTGTGTGTGTGTGTGTGTGTGTGTGTGTGTGTGTGTTTTGTGTGGTGTGGGGGTTGTGTGTGCGTAAAAAGGGGTGGGGGGGGGGGGGGGTTGGGGGGGGGGGGGGGGGGTTGGGGGGGGGAGGGTTTTACTTCTCCTGCCAAAGTCTTCACCATAAATTTTATGGTAAATGGTTGTTTTGAAGAGGAGGCATTGTCCCCCCACACGAACATTTAAATTCTATGCCCTTTTTTTTTTCTCTCTCTCTCTTCTCCCCTTCTCTCTCTCTTTCCTCTCTCTCTCTCTCTCTCTCTCTTCTCTGTTGGAACCTTAGGGGTTTTTCTTTTGTGTTCCCTGAACATTTTCGCACCCCATTTTGCAAAGTGAAAAAAAAAGAAAAGATTCCTTTTGTGTTTGGGAGGTGTGCTGAGAGAGAGAAAAGAGAAGGGAGGGGGAAAAGAGAGAGGGGAGGGGGAGAGAAGACAAAAAGACAGACGACAGCAAAACGACGGGACCCCCCGGAAAAGACAGACAAAACAGAGAAAGAAAAGACAGACAGACAGACAGACAGCAGGAGAGGTGGTTATTTTAGTCAAAAAAAGCCCATGAGTTCCCAAAAAAGGTGGAAAAATAACATCGGGATCGAAAACGGCAAGCACAACACAAAAAAAAAATTTGCACGAGGGTTTCCCCACCCCTCGTATACATTTTTTTTCCTAACATTAAAAAATGTTTCCCTTTTTAAACTGCTGTTTTTGCTTGTTTTTGGGTTTATTGTCGTTATGAGAAATTTTGCGGGGTTCAATTGAATGAGGAAAGACTACAAAAATTTTGCCTTGGATAGGGGTTAGTTTTTGGTTTTAGGTACGGGACAGGGAAAAAGGGGAAAATACACAGTGAACTTCGTTTTTTTTTTTAAAACCCTGACAAACAAGGCAAAAAAAATCAGATTATTATTCCCCCTATGTCATTCAAAGGGTAAAAAAGTGCCCGCCGGGGCGAAACACCAAAAAGTAGACCAGAGGAAATTTGGGGGGGGGGGCTTTATAAGAGAGGAGGAAGAGAGAGGGAGAGAGGAGAGAGGGGGAGAGGAGAGGTGCAATTGGACGAAGGGGGAAGGGGGAAAAAGGGATTTTAGAGAGAGGTTTTTTGGAGAGAGGAAATGACTTGTTTCCTTGGGGAAATTTTAGGTTCCCAAAAAAAAATTTTTTGCCCCAAAATTGAACGCCCGGGCTTTAGGTTTTGGGAAACTGAAAGAATGCCCCGGTTCCCCCCTTTTCCCTTTTGGCTTTTGAAAAAGGGGGGGAAAAATTTCCCCAAGATGCAATTTAAGGGGTCTTTAGGAGGCTGGCTTGATAATTTTTTGTTAAAACCCCAAAAATTTTTAGTGTCCCCGGGGCCACCAAAAGTGGTTTTAAAGAAAAGGTATTTCCCCTTTTATGGCCCGGGTTTTAGAATTTGGGGTTACCCGATTTTAGGGGAAAAGTTTTTCCAAAAGGATTTTCCCCCCCCGGGGAAGAAAATTGGGAAAAAAGTCAATTTTAGCGTTATTCAAGTTTAGTCCCAAAGGTTTTTTGGTTTGAAGAGAAAATGCTTTTGTGTTTGGTCTCTTTGGGTTTGGAAAACTAAAATATAATTGAAAAAAAGAATTTGCGCTCCCTTTATTCGGAAAAAATAAAATCATTTAAAATATGGCCCCGGAAAAATTAATGTGTACTTTAGAAAAAAGAGTTGGGCGGGGCAAAAAAATGAGTGAAAATGTATTCACCGGTTTTGCCTGTTTCAAAAAAGTTTCAAGTCAGGGGGGGGTTTGAACTGTGCACCCCCGTCGAGCCCAACGAGTATGGGTTTTGGTGGGAATGAAAATTGTATGTGAAAAGATTGCTTAGTCAAGAAAAAAAGATATGAGATTGTGGAACTCACCAACGTTTGTGGTCGGGTTCATTGAAAAAACAAATTTAAATTGTCGTGGGTTTTGGCCCAAAAACGCAAAAAATTCGTCGTTCATTTAACGACATCGGGGGGGGTCCTAAAATTTTTTACTGTTTCCAAATTTAAGAAAAAACAAGGAACCCTTTGGTTTGTCACATTTTTGTGTTTTTGAGATTTATTTAAACTTTCAGTTGGTTTTTGGGGGGTTTTTTTTGTTGTTGTTTGTTTTTTTTTTTGGGGGCTCAAGATTTTGGGGGGAAAAAAAAGTCCGGGGGGTTTTTTACCCCAAAAGAAAAAATTGTCTAAAAGGGGGAAACTATGTCTTCTAGCAGGGGCGATTTTCTGATTTAAATCTGAATGTTTAGTTTGGGACCAAATTTGGTGTTTGAAATTTCATGGGAAAACGGGTTTTTTTTTCGTTTTGATGGTTCCAAAAGGCGGTAGGGTTTTTGGTTTCTGTTGGGACGGCCCGAGGGGTCTTAACGTTTTAGGGAAAAATTTTCCTTTTTGGTTGGGTGCATTGACTTTTAAAAACTCATGGGATTTTGGGTTTTTTTTAGCGATTCAAAGGTTGAAGTTTGACAAATCGGAAATTGTTTGGTTTAGAAATTAAAGATTTGGGGATCTGGGGTTTTGTTACTTGGTTTAAGCTCTGAAAGTTTTAGGGCTTTAGTTCTTTTTTTTCCAGATCGTTCATTTTTTCGGATATCAGTTACATCAAACTGCAAAACTCGTCGAAGTCGACAGATGGACCGGTTGACATACCGAAATAAACCGTACACAAAATCCCTTAAACTTGCGATAAGTTTCCGATATGCAAAGTACACAGTATGGTGATGGGAAAAATCCAATATCAGTCATCTTATCCGTTGACTTGATTAAAATGATTAGCCTGAGTATGTGACGATTATTTCAAATTGGGCCAGTTCGCCGTTGCATTGTGATGTCGGAAAAAAAACTAATTACGTGCCAGGTGCGGAGCACAGTTTGAAAGAAGGTAATCAATCATTGATAAATATTCAATACAAAAAAATATAACATGTACGGCGGTAGAATTTATTCGAGGTAGGTCAAAAACGACGGGAACATGATAGATGCAAGAACATTTGTTTTGAATCAAAAATCTCTCTCTCCCCTCTCTCTCTCTCTCTCCTCTCTCACTCTCTCTCTCCTTCTCTCTCACTCTCTCTCTCTCTCTCCTCTCTCTGTGCGTGCATGTTTAAATACAGAAATGCATTCTCAACAAACATAGGTCCAACAACCACTGGAAAAATACACAGTCCGTAGGTGGAGCTGAGCATATCGAAAACAAGTGATGGTGGTTGATCCACACACATTAGACCGGGAATCTGTTTACTCCTGTGATGCACTCACAGCTTTTCCCGTGGTGCCAAGCTGGTAGTGGTGCCTTTCATGAACTGCTGCCGTCTGCTGAGTTGTGCGTGTCTCTGGTAAGCTTTTATTAAACTGTGGCGTATGATTGATCGTGGGACTGTTGTGCCGTTCAGGGACTCGCTCAAGCCTGGAAGTGTCCCCCGGTCCCTACAAACATTCAGAAACATCCTGGGTGCCTCGATCTATTCACTGCACAGTGTTCAAGAAGGGCCTCCATGCCTCACAGACAGTCCCCTCAAACCACATTCTCACAGTGGATTCTATGTCCTCCCCGGTGCACTCTGTGTTATCCCAGGTAAATGTGTGTTCTCCCAGTCCACTCTGTGTTCTCCCAGTCCACTCTGTGTTCTCCCAGTCCACTCTGTGTTCTCCCAGTCCCTCTGTGTTCTCCCAGTCCACTCTGTGTTCTCCCAGTCCACTCTGTGTTCTCCAGTCCACTCTGGTTCTCCCAGTCCACTCTGTGTTCTCCCAGTCCACTCTGTTTTCCATTTCCACACATGTTCCCCCTCCACTCTGTGTTCTCCCAGTCACTCTCTATGTTTCTCCCAGTCCACTCTGTGTTTCTCTCAGTCCACTCTGTGTTTCTCCCAGTCCACTCTGTGTTCTCCCAGTCCACTCTGTGTTCTCCCAGTCCACTCTTGTTCTCCCAGTCCACTATGTTTGTCCCCAGTTCACACTATGTTCTCCCAGTCCACTCTATGTTTTGTCCCAGTCCACTCTGTGTTCTCCCAGTCCACTTCTCCCAGTCCACTCTGTGTTCTCCCAGTCCACTCTCTCCCAGTCCACTCTATGTTGTCCCAGTCCACTCTGTGTTCTCCCAGTCCACTTCTACAAGTCCACTCTGTGTTCTCCCAGTCCACTTCTCCCAGTCCACTCTGTGTTCTCCCAGTCCACTCTGGTTCTCCCAGTCCACTTCTCCCAGTCCACTCTGTGTTCTCCCAGTCCACTTTTTTCCCAGTCCACTCTGTGTTCTCCAGTCCTCTCTGTGTTCTCCAGTCCACTCTCCCCAGTCCACTCTGTGTTCTCCCAGTCCACTCTGTGTTCTCCCAGTCCACTCTGTGTTCTCTCAGTCCACTCTGTGTTCTCCCAGTCCACACTGTGTTCTCCCAGTCCACTCTGTGTTCTCCCAGTCCACTCTGTGTTCTCCCAGTCCACTCTGTGTTCTCCCAGTCCATCCCCTATGTTCTCCCAGTCACTCTATGTTCTCCCAGTCCACTCTATGTTCCACCAGTCCACTCTATTTTCTCCCAGTCCACTCTGTGTTCTCCCAGTCCACTCTGTGTTTCTCCAGTCCACTCTATGTTCTCCCAGTCCACTCAGTGTTCTCCCAGTCCACTCTATGTTCTCCCAGTCCACTCTGTGTTCTCCCAGTCCACTCTGTGTTCTCCAGTCCACTTCTCCCAGTCCACTCTGTGTTCTCTCAGTCCACTCTATGTTCTCTCAGTCCACTCTGTGTTCTCCCAGTCCACTTCTCCCAGTCCACTCTGTGTTCTCCCAGTCCACTCTGTGTTCTCTCAGTCCACTCTGTGTTCTCCAGTCCACTCTGTGTTCTCCCAGTCCACTCTGTGTTCTCCCAGTCCACTCTGTGTTCTCCCAGTCCACTCTGTGTTCTCCCAGTCCACTCTGTGTTCTCTCAGTCCACTCTGTGTTCTCCCAGTCCACTCTGTGTTCTCCCAGTCCACTCTGTGTTCCCCTCAGTCCACTCTGTGTTCTCTCAGTCCACTCTGTGTTCTCCCAGTCCACTCTGTTTCTCCCAGTCCACTCTGTGTTCTCCCAGTCCACTCTGTGTTCTCCCAGTCCACTCTGTGTTCTCCCAGTCCACTCTATGTTCTCCCAGTCCACTCTGTGTTCTCCCAGTCCACTCTGTGTTCTCCCAGTCCACTCTATGTTTGTCCCAGTTACACACTATGTTCTCCCAGTCCACTCTGTGTTCTCCCAGTCCACTCTATGTTTGTCCCAGTTACACACTATGTTCTCCCAGTCGAATAAAACCGTTCCCAATGGCACTGTAGTCCACTCCTCTGAAAAATAAGACAGAGATATATAAAAGTGCCATTATTCACACGCACCTGCGTTCGCTCTCTCTCTCTCTCTCTCTCTCTTTTCCTCTCCTTCCTTCCCTCCCTCCCTTCCCCTCCCCCTTTCCTCTTACCCCCCTCCCCCCACCAACACACACAGGGGTGCACGCGTACCCCACCTGAGCACACGCATTCCCTTGATTATCTAGAGAGTTTCTTCTACATTATCTTAGAATTCCCACACATTTTACTTTATTCCTATACACTCTCTTAGTATTCCAACAGATTTTTCCCCTTCTTTGGATTTCCGACACAGTTTTATTCTCATACCTTATCTTAAATTTCCAACACATTTTATTCTCATACCTTATCTTAGATTGCAGCACATTTTAGATTATTTCCTATATTATCTTATATTTCCAACACATTTTACTTTATTCCTATACTTTGTCTGAGATTTCCAATACATTTGAGTTTATTCCTAGGCGTTACCTTAGATTTCCAACACTTTTGATTTGATTCCCCTGGATTATCTTTGATTTCCAACATATTCCAGTTTAGTTTTTGTACATTGTCTTAGATTTGAAACGTATTTTGTACTTTAATTCTTGTGTAAAAACTCAAAGCTGATTTTCAAAGTTGGCTGACACGGTATGAAATATCTGGATTGCGGTACATAATGCTCTGTCATAAATCAAAGTATAATTATTACACCTTGTCATAAAAAGGCAACAGGGCCTGCAGAATTCACTGAAAGTTACTGATCTGCTAAATTTAACATTATGCATCGTATCACCAGCCCGCACACACTCTGTGTTTGTTTATACACACACACACACAGCGCGAGCGCGCGCGCGAGTTAGTGGTCTGCGTGCTAGTCTTTCCGACGAGACGATAAAGCAAGGTCTGATTTTGTAGCATGCTGATATCGCACGTTTAAGAACTCACGTCGTCACGGGAGTTGTCCCTGTCAGATTTCTGTAGGAAACTCGAGTTGGGCAGGTCAGGCAAAATACACGATGTCGAACAAAGAAAGAAGAAACAAATATGTGATGACGCTGTAGTATGGTGACGCGCCCGCCTCAGTGGGTAAGCAACCCGAAGCTCACATCATAAGACAGTATAGCTTCATAAGAGACGCGATGGGGAATTCTCACTCTACTTCCTGCGCATCGTTTTTGGAAGACAAACAGGCATCTGAGCTCCTACTCCTCCTCCCCCTCCCCTGCTCTCTTTCCTCCGTCAAACCCCTCGCCCTGCCCAGCAGATTACATTTGTTAGGGGCCACGGAGGATCTTTAGCCAGTTCGTGCCGAGTGTACTGAGAACCAGTAGCTTCCTGCCCTATCTTTTCCCCCCCACTACAATGAACCTCGGCAAAAGCCTGTAAGTTCGTCACCTTAGAAGCCATCCTCTAGGTACTGAGAGTAAAGGGAAACAGTTGCGGTTTAAATCAATAACACGTTTCATCCCAGACTTCCTTTTCCAGAACCATCCAAGATCTGTAAGTTTGACCCCATAGTATAACTTAAACAGACGCAGAAATCCAGGGGGGATGCTTAGCCTGGCTGGGACAGTTTGGCCGCATTGGCAGCCAAGAGGGTGAAGGCTGCACACCCAAAAAATTAATGCTTCAAAGCCTTGCGTAAGGAGTCGAGTATTTACAGAAAGGCACGATTTAGAGACAGGAACAGTTGCATCGTTTTTGAGAATTTTTTTTCCTTGTGTCTTAACGTTGATCTGTCTTCTTTTCTTTCCATTCTCATCAAGGTATGTACATGTCAGGTGAATGCGAGCAGATTGAAATGAAAGGAACGGACTCTTTGAGGGGAAATGACCTGGCGCAAAGACAGTCACGGGTGATTGCGAAGGTCTGAAATGTGACGTAAGGTATGGGGTAGCTCATATAAATTTTTATATTGTGGATGATTCCATCGGCTGAAATCCATAATCCCTAAATAACAAAAATCTAGTTGCAAAGTGAGACTGCAGGCGGAAATCTCAACAAATCTTAAATAAATGTTAGCGAACCGCCCAGAGAAAACGTGGACAAACGAGTCACAAGACAAAACACGACGCGTTTTCGACCTCTTAGGTCTTCTTCAGGCAAGACATAAACAAATAGGACGATGAAAATGAACGTGTTTGTCACTTCGCTTAGATCTCTTCAGCGCAAGGTAGGCAGGCGTTGAATCAACGCCACTTGGCGGTTCGCTAACATTTATTTAGATTTGTCTAAAAAGAAAAAAGAAAAAAGCATGTGACATTTTCATTGTCCTATTTGTTTGTGTCTTGCCTGAACAAGACCTAAGAGGTCGAAACGCGTCATGTTTTGTCTTGTGACTCGTTTGTCCACGTTTCTCTTGCGGATCGCTAACATTTATTTAAGATTGCCTGGGGGAAAAAAAGCATGTGAGATGATTGGTAGGGGCTGTTCATTTGATTGTTATCAGCTTAATACTACTTTTGGCTCAGTTCGCTTAAATCAATATCTCGTAAAGGGTCCTGAA
>CM031600.1:21485325-21502065 GCA_018398815.1 Conus ventricosus | reverse complement strand
GACTTGACTTGACTTGACACACAGAAACGTTAAAACAAAGCTTCAGAAGTTAGAAAGTCGAGGCCCCTGAGGTTGGAATTCGACACTGTCTGCATACAGAATCAGCTCGTTTCTGTGCGTGATTGTTATTCCTTGTACATCTATCCAGCCCCAATCCAGTCTTAAACACACACACACACACACACACACACACACACACACACACACACGCGCGCGCGCGCGCGCGCGCTCACGCGCGAGCACGTACTCACGCACGCACGCGCGTACACACACACACACACACACACACACACACACACACACACACACACACACACACACACACACACACACACACACACACAAACACACACACACACACACACACGCACACATCCTTTATTTTTGTTCCATGTAACCACATCGTCCTCTTTTCTTTTATGATAATAGTCTAAAATTGTAAACAATATGTTATTTAGACGTCTGCAATCACCTATATGTGTGACGAGACGTAAAACAGAATTCCTTCCTACACACGCACACACACACACACACGCACGCACGCACGCACGCACGCACGCACGCACGCACACAATCCCCATATACAATCTCGCATCCTCTTCCCGTTTACACACACACACACACACACACACACACACACACACACACACACACACACACACGTGTCCTCGAGAGCATCTTGGATAACAAGCATGCTCTCTCTCTCTCTCTCTCTCTCTCTCCCCTCTCTCTCTCTCTCCTCTCTCTCTCTCTCTCTCTCTTTTCCAATCTTCTGCGTTGGGTCATCTGTACTTTCACTAACATTCTCAATAGAATCCGCACTTACATACTGATTCATATTCATTTTTATTTCCCCTCTCTTTCCTTCCGTCTGTCATTTCTTCTCGCTTAACCAGCAAGCAATAGCTGATACCTGTTTTGTTTTGTTTTGTTTTGGCAGATGGAATATTGATTTAACTTCCTTTCTACATCAGTAACCAATTTTACCATGTTTTGAATTGACTGCCTACTGATTCCGTAAAATCGAAAATTATTCTTACCTACAGCATTCCACCCCCCCCCCCCCACCCCCCTCCCCCTAATCAGGATCCAACTGCGTACATCGTTTAAAGCGTAACAATCAAGTTGTTGAAAGTCATCTCACTTTATTTGAATACTGCTTTTAGCCCTTCTTTCTCAATTACGTTTAGGACATTAGAACTGATGGAATAAATATCACAGATCATATACATCTTTTTCAGATATAGGCCTATCTCCCCATTATCTGGACTTTGCTCTTCACTCACAGATTCGGCATTTCCCAGGCCCAATCTTTTTTTAAGTAGGTTGTGAATTTCGCAGGGCCAACGGGTTTTACAGCCATTCTCTTCAAGAGCCTGATTGATATTCTGTTGTTTAAGAAAAAGCGTTTATACTGTGCTTTTCTGGATTACGAAAAGGCATTCGACAGAGTTAATCGATCGTTTCTATGGCATAAATTGATATATAGTGGCATTAGTAGCAAAATATTAAAAGTTATACAAAATATGTATTCTCAAGCCAAGTCATGTGTATCTGTCAATGGTGATTATTCTGATTTTTTCTGTTCCAATGTTGGTGTAAGACAAGGAGAAAACTTGTCACCTGTATTGTTTGCCTTGTTTTTAAACGATATGAAAGAATTTATGTCTAGCGACATGGCAGGCCTTGTAACTGTCGCAAAAGAAGCAATTGAAATAGGCATAGGCGAATCAGATGTTGACATTTTGTTGAATTTATTTCTCTTATTATATGCTGATGACACTGTGATCTTTTCGGAAACTCCGTCTGGACTACAGAAAGGTTTAAAGTCTATTAAAAAAATATTGTGATAAATGGAAATTGAAATTAAATGCAAACAAATGTAAAGTTGTTATTTTTTCTAAAGGTAAGGTTAGACGTTTTCCTGATTTTCTTATAGGTACAGAAAAACTAGAGGTCGTCTATGATTTCTTGTATCTAGGGTTGAGGCTGAATTATAATAACCGAATGAATGTTGCACAACGTGAACTGTTTGACCGAGCCTCTCGAGCAATGTTTGCTTTGATGAGGAAAGCTAAATTATTGATGCTTCCTGCAGACCTAGTGATGGATTTATTTGATAAAACTGTATTACCAATTCTTACATATGGATGTGAAATTTGGGGATTTGACATGAATGATCTTGTCCAAAGATTACAGTTAAAATTTTATAAGCTGGTTCTAAAACTACGACAGGCGACACCTTCTTTCATGGTTTTCGGTGAAACGGGAAAATTCCCCATACCGGTCATTGTTAAATCCAGAATGTTATTTTGGTTTAACCTTGTATCTGACCGTCATAGTTATAAATTATCATTTCTTGTGTACAAATGTCTTCTCAGAATGTATGAATTAAATGTACATGAAAACAAATATATCAAATACATCCATACATTATTAAATGAAATTGGTTTGAGTAGTTTCTGGCTAAATCAGAACACACTTGATATACATCCATTATGGTTTAAAGAGAAAATAAAAAGATGCCTTAAAGATAGTTTCATGCATACCTGGTACACGCATGTTGACAATGATGAATTATATATCAATTATAGAATGTTTAAAACATCATTTTGTGCTGATCCATACTATCTAGTTTTACCACTGAATTACATGGTTACTCTACTCAAATTTAGAACAACAAATAATAATTTACCTGTAAATAAGCTACGCTATGCTGGCATACCTAGGTGTGAAAGAATTTGTGACAAATGTGCTATGCATGATATTGCAGATGAATTTCATTATTTGTTCGTGTGTCCTTTTTTTGATGCAGAAAGAAAAAAATACCTCCTGCGATACTTCTGTGTACGGCCGAATGCTGTTAAATTCAACATTTTGTTTGCATCAAAAAACAAGAAACTTTTAATTAAACTAAAGAATTATATTACAGTTATAAATAGGTTTTTCCAATAATTCATATAGCTAAAATTACAACATTACACACAGTTTGCACTCTGTATAGGGAAAACTGTCCATGAAATTTTCATTTATGCTTCTCGTTTGCTTGTTTATTTTGCTTACTTGATTATGGATATCACTCTATTCTGATGTGCGATTATTCATTTTGTGTGAGTATTGTCTTATATTTCTGTGCCCCATGTGGGTATGAAATAAAATAATTGCCTTGCCTTGCTTCGTCACGTTTGAAGCCATTCTCTCAATACTTCAACTCATGCACAGAGGAAAGCTGCAACTTTTTCTGTGACGTGCTCTCTCCGCTTCCCATTTTCCTCATGTCCACTTAGTTACGGTACTGTTGGATGCTGTGGAGGTATCAACGATCGACGCTGAGCTTTGCTGTGGTAGTTTTGATCCACTGGCGATGAATAGATCGACACGCGACTGTATGGAGATACATTTTGTAATATTGTTGATATCTTACCGCCCACATACATCTGTAATCACGTCTTCGTACTTTATTTGGCTGGAGATGTCAAGAAATATGAACTTGTGAAATCTGGCAAAGCAGGAGCATAGCGTAACCTATGCCCGGTCTCCTCGCTACTAAAACAAACAACACATGGTCTTGCACACGCGGCAGCACTTACAAAGGGATTCCCAACAACGCTTTGTACGCAACTGATTGAAGCTCAGGGAGAACCAGATAGAAAAGGCGACAGACAGGAAGAAGGAAGGGAGAAAGGAAGGGGAAAAAGAGTAATGTCATGGTGACACATTCCACTGTGTCACGCTGTAGTTAGGAAATGAAATCTAGAAAAGAAAAATGAAGGAAAGAAACCAGAAGCTCAGAAACAAAAGGTAAAATCAACGGAAGAAAAAGGAAAGCTTGAAAATAATGAGGGGGGGGGGGGAAATAGAAAAGAAAAATAATAAGGAAAGAGACAAAGAAAGAAAACTAAAGAGAATTAACTGCCGGAGACTGGAACCCAGTGACCTACGCTACTGATTACCACAATCATAAAAACGTCAATAATCACAAAGCACGAAACCTTTTGCAGACATCATAGGACTTGAACGCACTGACTTTTGGGGGAGAAATCAATGCAAAAAAATAACAAGGTACAGCTGCACAAGCCAAACTTCTCTTCGACAAATCGATCACATACTTTCGTGTGCCCGATTCACAGGTCACATAATTCTGTCAAGGTGCCTACATCAGTATGAATCCGAACAGAAAAAAATAAAATCATCATTCCCATCTTCGTGTAAAAAATAGGCCAAGTTCCCAGAGATTATCGGCGTGTGGGGCAGAGGTTCACTGGGTGTAGGGCACGGTGTGATGTGAAGGTGAGGCCTGGCCCTCCTCTTCCGCCGCCTTCTGCCTCCCTTGAACCGAATAAGATACCCATCTTACCATTATATTAGGATGCGACTCTGTATGTGGTGAGGGAGGTGGTGTGTGTGTGTGTGTGTGTGCGTGCGTGCGTGCGTGCGTGCGTGCGTGCGTGCGTGCGTGCGTGCGTGCGTGCGTGTGTGTGTAGACGGTGAGAAGGCACCATAGCTAAGACAGGTAACTTGGTTAAACAATCCACTTACCCACTAGTGACAGGAAATTAAGTTACGGTTCTCTGTTCTCCGAATTCGTTTTTATTTTATTTTATTTATTTATTTTTTTTTTTTGCGTCACTCTCTTTAACAATACCGTTTTGTTCTCTCGCTCTTTCGTCTTATTTGGATTCAGCGAGTGTGGCTGTTTTCAACTTTTCGGGATTTTTTTTTTTCTTCAATTTAAGTCTTCTCAAACTTTACGATACCCTACCGTTCACACACACACACACACACACACACACACACACACACACACACACACACACACACACACTTTTTTTTGGCGGTATGACTCTGAATTCGGCACTCCCCACAGTACGGGACTGTTTACAAATAATTTCGTTCGTGCGGTGGATATTGTTTTAGCTGTATAGAAATATTTCTAATGGTATTCATCCCATAAAAATATGATCGTGAAAATTGAAGCGGAAATGGCCTAGTTTATCGCTATTACGCACTTTCGCATTACAATTAATGTCATGATGTTTATAAACTGTATGTCCGTAGGTTTTGCTCGCTTTTGTCCTTATTGTTATTGTTGCTGATATTGTTGATGTTGGTGTTGTCGTCGTAGTTGTCGTCAAAATGAATGACTTCTGTTCGTTCAGCTTGAACTTACGAAGCCTTACAGTCCTCAAGATGATGCAAATTTGAATCCATGCGGCGGAGAAAAAAAAAAAAGAAGAAAAAAAAGGCAATGGCAGAATGGTGTTCAGGAGTCTTGACCTGATTGTGGTCCCAACCCCTTTGCATCGCAAAGAGTCGAAGTCCGATCCACGTACATGAGGAAGGCTTGTTTTCTGATGAGCTTCTGCGACCCAGCTTTCTCTTAAAGTTTCTAGACATAGAGACTGCCTGCCTCAACAGCAAGGCTAGAATGGAACCGATATTTTGTCGGATTTTGTTGTTGTTTTGTTTACCTTGCCATCAGGATTGACACGCGCTGCTGTCGCACTGTCACTGTTCAGTACAGCAGTCAAAACGACCTGTCTTCCGTGGCTTCAGTGTCTTCAGTCACTCGTCGTCCCACCAAAGTCTACAGTCTTGTTACTTACACAGTACAGCGCCTGGATGGCTTAGCGGAGGGTACGGGTCAGACTCTTATTTTTTAAGTCCGGGGTTCAAAACCCACTCAACAAGGCCAGGCTAGAAGTCATCTTCGCTTAGAGTTAGCAACTGTGGAGGCTTCACTCTTCTACTAGTTCTTCGGAAAAGGCTGTCCACCGAGGTCCCATGTGTGACCGAATGAATGAAGTTCTTCGGAAAAGGCTGTCCACCGAGGTCCCATGTGTGACCGAATGAATGGAATGTCCCTCACGCATGTTTAATCTCATTCAACCTTTTTGGAGAAGAGTTTGGCCATCGTGTGTGTGTGTGCCTGTGGGAGAGATGACACGCCAATAAAACATACGCACACTTGTCTTGTGTTTAAACATCATCCCCGTAGACGGAATGTGTTTGCCTCAATGCCAACAATTAAAACGATCCCATAAGCAAAAATCCCACAAATGCTGAACCTCGGATTCTAGTCGAGTAACACAAAAAAAAAAGCAAAAAAAAAAAGCAAAAAAAAAAAAAAAAAGTAAATAATGTGAAGCATCAACGTTACGGCCGTAAGGGGGAAAGAATCCAGTCTGCATGTCAAGAGAACAGGAGAAAGAGGAAAGAAAGAAGACAAATAGGTCTGGTGCCAGAACTGAAGTCATCCACAAAGCTCGCAATGGACGAGACGGAAATGCAGGCATGCATGGTCTCATAGTTTCAGATTCCGTCTGGACTCCACGCATGCCAACAGCCGTTACAGAAGCAGTCTACTACTCTACTGCTGCAAGCAGCATTGATTGGGGTAAGGGGTGGGGGCGGGGCGGAGGGGGGTGGGGGGTGGGGTGGGGGGGCGTTTTGTGAAGCTCACCAGGAGCTGCTGTATCTGTGAATACCGACTGAGAAGTGCTGCCTCACTGGCTGGCAGACTAGTTTCATGGAAACCAGAGAGTCTGTATAGCGCTGCCTCACTGGGACTAGTTTCATGGCAACCAGGGAGTCTGTATAGCGCTGCCTCACTGGGACTAGTTTCATGGAAAGCAGGGAGTCTGTATAGCGCTGCCTCACTGGGACTAGTTTCATGGAAAGCAGGGAGTCTGTATAGCGCTGCCTCACTGGCTGGCAGACTACTTTCATGGAAACCAGAGAGTCTGTATAGCGCTGCCTCACTGGGACTAGTTTCATGGAAAGCAGGGAGTCTGTATAGCGCTGCCTCACTGGCAGGCAGGCTAGTTTCATGGAAAGCAGGGAGTCTGTATAGCGCTGCCTCACTGGGACTAGTTTCATGGCAACCAGGGAGTCTGTATAGCGCTGCCTCACTAGCAGGCAGGCTAGTTTCATGGAAAGCAGGGAGTCTGTATAGCGCTGCCTCACTGGCAGGCAGGCTAGTTTCATGGGAACCAGGGAGTCTGTATAGAGCTGCCTCACTGGCAGGCAGGCTAGTTTCATGGAAAGCAGGGAGTCTGTATAGCGCTGCCTCACTGGCAGGTAGGCTAGTTTCATGGAAACCAGGGAGTCTGCATTCCTCCCGCACATCTTCGGTAACCACAGTCATCTTTCATCGTTTCAACCCTTTCTTCGAGAAACAAACATTTCTTTTCAATAACTCAGTTTACTCGTATCTTCCTGCTCCTCTGTCTGTCTGATTGTCTGTATGTCTGTCTGTCTCTCATTCATTCACCCTCTCCCTCTCTCTTTCTCAGCCCACCCCCACCCCCTCACCCAACACACACACACACACACACACACACACACACACACACACACACACACACACACACAGTGTCCTCAGGAGCACCGTGGATAACAAGCATGCTTGCTCTCTCTCTCTCTCTCTCTCTCTCTCTCTCTCTCTCTCTGTCTCTCTGTCTCTCTCTCTCTCTCTCTCTGTCTCTCTGTCTCTCTCTCGTCTCTCTCTCTCTCTCTCTCTCTCTCTCTCTCTCTCTCCTCTCTCTCTCTCTCTCTCTCTCTCTCTCTGTCCGTCTTTCTTTCTTTTTCTTTCTGCGTACGCAGGCTGATACTCCTGCGGACACTCCCTGTATAGCCAGGCAGTGGAGTTTTGTGTGTATGACCCTTTTTTATCCCGCCATTAAGGCAGCCATACTCCATCTTCGGGGAAGGTGCATGCTATGTGTCACGTGTCATCCATACCAACGGCCAAACTGGGCCTTCTCTTCCGAAAGTTGGTGATGGGATTTTACGTGTGTGCAAGATGTTATGCGTGCGTTCACACACGGAACCTCGGTTTATAGTCTCATTCGAAGGACTATATGGGGAATGGAGTCAGAACCAATGTTAACTCCGAGGGAAAAATCCCCCTATACCGAAATTCGAACCCGCAACCCCAGGATCACGAGTCCGGCGCTCTACCAACTGAGCTATCCGGCCTCCCTCTCTGTCCGTCTCTCTCTCTTTCTGTCCGTCTCTCTCTATCTCTCTTTCTCTCTCTCTCCCTCCTTCCCTCCCATCAGACTGGCTGAAACATATGTGAAGATGAAAAGCCATTACCACCAAATCTACATATGTACGTTGCGTTCTTCAGAGCGAGAACAACTTTCTATACACCATCTATCAATGTCAACAAAACATGAAAACTCTATCAACACATGCCGTCATATGGTGAACGGAGAATGCCAAAGAATGAAAAACAAATCGCTCAATACGAGCGCGCGAGCGTGTCTCTGTGTGTATATGAATGTGTATATGAGTGTGTGTGTGTGTGTGTGTGTGTGTGTGTGTGTGTGTGTATATGATGTGTGTGTGTGTGTGTGTGTGTGTGTGTGTGTGTGTGTGTGTGTGTGTTGTGTGTGCGTGCATGCGTGTCTGTGTGTGTGTGGCTGTGTGGTGTGGTGTGGTGTGGTGTGGTTGGTGTGAGTGAGTGATGTGAGTGAGTGATAGTGAGTGATGAGTGAGTGGTGTGTGTGTGTGTGTGTGTGTGTGTGTGTGTGTGTGTGGTGTGTGTGTGTGTGTGTGTGTGTGTGTGTGTGTGTGTGTGTGTGTGTGTGTGTGCGTGTGTGTGTGTGTGCGTGCGCGTGTGTGCGCGCGCGCGCGCGCGTGTGAGCGCACCCGCGCTTGAGCATGTTTGTGAGTTGAGGGGAAGCCCTTTGTTACAAAGCGTGCTGGAGGGAAATGTTTAGTTGAGGAATACCGTTTGTAATAATGCGTGTGATGGAGCGAAATCCGTTGTAAGAACAATGTGCGTATGTGTGAAAACGTTTGTTAACTATGTATCTTTTAAGGAAAACGTTGGCAATTGTGTATGTTTGATAGAAACCCTTTAGAACTGAGTTTTGGAAGGAAACTGTTTATAACTACGTGTGTTGTTGAAAGAAACTGTTTATAACTATGTGTGTTGGACTGAAACTGTGCGTGTTGAAGGAAACTATTCATGTTCGTTGTATGGAGATTCCTTGTAACTGTTACGTGTGTGAGGGAAAGCTTTTTACAAGAATGTGTACTGAAAGGAAATCCTCCATGACAATGTATGTCTTGGGAAACCCTTTGTAGATTTTGTGTTTGTCTTGTTGTTGTTGTTGTTGTTATTGTTGTTGCTGTTGTTGTTTTTGAGAAATTTCGCTTTGGGGTGATGTGTGCTGGAGAGAAACCCCTTGCAATGGTGCGAGTTAGAAGCAAAGTCTTTGAAACGAGTGTCGGAAAGAAAGTCTTTGCAACGATGTGTGACAGATGGGTTTCCTTTTGCAACGATGTGCGCTGGATCGGTTTTCCTTTGCAAAGTTGTGTGCTGTATGGATTTCCCTTTGCAAGGATGTGTGTTGGATGGGTTTCCATTTGCAAGGATGTGTGTTGGATGGGTTTCCATTTGCAAGGATGTGTTAGATGGGTTTCCCTTTGCAAGGATGTGTGTTGGATGGGTTTCCATTTGCAAGGATGTGTGCTGGGTGGGTTTCCCTTTGCAAGGATGTGTGTTGGGTGGGTTGCCCTTTGCAAGGATGTGTGTTGGATGGGTTTCCCTTTGCAAGGATGTGTGTTGGATGGGTTTCCCTTTGCAAGGATGTGTGTTGGATGGGTTTCCCTTTGCAAGGATATGTGTTGGATGGGTTTCCATTTGCAGGGATGTGTGTTGGATGGGTTTCCCTTTGCAAGGATGTGTGTTGGGTGGGTTTCCCTTTGCAAGGATGTGCGTTGTGTAGGTTTCCCTTTGCAAAGATATCTTGAACGGATTTTCCTTTGCAAAGATGTGTGTTGGATGGGTTTCCCTTTGCAGGGATGTGTGTTGGATGGGTTTCCCTTTGCAAGGATGTGTGTTGGGTGGGTTTCCCTTTGCAAGGATGTGCGTTGTGTAGGTTTCCCTTTGCAAAGATATCTTCAACAAATTTTCCTTTGCAAAGATGTGTGTTGGATGGGTTTCCCTTTGCAGGGATGTGTGTTGGATGGGTTTTCCTTTGCAAGGATGTGCGTTGGATGGGTTTCCCTTTGCAAAGATGTGTGTTGGATGAGTGTTCCTTTGCGAAGATGTGTGTTGGATGGGTTTCCCTTTGCAAAGTTGTGTGTTGGATGGGTTTTCTTTTGCAAAGATGTGTGTTGGTGGATTTCCCTTTGCGAAGATATGTGTTGGATGGGTTTCCCTTTGCAAGGATGTGTGTTGGATGGTTTACCTTTGCGAAGATGTGTGTTGGATGGTTTTCCTTTGCAAAGATGTGTGTTGATGGGTTTCCCTTTGCAAAGTGTGTGTTGAATGAATTTCCCTTTGCAAGATGTGTGTTGGATGGGTTTCCCATTGCGAAGATGTGTGTTGGATGGGTTTCCCTTTGCATAGATGTGTGTTGGATGGTTTCCATTTGCAAAGATGTGTTTTGATGGGTTTTCCTTTGCAAGGATGTGCGTTGGGTGGGTTTCACTTCGCTAAGATGTGTTTTGGATGGATTTCTCTTCGCAAGGATGTGTCGGAGGAAATCCTTTATAACAATATTTGCTGCCATATACCGTGAGAGAAGCCCTCTGTAACGATTGTGTTGGTGGGAAACCTTTTGTAACGGCGTTTGACACAAAGATAGTTCGAAAACATTACGTTGGTTGTATTAGATTATGTTTGATGGGCTCCTTTTTTCCATGGATGTTACGAATTCCATCGCCAACTTGAATGCAGCTTCAAGCTCATCCCATGACTTTCCTAGAGTAACAATGAAACAACGCGGCAGTCTCCACGAAAATCAACGTCATCAAAGTCTGTGTACAAACTGATGAATGGATTGTTGGCGATGAAGACGATGGCGTGGAGTCCATTCTCGTCTGAAAAACCCGATGGTGACAGACCACACTCGATTTTCCTTTCCATGAAAAATCCCAGCATCAACAGGCCTGAGAGATACAGACACCTGCAGTGCTGGTCAGAACACAGCGAAGCAGCCATGAAGATGAAAAGCGACTACGTTGTTTCAGTCTCCCTGTTTCAGCCATAGCATATGCACACCACACCTTACTCGTAAGCAGCCAGCCGGGACCAACCCATTCCACAAATATACACCCTAATGAGGATCACCCCCCACCTCTTGGCCCTCCCCCCCCCCCCCCCCCCCCCCCACTCCCACGATTTTCCTTCCCCGCCCCCTCCACCCCCCCCCCCCCCTCCCCCCCACCTGCAGAATCAAACACTACCAGTGAGCCACAATATATTTTTGGTTTTGGTATGAAGAACTCTGCGTTCACTTCGCAGGAACTGGCTTTAAGCGCGCAGAACGTTGCGTCACTCAGTCGAAAGCCATTTTTCCTTGGATTATCTATCTGACGAACACTGTTTGGGACTTTATGGCAGAACACTAACTGACGAAACCTGAAAAGCACCAGCGCGTGAGAGATGCTCGGCGGAGATTCCACACACTGTGGACAAAATAATGACATTATCAGACAGACCAAACAACATCGAATGAGGTGCGTGGTGTCTGCTGTTTTGTCTGTGGAGGAATTGCTGCCAGTAATGACGGCCAGCTACTGGGACAGGACGCAGGACGAGTCAGGTGGAGGCTGTTAATAAAACTGGATGGGGGGAAAAAGAACTCAGGTGGGTCGATGTTCTCCAAGATCTTCAGATTCCTCGCCAGACGTGCTCGAGATTAACACCCAAACTCTTTTTTTTTCTTTTAATGTTCATTGCGTTTTTTCTTACCTCCGTAGAGGAGATTATGTTTCTCCCCTGCGTCCATTTGTTCGTTTGCCCGTTTGTTTGTTAGTCGTTTGATTGTCTGTCTGTCTGCACGTCTTTCGCTACCTTCGCCAAAGAGATTTTTCATACGTTCCGTTTTGTTTGTTTGTGTGTGTGTGTGTGTGTGTGTGGTGTGTGTGTGTGTGTGTGTGTGTGTGTGTGTGTGGTGTGTGTGTGTGTGTGTTTGTCCGTCAGCAGGCTTTGTTCGGCAAGCTCCGCCAAGGTAGTCATGTTCGCACGCGTGGCCTTTTGTTTGTCCGTCTGTCTGTCAGTAGAGCTACGCGCAAACTCCAGAACGTGCCATAGCCAGCTTTTGTCAAATCCAGGCACATGGCTCCAGGGAGAACCCACTAAATGTTGGGGCGGGTCTGTGAAGCCGATGCGATAACGCAACGGATCCAGGATCCTTCATGAAGATTAGTACAAAGTACATCATATAAAAGCTGTTCAATGATCTCTCACACACAGCTGGTGGACAGATGAAACTGTGGCCCAAGGGCGAACCCACATGATTGGGTGCGGATCCAAGATCTGTTCCACCTTGGCTGAAGTGGCGCTCTTCCACAACCCTTTATAGTTTGTGATATATTCTTCCTTCTCTTCTTTCCAACTCGTCTAATATACGCTGCCGCTTTCGCATGCGTCTCTCTGATTCTGCCCGCCTAGCTGTGGTATGTGTACTGGTACATACGAGCGTGTGTGTGTGTGTGTGTTGTGTGTGTGTGTGGTGTGTGTTTGTGTGTGTGTGTTGTGTGTGTGTGTGTGTGTGCCTTGGAATGTCACGCATGTGGAATCTCTGGAAGCTTTTCGTTTCCCTGTTTGTCTTTTTTTTCTTGGCCTGTTTTGTTTGTGTTGCCTGTATGCCCCTTGTCTGTTCTCTTGTAGTGTCTGTGAAGCTTCATTTGCCTTTCCTTACCTGTTCTGTTTCCCATTTACTTTGTTTTCTCTGCAAGCTGAAAAGTCATTTTAGCGTAGTGTCCCTGCGATTTTTCTGCCCGCAATAAAACACACGGCTTTTTTTTTTTTCTTATGCTTAAAGAAAATCACTGGGCTAAATATTTGATGTCTGCAAAGTAGTGTGAAAGTCAAAACAGTAAATTGGCTCAGAAAAGCGAGGGTAGTGTGTGTGTAGGTGTGTGTGTGTGTGTGTGTGTGTGGTGTGTGGTGTGTGTGTGTGTGTGTGTGTGTTTGTGGTGTGTGCGTGCGTGCGTGTGTGCGTGCGTGCGTGAGTGCGTGCGTGCGTGAGTGCGTGCGTGCGTGAGTGCGTGTTGTAGCTGACTGTTGGCTTAGAAAGCGAGGGTAGGTGGTTTTGTGTGTGTGTGTGTGTGTGTGTGTGTGTGTGTGTGTGTGTGTGTGTTGTGTGGTGTGTTGTGTGTGTTGTTGTTGTTTAAATGGCTAACTAAACATGCCTGTGGACTGAAGTTTCTTACAGCATCAAGGTGGTGTTCAGAGCGTACGTTAAAAAAGCCCTAATATCCGACAAGCATATCAATAATGTTGACAGTCTTTAAAACCTGTTACACAGATTCGTTCGTGTATATAGATCTAGACTTGGTTTAGCGTCACACAATCAAAACCAAGTGTGGTATGTAGCGACGTGGCACGTGGTGGCCCGAAATATTGAACTATTTCGCTTCAAAATAACTGATTTCAATGGTCAACAACACAACACAACACAACACAACACAACACAACACAACACAACACACACCACACACACACACACACACACACACACACACACACGAACAATGCAATACAATATTTATTCCCTTTGCCCCTTTTGGGTATGGAGGAAGAGTGTGTTTAAAGCAATAACAGGAAAAGGAAAACAAACAAGCCAAAATAAAACATTAATTGCTAGTCAATGCTGACATACACCAACAACTTACAACACTCGAGATAATCTAACACACAAACACGCACACACACGCGCGAGCGCGCGCACACACACACACACACAACACACACACACACACACCCACACACACACACACACACACACACACAATGCGCGCGCGCGCACACACAAGATATGTCATGAACAGCTGTTACATCATTGTCAAGCACTCTGGAATATGTATAGGTGAGTTTTTACGCTTAGATCGGCTGGAGTTGACTTTGATTGTAAATCACCCCGGGTCTAAATCAAACATTAATACGGATCACATTTGGCACCCTGTACTTAGTGTGAGATGAAGACTTCTCTTGCGTCATGCAACAGAACAAATCTCGTGCAGGCGAATTGCAAATTAAGGCAGGAGCATCTTACCCAAACTGTGTCGCTCGAACTGTTTTTCTTTTTACGAACAAGATCTAGCTTTGTTTTCTATGACGTTGAAGCTAGTACTAACAGTACAAAACCATTTCTGGTACGAGATTTAAATAAGAATCAACATCAAATCGTCACTGTTAAACACGCGGTGATACCATTGAGAGTACTCTTACTTTTTTTTAAAAGATCTGGCTAAAGTACCCCAGAACAACGTTGTATTCGCACTTTCCAAGATGTGATCAAAGGGTTTATGTCAAAGGGAAAAGCAAATATCTAAAAAAAATCCCTCGTTCACCTTCATCACGCGGGGCGACGGGTTCCAGTCTAAAATTGTCGCAAAATCGGGGAAATTTCCCCGATTATCAAAGATGTAAAATGCGGGGTCCTTTGGAGTTTGAGTCCATGACCTCTTCTTTTTTAATGGAGAACGGAAAGATAATGTAGACGGGGGAGGACCCCTTTTTTTAAAAGGGTGGTTGCCCTTTGCTTGTCTTATTATTGGGGATTTCGAAATAGGAAAAGAAAAAATCGACGGGTTCTGTATGGGGGTTTTTGATTGTTTCGTCTCAAAAAACAAAATAAAATCACAAATTATCTGAACAAAAATTTTGTAGTTGTCTTTGGTCGTTTTGTTTTCATGTTTTCAAGTTCTCTCTCTCTCTCTCTCTCTTCTTCTCTCCTCTCTCTCTTTTCCCTCTCTCTCTCTCGACACCATAACACCCGCAGAGAGAGAGGGGGGAGAGAGAGAGAAGAGAGGGGAGAGAGGAAGAAGAGAGAAAAGGGGAGGAAGAGAGAAAGGAGGGAAACGGAGGAGGAGAGCAAAAGAAGAGAAGAGAGAGAGAGTCGGAGGAATTTTTTCAAAACAGGCCATGGCCCTTATGAAGGGGTGTTGTGAAACATGCAGTAATTCATAAAATAAAACAAACAATCAATTTAGCGAAAATACTCAGAAAAAAAAATCATAACTGTACCAATAAACAGAGAGAGAGAGGGGAAGAGAGAGAGAGGGGGAAAAAGAGAGAGAGGAGGAGAGAGAGAGGAGAGAGGGGGCAGACAGACAGACAGACGGACAGAAAACAGACGGCAGACAGGGCAGAGTGGTGAAACAGGTGACACAGACAAACAGACTGACGAAGGAGCGAATCAATTTTTCAGGGGGCAATGGGATGGAGGAGAAGTGAGGGCGGGGGGGGGGGGGGGGAGTTTTTCGTTTTTCTTTCTTTGTCTAGGACCCGCTAACTATGAACACAGAAACAGGAAGGGTGATGTGGTGACAGGAGGGGGTAAAGGGGTGGTGGGTGGAAGGCGAGGGTGGGGGATAGCAGCCAAACGTTTTTCTCAGTTTACAGAAGTACCCCCATAAATTGGATAGGGGAAACAGGGTGTAAGGAAAGGGGGGGGGTGGCGGGGGGCTGGGGGGGGGGGGGGGAAAATGGGGAATATTTGGGGAACCTCTGGACCCCTTTTTTTTTTTTCTTCCCCTACTTGATCCGCCTCTCTTCTTTTCTCTTCTCTCTTCTCTCTCTCTTCTCTCCTCTCTCTCTTCTCTCTCGCTTGCTTTCTCTCCCTTTGATTTGCTTCTCCCCCTCCTCCCCCCTCCTCCTTAGTTTTCTTTTTCTTTTTTCTTCTTCTTTTCTTTTTCTTTTCCTTTCTGTTTCCTTGTGTCAGAGACTCCGTCTCTTTACTTGTGTCCCCAATCCCCACCTCTCCCTCTCTCTCTTTGTGTCGTATAACCCCTCCCTCTCTCCCACACTCTCTTCCTCTTTTAATTGTATTCTCTTTTTTAAATTGCCATGTTTCATTGTTGTTTAGGGTTTTATATGCAGTTCGATGCAATGTTTCTACCATGTATTTTTGTTTGAGGGTGGGAAAAAAAAGCCACTGATGGTGCTTTTTTCTTTTCCCCATTAAACATTTCTTTCGTTCGTTCTTTCCCCTCTGTGTCTTTTCCTTTGTATCCCCCTCTCTCTTTTTTTGTCCCCTCCTCTCTCCTCTCTTCTCTCTCTCTCTCTTCTCTCTCTTCTCTCTCTCTCTCTCTCTCTTTGTCCACTCATGTCTTTCTCTCTCTCTTATTGTCCTTTTCATTGTCCCCCGGCCCTAACCCCCCCCCCCCTCCCCTCTCTCTGTTTCTTTTATTTCATTCCCCTCTCTCTCGTCTCTCCCCCTCTCTCTTCTTCTCTCTCTCCTTTCCTCTCTCCTCTCCTCTCTCTTCTCTCTTGCCTCTCTCTCTCCCCCTATTATGCGCCCCAACAACAGAAAAATATTTTTGGGTACGACCCCAAAAGAGAGAATAACAAAAAAAGCTGAAAAACAGTTTACTTTTTCGTCAAAAAAGAATCGGGTGACAATGAGGGTATTTCAAAAACAGGATAGCCGAAAGTTACGTAAGCAAAAAAACAACCGAAAAAAAAAGGGGGGCCTTATTAAAAAATTCAAAAAACATGGTAATGACTTGTTATCTCGAAGTACTGATTCGGGGGAAAAATTAAAAGGTTTAAGGCCAGTCGGGGATGGAATGATATTTTTTAACGAAAAAAAGATAACGCAAACGAAAAGTGAGGAGGGCTGGTTTCTACGTCTTGAAAGGTCGCCCCAAAAAAGGGCATAATAAAACAGAAAAAACAATTTGTTTCGTCTTGCTTGATAGACCCCCCCCTCTCTCTCTCTCTCTCTCTCTCTCTTCTCTCTCTCTCTCTTCCCCTCTCTCTCTCTC
>CM031600.1:21449568-21459568 GCA_018398815.1 Conus ventricosus | reverse complement strand
AAAACGGCGCCCAGAAAGGTGACAGCAAAGAATGCCTCCTCAAAGATGCCCTGAATCGATCAGCGCAGAAAGCCGCTCAGCGTGAACGTCAAGGGGATGGAGGAGAAGAAACCAGCCGACAGAAGACACCACCATATCTGTCGCAGTGAGTCTGGTAAAAGATATGAAAAGCATTATCGAGTCACTTACAGAACGAATAGCTTCTCTCGAAAATACTGTACTCAAGCAGACTGAGATGATTGCTAGCATGGTCAGATCTAACGTTTCCGCATCAAAAACAGACAGCGATACCAAACAGACAATCTGACCTCTCATACTCTTCAGTCATATGCTGACGTTGCAAAATCATGCCTACCTGCTGCATCACACCCCAAGAAAACATCAGCATCAACACCAGAGAATAGGAGGGTGAAAGCATACTGGAGACAAAGCTGGACTTCACAAAACACATAGAGAACATCTGTGCTAAGGCTAACAAGACACTGGGATTTCTGAGAAGGAACTTGAAGGTGTGCTCTAGCCGTACCAAAGAGCTAGCCTACAAAGCAATGGTTCGTCCAATTGTGGAGTATGCTTGCTCTGTATGGGACCCACACACCGACGATCTCACCAAAACCCTCGAGAAAGTCCAGCGAAGAGCTGCCAGATTTGTCACCAACCGCTACCACAACACTTCCAGTGTCTCAGACATGATGACGCTACTCGAGTGGCCCTCGCTTCAACAACGACGTCGCTGCGCCAGACTTGCAATGCTCCACAAGATCATCAACGATCAAGCTTGCGTCTCCTGCACCGACCTCAAGCAACAGCCTCGAAGTGGTCGTCGCAGCAACCACAACTATCAACTACGACGATTCCAGTGCCACACTGACTACAGGAAGTCCTCTTTTTTCCCCGAGGACCGTCGTCGACTGGAACTCCCTCCCAGCTGATGTTGTCGAGGCCCCCTCCCATAATGCCTTCTGCTCGAGGGCATTGAGGGCCCTCCAGGCACAGTAGAACCCGCCTCTCCCTCCCCCCTGCCCCCTCTCCTCCCCCCCCTGCCCCGCCCCCCTCCCCCTCCCTGTCCCCATCCATTCCCTCCCAGCTCAACCCTGCCCCCACCTACTCCCTCCCCGCCTCAAAATTTTCTGCACACACTCGCGCTTCGCCACTAGTATGTTAATAATGGTCAACCTGATGACCGCTGAACATTGCTGGAAGAAGAAGAAGAAGCAAATAAAAAATCAAAAGAAAAGAAGGAAGCCAAGAACCCAGATAACATGACGTCAGAATTTCATGACGAAAAAGATCAGACAAGAAAAACACAGAACTCAGTCAGTTCCAAACAAGAACAGAAACAAGACTTCCCGAACGTCGTGATTCTTCATGATTCTGTGTATAAGGGAGTGAATGGGAACAGACTGGGCCTTTCTTATGATTTTGAGGCCAAGACAAGCCGAGTATTCACATCAGAAGACCTTACTTTGGCGCTTCAGTCAAATCTTTACACTGACGAAAATCCACCAGATGCAGTAGTTATCCACTGTGGGATTAACGACCTACAGAAAAAAGACCCAAGACATGTCAGCAAAGAGTTTACTTCCATTATCAAAGACTTTGCCACCAGCCATTCCAAAGTGAAGGTTGTGGTTAGTAAAGTTGCTCCAGTCAAAGATCCCAAACTGGAAATTAAGCGAGAGGTTTTTAATGCTCTAACAACCTCAGATCTGTTTGGAATCAAGAATGTGTCTTTTGTTTCTCATAACAACCTACCAACCAACAACTGGGCACTCAGAGACAACCTCCATCCTACACCTAGAGGGTCAAGTGTTCTGGCAAAAAATGTTGGAAGGCACGTTCGAAAATTCTTCTGGGAGAAGCCGAGAAGACAGTGAGTTTGTCTAACCAGCGACGGGCCGGAAAATATCACCTTACAGAGGACACCAGCCCCCCCCTGGATACAGAGCCCCTTGGTTTAACATGTTCGACGTGTTGAGTACCCCAGTGGTATTAAACCAAAGACAAAGAGACCTGTTGATTTATTTTCTGCGGAAATCACAGTCAAGATCACTGTTACCCCATCTTGAGTGACTATAATTCGCATATTTCTTGTTTTTCTTTGTCAAAGCATTTTATATAGATCTATTGTCTGTTGTCAATTTTTGTGAAATTGTGCATTTTTGTTGTTTTTATATTATTTTAAACCCAAACTATCTTTTGTTGTGGTTGTTGTGGTATTGTTAGCTATTTCTTATTTATCTCACTCAGTTCATTCTTAATCGCACAGGCTGTGATGACAACAAAGCGTAATCAGGAAAAATTGTCCGGAAATGGAAAGGCGAATCAAATTCAAAAAATGCACTGGAATTAATCAATTTCCACAAATCTGGACATCTTGAGCAACACTTTCATCAAATAAGTACCATGTTATAGGCTATACAATCTCTAAAATGTATCTCACAAGCAACTCGCATCCTTAAGGGGCATACTTTACCTCCAATCTACCAAATCTGAGAGTGAACAAGGAAAAAACACAAGGCACTTATATCAAGATGTTCAGATTACAGGCAAATGGTACCACCCTTTCCAACAGATACTAGAAAATTAACTGCCTGTGCAGTCGGGCAAATTTAATGAATCGTGATTTTGAATATAGTTTCTGAGTTATCTGCCACACTGGTCAGACGAACAGACACGGAGGGCACGGCTCCGATCAGATCATAAAAGAGAAATGGTTGATAGTGGGCGATTTAATGCTCATATCTCCCTTGGACAAGGAATGCACGTGGCAGGTCTATCAATAACCGTTTCGTCGAAAATGGTATTGATTCTGCTTTATATCTACTCAATAATGGGATGGTAACTAGAATCCCAGATATATCGAAACATAAGCCATCTGCCATCGATTTGTCACTTATATCACCAGCTATTGCATGCAACTGTGAATGGGATACTGTCAAGGATACATTGGGTAGTGACCATCTTCCCGTTGTTATCAGTTTAAATGACAAACCAGTAAGTCAGGATTCAGTAAAAGATAAATTCCTAAATATAATTACAGAAAATGCGATTGGGACAAATTTGAAAGATCGTTGTCAATGCATAACATTGAAGAACTTCAGTCGGATAATATAGATAGTGTTTATGCAAAATTTACTGAGATAATTTTGTACGCAGCTGATCTTCAATACCGAAGTGCAATCAAATGAAAGATAATAAACATTCAGGAAATGTTTGGTGGAAACGATGCTTGCGCAGAGGATAAACAATTGAAGAAAGAAGCCTTTAATGAATATCTCAAAGACAAAAAGAATGAAGAAAAACACAAAAATATGAAGAAGGCAAAAATACATAGCAATAGAGTAAACGAACAGGCCAAACGGCAGTATTGGTCTAATTTTTGTAAAAACGAAGTTTCTGATCATGCAGAATCTTCAGAAGGTTTTGGAAAAAAGTGAAGGATATGAAAAATGGAGTATGCCTTCAGAATATCCAGTACATGTAAAAAAATGAAGAATTTCCTTCTAACTCACAAAAAGGCCGAAGCTTTCTCAGAAATGTTTGCAATGACGAGTTGCAAAGAGGGCTTGTCAGAAAAGGATAGTTTTTCGAGAGAAAGAATCTTCCAGTGAAATGTACAATGATCCAATAGAAGATAACAGCCATTTTATCAATGCCCCAATCACCTTAAAAGAAATGAAAGATGTCATTTTCTCCAATGGAAATAAAAGAACTTCAGTAGGCCCTGATGGAATATCAATGAATTAATCAAACATTTACCTGCTTATTTTGTTAACTTTCTTCACCTATTCATACAAAGATGTTGGTCGTCTGGAAATATTCCTTTAATATGGAAACAATCTATTATTGTTCCCATACACAAGCTTGGTAAACCAAAATCAGACATAAACAGTTATCGGCCTATTGCTCTGACGTCACATACGGGAAACTGATGGAAAAAATAATTTTAAATCGTCTCCTACACTACTGCGAAAAGAACAATATCATACCAATACATCAAGCAGGTTTCGTAAGGGCAGATCAACCATCGATCACCTTACCCAATTAACAACCCAAATTAAACATCAGTTTGCTAGAAGGAAAAATGTACTGGCTACTTTCTTTGATATCAAAAAGCGTACGATCAAGTATGGCACTCGAGACTACTTTATAAATTAAAATCCATTGGCTTATCAGGTTGCATGTATAATTATTTCAAGACTTTTCTATCAGATAGATCAATTCAGACCAAAATAGGAGACACTTACTCAAAATTAAAACCACTTCATATGGGAATTCCACAAGGATCAGTAGTAGCACCAATACTTTTCAATATTTTAACACATGACCTACCATCATCTGTGTCTAATCATGTTGAATTGGTTCAATATGCTGGATATACTGCATATGGATGAAAGTGACTATGAAAAAACGCACTCCATGAGATCGCTAAATTACACTAAAAAATTGTATCAAAGAGAACTTGATAATATAAATGGTTTTATGATTCAAATGGTTTAACTTTGTCTCCAGAGAAATCACATATGATGCTTTTTGACTCTGGTTACGATCGAAGAGATTGCCTTCTTTCAATCTAGAAGGATCAGTTATCAATTATGCACAGTCTGTTAAATTTTTAGGAGTAATCCTTACATCAAAATTGTCATGGAAAGAGCATTTATAGCCGGTATAGCCCAGTGGTAGAGCGCCTGACTCGTAATCTTGGTGATACTGGGGTTGCGGGTTCGAACCTCCGCCGGGCGTTTCGTACAGGGGGATTTTTCCCTCGAGTTAACATTGGTTCTGACCTCCAATTCCCATACAGTCCTTCGAATGAGACTATAAACCGAGGTTCCGTGTGTGAACGCACGCATAATATCTTGCACACACGTAAAATCCCATCACCAACTTTCGGAAGAGAAGGCCAGTTTGGCCGTTGGTATGGATGACACGTTACACATAGCATGCACCCTGCGTGAGAAATGGAAAGAATGAAGGAAGTAAGGAAAATGAGTGATCGATATTGAACGTACTGACTGGATGACACGGGAAACGACTGAATGAAGCGCCAGCTGGCAGCTCTTCAGCGGTACTACCCAGGTAGGCAGCCCGTTTTGTAAACGAGTGTTGATTGTAAAGCGCTTAGAGCTTGGCCTCTAGCCGAGAATAGGCGCTATATAAGTATTCATTATTATTATTATTATTATTTGGAACACGTAATGATGAAAGCTAAAAAGAGTCTGAACTTCCTAAAAATTGTCAGCAAACAACAGTGGGGACAAGACATTTCCACTCTTATACATCTAGTAACAGCACTTATTCGTTCAAAGTTAACATATGCCCAAGAGGTATTCTTCTCTGCCCCAAAATACCTTTTAAAAATGCAAAGTATAGACAGTAAAGCCTATAAACTTGCCATTGGAGTTCCAGTATACATATTCATTAAAAACATGTGCTGAAATTGGTATATTACCTTTTGAAGAAAATATGAAACTTGCATCATCTAAATATGTCCTAAGGAGTACATCAGTTCCAAATTCAAATTATGATGAAGTGTGCGTAAAATCAGACACGGATTTTCCCAAAAGAGCAAAGTCGGTTGCCTCTTAGAAACAATAGGCACTTTCACTTATGACATTTTTCAAGAGTCAGGAATCAATAAGAAAGATATATCATCTCGTGTACTGTTCACTGCAGTCCCTAAATGGGAACTACTATCAGCCTATTTCGATACTAGTTATACAGATATAAAGAAAAATGATGGTCCCACTTTATCTGCTTCTGTAAAAGCTCATATTTTTTAGCACTACCCGGACCATCTAAAATTTACACTGATGGCTCTAAGCTAGATAATGACATGGTTGGAGCTGCATTTGCAATCCCAGCTTTAAAAGCAAAAAAGGCTTACCATCTGGAAAACATTTTTCAATATTTTACAGCAGAACTTATTGCTATTTTGATGGGTTTGAATTTTCTGCTTGATTCTTCCTTTTAGTCTAGTTCAGTATTATTTTTGGTTGATTCTTAATCTGTTTTAGACGCGCTACAATCTTATAATCTAAAAGTAAGAGGTGATATTATTGCAGAAATTTGTCATACAATCCATTATTTGTCACTGCGCGGAACTAGTATCTCATTCCTTTGGGTTCCACACATTGTAATATTTTTGGTAATGAATGGGCGGACAGAACAGCTAAAAAGGGTGCAATGAACATTAAAAATTCTGTATGTTTAAAATTCCTTTATCTTTATCTGAAAGTTATTCCTTAATAACGAAAACTTGTTGAATCATGTGAAAGAACTATTAGGAGGTTCTTTGTAAATTTCACTGAAAAGAGGAATATTTTCAAAGTCAAACATATACATTCCTGCAATGGTGAGCTCATGTGTGAAAACCGAACACTGTCCATCCCTGGTCTACAGATTCAGACTGAATGCTCTCAGATGCAAATTCAACAGTCATGTTAAGTGCGTCTGCGGTGAGGAAAAACACCTGTCCATGTTATTCTACACTGTCAGCATTTGAAATCATTTTCACCCCACTTCGATTTGTGATTCAACGGTTTCAGATTCATCTGTTAAGAATATTTTATTGAACGATTTGCTTATAATAATAATAATAATAATAATAATAACAATGAATACTTATATAGCGCCTATTCTCGGCTAGAGGCCAAGCTCTAAGCGCTTTACAATCAACACTCGTTTACACAACGGGCTGCCTACCTGGGTAGTGCCGACTGAAAAGCTGCCAGCTGGCGCTTCATTCAGTCGTTTCCCGTGTCATCCAGTCAGTATCGTTCAATATCGATCACTCATTTTTCATTCTTTCCATTTCTCACGCAGGGTGCATGCTATGTGTAACGTGTCATCCATACCAACGGCCAAACTGGCCTACTCTTCCGAAAAGTTGGTGATGGGATTTTACGTGTGTGCAAGATGTTATGCATGCGTTCACACACGGAACCTCGGTATATAGTCTCATTCGAAGGACTGTATGGGAAATGGAGTCAGAGCTAATGTTAACTCCGAGGGAAAAATCCCCCTGTACCGAAACGCCCCGGCGGAGGTTCGAACCCGCAACCCCAGGATCACAAGATTACGAGTCAGGCGCTCTAACCAACTGAGCTATTCCGGCTCCCGGCTTATGCTGGATGTTGTTAAAGGCTTAAAACGGAGCCCAGTTGGCTCATTGATTAATGTTTACAAATGTTTTGAGTATGTTATTGTTGTTAAGATTTCATTTTGAAGGGAAATGGTAGGGAGGTTCAGAGATCGGAAGACGGGATTTTTTTTTTCGTCTAATATCACAGCATTGTGAAAAGACGTTAAAGAGAAGAACGAACACCTCAGATCACCCATACCTCTTAACACAAATAAAATAGAGAGAGAGAGAGGAGATGGGAGAGAGAGAGAGAGAGAGAGAGAGGAGAGAGAGAGAGAGAGAGAGAGAGAAGAGAGAGAGAGAGATGGAAGAACATAGAAAATGAATTATCAAAGTCCCGAGCATGTTGAAATTGTTGACGCAAAAAAAGAGGACAGTAAATAACAATCTTGTTGACACGTGGAACGAAAGAAGAAAACGATCGGCCCGTATTGTGAAAGCCACCAGTGGGCCTAATTGAAGAGGAGTAAGTGAGCGAGCGTGAGGTATCGAACGACCGCATCGAGCCAGTCGACGGAGTTCCATCTGCAAAGTGACACCCCCATAACCCAAGGAAAGTTAAGCCATACTGGGGAGAAAAAAAAGTTAAACATTTTTTTTTATGTTTGTTGATTTTTGTGTTTTTGTTCTTCTTTTTCAACAGCTTGAGATTCTGCCTGAAATACATCACTTTCGAAAATAAAGAAGATCAGTTATCAATTATGCACAGTCTGTTAAATTTTAGAGAATCCTTACATCAAAATTGCATGAAAGAGCTTTATAGCAAAGCCAGTGGTAGAGCGCCTGACTCGTATCTGGTGATACTGGGGCGGGTTCGAACCTCCGCCGGGCGTTTCGGTACAGGGGGATTTTCCTCGAGTTAACATTGGTTCTGACTCCAATTCCCATACAGTCTTCGAATGAGACTATAAACCGAGGTTCCGTGTGGAACGCACGCATAATATCTTGCACACACGTAAAATCCATCACCAACTTTCGGAAGAGAAGGCCAGTTTGGCCGTTGGTATGGATGACACGTTACACATAGCATGCACCCTGCGTGAGAAATGGAAAGAATGAAGGAAGTAAGGAAAATGAGTGATCGATATTGAACGATACTGACTGGATGACAGGGGAAACGACTGAATGAAGCGCCAGCTGGCAGCTCTTCAGTCGGTACTACCCAGGTAGGCAGCCCGTTTTGTAAACGAGTGTTGATGTAAAGCGCTTAGAGCTTGGCCTCTAGCCGAGAATAGGCGCTATATAAGTATTCATTATTATTATTATTATTATTTGGAACACGTAATGATGAAAGCAAAAAGAGTCTGAACTTCCTAAAAATTGTCAGCAAACACAGTGGGGACAAGACATTTCCACTCTTATACATCTAGTAACAGCACTTATTCGTTCAAAGTTAACATATGCCCAAGAGGTATTCTTCTCTCCCCCAAAATACCTTTTAAAAATGCAAAGTATAGACAGTAAAGCCTATAAACTTGCCATTGGAGTTCCAGTATATACATATTCATTAAAAACATGTGCATGAAATTGGTATATTACCTTTTGAAGAAAATATGAAACTTGCATCATCTAATATGTCCTAAGGAGTACATCAGTTCCAAATTCAAATTATGATGAAGTGTGCGTAAAATCAGACACGGATTTTCCCAAAAGAGCAAAGTCGGTTGCCTCTTTAGAAACAATAGGCACTTTCACTTATGACATTTTTCAAGAGTCGGGAATCAATAAGAAAGATATATCATCTCGTGTACTTTTCACTGCAGTCCTAAATGGGAACTACTATCAGCTATTTCGATACTAGTTATACAGATATAAAGAAAATGATGGTCCCACTTTATCTGCTTCTGTAAAAGCTCATATTTTTTAGCACTACCCGGACCATCTAAAAATTTACACTGATGGCTCAAAAGCTAGATAATGACATGGTTGGAGCTGCATTTGCAATCCAGCTTTAAAAGCAAAAAAGGCTTACCATCTTGGAAAACATTTTTCAATATTTACAGCAGAACTTATTGCTATTTTGATGGTTTGAATTTTCTGCTTGTTTCTTCCTTTTAGTCTAGTTAAAGGTATTATTTTTGGTTGATTCTTAATCTGTTTTAGACGCGCTACAATCTTATAATCTAAAAGTAAGAGGTGATATTATTGCAGAAATTTGTCATACAATCCATTATTTGTCACTGCGCGGAACTAGTATCTCATTCTCTTGGGTTCCACCACATTGTAATATTTTTGGTAATGAATGGGCGGACAGAACAGCTAAAAAGGGTGCAATGAACATTAAAATTCTGTATGTGTTAAAATTCCTTTATCTTTATCTGAAAGTTATTCCTTAATAACGAAACTTGTTGGAATCATGTGAAAGAACTATTAGGAGGTTCTTTTGTAAATTTCACTGAAAAGAGGAATATTTTCAAAGTCAAACATATACATTCCTGCAATGGTGAGCTCATGTGTGAAAACCGAACACTGTCCATCCCTGGTCTACAGATTCAGACTGAATGCTCTCAGATGCAAATTCAACAGTCATGTTAAGTGCGTCTGCGGTGAGGAAATACACCTGTCCTGTTATTCTACACTGTCAGCATTTGAAATCATTTTCACCCACTTCGATTTGTGATTCAACGGTTTCAGATTCATCTGTTAAGAATATTTTATTGAACGATTTGCTTATAATAATAATAATAATAATAATAAACAATGAATACTTATATAGCGCCTATTCTCGGCTAGAGGCCCAAGCTCTAAGCGCTTTACAATCAAACACTCGTTTACACAACGGGCTGCCTACCTGGGTAGTGCCGACTGAAAAGCTGCCAGCTGGCGCTTCATTCAGTCGTTTCCCGTGTCAAA
>CM031600.1:21428453-21433117 GCA_018398815.1 Conus ventricosus | reverse complement strand
CTTGGGGCATCAAAAATTCGGGTTTTTTTTGGATTTAAATTTTTTTTTTAAATTAAATATCATTTGGCGATCAGCATAAAAATTTTTTCAGATTTTTACTTCGGATTTCAAAAACCTATCCCCCAAAAGTAAAAAAATGGGAAAAAAAAATACGCAACTGACCGGATGGAGAGAAAAAACCGAAAAAAAAACTTGAAAACTAAAAGGTGCAAGGTCGGTGGCATTGATTTAAAGGATGCCGGGGTTTAGTGTGAAATCGTCGTCATATGGTCATTTGCTGTTTGCTAGCCCCAACCAAGTTCAATAGAAAAGAAAAAACCAATAACGCTTGTTTGATCCAGTGTTTAATTTGTTCCTATTTAAAATTCCCCAAAACACATTTTACGGGGGAGATTTTTTTTCCCTCATATTCCTTTCTGGAAAGATTTTAGACGGGGTTACCTTGTGTTGGTGCCCTGACCTCCATGTTTCATGCCCGGGGAAAAATCACAGGGAGTGGATATTTTATTCAGAACCCCTCAAGTTTAGTTTTTCCAAAGGTCATTGCCCCCGGCCAAGCGACAGCGGGGGTTTTAGCGGAAGTGGTGCAGACTTTCCCCGATTCTTTGTATACCCTTAACGAGATCACAAAAACGACGGCTGTACTACGCAAGATATGATTTCCTTGCAAATAAAAATAAGAAGACGGTGAACGATGAAAGCTAGAAATACTTTTCAAACGATTAGTTTGAAAAAAGGGTACCTCTTTTAAACACCCCGTATAGGTTTCCTTTATTCCCTTGCTGCCATTTTTCGTTTTTTTGGGTTTTTCGTCTTTTTTTTTTTAGTTAAAAAGCCCTGTCGAAAAGAAGTCAAAGCGGCTATTAAAGTCTCCCCCACGGTTCAAAAAAAGAAGCAGTGTAGTTGAAGTTAATATCTCCTTCAGGTTTTTTCTTGCTTTGCATTTCAGCTGCAGCCAAGAATAACACGAACGACCCCCAGACAGTCGTTTCTCTCGTCATGATGGCGGAGGGGGCCCCGAGTTCAGCACTCCGAGATTCATGCGCGTACACACTGCCGGCGCCGTCCCCTTTTTGACTAGACAGCAGCTGTAAAGAGGATTTTGCGGCCGCTCCGCCGTCTCCTCAACATTTGGGGGGGCACTTCAGAAGACATTTTTGACACATAAGTGACGCGCAGTTCGCTTCGCTGCAAAAAAAAAAAAAAAAAAAAAAAGTTTTGTGGAGAAAGGTTGCTTGATGTCAATTTTTACCCCCTAATACTGGAGTGCAGACTGCGATCTCTTGCATTTTCGTCAAAGTGTTTTACTCCCCCGCGTTTAAAAGAAATTACACACCACACACCAAAACCCCACACACACACACACAACACACACACCACACAACCCATTCTCCTCTCTCTCTCTCTCTTCCCCTCTTTCTCTCTCTTCCTCTCATCACTCACTCACTCCATCATCATCCCACTCACTATCACTCACTCACTCACTCAATCTCAATTCAAACTCTTTTCTCTCTCTCTCTCTCTCTTCTCTCTCTCTCTCCCTTTTTCTGAATAAAAGATAAAAAAAAAGGGGTGGCACAGCCGACTATGATGGATAAAGCGGGTTCTCCCCCTTTTCCCCCCTCCCCGAGAACACAAAATTTAAAACGTGACACCATCTCCACCCCCCCTCCACCACTCCCCCCCCCCCCCCCCACCCACCTTTCATGAAAATAACAGCGAAAGTGCGATCTTTTGTGTATCGCCATAAGTAATAAATTTTTTAAAATAGAAAAAAAAAAAAAAAAAAAATCTCCTGGGTATAAGTTCTGAACTAATTTTTTACTGAAAAAAAAAAAAATGAAAAGGCTGTATCTTTCCTTTCTTTCTTCTTTGTCTGAGGATCGAAAAAATAACACAACTAGTGGTCGAACTAAAGGCTCTCCCTTTCTTTCTCATTAGTGCGCTCCCGTCTTCACTAAGCAGGATTCTTGATGAAGGCTATCAGGCCAGAGATTCACACGTCAATTCCTAACTGGCATTTTTCACTCATTATGTATTGAGAATGTGACAGCCTGCGTGCGTGCGCGTGCCAGTGCTGTCCAGTCTACTTCGTGTGTGTGTTGTGTGTGTGGGTGTGTGTGTGTGTGTGTGTGCGTGTGCGTGCGTGCGTGCGTGCGTGCGTGCGTGCGTGCGTGCGTGCGTGCGTGCGTGCGTGTGTGTGTGTTTAATAATAATAATGTATAGATTTTATATAGCGCAATTCTTGGGATCAACTCATTGCGCTCAACACACACTCAAACACTCGCACTAAACATGTGTTCACACACACACACACACACACACACACACACCACACACACCACACACACACACACACACACACACCTACCGACACAGGCGCACTTATCAAGTTCATCGGTTCAAGCGTAAACAATACAGTTTTGCATGCAGTACATATAAAGTCAGGTCAGAATAATAGACACAGCATTAATGGTTGAAGAAGGCTTTCCTAAAGAAGTATGTTTTTAACTCTGACTTGAATTTAGATAATGTAGGCAGGTCACGAAAGCTGTCAGGAAGAGAATTCCAAAGAGTGGGCGCACTAAAGCTAAATGCTCTCTCACAGACTGTCTTCAACGAGCGCCTAGGAATTTTCAGAAGTTTTTGAGAGATGATCGAAGAGACCGAGAAGTTTGATAGGTGGACAGAGAAGCAGAAAGATAACTGTGGGAGTGTCCATCAAAGTAACGATAGGCAAAGACTGCAATTTTGAACTGCCATCGATATTTGATTGGGAAGCCAGTGGAGTTCACGCAACAAAGGTGTAATATGCTCGTTTTTACGCTTTTTGAGCACAAGCCGAGCTGCACAGTTCTGCACCCTTGTAATCGTGCAAGCCGTTCTGAAGGAAGTCTGCTAACACAGAGTTACAGTAGTCTACTCGGGACATTACCATGGCGGTGATAAGTCTGATTGTTGCCTGTGTGGAGAGGTAAGACGGATAGAAGCAATACGTCGCAGTTCCAAGAAGCATGCACGACAAACATTCGATATTTGGTTCTGCATAGAGAGCGTTTGATCAATGCTGACACCTAAATATTTCACTGACTCTTGAATGGTAAAAACAACCCATCAATTTCTGCCGACTCAGCTTTAACCATCTTGACACGAGAGGAGGTACCAACAGCCATGATCTCGGTTTTGTCAACTATCAGCTTGAGTTTGTTGCTGGTCATCCAGACTTTTACGTCCCTAAAACATGTGGTAATATCTGATTGAGCACCTTGAAATCGCTGGTGGTTGCGCTCTTAGAGAGTTCAGTGTCATCTGCGAATTTGTGGAAGTCACAGCCATGGGCAGAAATAACGTCAGATAAGGGCTGAGAATAAAGGGTAAAAAGAACTGGTCCAAGGACAGAGCCCTGGGGAACACCATACAGAAGAGGAGAAGGGGATGATTCAGCACCATTAACGATTACCGTCTGTGTCCTGTCAGAAAGGTATGATGTGAACCATTTGAGAACCATATAGTCAATCCAAAAGTAACCTTGAGTCTCTTGAGTAGGATAGAGTGGTCAAGAGTATCAAAAGCAGCACTGGGTCAAGCAATGCTAGAAGTGGAGACCAGTTTATCGTCTGATTTACAAAGCAGGCAGTCTAAGACACTCAGAACTGCAGTCTCTGTGCTGTGGTTTTTCCTATAGCGGACTGACACACTTCCAGGAGACCATTATCTGACAAATGGGATTGGAGCTGCTTCAAGACAACACGTTCAAGAATTTTAGAAAGAAATGGAAGATTTGATACTGGTCTAAAATTCTTCATATCATTTGCGTCGTCAAGACCATTTTTCTTCAACAAAGGTGTGACAACAGCATGTTTGAACTGTGGAGGGACACAACCAGATGCGAGAGATTTGTTCACAATGGACGTAATCAAACGGCACCAGATGTGAGGCACACTGTTTCATGGGGGAGTGGGGATAGAGTCAAGGATACAACTTTTACCAGGAGAATGAGCAATCAAATCAAAAATCTGTTTTTCACTAACAGGTTCAAAACAGGAAAACAAAGGTCCATCATACAAATCAAAAAGAGCAGACCGGCATGAATCAGAGTCAAGATTGTTTCAATACGCTTTATCTTCTCGGAAAAGAAATCACTGAATTGCTGTGGGAGATCTGAAGCCGGTATACTGCAAGGAAATGATAATGTTTTTGTTTTGCCAAGTAGTGTATTTGACAGTGAAAACAGTTGTTTTGACGAAGTACATGAATTAATTTTGTCACCATAATAAGATTGCTTGGCATCTTCAAGACACTGTCCTGCTTTGCATCTGTCAGCGGCAATATATCTGCCGGTGATACCACAAGGCGAGTCTTTCTCCACCGTCGCCTCAGCACGACGGCGTTGACGGCGTGCTGCCCTCACATCCCCAGACAACCATGGGGCAGAGGGGCGATCAGTGACACACCTGGTCACTGCAGGGGCATGATGGTCGAGTTTCTTTAAGAGGCCATTGTTGAAAGCACTGACCAGCTCCACAACGTCGGAATTGCAGTGCTGTGTACACTGCAGATCAGCAAAAGTCCTGACATCTTTGTCAAACCAGTAGCAGACAAAGCCTTCATGTTCCTGGATGTCACAAGGCGTTTACGGGGAGGAGGCTTGGTGAGTGACATAC
>CM031600.1:21410953-21418453 GCA_018398815.1 Conus ventricosus | reverse complement strand
ACACACACACACACACACACACACACACGCGCGCGCGCGCGCGCGCAAACACACACACACACACACACACACACACCACACACACACACACACACACACACCGCGCGCGCGCGCGCGCGCGCGCACACACACAGCACATACATACGTATACACTCTCAGAATGAGACACAGAAATACAGAGACAGAGAGAGACAGAGGGAGAGACAGAGACATAGAAAGAGACATAGACAGAGAGTATGAGAAAGATAGACAGACAGACTGGGGGTGGTGGTGGGTAGTAGTAGACCCTCAATACTGAATGGAGAGAGAGACAGGCAGACGAACTTGGCAGATCTGAAAAAAAAAAAAAAAAAAAGAAAAAAAAAAGAAAAAAAAAAGAAAAAAAAAAACATGGCAAAAGACACATCGAAGACGGGAGGTAAGTGAGCGACTGACAAGTCAGTAAAAACTTCTCTCTTGACAAGACAGTGTGTGTGTGGGGGGGGGGGGGGGGGGGGGGGGGGGGGGGGGGGGCGAAAGAAAAGAGCAAAAAAAAAAAAAATCCTAAAAACGTAACTCAGTCTGCAACAAATACCGCCAGCAACATTCAAAACCCTGTTCAGCAGCACCAGGGACAAAACGGCAGTCCTGCTGCCCACCCAGTACCACAGACTGGGGGGGTCCAGTTGTTAAACAGGGTGTGGACAATCGCATTAGAGCGCGGGCCCAGGCCCCTGGCAGGCCTGGGGCAGCTTTTTAGAGGCAGCTCTCTTGCTGTTTGTGTGGGGAGGGGTTTGTGGTGTGGGGGGGGGGGGGGGGGGGGGGGGGGGGGGCGAGCGCTTGGCGTGGCAGTGGTCACTGTCCCGTGACAGAACGGTAGGTGGTGTTACCAGCATGCCCGCCATCCACGATCCTCTGTCTGTCGTCCTGCTTTTGCCCTTCTCTCTCTCTCCCCTCTCTCTCTCTCTCTCTCTCTTCCGCTTCCCTTAACAAAACGGAATGAGCAGTCCAGGGCATGAACGTTTTTCCCTTTTGTTGGGACATTCAAATCACCTCGGACGTAAACGCAAAAAGCCCGACATCGCCTTTCCCAGTTCTTTCCCTTGCCCTTTCAACAGGGACGAAAGACATTGTTTTCGCCCGTTCTCTGCGTTTCCCAAATGAATCCACGAAAATGTCATGAAAATTCGCATTTCAAAAATTTGGGGCCTTATTTGATGTCCAAACAGAAAAAATTACTGATGAATCTCTCTTCTCTCTCTCTCTCCTCCTCTCTCCTCTCTCTCTCTTTTCCTCTCTCTGTGGTTTTTGGGTTTTGGGGTTTTGGGTGTTTCGCTCTCTCGTCTGTCTGTTCGCTGTGCCTTCTGTCTCGTCTCTCCCTCCTCCTCTCTCTTCCCCTCTCCTTCTCTCTCTCTCTCTCTTTCTCTCTCTCTCTCTCTTTGTCACATGTAGGGGTTTGATTTTTGCAAACAAAACCTGACAATCAACATCCCCAAAAAAAAAAATTTTGGCAACCTTTTTTTTCTCACGCTCTTCAATCCAAAAAAAGTCCCAGGGAACGAACGGCACTGGCAATTTTAGAGAGAAAAAGAAACTTTAAGGCACAAAAAGGGACAAGAGGGACTACTTTATGACCTGGCCACCCAAAGCAAGGCCACCGGACGGGAATCTGAGGACCTGTCCCGTGACCAAAAGCTGAGGGGAAAGTTCCAGAAAACAAGCCAGTGAAGGACAAAAAAGGGAAACCCACGACAAAAACCCGGGGAAAGGAACGCGAAACGATGAAAAACACTTCGGAGCTGCTGAACCGCCCCCCCCTGACCCCCACCAGACACCCCCACCTGCAGAACAGACCCCCCATCACTGTGAAAAAACCCTAAAAGGCAAGATCAAGAAGGCCATCTACTCGAAAATGGGAAGGCTGCGGGGCCGGGAAGATACCCAAAGCCATAAAAGCAGACATAGGGGACAGCTGTCAACAGCTATACACCTCTTCAGCAAGATGGGGGAGAAGGAGGAGTAGGGGCTCAGGGGAAAAAAGGGAATCGTTCAAGCTCCGAAGAAAGGAGCCTCAGGACTGCAGCAACTACCGGGGGATCATGCCCTACAACCCCAGCAAGGTTCTCACAGGGTTCTCTGGGAGAATGAAAGGGGCTGTGCCCCCAAGCTCCAAACCCCAAACAGGCGGGTTTTCCGGCAGAACAAACATGTGCCCCCAGTCGCCACCTGGTTCATCGGGACAGTCGCGGGAGGGGAAACTCCCCCCTTTTAAACATAAACTCATAGTTTATGAGAAGGCTTTCGACAGGGGGACAAAGTGCGTGGAACTGCTGGGCTTACGATCCCCGAAAATCATCCCCCATCCGGTCACCACCGGGACATAAAACTCGGGATGCCCCGCCGGCCACTTCCGAAAGTTTCGAGTGAAGCCGGAGTTCGGCGGGGGTCCCGCGTCGCCGTTCCCTCCTCCTGGTCTTTGACTGGATCAGAAGACCCACAACCAGGCAGAAACAACATACGGGACACTCGGGACGCAGCTCGACGACCTTGCTTCGCTGACGCCCCTGGCCTCCTGCACACAGCCACCCAGAGCAGGACAAGACCACTCGCTTGGAGACCACATCAGGGGGACAGGGCTCAAGATTAACAAAGAAGCCGAGCGAGAAAATCAACACCACTGCCAACCACCACACAGTCGAGGAGAGCCCACAAGGTGGACCCTTCGTTACCGGGGAAGCGGGGGTTTTGACCAACAGGGGGCCGGCCCGAGAATCCCCGCCAGAATCGGAAAGGGCAAGAACAGTTTTCTCTCCAAGAAATCGGGGCTCTGGGGGAATCAGCATAAGAACCAAACTCCGCACTTCAACCCCAATGTGAAATCTTTCGCTCTACGGATGCAGACGGGGCAACAACACAACATGCAACAAAAATTCAGACTTTTTCAACACCTGTTGGGGCCATCTACAAAATCCGAGGGCGGGACAAGTCCAACGGATCTGTGGAGCGTGGGGGACGGGAACCATGCCAAGCAGATACGCGAAGGAAGGGGGGCTGGATGGGACAAAACCCTCAGAAAAGCCACATCCAGCACCACACCCAAGCCGACCGGGAACCCGCAGGGAAAGAGAAAGAGGGGCCCGGGCCTCGCAACAGGGGGAGACGAGACACGACGGAGTTGAAACAAAGGGGACAAAGGGGAGGGAATCCAGAAACAGCCCAAACAGATGCGATGGCGAAGGGTCTTTGATGCCTATGCTCCACCGGGACGAGGGGGCTAAATGAAAAATGAATGAATGAACAAGAAACTTCCAGAAAACAACAACCCGGGTTTTTTGGCTTTTTTTGTTTTCAACAACCCAAAAAGGCCAGACACACCAGGAACCGTCGCACCCTTACGGGAGGCCCCCCCCCCCCCCCCCCCCCCCCCTCCCCCCCCCCCCCCCCCCCCAAAACTTGGGAAAGTCTCCGAAAAGAGACTTTGACCATTGGCGCATCATGGGGGCACGCACGTACCCCCAGCCGACGCAGACAAAACCCCGGCTTGCTCCCTGGCACGCGGCATCTGCTGATGACAAGGCCGGGTAGTGGGGGGCTTCCCGGGTTTGGAGGGGTTCTCCTCTCCACAGGTGACCGAGTCAGATTTCCGCAGGCTTCACTCTCCCCCCAAAATCATCCCCCCACCCCCTTCCCCGACCCCCCCCCCCCCCTTCTTCCCCCTACCCCTTTTCTCCTACCGGCACCTTCCTGTCGTCTTCTGTCTGTCTGTCTGTCTGTCTGTCGTCTCTCGTCCTCTCTCTCTCTGAACTAAAGGGAAAATTTTCGTGCTATCTAAAAATTTCCTATAAGGTTTTTTTCAAAAGGGGCGGGGCGGGGGGGTGGGGGTGGGGAGGGGCTGCGGGTGGAAACGAAAAAAGAGCAAAAAAAGAATCTACCGCCGTGAAAGAACCAAGGACAAACCAAAACAGCGGTTTTTTGAGCTACTTGGTCCTTTCAGGCGAGACAAGCGAACCCCAACCAACGAAAAGATCGGGGGACAAAAGATAGTTGCTCTCCTCGAAGGGGCCAAACGGGGTCTTGGGTGAACGACCAAAACCACCAAAAAGGGAAAAGAGACCGAAGGAAAAAAATTCAGGGCAAAACAAAATAACAACGATTAAAATAAAGAAAATAACAGCAGCAAAAAACCACCAAAGATAGAAAAAATAACCGTAATAAAATAAAAATGTTTTAAAGTACTAAGAAAATAATATTAACTTAAAGAAAAATTAATTATATAATGTTCACAAGGGCCAACAGAAAAGGGGGCAAAACGGAGCGAGAGAATAATTTTAAACACGTAAGGGATCGAGAGATAAAAGTCACGAAGCATACCATGTGTAACATCAAAAATATACATCCATAGTAGAATGATGACAGATTGATGAGAAAAAGAAGATGAGAATGATATGAAAATGATGAAAAGGGAAAAAGAGACGACGATATGATGATGATGATGATGATGATGATGATGATGACGATGACGCGACACGACGAAATTGTGAAGATGATGGAGATAATGTGCGATATGAGATGATGATGATGATGATGATGATGATGATGAACCCTTTTTTCATTTTTATTTTTTTAAAACATACATTGTTATACACTGTTATAATAAATACATTTCTTAGATTTTCTCATATTTTTTCTCACTTCCCGTATCATTTTTATCGTTACATAAAGTTTAAATTTTTGATTTTTCTGTGACTATTTCTTCTTTCACCGAGGAGAGACGGCTGGGTAATTCGATTCTCCCCAAGCCCCACTTCTTTTTTCTAGACATCAAAAAAACGAAACTGTAGTGTTCTATTCAATGAAACCCTATCGCAGTTTGTGGCGACAAACACACAGCTCATGCAAATATCATGGGAAAAACTAGTCTCTCTCCCCGGGTGAAACGATCACCCACAGTATCGTGCAAAATGTCTTAGTTCGTGAAGTGAGCGTTGGGGGCCCCCGGCAACATTCCGTCAAACTCCTTCATATATCAAAAAGAAATTTGTACAACACACACGCACGCACGCACGCACCACGCACGCAACCACACACACACACACACACACACACAACACCCAAAACCCCACACAACACACCCCGCACACACCACACACACACACGTACTGTATCGAGAGAGAGAGAGGAGGAGAGAGAGAGAGAGAGAGAGAGAAGGGGAAGAGAGAGAGAGAAGAGCGACGGACGGGCGGACAGAGAGGAGAGAGAGAGAGAGAGAGAAGAGAAGAGAGAAAAGAGAAAAAGAGAGAGGAAAAGAGAAAAGGGGAGATGAGGGGAGAGAGAGAGAGACAAACGACAGGGAGATAATAACAGACAACGACAAAAGCATAAACATGGTTAAGGGTAATTGGGGTACACTATGGGGATATTTTTTTTCCCAAAGGGGGGGCACCCGAAAGGCACAGAGAAATCTGGGTCACAAAAAAAGTTGCGCAACACACAGTTAATAATGGAACCAGAGTTAACGAAACATATCCAGCTTCACCATGCTTTTCTTAAACTCTTCTCTAGCAAAAAACTTCCATCGTAATAAAATCGGGGGAAATGGCATGCGTTTTGCCTTTATTCTCCATTATCAAAGACCAAAGGAAAAAACATATTCGTTCTCAAAAAGTTTTCAAACAGCCCCGTTTGTAGTGCCTCCGCATAAATGTTTTTAGCAACTTATTTATTTGCTTTGGGGTTTTTTGTTGTTTTTCTTCTTCTTTTTTTTTTCCCCCCTCCCATTTTTTAAAAATTTCAAAAAAAGCAACAGCTGGGCGAACATGAGGCGGAGTTGAAACAACAGGACAAACTGGACTGGAATGACCAGAACAGCCCAGAACAGAGTGCGATGGCGAAGGGTCGTTGATGGCCTATGCTCCACCGGGAGCGACGGGCATAAATGAAAAATGAAATGAATGAACAAGAAACATTCCAGAAAACAACAACCGGCTTGTTGGCTTTGTTGTTTGTTTTCAACACACCAAAATGTCCAGAGCACATCCAGGAACCGTCAGCAGCCATGTACGGTGAGCCCCCCCCCCCCCCCCCTCCCCCCCCCTCCCCCCCCCCCCCCCCCGAAAACTTGGAACGTCTCCTGACAAAGAGACTTTGAGCCAGTCTGGACTGCCATCATGGCGGCACGTCACGTGACCCCCAGCCAGGACGCAGACAACCCTGGCTTGTACTCCTGGCACTGCTGAGCATCTGCTGATGACAAGCGCGGATAGCTGGGGACTTACCGGCTTCGGAGGGCTTCTCCTTCACCACATGGTGACCGAGTCATGTATATTCCGCATGGCTGTCACTCTCCACCCGAACTCATCCCCCGACCCCTTCCCGACCCCCCCCCCCCCCTTCTTCCCCCTATCCCCACTTTCCTCTCCTACCGTGCACGCTTCTCTGTCTGTCTGTCTGTCTGTCTGTCTGTCTGTCTGTCTGTCTCTCTGTCTCTCTCTCTCTCTGAACTAAAGGGAAATTCTCGTGCTATCTAAAACTTACCTATAAGGTTGTTTCAAATGGGGGCGGGGCGGGGGGGTGGGGGTGGGGGAGGGGGCTGCGGGTGGAAACTGAACACAAGAGCAAAACAGAATGACTACGCTGCCAAGTGAAAGAACCAAGGACAAACCAAACACAGCGAGTTTCGAGCTACTTGGTCCTATTCAGGCGAGACAAGCGACACTCAACACAACGAAAACGATCGGATGGACGAACAGATAGTTGCTCATCTCTTCGAAGTGGGCGCAAACGAGTGGTCTTGGATGAACGACCCAAAACCACCAAAAGGAACAGAGACCGAAGGAAAACAATTCAGGTCAAAACAACAATAACAACGATAGTAAAATAAAGAAAATAACAGCAGCAACAAAACCACCAACGATAGAAAAGATAACCGTAATATGAAATAATAATGATAATGATACATAAGAAAATAATATTAACATTAACGATAATATTAATTATAGTAATGTTCACAGAGACACAACCAGAAGACGAGGCAAAACAGGAGCGAGAGAATAATTGTAATCACGTGATAGGTATCGAGAGATAAAGTCTACGAATTGATACCTATGTGTAGACATCTAGAATATACATCACATAGTATGAATGATGACAGTATTGATGAGAAAAAGAAGATGATGATGATGATGATGAAAATGATGAAGAGGAAGAAGAAGACGACGATGATGATGATGATGATGATGATGATGATGATGATGACGATGACGACGACGACGACGACGATGATGATGATGATGATGAGATGATAATGATGACGATGATGATGATGATGAGATGATGATGATGATGATGATGAACCTTATTTCATTTGTATTTTCTAAATCATACATTGTTATACACTAGTTATACATAAATACATTTCTTAGATTTTATCTCACTATTTTTCTCACTTCCTGTATCATTATTATCGTTATCATAATGTTCATAATTATGATTGTTACTGTGACTATTTCTCTCTTTCACCGA
>CM031600.1:21400953-21408453 GCA_018398815.1 Conus ventricosus | reverse complement strand
GTTCCTGGAGGAAGAAAGAAAGAAAAGAACCAGATTGAGAAAGAGAGCGCTAGTCGGACAAACTGAGCGATAGGAAGAGAGAGAGAGAGAGAGAGAGAGAGAGAGAGAGAGAGAGGAGAGAGAGAGAGAGAAGACAGAAGACAGAAGACAGACAGACAGAGACAGACAGAGAGCAGACAACAGACAGACAGAAATCCAGAAACAGATAAAAGGTCAAGTAGACAGACAAAAACGACAGGCTAACAAGACTATGCGAGAAGGACAAAGATTATGAGAAACACACACACACACACACACACACACCACACACACACAAAACACACACACACACACAACCACACACACACACACACACACACACACAACACACACACACACACACACACACACACACTTACAGACAGACGGACAGACAGACAGGCAGGCGACAGCAGACAGGAGCCGGAATATAGGAGCCGAATAGCTAGGGAGCCGGAATAGCTAGGGAGCCGGAATAGCCAGGGAGCCGGAATAGCTCAGTTGGTAGAGCGCCGGACTCGTAATCTTGGTGATCCTGGGGTTGCGGGTTCGAACCTCCGCCGGGGCGTTTCGGTACAGGGGATTTTTCCCTCGGAGTTAACATTGGTTCTGACTCCATTTCCCATACAGTCCTTCGAATGAGACTATAAACCGAGGTTCCGTGCGTGAACGCATGCATAACATCTTGCACACACGTAAAATCCCATCACCAACTTTCGGAAGAGTAGGCCAGTTTGGCCGTTGGTATGGATGACACGTTACACATAGCATGCACCCTGCGTGAGAAATGGAAAGAATGAAGGAAGTAAGGAAACTCGAGTGAACGATATTGAACGATACTGAATGGATGACACGGGAAACGACTAAATGAAGCGCCAGCTGGCAGCTCTTCAGTCGGCACTACCCAGGTAGGCAGCCCGTTGTGTAAACGAGTGTTGATTGTAAAGCGCTTAGAGCTTGGCCTCTAGCCGAGAATAGGCGCTATATAAGTATTCATTATTATTATTATTTAAATCATCAGATATAGATATAAAGTAGCTGCCTAGCAGGACTAACAGAGACAAAGAGCGACAAACACACTCAAAATACACTCAGAGACAGAGAGACAGGCAGACAGGCAGACAGACAGGCACACAGACAAGTATGCAGGCGGACAGGCAAACAGGCAGGCATTCAGGCAGGCAGACAAAAGAACAGACAGACAGACAGACAGAGAGACAGATATTGAGAGGTAGTACAAAAAGAGAGGAAGACTCCAACATAACACCAAACAAGGCTAGCTTTAACACACACAAAAAAAGAAGAAAAAATGAGTTAAAAAAAAGTAAAAATAACAACAACAACAACAACAACAACAGAGAAAGACAGAAAACCCCCACACAGACAGACGCATATTGTTCTGTCTACTGCGTGTATCTCTTGAGCCGCCTGCTTGATTCCAGCGGCCTAGAGAGGCCAGTGTCTCCTGACAAAAGACCCCCGTCTAGACCGTCCGCGTGGGGACAATCGCGTCCTAAGAACCACGCCGACTGCCGCCGCCTTCTTCACGGCTCTTGTCCCCGGCACTTCGGCCACCTCGGCTGGCTGCAGTGAACGGATTCTGCATAATCCGCCGGGTTACAGATTCAGTGTGTATGTCTCACCGGTGGCTCTTGTCTCTGGGTCTCTGTTTCTGTCTCGGTCGGTCTGTCTGTCTGTCTGTCTGTCTGTCTGTCTGGTCTGTCTCTCTCTCTCTCTCTCTCTCTCACACACACACTACACACACACCACACACACACACACACACACACACACACACACACACACACCACACGCATGCACACATACGCACGCACAGCCTGTATATAGTTCTTTTATTTCTACGTATGCATTCCTTCGTGTTTCTGTTTTCTTCGTTATTGTAACTGATATTCATTCATTCTTTTTTGTTGTTGTGAAGGCAGGATGGAAAAAAAGCTGTAAAGCTAATTCTTTAACTCTCAATAAAGAAGATTCTGATTTGACGCACGCATGCACGCACTTACCACACACCACACACACACACACACACACACACACACACACACACACACACACACGTACACATCCCCCCCCACCCCCCACCCCACCCCTTCTCTCTGTGTCTCTGTCTCTGTCTGTCTGTCTGTCTGTCTGTCTGTCTGTCTCTCTCTCTCTCTCTCTCTCTCTCTCTCTCTCTGTGTCTCTGTCTGTCTGTCTGTCTGTCTGTCTCCCTCTCTCCTCTCTCTCTCTCCTCTCTCTCTCTCCTCTCTCTCTCTCTCTCTCTCTCTCTCTCCTCTCTCTCAGAGGAATTCTTTCCTCGCTGAAAAGTGCACAACTGCGAGATCGAGATTCAAGGCTGCTAAAAAGGAATTGCATAGAATTTGGACGAAAGTGTCAAGGCAAACTGGGTGACAAAGTTAAACTACATGAAAACTGGGTTGGTATGGGTGCGCTTCAGTCAGGCCATTAGGAAGGGACTCGTCTGGTCTTTATACGTATACAGCGCACAAGATAGACTGACTGTTGGCGGCAGCTGCTGATTACTCCTATTCAGGGCTGCACCACACACATCATCTGTAGAGGCATTTTACTCCGCATTACTACGTATCACAATATTAATCATTGAAAATGGACACACGTTTTGAGATATGTTATGGCGAGATTTTTGGATTCGGGTTTTCTGATATATCTGTTCATCCTTGTCTTCTTCACAACCGGCACAAATGAACGAGGTCTTACCGGTCCATGATGTGAAAGAGGCATGAGAAAGCGAGAGCCGTTTTGCATTTTGCTGTCCTGTTTTAACAGATCTCAGAGACCGGTTGGTGCCTATCAAGTAATCTAAATCAGCCTCCACTATAAAGATTTATATTGCCTATGCCTTGAAAGCTTGATCTATCATGAAACAGTCGACTGTTTATTATATAAAAAAACTCAAAATTCGATCTAAATATTCTCATAACTCTGTTATGTACTTTTTTCCTCTAGTTTTTTTTAAACTGTTAAATTCGTGGAAATCTGCTGTTTTCTGTTCATGCACCCCTTCAACAGAGGCAATGGCTTTATTGAAAATGCATTCATACTTGTCATCATACTTCTCTCTTCCTACTCTCTCTCTCTCTCTCTCTCTCTCTCTCTCATCCTCTCTCTTCTCTCTGCTCTGAGATCCCTCCTCCCTCCTCTTCTCTTTCCCTCTCTCGTTTTCTTGTAGGCCTACTCATGAATTTCTTGATGTCTTTTGTCATTTCTATGTCCATGTGAACAAACTTCTCATTACCTTACGTAAGCTTCTGTATTATTTCCATTACTGACGGGTGGACGAGTTAATACTAAAATAGCGTTTATTTCGCTTCTCTCCTCACTAAAAAAACCTGTCCTCTTCCTCTCACCCCCTCTCTCTCTCCCTCTCTCTCTCTCTCTCCTCCCTCTCTCTCCTCTCTTCCTCTCTCTCTCTCTCTCTCTCTCTCTCCTCTCTCTCCCTCTCTCCTCTCTCTCCTCTCTCTCCTCTCTCTCTCCCTCTCTCTCTCTCTCTCCTCTCCCTCCCTCTCTCTCTCTCTCTCTCTCTCCCTCTCTCTCTCTCCCTCTTCCCTCTCTCTTCCTCTCCTCTCTCTCCTCTCTCCTCTTCCTCTCTCTCTCTCTCTCCTCTCTCTCTCTCTCTCTCTCTCTCTTAACAAGATTCAGACCTCATGCGGTTCCACAGAGACAACAAAGCAAAGGAAAAAAGTTTAAAACACCGTAGCAATTATGCTAGCGTTAGCAGTAAACATAATTTATAATGGTATACCAACAGTTAGCCATTCTTACTGAAAGACAGTATTGCCTGAAACAAGGCCCAAAAAAAAGATAGCACCTTTTTCAGTAGTTCTGTACAATGATCTCCACCGTAGGAACACGGTGGCAACAGGAATCAACGCACGACAGCAGGCATTCAAGGGATGTATATACATGTGCTATTTGATAACGCAGGATTGCAATCTATGACACATCAAACATTGTCGCCGTACATTTATAAATGAGACCAATGAACACCATTGGCCGTAATGGCAGCTCTCTCTTTCCATCCCAATGAGAAACGTAGAACACTGGCCAGTTAATGATCCTATCATCGCTTCTAATAAGAAAATATCATTGAAAATCAACCGATCCAAAGTCCCGACTATGGTTGCACCTCCCCCGAGCAATGACGAGAATGTCGTCAATCGACTTTCCGAAACAAATAACGTGATGAACAGTGCGTCAGGTTCACGAACGAGAAGTGTCAGGCATCCTTCCGTTGGTTCCACGATGCTGGTTTATCCTTATCCGGCTAACCTTTGAATTCGTGTTTTTAGTCAAAACGCCTCTTGTAGCGTAGCGTAGGGTGTTTACTGCCAATATGTATATCTTTTGAATAATGTCAACCTGTTATGCGCTTCAAATAGCGAATAAAAGTCACTGAAATTCCGGGAAGAGTTTATTTAAAGAAATCACGATTCAGAACAGGCATTTTCAAACGTCGCCACACGCACTTTTCCTTGGAAATTAACGTTCATTGTTGTTTTACGTTTTAAACAAACCGCTCACAGTCATTGTGGTGAGGTGACACGACATTCTATTTGTATCCAAAGACGAACCTTAAGTCTATATTTATCTGTCTGTTCTGGCACGCCCCCACTTCAGTCACCGACATCCACGGTAAAGATAGCTTCTTCACGTTATGGCAGACACGTCTACCGAGGCGTGTGCTGCGCTCTTCTTTCATGTCGTCAGCCACATTTTTACTGGTTTATTTTCATCCATCTCTCGGTCTGCTGGTGTACAGTTCACTCACACGTGGTGGCACCAACATCTTGAGATGTACGAGGAAAGTCTGGGCGTTTTTTGGATTTGTTGTCAGCCTGTTTGGATGCGTTACTTCAACAACAGTTGACCGGTCATAGGTCACACTCCGTGGTCTACCGCTAGTTCATTTTTTTTCTTTTTTTTCTTTTTCGAGTTTTTTCTTCTTCTTGTGACTGCCTGGAATCACGTTTTGAACCTCTCATGATGGCGTCTTCTTCCGAACCTCTCATGATGGCGTCTTCTTCCGAACCTCTCATGATGGCGTCTTCTTCCGAACCTCTCATGATGGCGTCTTCTTCCGAACCTCTCATGATGGCGTCTCTTCTGAACCTCTCATGATGGCGTCTTCTCCGAACCTCTCATGATGGCGTCTTCTTCCGAACCTCTCATGATGGCATCTTCTTCCGAACCTCTCATGATGGCATCTTCTTCCGAACCTCTCATGATGGCATCTTCTTCCGAACCTCTCATGATGGCATCTTCTTCCGAACCTCTCATGATGGCATCTTCTTCCGAACCTCTCATGATGGCATCTTCTTCCGAACCTCTCATGATGGCATCTTCTTCCGAACCTCTCATGATGGCATCTTCTTCCGAACCTCTCATGATGGCTCTTCTTCCGAACCTCTCATGATGGCATCTTCTTCGAAAACTGGACAGAGTCTGTAACTTTGCCTTTATTCAAGAAGGGCGACGTAAATAATCCTAATAATTACAGGGGTATCTCTGTGGTTGTGAAACTAGTAGTAGAATGCATAACCCTATTATTAACAACAGATTATAGGAATGGATTTACTATGATCATATTACTGGAGAACATAACGCTGGGTTCACAAAGGGTTCCTCTACTATCGACTCTATATGCTTACGTCTTGCGTTTGTTCAGAAACAATTTTTGTTAAATCGCAATTTTATGCCTCGTTTGTTGACTTTGAAAGGCTTTTGACTCCATCAACAGAAAGCTTTTATGGATGATATTATTAGAAAATGGTGCCATGGGGAAATTATTTAACTGCATTAGAGCCATGTGCAAAGTTGTCAAGTCTATTTAAGAAGTGGTTCCAGTCTTACAGATTATGTGAATTGTGTTGTTGGGGTAAGGCAAGATGATGTCTGTTGTCCTGTATTATTTTCTATGTTCATCAATGAGCTTTCCATTGAGCTTATCAATAATGGCCTTCATGGTGGACGATTTCCAGATGATGTATTAGAATAATTTATTATACTATTAGCAGATGACGTTGTTTTGGTTTGGGAAACGATAGCTGGGTTTCAGCGACAGCTAAATAATCTGAGCAGGGCTACCTCCTTATATAGAGGTGAAAATAAATGTGAATAAATGCACCATTGTGGTGCTTCGAAGGGGAGGTTATTTGGCGGCAAGGGAAAGATGGATGTATGATGGACACGTTATACCTGTGTGGAATGTGTATGAATACTTGGGGATCTATTTTTCAACACGCCTAAGTTTTACCTTTGCTTGCAAAGACCTTGCATGCTGGACAAAGAATTTTGATATGCGTAATAAAAAGATTTAAGTATTTTGAATAACAATTCGCATGAGTTATTTATAAAACTATCTGACTCCCAAATACAGCCTGTTTTGATGTAAGGGGCTGAAATTTGGGGCGTAGATAATGCCGTTTTTCCATTGAGAGGCTCTGCATTTATTTGCTTTGAAGAGGTTTCTAGTTCATAACAGGCGTATTTTCAATGATTTGGTGCATCGGGAATCCAGTAGATGTCCACTGTTCATTGGTTCAACCGTTAGATGTGGTCGGTTTTAGTCAAAGACTTTGCACATGGATCGTTACAGATCGCTCGTAATATCTTACAAAATGCTAATCGAATTGGATATAAAGGAAAAACAAACTCGGTTTCAAATGAGCGCCCGTTTCTGTGAAAGCACGGATTTGGGGATGTTTGGCCGTCTCAAAGTGTAGGAAATCAGAGTCAGCTCATTCGTGTTTTCCGACAAAGGCTGACTGACTGTAGATGGCAAATGTGTGGCGATCATATCCCAACAACATGATTCGTACAGAAATTATTCTAGTTTTCGTAGTATTCAGCCTTACTTGAAATTCGATTTGGATATGCATTTAAAAGGGTCAACTGAAAATTTTGAAGTTGTTAATTCTGATAGTGACTGACTCATTACTTAAAAACAGACCAAAATGACTTGGCATGTCCACTGTGTATGCAAGGTGAGGAAAATGAAATATACTTGATGTTTCTTTGTACAGCTTTAGAAGACATTTGCCAAAAACGTATTCCACAGAAACAGTATCGATGCCTACTTAGCTCTAACAGTTACACGGTTATTGATAATTTAGGTGTGGTTTTGGTTAAGACGTCTGAGATCAGGGAAGTAGTGACATCATAGATAATGTTGTTGTTTTGTTGTTGTTGTTTTTGTTTCCTGATAAATCAGTCGTTTCTTACCTTTAATCTGAATGATTGTGCTCATTCCCCTTCAAATGGGCCAATGGCCTTAATGAATGATCTGACGTCTGAAGTCTGAACTAACTCTCTCTCTCTCTCTCTCTCTCTCTCTCTCTCTCTCCTCTCTCTCTTCTCTCTTCTCTCTCTCTCTCTCTCTCTCTCTCTCTTCCCTCTCCCTTCTCTCTCTCCCTCTTCTCTCTCTCTCTCTCTCTCTCTCTC
>CM031600.1:21391394-21400853 GCA_018398815.1 Conus ventricosus | reverse complement strand
CTCTGAAGTGTACATTTCATGTCATATACTACTCGCAGTGAAACGTATTCTTTTAAAGTGTTGCGCTTGCATGATCTGTGAGACAAAGTTTCACAGCAAACTCCATGACAACCTTGTTCAGAGATGTCCCACCTGATGTGATCTTTGAATTTCGGAAAAAGATTAACATTTTTCATCTGATCCAAAATTTTACAGATTAAAAAAATTTCCAGTACGTTTTTAGGTGTATTTTAAATGGTTGTGTGAATGAGGTGGTTTTTTTTTCCTATTTGTGAGTTGACTTCAACGCGGTGACAGCCCTAATACGGCCCTTTGCGGTCGGCTGGGCTATAAGCAACATTACCTTACCTCGCCATAGGGCTGACAAACCTTTTGTCAGAAGGGTCGACGTCAGCTTCTTTTATAGAGCTAAATGTCACCCTTTCATATCGTGTAGTGTAACCTTTCAAAATGCGAGTCTTTGGTTTGTTTTTTCTAAGCCTTGAGCCTCCTTCAGTTTTTTCTTTCTCAGGTTTAGTATCTTCTTTTTTCGTAGTCTTTGTCTTTATTCTCAGCGTGTATGAACGTAATTTTTAGGCGTTAAGTTCTACTGTTCATGCCTTAGTGTATATCTTTACGATGGTTTAGTGGCGACTTCTCGGTCAGAATTTACTCCGCAGCATTGTTTGTGGCAGGTCATGAGGGATGGTCTGTCTACGACACTCACTACCGGTCAACCACGAGCTTTCGCACTACATCTTCCACAGCTACCTCCATCCTCGCCAAGGGCGGACGACTCCAGGGACGGGATCTTGCCTACATCGTCATGGAGTTCACAGCGTTACTACAGGCGTCCAGAGAATCCGTTCCCAGGGAATGCAGGACGAAATGTGACTTCTGCTGGACCATCCCACTGCAGGGACTTGAGGATGTGTCCACAACCCACAACCTCAAGGGACACAGAAGACCAGGAGCCTTGCTCAGAGAACTGAAGAGCTTGGGAAAGCCAAAACGTTCTTGCTTTTATCATTTTACCTGCGTGTGAGTGCGTGCGTGTGTGTGTGTCTGTGTGTTTAGGTGTACATCTTATCAAGTCTCATCTACTTGGCAGATTTTTCTAACGGAATTCAGTGTTTTTCTGTTTCATTTCGGTTTAGTGGTCCGATGTATACGTAGCGTAAAGAATTTACCTAACATGGCTGTCCGACTCCCGTGTACTAGGTCGCATTATTCCATTTCTAAAACGTTTGCATATATGCTGTGCGCGCGCTAGAGAGAAAAAAAGATTTTGTGTGTGCGTGCGTCCATACGTTTGTGCGTGTTGGGGGGGGGGGGGGGGGGGGGGCACGGTTGTGTGTGTGCATGCGAGAGAGATTTTGTTACGTTTGTGAGGAAATGTGTGTGTGCACGCATTCGTGTGAATAAGGGGAAGAGGAAATGTAGGTCTTTTGCGTGTGTGTGTTTTTTTTCTTTTTTGGTGATTTGTGTGTGTGTATTAGAGAGAGATGATCAACTTTTCAGTACAGTTAAGATGCAATTTGTTTATAATTACAATTTCTGTTTTTATTATTTTACATGTAAATGTTTCCCTGTTAAGTTTCTTTTATGGTTTTTATATCATTCAGATGTCACTTGCATTATTTTGGTTTTTTTCATTGATCTATTGTTTTTAAGTGTCGGTACAACATGTTAATCTGACTGTAAACAGCTTTCAGTCAGTGTATGTGTGCGGGCGTGCGTGTGTGTGTGCACGTATGTATGTGCGAGTGTGTAACATTTGTGTCACGTAGATCCTGTTTTAAATGAGGTTTGAAGGGAGATCAGTAGAATTGGAGGTTGACAGGCATGTGTTAACTTTTCACTGGTGGTTCCGTGCGATCCTAAGGCAATGTTTTCTTTTTTGTTACAGCATGGAAAGTTTCAGAAGGTTGACAGATAAGGTCATTTCAAATGAGATCAAGAGGATTGAGTAGCAGCAACTACATTATTGACAAGTTTCCGTATGATTGATACGAAAAGTTAAAGGTCGGGGGATTGACCTATATTCTAACAAGCTTCAATGTGATTCATGTTAAGTGAAATTTTAAATGAGTTCAGGAGAATTGAATAGTGACTATGTTCCGACATTTAAGAGTTGCTGAGAATTCTGACAATTGTCAGCATGCTTAGCTATAAAATTAAGTTTAGGTCAGGAGAATTTGGGAAGTGTTAACACAATTAGGAAAAAACTGGGAAGAGAGGTCCTGCAATTAGTAACAAACCCAGCAGTGTGACATGCTACGCAGTTTAAAAAAAAGGCACAGAGCACCTTCTGAAAGTCTTGTGCCGTTTGCATACAGGCCACTCCTTTTACACCCATCTTTTAAAGGTGTAGAAGCTCCGTAATGCATTCCATGTCATGTACCACTCGCAGTGAAACTTTTTGAGTGTTGGGACTTGCACGATGTGAGACGTATACACTTTAAAGCGGACTCCACGAAAACCTTGAGATGTCCCATGTGGTGTGATCTTCAGTTTTTGAAGATGAACCTTTTGCATCTGATCTAAAATTTTACGGAAGAAAGATTTTTATCGAAGCTTCCGGTGTGTTTTTAGGTGTATTTTAAAGGGTTGTGTGAATTTTTTTTTCTAGCTTGACTTGCGTTGACTTCAACAAGGTGACAGCCCTGATTTAGCCCTTTGCAGTCGGCTGGGCTATAAGCAACATTGCCTTGCCTTACATTACCTTGCCCACGTCACACCGTTCATACGCCCCCTTTTCCCTAGTACGCCCATCCATGTCATGCCATTCATCCACCTCCTCTGCCCTTCACCCATGTTCACACCCTGAAATCGGGGCGTCACATTTTGAATGCACTATAAGCTCTGGCTTGTTGCTGTTCAACTTTTGACATTTACTGTAAAGCTGTATGTGATTGTAAATTGGAAAACAAATTATGTAAACCAAGGGCGTGACATGGTGGGCGTATTGGGGCAAACGGGTAGCAGATGGAGAGCGTGACATGGTGGGCGTATTGGGGAGAGGGAGAGTGGATGAAAGGCGTGACATGGGTTTCGTATTGGGGCAGATGAGGGCTGTTATATGGTGGGTTTATTGGCGCAGAGGGGGCGCGGGTGAAGGGCGTGACTTGCTTAGACTTGGATGCTCCCGCGTCTTGCTACGCATGAGGCAGTCGAGGCGCTCCACTGTGCACGGCCAGTTTGTTTGGTAGTGTCGCTCCATCCTCTTTCAACTTGTCTGAAAGGATGGGGGGAGGGGAGAGTGTGGATGCACATGGGCTAAGCAATGGGGAAGGGGGAGCGTGTATGCAGGGCATGACATGGGAGGATGTATGAAGGGTGGGGAGTGGAGCACGAATGCATGATGTGACATGGATGAGTGAACGGAGGGGAGGGGAGGCGCGCACGCAGGGCGCGTCATGGATGGCGTACGTGGGAGGGGTGTGTGGAGGATCAAATGCAGGGTCTGACGTGGGGGTACGGGGGATGTAGGTGCAGGGGATGCCATGTATGGTGGTGTGAATGCAGGGCCATGGATACGGCTAAGGGGGTCACGGATGCAGTGCACGGCATGGTGGCGGGTATGGTAGACGCGGATGCAGCGCATGACATGGGTGGTGGTACATCGGTCGCGGATGCAGGGCGTGGCACTAGTGGGACAACGGGGTGAAGGAAGGTGCAAATACAGGGCATGACATGGGTAGGGGATGGGTGGGGTGAGCGATAGATGCAGGGTGTAACATTGGTAGGGGAGCAGGTGGCGTGGAGGCAGGGTGTAACATTGGGGGGGGGGGGTGGGGGGGGAGGGGGTGTAGGGTGGGAGTACAGGAAATGTTTCGGGGCTTTGCACGGATGGGGGTAGGAGCCGCGGATTTCCGTTCACGATATAGGCTGGGGTACGGGAAGATGGGGGAGGGGGTGCATCGATTTCGGGGTGAGACTGTGGGGGGGGGGGGGGGGGGGTTGTTCAGCACCTTACACGGGTGGGGTAGCAAAAGAGGGGGGGGGGGGCTGATTTCAGGGCGTGACATGGATTTGGGTACGAGGGGTGCGGATTTCAGAGCATGCCATAGATGGGGTAGGGTAAAGATGATGCGGTGCGCGAATTGGTGGGTGTACAGTTTGCACCAATTTCAGGGCGTGACATGGGCGAGGGTATAGCATATGACATGAGTGGGGAAACAAAGTGAAGATTTCAGGGCCCGCGTGGTCGTATGGAGGGCGTCGATGCAGGGTGTGAAACGGGTGGATGAACTTGGGAACGGGGGTGCAGATGATGGGCATAACATTGGTGGGCGCATTGGGGCAGAAGGGGTGGATAAAGGGCACGGCAGCGTGGGGCATCTTGGGCAAAGGGTTGCGGATGAAGAGCGTGACGTGGGTGGAAGTATTCGGGCAGAAAAGGTGGATGAAGGGCGTGATATGGTAGGCGTATTGTGGCAGAGGGCGTGTGGATGAGGCCGTGATATAATGGGAGTGTTGGGACGGATGAAGGGCGTGACGTGGGTAGGTGTATTGGGGCAGAGGGGCGTGACATGGTGGGAGTTTTGGGCAGAGGGCGTGCATGAAGGGCTTGACTTCAGTGGGCGAACTGGAGGGGGTGGGAAAGAGCAGATGCAGTATGAAATGGGGTAAAGCCGTGATATGATTGTTGGGGCGTGATATGGTAGGCGTATTGTGGCAGAGGGCGTGTGGATGAGGCCGTGATATGATGGAGTGTTGGGGCGGATGAAGGGCGTGACGTGGGTAGGTGTATTGCGGCAGAGGGGCGCACACGAAGGGCGTGACATGGTGGGATTTTTGGGCAGAGGGCGTGCATGAAGGGCTTGACATGAGTGAGCGAACTGGAGGGGGTGGGAAGGAGCAGATGCAGTATGTGAAATGGATTTGGCGGCGGAAGTGGGAGGAGGGAGCGCGTAAGCAGAGCGTGGCATTGAAGAGCAAACGGGGGGAGGGGGAGGGAGATGGGAAAGGCGCTGATGCAGGACGTGACATTAATCGGCGTAAGTGGTAGGGGAAGGGGAGGAGCAAATGAAAGGTATGATGTATGGGAGGCGTGGATGCAGGTCTGCCAAGGGCACGGGATCAAGGATGAATGGCATGACATGCGTGGGCTTATGGGGGCATGGGTGCGGGGCGAGCATGACATGGGTGGGCATGTTGGGGCAGAGGGGGCACTGATGAAGGGCGTGACTGTGGTGGGCATGTTGGGGCAGAGGGGGCACGGATGAAGGGCGTGACTGTGGTGGGCATGTTGGGGCGCAGATGAGATGCGTGACGTGGGTGGGCATATTCGGGCAGAGGGGGCGCGGATGAAGGGCATTGTATGGGTGGGCGTACTGGGGCAGAGAGGTCGCGAATAAAGGACGTTACATGGTTGTGTTATGGGGCAGAGCGGACTGGGATGAAGGGCGTGACGTGGGTGGGCACATTGAGGCAGAGGGGGCGCGGATGAAGGGCGTTACATAGTGGGCATATTGATAGTGGGTGGGCGTATTTGGGAAGAGGGGAGGTGTGGATGAAGGGTGTGCCATGTGTCTTACTAGGGCAGAGGAGGCGTGGTTGAAGGGTGTGCCATCCGTGGTTTAAGGGTGTGCCATGGGTGTCTTATTGGGGGAGAGAATGAAGGGTGTGCCATTGGTGTCTTACTGGGGCAGAGGGAGAGAATGAAGGGTGTGCCATGGGTGTCTTATTGGGGGCAGAGGGAGAGAATGAAGGGTGTGCCATGGGTGTCTTGTTGGGGGCAGAGGGAGAGAATGAAAGGTGTGCCATGGGTGTCTTATTGGGGGCAGAGGGAGAGAATGAAGGGTGTGCCATGGGTGTCTTGTTGGGGGCAGAGGGAGAGAATGAAGGGTGTGCCATGGGTGTCTTGTTGGGGGCAGAGGGAGAGAATGAAGGGTGTGCCATGGGTGTCTTATTGGGGCAGAGGGAGAGAAGGGTGTGTAATGGGTGTCTTATTGGGGCAGAGGGAGAGAATGAAGGGTGTGCCATGGGTGTCTTATTGGGGCAGAGGGAGAGAATGAAGGGTGTCCCATGGGTGTCTTATTGGGGCAGAGGGAGAGAATGAAGGATGTGCCATGGGTGTCTTATTGGGGCAGAGGGAGAGAGAATGAAGGGTGTGCCATGGGTGTCTTATTGGGGGCAGAGGGAGAGAATGAAGGGTGTGCCATGGGTGTCTTATTGGGGCAGAGGGAGAGAATGAAGGGTGTGCCGTGGGTGTCTTATTGGGGCAGAGGGAGAGAATGAAGGGTGTGCCATGGGTGTCTTATTGGGGTAGAGAATGAAGGGTGTGCCATGGGTGTCTTATTGGGATAGAGAATGAAGGGTGTGCCATGGGTGTCTTATTGTAAGGAGGGAATGAAGGGTGTGTCATGGGTGTCTTATTGGGTCAGAGGGAGAGAATGGTGTGCCGTGGGTGTCTTATTGGGGCAGAGGGAGAGAATGAAGGGTGTACCGTGGGTGTGTTTTGGGGGCAGAGAGAGAATGAAGGTGTGCCATGGGTGTCTTATTGGGCCAGAGCGAGAATGAAGGGTGTACCGTGGGTGTCTTTTTGGGGCAGAGGGAGAGGATGAAGGGGGTGACAGGTTAGGCATATTAGGGTCGGATAGAGTGCATGACATGGTGGGTGTATTGCGACAGAGGCGGATGAAGGGCGTGACGTGGGCGTCCTATTTTGGCAGAGGGGGCACGAATGGAGGACATGACATGGGAGTATTTGACAGAGAGGTTAAAGGCCGTTTATGTGGTGAGGTTTTTGTGCAGAGGGTCACGAATGAAGAGCGTGACATCGGTGTCTTATTGGGGCACCGGAGCACGAATGAAGGCCGTTACATGGTGGGCTTATTGTCGCAGAGGGGGCGCGGACGAATGGCATGACATTGGCGTCTTGCTGGGGCCGAGGGTGCGCGGATGAAGGGCGAGACATGATGGTTGCAGTGGGGCGCGGATACCAGTCCTCATATGGGTGGGTGTACTGGGGCAGAGGGGGCACAGGTACAGTGCTTGGCGTGGGTTCAGATGGACTCCCCACTGTACAGTTTAAAGGCAGAAGAAAGAAGACGGGGAGGTGAAGAGAGAGTCGGTCAGATGGGAAGGGAGAGAGGGGAAGGCAGAAAACGCCATAGAGGGAGGGATTAAAAGGGAGAGAAGGGGTTGGGAGACGGTGAGAATGACAGAAAGCAGAGAGGGAGATAGAGAGAGAGGCTCACACTTCTTATCCAACTATCACAATGATTGTGGGAGGCGCCAGTGCTCAAGCGCTCAGCACGTATGCAACAGAGTTGCATCTCGGCTTCTAGCTTGTTCACTCGTGTTCCTACTGAATGCTTTTTTTTTAAACAGACGTGCTATGGGACTTTCCAGTTCAACAAAAGCCGACTTATCCACAGATTCTCAGCATGTTCAGCTTTACTAACAACCAGCGTTACGAGGAAAAATATCCACCAATGTGTCTTTCCACTAAAGAATTTGAACCGAGTCAGACGTTGCCATCAAGCATCGGAGAAAATTTATACTGAAGCATAGGAACGAGAGCTGACTTTCTGTGTGTTTGGATATCGTGGAAATGTGTCGATCAGTACTGAGGCAAGTCAGAGACGTTTCCGTGACAACTAATCTGGGAGAACGCAATGTTAAGAACAGCTTAAGGGACAGAAGGGATGTGGTGGGAGGTGGGGGGGGGGGGGGGGGGGGGGGGGGTTAGGAGCAAAGGTGTCCTGACTGACTGATGCATGGGGAAAGGGGGTGGGAGAAAGAAAAATGGAGGTTATAGTATTCCGTAGTTAGATAAACACAAGAAGTAAAAAAAAAATCATTGCACTAAACCATTTGACAAGATGCAATCTGCCAGCGCCATGTTGTGATCGTTGTGTTGATGGGCTATTTGCACATTTGTCATTCCAAAGAAATGTAGTAAACATTTCTACCGTGAATAAAGAGAATGCGCACTTTCACGGGCTGATCTTCAGTTGTGTCAAGAGCGGTACATGATTTTTTAAAAGTTTTCTTTCTTTTGTCAGTCCTCTATGTTCTGTTCACTGGTGGTATATATGTATTTTCTCCCTGTGAAAATCTATCGGCGCAGCGTGCGCGCGTGTGTAAATGTGTGTATAACGGATGCTTTATCTGCATAGTGTACACATAGGTGCACGCACAAGCACGCACGCACACACACACACACACACACACACACACACACACACACACACACACACACACACACACACACACACACACACAAAATGTGCAGAGAGAGAAACATTTCCAGCTTTGATCTCTCTTCTGTTTATGCACTCGGGCATGCGCGCGCATGCACACAAGCGCGCACGCGCACACACATACACTTGTATTCTCTCTTCTCACACACACATTTTCTCTCTCTCGATTCTCTCTCTCTCTCTCTCTCTCTCTCTCTCTCTTTCACATACACACACACACATGCACACTAATAATGCATTTGCCTGTATACTTTCACGTAAGAAATCCTAGCCATGATCTGACAAAAGGGGTGGAAAAGGGAAAAAAAACGACCACGTGAACATTATTCCAAGCAATATGCACGTATGTAACGAACAAAATGCATTTGAAAATCAACTTTGAGAGTTACAGAAGAATAAACATTGATTTCTTGAAACTGTCCGGCAGAGTCCTATTTTTCTGAAAATGTAAAACCCTAGGAGGAAAAGTGTTGTTGAATATCAAATGCACAATATTTCATAAATGATCAGTAAATGCTTTTAACCGTCAATTCAAAAAGAACATTAAGCAGTTTTGCCACAGCCTGTATCTCTTATAAACAGCGTGCCATATCTTTAAAGACGCATCATCACCTGTTCCCCTGTCCAGGCCATTATTCCATTGGTCTTACCTTGTCATTGGTAACCAGCCCATACACTACATTCCCTCAATTTTTGCTTCCCATCCAATCATTCGCCTTGCTGTCATAAATCGCCGGAATCGCTCAGTGGTAGAGCGCCGGGCTCATAATCTTAGGGTTGCGGGTTCGAATCTCTGCCGGGCCGTTTCGGTACATGGGGATTTTTCCTTCGGAGTTGGTTCTGACTCCATTTCCATACAGTCCTTCGAATGAGACTATAAACCGAGGTTCCGTGTGTGAACGCACGCATAACATCTTGCACACACGTAAAATCCCATCACCAACTTTCGGAAGAGAAGGCCACTTTGGCCGTTGGTATGGATGAGACGTTACACATAGGAGTATGACTGCCTTAATGGCGGGATAAAAAACGGACATACACACAAAACTCCACTCCCTTTGTTGGGTAGACGGGATTAATCCCTGCCTGTCTATACAGGAGTGCCCGCAGGAGTATCAGCCTGCGTACGCAAAACAAAACGAACAAATAAATCGCTAATGTTGAGACGATCGACAAGCAGTGTGTGAAAAGAGTCTCTGAAAGGGAAGCAGATTTCTTTGGAAGAGCACAGGGATCAGACAAGTTAAATGAAACAGATTTTATG
>CM031600.1:21376394-21386394 GCA_018398815.1 Conus ventricosus | reverse complement strand
ACGTTTAGTTCAGATTCTTAAAGAACCGTATGCTTTATAGACAGTTAACCATTGTCAACAAAAGAATTTACACTGCAGTTGTTTCCGTTCAGTAGAAAATTTGATGGACAGATCCAGGACCCGCCTTTTGCTCTCTTCAGAGGGGAGGTCCCACATTTCATCTTTCCATCGAGTTTCTTTTAAAATCGATTCAGAATTCGTTGCCAATGGTGATGACATTCAAACAAACAAACAGTCGCAGTCGAAGTCAAAACGTCTGTGTAACAAAAGGGATTTTGTCCCAGACAAGTTAGAGCGGGGACCAAAAGAAAATAATACACCTAGTAGCGAGGTTGTGCGTGCGCGTTTTCGTGAACGGAAATCGCTCACCTGTTTGGAAGTTGTGGGCTGAAGTTTTAGCTGACACAGTTGACATGTCTTTTGCCTTGTAAAGGTATGTATTGGTTAAGCTTATGGAGATAGGGAGATAGGCGGGTTTAACATAATTCATGTATTGGAAACTAAACAATCTTTAGATATGATGTTGCAGAATTCCAACTCAAGTCTACAGTCGTTTTATAACGGGGATGAGGTATTTATGTCGTGAATGTGATGTATTCAGTTTGAAATTAACATTTTAGATAAGATGAATGATGTTTGTTCCTTCATTCAATAGTTTTACTTAGATGTTGAATGAGGAATATGTTGCTGATGGATAATACACACACACACACACCCCAACACACACACACACACGCAATCAATGTATGGTCTCTCGAAAATGATATGCTATTGTGTGATGTTTGATGATGATGCATAGTTAATAAGACAAGCATTTATTTTACAGAAGTGTATGTTTGTGTCTATAATTGTGTCAACTATAATTGAAAATTTTTATCTGAAATCATTGTGGTTGATATTGCAAGAAAGGGGATGTAAAGGAAATGGTTATGACGAGGATAGTAAAAGGAAATCCTTTCTTGTAAACTGGTATTGATGAGGTTGACAAAGTGGAATTGTGCTTTTTGCTGTGCTTGGGGGTAGTGAATCGAAATCTTTTTTGGATAGTTTCATGTAAAGGTATGGTGTCTATGTTGTTGTGTTTGTCTGCTTAGGATAATAAGAATAATTTTTATGGCCTGTGGATGGACTTTGGGGAAGAAGGGGAGGTTTGGAAAAGACGAAAGGTTTCATGGCCATGGACAAAAAGGAGGGAGGAGGAACACATGTTAAAGACTGTCACTGTGCAGGCTTCCAGTGCCAGGGACTGAGCACGGGGTATTGGTGCCAGGAAATGGGCCAGACAAACTGTCAAGTTTTCGACAGGTTACGGGGGTGACTTCTTCCAGGAACTGGGAAGAAAGTGTCAGACAGTCGAAGAACGCCCGAGAGCTACTTCAGAGCTGCCTGGAGTGAGGGGCAGCAGGAACGAAAAACGGTTGTCTTCGCCAGGGTGGTGAAGTTAATCTCCTGTCCCTCTGTCCATACCCGGGCCATAACCGCAAAGAAACTTAATTCTTTTATTAATAAAAGGGTGTGGCTTACTAAAGTTTTCAACTTTAGTTTCCTTTCCAGTGGGAGAAACGCGTTTGTCTGATTTGGAGTGACAGAGAGTACAGATAGCAGGCACACATTCAAGCATGAATACTTTAATCTTTATTCTGTCTATCTGGGACTTTCTTTACAGTGGTGACCCCTTTCTTTTTTCCCTGGGTTAGGATTATAAGTAGTTGTTGTTTTTTCCGGGATAAAACACTTTGCCTGTTTCAGAGGGGTTGCTTTGGAAATACTTCCATTTGAAAAATTTTTTTGATCAAGTTGTTTTTTGTTTGTTTTCTTTTCCCCTCCGGTTTTGTGGGGGTGCCCCATTGTACATTAGCAAGTTTCTGGGTACCGAGGACTTTAGGATCTTTCCCTTTCTGTGAAAAAACAAACAAACATTTTTTTCTGTCTAATATTCTACTGCTCATTTTTATCTGACTTGTCTGTCATTCTGTAGACTTTCTGTATGTCAGTAGTATGAGCCACACCCTATAGTTTGTTTGTCTGTATCTCTGTTCGTTTTGTCCGTTTCCATACCTTAGGCTTGTGTAAATTTTTTTGTATTTTTCTCTTACATTGTATTTGTGAAAGAATATACCTATATTTCATAATTTTTCTATTGTGAACAATATATTTCATAAATTTTCTATTGTGAAAAGTGAATATGGATGATGAAACATTTAATCCCCTTGTGAGGACAGGCACAGGCACTTGGACTTGAAGATGATGCTTTAACCAATATTGAAGATGCTTTGGAAAGAAATGAGCGCCAAAAAGTGCGCGAGATGAAACAAAAAGAATTGGAGCTTCAGAAAGAGGAAAGAGAAGCTCGAACTCTGAGAGAAGAGAGAGAAAGGGAAGCAAGGGAAGCTCAAACTCTGAGAGAAGAGAGAGAAAGGGAAGCTCAAACTCTGAGAGAAGAGAGAGAAAGGGAGGCTCAAAACTCTGAGAGAAGAGAGAGGAAAGGGAGGCTCAAACTCTGAGAGAAGAGAGAGAAAGTAAACTACAAGAAAGCGACTAGAATTAGAACGGGAACGAATCAGATTAGAAGCTCAGAAAGTCGAGTCAAACCTTGGGAGAGAAACCACGGAAGAGCTTATTCGCCTACTGTAAAGGGGGCTGGCGCTTCAAGATATCCTAAGCTTCCCATTTTTAATGAAAATAAAGATGACATAGATTCTTTCATTTTTCGCTTTGAAACCTATGCTCAAAAATCTAAACTGGAAGAAACATGAATGGGCAATGCTTTTGGGTGCACATCTCCAGGGATGCGCGCTTAGCTTTTACCATTCCATTTGTACTACAGGATTGGTAGACTATGCTGAACTGAAGGATGCTCTTCTTACAAAATTTCAGTGTTCAAAAGATGGGTTCAGGGAAAAGTTCCGCTCATGCCGCCCTGAAAATGATGAATCATTCCCTGCGTTTTTCATTCGTCTGCCCACAATCTTTTTGATAGATGGGTAGTTTTTATCGCATTTTGAAAAATCATATGCTGCTCTTCGTGACCTGATTTTGCCCGAACAGTTTCTACTGAGTGGTCAGCAAGGATCTATTTATATTTTTGAAAGAGAGGGTTTTGAAGGACAGTCAATCCATGGTTACAACTGCTGAACATTATAGATTAGCACACCCAAACAAAAGTTTCGCTCGAACAGCCAGAGTGGACTTTGGTCTTGCAGCTAAACCTGTGTATGACAAGCCTTATACAAGCCAACCGGGCTCCTTTTTCAATACTTCAAGGGGCTCTCAATTTACCAGGAACTTCGCCGCTCATCTCGTAGGGGTGGACAGAAAGGTCGCATTCTGAGTACAGGTGGCTCTTATCAACAAGACAGAGACAGAACTGCCGGGTTGTTTTGAGTGCAATGGTATCAGGTCATTTTAAAAAGGAATGCCCTACGTATATTAGCGCACTACAAAGGACAAAAATGCATCCAGTGCCACTTTTTCAGGAGGTAGAAAATCCATGTCTAACTCTCCTTCAAAGGTTTCTGCTTTTGGTTTCGTGGATGAGCCAGCTTTGAAGAAAGAAATTCTTTGTTCAGGTACTACTGGAGGATCTCTCCCAGTCGTGGAAGGATTGGTCAATGGGTTTCAGGTGTCTATACTGCGTGACACAGGAGCTACTACTGCTGGTGTCAGAAAAGCGTTGGTACGTTCTGATCAGTATGTGGGTCGCACACAGAAGGTTGTCCCCTTTTTGGAGGTAATGGTGGAGGTTTTTCCTTTAGCGCAGGTAGAAGTCGAATCGCCTTCTTTAGTGGAAAGCTTTTGTGCTGCGTCTAGATGACCAATAGCCGATCTTATTTTGGGAAACGTGGAAGGAGTGTCTCCCATTCCTGGTCTTGTACTTGGCAACGTTGATTCCCAAGCTGCTGCCGTTATGACACGGGCTCAGACAAAAGCCGAAGCCAACTCTCCCACACCACTTCATATCCATTTCAAGTCTTCACGTTGACCCATCAGAATGAGAGAACTGCAGAATTCAGATGATTCTCTTCAGTACATTAGAGAATTAGAAACACTGGGTTCGTCTGTCAAAGCAGGAAAAGGTTCGTTTTCTTTTTTCCGGCAAAAATGGTATTCTTTTTCGTCGATTTTCCAAGGATGTGCTCCAGGTTAATCAGGTGGTGGTACCTGCTTCTCTCAGGCAGAGAGTACTCTTTACAGCTCATGATCGAGTTCTGGCAGGTCATTGTGGGGTCAGGAAGACACTAGGCAGGGTGCAAAATCGGTTCTGGTGGCCAGGCGTCACTCGAGATGTTTGACATTATTGTCAAGCCTGCACTGTCTGTCAGAAATGTGCAGCGAAAGGTCGAACTCCAGATGTGCCCTTGGAAACCATGCCAAGGATTGAGGAACCTTTCTCTAGAGTCGCTGTGGACTTTGGGTAGGTCCTTTCTCTCCACCTTCTGAGGAAAACCACAGGTACCTGTTGACTCTAGTTGATGTGGCAACACGCTTTCCAGAGGCCATTCCGTTGAAGAAAGTGGACTCGTGTTCAGTAGCAGAGGCACTTTTTTCCGTTTTCTGTCGGTGGGGTGTTCCAAAGGAACTTTTGTCTGATAACGGATCCCAGTTCACATCTGAAATGTTTGCTGAATTCCTTCGTCTGCTTTCTATCAAAGGTGTCCATTCGTCTCCATACCACGCTCAATCGAATGGATTGGTGGAAAGGTTTCATGGAACTTTGAAGACAATGCTGAGGAAGCTCATTCTGGACCAGCCCAAATTTTGGGCATCGTTTACATTCCTGCGCTTTTGTTTTCTTGTCGTTAAATGCCGAATGAATCGACAGGATTTTGTCCCTTTGAACTGGTCTTTGGGCGTCGGCCACGGGGGCCCATTGATTTTTTGGCAGACTCATGGACTGGACAAGAGTTCACAGGAGGCAGAAACAGTCTGTGACTATGTTTTCAACCCGCGTAATACCATTGCAGAAATGGCTTCTCTTGCTCACGATTCAGTTGATAGGTCCAGACGGATTCAGAAACATTACCATGATAGAAAGTCGAAGCATCGATCATTCAGTGTTGGTGATGAGGTTCTGGTTTTCTGCCCTCCACTACGAACAAATTGTTAATGAGGTGGAAAGGTCCATACAAGATAGTGCAGAAGTTGGACTATGACTACGTCATTGACATGGGTGGAAAAAGAAAAAAATTTCATCCCAACATGCTGAAGAAATATTTCACTCGAACTGTTTTCATCTGGATCAGTCTCAGTTACTTGTGGGGATAGCATTTCTTTTGAGGACATCCTTCCGTCTTCTTTTGTGGCACAGTCAGGAGACTTGCGTCTGTCTGTCTCTGATATTCCTCAACAAAACTACCTTGTGCAGGCATGGTGGCTGTTGTAACAGACTTCAAGGAATCTGCTGATGTCTCACCTTTACCACTACCTACTCTTCCTTCATCTGCGAAGGAAACATTTCAAGACGTTCATGTTGATTCCAGCTTGTCATCTGTACAACAGGAGGAATTGCGAGAGCTGTTTGGTTCTTTTTCTCAACTTTTGACAACGGAACCAGGCCAGTGTTCATTGAATGTTTTGCATGAGATACATCTCACCACTGAGCAGCCAGTTCAACGGAAACAGTATCCGTTACCATTCTTGCTCATGAAACTATTAACAGGAGGTGATCAACATGTTAGAAATGGGCGTAATCGGACCGTCTCAGTCTGCTTTTTGTGCTCCTGTCGTATGGTAAAGAAACTGATGGCTCAACAAGATTTTGCTGTGATTACAGAGAATTAAACAAGTGACAGTGGTAGATGCTGAACCTATCCTGATCAGGAGCAGTTATTCTCACAGCTTGCCAGTGCCAAATTCTTCACTAAACTGGATTTAACGAAAGGATATTGGCAGATCATGGTCAATAAAAATCGCCACAAAACTGCCTTTCAAACACCTCTAGGGCTTTTCCAGTGGGTGAGGATGCCATTTGGTTTGGCAACTGCACCAGCTACATTTGCCAGGGCTATGAGGCTACTTCAACTGGGCGACCATGCCATAATTTCTTCGATGACATACTTGTACACAGTTTGTCCTGGAAGCAGCATCTGTATGATGTTCGGAAGGTTTAAGAATTCCAGGATCATGAGGTGGGCACTTGCTCTCCAAGAATATCGTTTTTCAGTGCAGTCAGTCAAAGGATCTGAGAACCTTTGGGCCGATTTTCTCAGCAGAGCTGATTGATTGGAAGCATGTTCTTGCGTGTTCGTATCACGTCAGGGTGCTGGTTTTGTATGTTCTCTTCTATTTTTTTTTCTGTGTCGAACGTTGGCACGTTCTTTCATTAGGGGGGGAGAACTGTAACAAAAGGGATTTTGTCCCAGACAAGTTAGAGCGGGGACCAAAAGAAAATAATTTCACCTAGTAGCGAGGTTGTGCGTGCGCAGTTTTCGTGAACGGAAATCGCTCACATGTTTGGAAGTTGTGGGCTGAAGTTTTAGCTGACACAGTTGACATGTCTTTTGCCTTGTAAAGGTATGTATTGGTTAAGCTTTGGAGATAGGGGGATAGGAGGTTTAACATAATTCATGTATTGGAAACTAAACAATCTTTAGATATGATGTTGCAGAATTCCAACTCAAGTCTACAGTCGTTTTATAACGGGATGAGGTATTTATGTCGTGAATGTGATGTATTCAGTTTGAAATTAACAGTTAGATAAGATGAATGATGTTTGTTCCTTCATTCAATAGTTTTACTTAGATGTTGAATGAGGAATATGTTGCTGATGGATAATACCACACACACACACACACACACACACACACAACACACCACACACACACACACACACAACGCAATCAATGTATGGTCTCTCGAAAAATTGATATGCTATTGTGTGATGTTTGATGATGATGCATAGTTAATAAGACAAGCATTTATTTTACAGAAGTGTATGTTTGTGTCTATAAATTGTGTCAACTATAATTGCAAATTTATCTGAAATCATTGTGGTTGATATTGCAAGAAAGGGGATGTAAAGGAAATGGTTATGACGAGGATAGTAAAAGGAAATCCTTTCTTGTAAACTGGTATTGATGAGGTTGGACAAAGTGGAATTGTGCTTTTGCTGTGGGTTGAGGGTAGTGAATCGAAATCTTTTCTTGGATAGTTTCATGTAAAGGTATGGTGTCTATGTTGTTGTGTTTGTCTGCTTAGGATAATAAGAATAATTTTTTATGGCCTGTGGATGGACTTTGGGGAAGAAGGGGAGGTTTGGAAAAGACGAAAGGTTTCATGGCCATGGACAAAAGGAGGGAGGAGGAACACATGTTAAAAAGACTGTCACTGTGCAGGCTTCCAGTGCCAGGGACTGAGCACGGGGTATTGGTGCCAGGAAATGGGCACAGACAAACTGTCAAGTTTCGACAGGTTACGGGCGTGACTTCTTCCGGAAACTGGGAAGAAATGTCAGACAGTCGAAGAACGCCCGAGAGCTACTTCCAGAGCTGCCTGGAGTGAGGGGCAGCAGGAACGAAAAACGGTGTCTTCGCCAGGGTGGTGAAGTTAATCTCCTGTCCCCTCCTCTGTCCATACCCGGGCCATAACCGCAAAGAAAACTTAATTCTTTTATTAATAAAAGGGTGTGGCTTACTAAAGTTTTCAACTTTAGTTTCCTTTCCAGTGGGAGAACGCGTTTGTCTGATTTGAGTGACAGAGAGTACAGATAGCAGGCAAAACATTCAAGCATGAATACATAATCTTTATTCTATCTATCTGGGACTTTCTTTACAGTCTGCATCAGAGCTATTCAAACCAAACCAAGCAATAACAAACAACACAACAATGTTTTTATTTCAGTTTATTTATAGTATAAGAAATTTTAAAGACGAATTGACGAGGAATTTGCGATAAATGTTGTCGTTAAAGCTGATCTTGTACAAGGAAAATACACTATCATATTTCAGAGATTAAATTCAAATGCTTTTTTTCTATGTTGTTAAACTGTTAATCAGAATTGCTCTCTCTCTCTCTCTCTCTCTCTCTCTCTCTCTCTCTCTCTCTCTCTCTCTTTTCTCTCTCTTTTGAACAGCCAATGCTGTTTTTTTCCCGTGGAAATATAGCACGAAAGTAATGGAGAGCAAGAAAGGAGGAATTCAAGAAAGAAAAAAAAACTTTCTTCTGTCAAGGTTAGAGATTGTACGCAGTGCCTAGTTTTCTATCTTTTTATCTAACCGCTTATTTGTATTTGGGTCACAAAAGTACACACGACCAAATAATAATAATGATAATAATGATAATTAGTAATTACGATGATGGTGATAATAATAATAATGATAAGAATAAGAAATGATAATGATGATGATATTATTGTTATCATTATCATTACTATTCATCATTGTTATTATCATTACTGTTAGTATTATCATTATCATTGCATAATTATTGTTATTGTTATCATTATGATTTACAACAACAACAAAAGCAGCAACAACAACAACAGTAACAAAACAACACAACAAATATGGTAAGGATGATGACAGCAATCACCATTTCATCATCATCATCATGCAACTATACTGACTTCCATAAAAAACGCGAAAATTGAAAGGCTATTTTTCGGGTGAAAAGGGGTGAATATACAATACTGAACCATTGTGGCAAGTTGTTTGGGTCCAAGACTCACGTTTCAGTGAAAAAATTGTGTGAGCAACACATCATTCCCGGCATTGGAGGGTCAACAAAAATGACAAACAGGTTGCTGCATGTGAGGCACGTGCACACCATGCAGAGCAAAGTTAAAACCCGCGACAAGTACGCAGGCATGCAGCCTTTATAAGCCGCGCTACAAGGTTCAGATAACGACTTGCCGTCTGAGCGCTACAGAAAATGCCAAGACTACGAGCAGAGGAACGCAATCGTGCCCTAGGCCATCTGGAGGCTGGTGTGGATGCCAGGCAGGTCGCCAACATCTTTAACGTCCACATCTCAACCATCTATCGTCTGCAGCACCGCATGCAAGTCACTGGTACCACTGATGATCGTCCGGCCAGGGCCGTCCTCTGGTCACCACACCCAAGAGAGGATCGCCATTTTGTTCGAACCATCTGCGGGACAGGCGGCAAACAGCGCCCAACACTGCTCGACAGGTGCCTGGGAATCTCCAGCAACGAATCAGCCTCAACACTGTGCGGCGGCGTCTTCAGGAGAACGGGCTGGCATGTAGGGTCCTCACAGAGGTCCGGTACTGACACCAAGCCACCAGCAGGACAGGCTGCAGTGGGCACAAACCCGAATCAACTGGGCGGCGCAGTAGGGACGCATACTGTTCTCAGATGAGAGCCGTTTTGTATTGACATGGCTGACGGTCGTGTCAGAATATGGCGTCGACTGGTGAACGCTATGCTGACTCCTGTGTGGTAGAGCGGACCCCTGGGGGGCCCAACGTTATGATATGGGGGCAATGGCATTAACCACGCCATAGGACCAGTCATCTTCAGAACATTGGTCCTGGTCGCGGACAGCGTGTCAATGCTACAGGCTACATCCACCAGGTGCTCAGACCCATGTCGTTCCTTTTTTTGCGCAAAACCCAAACTGGACATTCCAACAGGACAATCAAGACCACACACAGCCAGGGCCACCAGCAATTTCTTCGCATAACAACGTCAATGTGCTGCCCTGGCCCGCCCTCAGTCCCGATTTTAAACCCAATAGAACATTTTGGGATGAACTTGGCAGACGGTTGGACCTCCTGCGTCACACCAGCAACAGCGGCTCAACTTCACAGGCCATCGTCCATGTGTGGGCTGGTGTGCAAGGGGACGCATCAACCACCTGGTCCACTCAATGAGCCGCAGGTGTCTAGCAGTTGTCCATGCAAATGGTGGCCACACACGGTATTAGGACTTCAAGCTGGTTTGTCACGTGACCTTGGATTTTCCGCACAAGGACTATTGCTGATGACATTTTCACACATTACCGGTGTAATGAATCAAATCACGTGAATTCTCGCTTCCAC
>CM031600.1:21354152-21361652 GCA_018398815.1 Conus ventricosus | reverse complement strand
GCCACCATGAATCGCACCTGGTCGGAGTTGGCGTGGGGATGTTAAATGTGAATGACTTCATCGAGAGCACGTGGAATGGAATTGTTTCAGATGAGGGATCAAAACCTGAACTGTTCTTTCCAAGTTGTGGAAACGACAGCAGCGCTAACCGGACTAGAACCCATCTGGAAAGACAGAAAAATCAAAACCACTGTCAGTTCCAAGACCAGACTGATGCGCTCCCTGGTCATTGCCATATTTCTCTGTGCCTGTGAGACGTGGACTCTGACAGCTGAACATGAGAGAAGGATTCAGGCATTAGAGATAAGATGCTTCCGCAGGATCCTTGACATCTCGTACAAAGACCACATTGCCAACTTGGAGGTCCAGACCAGAGTAAGACAAGCCATTGGATCATACGAAAACCTGTTGTTCACTATGAAAAGAACGAAAATGAGATGGTGTGGTCATGTATCAAGATTAACAGGACGTGCCAAAACTATTCTTCACGAAACAGTGCAAGGAAGCAGAAGAAGAGGTAGACAGAGTAAGAGATGGAGTAAGAGTAAGACAACATCAGTGAATGGACTTGCTTCACATCAGCAACTTACTAAGAAAGTCTACGAACCAGGAACAGTGGAGGAAACTGGTTGCAAAGTCTTCTGTGGCGCCCCAGCGGTCTTCAAGACTCCGGGGTAGGTCATAGGTGATAGATGATAGGTAACATGCAATGGAGTTGAACATACAATTAACCCTTTGTGCTGAATACACGCAAAGTCGGTAACCAGGCAAGAGAGCGTTGAGTCGGGTTAACAGTGGTTCTTAGCATCAACGTTGCTGCCGCGCTTTGAACTTCTTTGAGTTTTTGTTGTTACATATTGAAGGAAAGCGATTAGAAATGAGTTACACTGAATCCATGGAGCAGTTTTCAGTGTGTGTGTGTGTGTGTGTGTGTGTGTGTGTGTGTGTGTGTGTGTGTGTGTGTGTGTGTGTGTGTGTGTGTGTATGTGTGTGTGTGTGTGTGTGTGTGTGTGTGTGTGTGTGTGTGTGTGTGTGTGTGTGTGTGTGTGTGCATTACGCGCCTTCTACATTGGTTAAAGGAATTACATTTCTTATTCTTTTTTTATTTTCGTGTCGCAATTATTCTTCTTTTCACCCTTCTTTTTTTCTTTTTTCATTGTTCATGTATAGGACGTACATGTTACATCATATCTACCTAAACAAATTGTGCTAGTGTCTGGATATTGTCAATGTTGTAGAATCTCCGGAGTTCTAATCTGCGATGTGTGGTGTGTGTGTGTGTGTGTGTGTGTGCGTGCGTGCGTGCGTGCGTGCGTGCGTGCGTGCGTGCGTGCGTGGTGTGTGTGTGTGTGTGTGTGTGTGTGTGTGTGTGTGTGTGTGTGTGTGTGTGTGTGTGTGTGTGTAAGCGCGCACGCACACGTACTTCGCTCACTATCTTTAAGACTTTTAAGAATGTTGTTCTTGTCCGAGTCTCTGCATCTCCTCCCAAGAACACGCTCTCTCTCTCTCTCTCTCTCTCTCTCTCTCTCTCTCTCTCTCTCTCTCTCTCTCTCTCTCTCTCTCTCTCTCTGTCTGTCTGTCTGTCTGCCTCTCTGTCTCTGTCTCGCTCTCTCTCTCTTTCTCTGTCTGTCTGTCTGTCTGTCTGTCTGCCTGCTTCTCTGTCTCTGTCTCTGTCTGTCTGTCTCTCTCTTTCTTTCTCTCTCTCTCTCTCTCTTCTCTCTCTCTCTCTCTCTCTCTCTCTCTCTCTCTCTCTCTCTCTCTCTCTCTCTCTCTCTCTCTCTCTCCCACAGACGTGGGGATTACTGGACAACCGCCAGATGCGTTAATGGAATGAAGCACGGGGACCCTGTCAGCTACACAGTCACATTCAGGTCTGGCTCGGCAAACTCCGCAGCCGGCAGATGATAAGGTTCGCTTCGTTTTAAATGGAGAGATAGCCTACACACGCCGTTCCTGAGCGTTGATCTGTCGTCACTGGACGATGTTTTGGGCAGAGGCAGAAGGAAGATGGACTTGCCAAAGATGGGAAGGTGGTCTTGGAAGGTGCACGGTGAGGGTCTTGAAAAGAGGAAGGAGAGGGGAGAGGGTCTTTGGTAAAGGAAGGATGTGGTCTCGGCAGATAGGGAAGGGAGGTAATCTGGTAGTGGAAGATTGAAGTGGAGGGAGGGAAAACATTACATTGGAGGGTGGGAAAAGATTATATTGGAGGGAAGAGAAAAATTATATTGGAGGGAGGAGAAAGATTAGATTGGAGTGAAGAGAAAGATTATATTGGAGGGAAGAGAAAAATTATATTGGAGGGAAGAGAAAATTATATTGGAGGGAGGAGAAAGATTATATTGGAGTGAAAAGAAAGATTACATTGGAGTGAAGAGAAAGATTATATTGGAGGGAAGAAAAAAATTATATTGGAGGGAGGAGAAATATTATATTGAAGGGAGGAGAAAGATTATATTGGAGGGAAGAGAAAGATTATATTGGAGGGAGGAGAAATATTATACTGGAGGGAGAAGAAAGATTTTATTGGAGGGAAGAGAAAGATTATATTGGAAGGAAGAGAAAGATTTATTGAAGGGAGGAGAACGATTATATTGGAGGGAGGAGAAAGATTAGATTGGAGTGAAGAGAAAGATTATATTGAAGGCAGGAAAAAGATGGTCGTAAAGAAAGGACGAAGACGGATTTGGAAAGAGGATGATGATTGTCTCAAACAATGAAGGATTTTGGTCTTTAGGTGAGGAGGAGGATGACCTAGAAGGAAGGGGAAAATGGTCTCGGAGGAAAGAGGCAGATGATCTTCGAGAAGAGGAGGGAGGTGGTTTTGAAGAGAGCAGGAAGATGATTTCAAAGAAAGGAAGATGGTTTTGAAGGATGGAGAGGGATGGTCCTAGAGAAACTAGGGAAATGGATTTTGACAGAGGGAACCGATTGTATTGGAGGAGGAGAAGATTCTACTGAAGGAGGAAATAAAGGTGATCCTTAAGGACAGGGAAAGATTGAGAGATAAGGAGGATGGAATTCGAGGAAGAAGAGGATGAGAGGCTTGGAGGAAATAGGACCGTGGTCTTGTACGAAGGAGGAAAATGTCTTTTAGGAAGAAGATGAAGACGGTTTTAGGATCAGGAGGAAGACAGTTTTAGAACGACCAGGAAGAAGAGCTTGGAGAGAAAAGAAAGATGTTTTGAAGGAGGAAGACTGCATTCGAGGAAAAGAGGAATATTGTCTCGGAGGGAATAGGGAAATGAACTTTGGGGAAATAGGGAAAGGGTCTTAAAGGGAGGGAAAAGACAGAGAACTTTGGGGAAATAGGGAAAGGGTCTTAAAGGGAGGGAAAAGACAGAGAACTTTGGGGAAATAGGGAAAGGGTCTTAAAGGGAGGGAAAAGACAGAGAACTTTGGGGAAATAGGGAAAGCGTCTTAAAGGAGGGAAAAGACAGAGAACTTTGGGGAAATAGGGAAAGGGTCTTAAAGGGAGGGAAAAGACAGAGAACTTTGGGGAAATAGGGAAAGGGTCTTAAAGGGAGGGAAAAGACAGAGAACTTTGGGGAAATAGGGAAAGGGTCTTAAAGGGAGGGAAAAGACAGAGAACTTTGGGGAAATAGGGAAAGGGTCTTAAAGGGAGGGAAAAGACAGAGAACTTTGGGGAAATAGGGAAAGGGTCTTAAAGGGAGGGAAAAGACAGAGAACTTTGGGGAAATAGGGAAAGGGTCTTAAAGGGAGGGAAAAGACAGAGAACTTTGGAGAAATAGGGAAAGGGTCTTAAAGGGAGGGAAAAGACAGAGAACTTTGGGGAAATAGGGAAAGGGTCTTAAAGGGAGGGAAAAGACAGAGAACTTTGGGGAAATAGGGAAAGGGTCTTAAAGGGAGGGAAAAGACAGAGAACTTTGGGGAAATAGGGAAAGGGTCTTAAAGGGAGGGAAAAGACAGAGAACTTTGGGAAATAGGGAAAGGGTCTTAAAGGGAGGGAAAAGACAGAGAACTTTGGAGAAATAGGGAAAGGGTATTAAAGGGAGTGAAAAGACAGAGAACTTTGGGGAAATAGGGAAAGGGTCTTAAAGGGAGGGAAAAGACAGAGAACTTTGGGGAAATAGGGAAAGGGTCTTAAAGGGAGGGAAAAGACAGAGAACTTTGGGGAAATAGGGAAAGGGTCTTAAAGGGAGGGAAAAGACAGAGAACTTTGGGGAAATAGGGAAAGGGTCTTAAAGGGAGGGAAAAGACAGAGAACTTTGGGGAAATAGGGAAAGGGTCTTAAAGGGAGGGAAAAGACAGAGAACTTTGGGGAAATAGGGAAAGGGTCTTAAAGGGGGGGGAAAAGACAGACTTGGAGGGATGAGAGGATTCTCCTTGGGATCAAGAGGAAAATGTTCCTGGGATGAAGAGGAGAAGACCTCGGAGGGAGGAAGAAGGTAGTCTTGGAGAGAGGAGGAAGAAGTGTTTGGAGGCAGAAGAAAGGTTTGGGAAGGACAAGGAAGTTGGTCTCAGAGGCAGGAGAAGACAGGCGATGAAAGAAGATGAAGAATGTAATGTAGCGAGGAAAAAGTGGTCATCAAATTATTTTCAGGTTTGTTGTACAAACATAATTTACTTCCATCCCTCCCTTTCTCTCCCTCCGTTCGCACCATTCTCCTACCTCACCCCTCTCTTCCCGTCAATCCACTAAGATCCGTCTGCACGACCAATGACGGAGCAAGAGTGCACAAATCATGCTCCACCCCCCCCCCCCCCCCCCCCCTTTTCCTCCCCCGGTCCTTTTCAAAACACTGATAACGGTCTAAGCATCTTCGCGAATGTTTTTTCTCCACACTCTGAGAATCATATGTATGAGTTCTATTGAGAACTAATGGATGAGAAACAAATTAGTTCCCATGAGATAGATAGAAAATTACTCGGATGGACACAGAAACGTTCGGACAGGAAAACAAATGGCGTCCGTTTGAAGAATGTTGGCGAGAAACGTGCGGGGTACGTTTCTATGCACATCAAAAGGGACCTCCACAATCCAGAACAAATCTGAGTGTGAGATTTGCCGTTGTCCGCATGCTCCATTGAATAGCACCTATACTGATCTTTAGATGCAAAGATACTGATCTTTGAATGTGCCAAAAGTTGAGATTCGTCTCAAGAGGGTTTCTAGTTCGGTAAAGAGAAGTTTTGGGCCACAGGAAGAACATCGTTAGACTTTGAGATTACATATTTTTTCCTTTTTGAAACAAATGTTTGTGTCAGGAAGAAGACACAAGGAAAGACCCTGCAATTGTTTTCGTTATGGTAGAATGAGTAAGACTCCAATCACGAAGGGAATGCCAGCGCTAATAGACATTCTCTACTATTTATGTTGTTGTTGTTGTTGCCAGACAGACAACAGTCCTTTTCTGTTAACAGGGAAAAAGGATGTCTACCCCATGGCGTTGCATTCTGCTGACACATACAAGAACTGACAGTTGTTGTTGTTGTTGTTACTCTTGTTTCATCTCCTTCACTTTCTTCTACGCTTCTTTACCTTCTCCTTCTCCCTTCTTTTCCTCAGTGTTGCTGTTGTCATTATGATTATTGTTGTCATTTTTCTCCTCGTTTTCCTGTTGTTCCTCTTGTTTCCTCTTTTTTCTTTCCTTGCAGGATTTGGGGATTTTACCCTAAAACGATCTCTCATCCCATCAAGGACAGGGGATGAACACTGTGATTGAATGTAGGCGACGCCCCGTTGGACAAGAGGATTCATTACAAGACTGGATGCACAAAAAAGGGAAAGAAAGGAACAAGGTTAAGAGAACGGCCGGTGGAAGAAACGAAATAAAGTTCACATTTGTACAGATGGATGAAAAGTCCAAATCGTCAAGCAATACATACATACTTTTATATATATATATATATATATATAAGTATAAATCGCTACTTATGGCAACCACTGTAAAAGGGGATGTTTAGGTTACCACATCTATATCTGTTAATTTTTAAATGATACTAAATCAAATTAGCTCATTATGTTCTGTATACTTTGAACTCTGACGTTGTAAAGAAATAAATGTGAAAAGATAAAAAATGACAGATATACATTTTTACCTGGTTACCCTAAGGTTTTCTTAGTGTTTGTTGGGTCTTAGGACAACCAGCAAATTTGTTAAAACTTTCCAAGCAAATTGAAAGGAGGTACGAAAGGAATGATCGGATTTGGCCCAGATTTGGGTCTCGTTCAATGCTCGCTTTCTCAAGCGACGATTGAATTCTAAAAATAGCTTGAGTGTGCGTATATCTGGCAAGATCGACGGTTTACAGAAAAGACTTACAAAGCCCTTTTGTTCTGTTTTTCAAAATAGTTAATGTGATGAAAGAAGTTCATGTGTAACTTTTTTTCAAAACAACCCCCTTTGAAAAAAATATATTTGACCAAATAGGCTGGTAGCCATAAAACTCTTTATTGCAGTGGTTTGCCCTAAGGTGAAGATCATTAAAACGATATTACTCCAACGGCTTATTGGAAAAAAGCCAAAATGTACCCAGACAAACTTAAGACAATGAATCCCCGATAGCGTATTGAAATAAGGCTGTATGCACGATTCCCTTCTCGTAGCAGGCCAAAACCTTAGGACGACCAAATCGCGGTTGTCCTAAGTGCAAAGTAATATAAAAACGGGTTTTATGTCAAGCACTGGTCATCCTAAATACCCTTTAAGATATATATATATATATTATATATTATATATATATATATAATATATATATATATATATATATATATATATATTATATATATGTGTGTGTGTGTGTGTGTGTGTGTGTGTGTGTGTGTGTGTATACATACATACATACATACATATATATATACATACATACATACATACATACATACATACATACATACATACATACATATATATATATATATATATATATATATATATATATAAATATATATATATATATATATATATTTGTTAAAACAAGTATTAAAAAGGAATACTAAAACTCTCTACAAATTTGTTTCGAGCGCGTTGCGCTGTCATCAGGATGGTTTTTGGTTTGCCCACCGCCGATGTTATATAGCGTGTGGGCTCCGTTTGCGGTTGTTTGCACGTGCGGGTTGGCTGCACGTGTTTTTTGTGGGGGCTTTCAGGTTTTTGCTTTGGATGTGTTCACTAACAACGATTTCCATTTATGCCTGCAGTTGTTTACTATTTCTGTTTTGGTGTTTAAAGTTGCTAAGTGTGGTTTGCATAGTATTAACCATTTTTCAGTTAAACATAGGTTGCACCTTTTTGAAACATTGCTGTATGGTGATGCTCTTTTTATGATTTTCCAGGATATGTTGTAGCTTGTTTTTGCGTCTTTAAGTTTCCAGATATATTTGCTCAGTTCTGTTTGGTTTTTATATTTTTCTTTATTAAATGACTGTTTGTGGTTTGCATATCTGGTTTTGAAGTGGTGTTCAGTGATCCCTATGTATGTTTCTTTTTCATTTTCTGATGTCACAGTAGCCTGGTATATACTATTGTTGTGAAGACA
>CM031600.1:21334152-21346652 GCA_018398815.1 Conus ventricosus | reverse complement strand
TCTCTCTCTCTCTCTCAATGTGATTCGGTATTATTGAAATATCATTCATTTTCATATTCCCTTGGGCGAATTTGGCTGAGTAGAGATTAACCTCCCCTGTCTCTGAATGTCCGCCAACAGGTGAACACAGCCACAAGTATTGTCAGTGCTCGACGAATTGGATCGCCCAACGTTTCTATTAATAACACCAATTAAGGAAAAAGAAATGAACACGCTCTAATTCAGGTTTTTCTGTTCATATTCATACTAATTTCTGATGTAGACTTAACAGCTCTGTTACTACTTAATGACTGCTCTTTGTTGTTGTTGTTGTTGTTGCTGCTGTTGTTGTTGTGGCTGTTGTTGTTGTATTGCTGCTGCTGCTGCTGCTACTGTTGTTGTTGTTATTGTTCTCGTAAACCCTCTCGTAAACTTACGCTCATTGGTGTGTCTTCGCGGAATGTTCTTCACAACCGAGAAAATCGTGTGCGTGCATCCTGTCGAAAGCTAACGAATGAATGGAATCGATTTTCGCGATGTGACAGCCCTGATATGGCCCATTGCGGTCGGCTGAGCTATAAAGGACAATGGATTGAGAAGCTAATGCATCCCGAACAATCACCTCCCCTGAGAGACATGGCCATGAGCCGGATGGACTCGGGAACGCTGGGAAAGGGAAAACAAATGGCGTCAGTTTGCAGAGTGTTGCCGAGGAAGTGGCGAGGTACGTTTCTCCTTACAGCGCAAAGGGAAAAAGAAATCATGTACGAGATTTGCTGCTGTCCACACAGTTTTGTTTTCTTTGTTTGTGTTGTTGATGTAGTCGGTGGGTTTTTTGTTTTGTTTTGTTTTGTTTTTTGTTTTTAGGTACACCGGTTTTCGTATGCGTGAAGTGAACACTTTCATCCTTGCTGGAAGGGCCAGAAGATGGGACTCGTCTCATGGGATTCCTGGTTCAGGAAGGAGGCAGTTCTCGGCACAGAAGGAGATTGGTAAGGTGTTGAGATAGCACATTGCTTTCATTGGGAACAAATGCTGGTGTCTTGAAAAATGGAATCTGGACACTAAAGTTGTTTTCACTGATTTGGGTTGGGTTGTTTTGTAAACTGTTCTTACAGAACTGAAAGCGTATGGGATTGGTTGGGCTGTAAGGAACATGAATTGAATTTAACAGTGTCTTCTCTCTTTGCATTTTCTTTATCATCCCTATCCTCGTCTTCATGATCTTGTTTCTCTCTCTCTCTCTCTCTCTCTCTCTCTCTCTCTCTCTCTCTCCTCTCTCTCTCTCTCTCTTCTCTCTCTCTCTCTCTCAAAGAGGGCCTTTGACTTGGCGAATGAAAACACATTGTGGAATATGCTCAGAAACAGGCGGCATTAAGGTTAAATCATACAGAGCCATTACAGGAATCTTTGATAATGTTCTGAATGTGTGAGAGAAAAAACACGTTAACAATGATTTCTTCAGCTGCCCAAGAGGCGTCAAACAAGGTTGGTTACTGTGTTCGCTACTGTTTTAGCTCTTTTACAAACGATTTGGCTATTGAATTATAACTTTCTCAAAGGGAGACATCTTGCTGGTCATGAAAATTGGTTGTATGATAATGTGAAAGTAAAGGTAATAAATTTTGCAAATGTCTTGAGGTACTTTTGACCACCAAGTTCAGTGTAAAACGTGCCCAAACTAAGAACAAATTATGTGCTATTGATCCATCATTCTACTGAAAGTTATTATATATATAATTATATATATATATATATATAATATATATATATATTATATATATATATATAATTATTGTCTTAAAGTGTTTTTCAGTGTTAAGAATATATTTTGGTCGGACATCAAAGCCTTTTTTTTGCCAGATTGAGAATGTGAACTCTCGGTTTAAATGCTATCAGAAGGTAGTTTGTAGACGACCAGGAAAGCGATCAGTTGTATTAAGATGTTTGTTTTGATTGCCGTAAATGTAATTTAATCCAAACTAACAATAACTTGTGTTTCTAAAATCAGTTTTAGAAGACATGACTTAGCTGCTATTTTCGTATTCGAAAATGAAGAAATGATGATATCACTTTCAAAATTTTTTTTTTTCTGTCCCAACCTCTGCGCCACCTCAGAGGCAGTGCACCCACACCGCTCATTCCGACACCCCGTCCACAGCCATAGCCCAGCTGGCCCCGCCGCAGCCCGGCACCAGCAATCCACAGGGAGCAGTCAATGTCAAGTCGTCAAGAGGCAACCCACCGGAGGAGACACTGCACTACCGTCGAGTCACTTCGGTGGTGTTCAGTGGCGCCTGTTCTGATCTAACATACGCAGGACACCACCTACTAAGCCCCCTACTGACGACAATAATTGCTTAGTCGCGGAGTCGGCGTGAGTGAGCTCTCCCTCCGGAGGGCGCCACCACGTCCGTCCAACGACAGCCCCATGGACTCGCCGATACCGGTGACCCCGACGGAAGCAAACCAAGGCCACAGACGTGGAGAGGACATCGAAATTGAGGTCACCATGAGAGCAGGGCATGAAAGGTCACAGAACTTGAGACATTTTTTTTTAATGCTGATCAATGGGAATGAGGATGATTAAGATAATGCTACGGATTTCTATTTCGGTCTGAGACTACATGACAGGGCTGTACTCTACGCTTCCTGTCATAATATATCCTGGCGTCAACCAGGCCCGAGAGATACAGGCACCTGCAGTGTTGGTCAGGAAATTTGAGCAACACTCTCAGAAACGCATCCATTAAGTGGATGAAACTCGACTTGTGGTCCCAGTCTTCCCAACTGAGTCCGCAGCAAACTCAACTCTGGGTAGGAGCCGGTCGGGGAAGAAAAAACCCACATGACTCTGATGGGATTCGAACCCACGACCTCCCAGCCGGGAGTCCGCGACGCTAACCACTTCGCCACGGCGGCTGGTTACTTTCAAAATTTTATGTGGAACGAAATGATATGAGGGGAAAAAATCTCATCTGAGCAACCTTTTTTTTGTACGAGAAAACAAGGTGCTGTCAAAATTAAGGAATGAATTAAAAGATAGCCTTGACAAAAGAAACACACACACACCACACACACACACACACACACACACACACACACACACACACACACACACACACCACACAAAACCAGACAGAAACTGAAAAGATGAACTAATTAACAACAAGATTCGATTTCTATGAACGCTATGTATTCAAACAGTTATCGATAGACAATCGAGTCTGGCATTTATCATTACTTTCTTTTTAACGCATGGACGTTTAATGTTATCTTAAACAGAAATTCTTCATGAAAAAGGTAATAGTGCATGTACGTGTGCACGCGCACTCGCTCGTTGGTGTGTGTGGATGAGAATGTGCCATGGTCTGAGTTGTATTGTTTTTCACTACGAATCGCTGTAAGTTTGTGAATTGTTCTTCTGGGCATAGGACTGTCAAAAGCTAATGCCAATAAAATGTGTCACTGTCACACTCTCTCTTTCTTTCTCTGTCTCTGTCTGTCTGTCTATCCCTCGCTCTCTCTCTTACTCTCTTTCTCTTTCTGTAATGTAATGTAAAAGGATATTTATAGAGCGCTTTACCTCGCAAGAGCCCAAAGCGCATATTACAGAAAAACATGATTAAAAATTCTAATTCTAATTCAAAGCGCGCACACACACACACACACACACACACACACACACACACACACCGCCGGGGGGGGGGGGGGGGGGACTCTCACACACAGACAGACACAAGAGCGCGTTCATCACCAGCAAACACGCGCACAGTGGTGACTGGATATCGTTAATCAGTCCGAGGGAAAAGATGTGTCTTTAGGGAGGTTTTAAAAGTCTCTAAAGAGTCCGTGTTACGCAATGAGGAAGGGAGACTATTCCACAGAGCAGGTGCCTGGTAAGAGAAAGATCGTTGGCCTGAAGTTTTCAGGCGAGCGGAGGGAAGCCGAAGCAGACGAGAATCGGTGGATGAGCGTAAGTTGCGAGACGGAACATAGAGATGGAGGAGGTCTCTGTCTCTTTCTGTCTCTGTCTCTGTCTGTCTGTCTGTCTGTCTGACTGTCTGTCTGTCTGTCTGTCTGTCTGTCTGTCTCTCTCTCTCTCTCACTCTCACTCTCTCTCTCTCTCTCTCTCTCTCTCTCTCTCTCTCCATCCATTTAGTTTAAGCAAATCAGGCTGTTTCTGATGACAATCTTTTTTTTTTTACTTTTTTCTGTATAGCTGCACACTAAGCGTTTATTTTCAGCTCTTAATTACCCATGTTAATTAAATGGACAGTTTCTAGGCTAATCACCTGAACCGAAATTATACGCGTTTTTAGCCCCTGACTGGCCACGCTGACTGATTGGGCGATTTACAGGCAATCAACTGAATTGAAGTTGTATTCATTGCTGTTGTGAGTTATTTTCTTTTTTCTTTTTTTCTTTGTGAAACCAAAGGTGTAATTATTTTTTCCTACGTTATCATTATCTTTCATTAAATATTTCGTTTTCATAGTGTTTTGACATGATTTTAAATAACTATTTAAAAAAAAATGTTATTACAGCCGAAATTTTGAAAAGAAAATTAATGGAACAGGGCGGGGAGAGGGGGTGCGGACAGAGTTCGGTGGGGGGTGGGGGGTGGGGGTGGGGTGGGGAGAGAGCTTCATTTCAACGGGACAGATGGTAGATGGGGAAGGGATAGAGACTGGGAGAGTGGAGGGAGGGGTGGCGGAGAAGGGGGAGGTGGGGGGTGGGGGGAGGGGCTTTTTTCCCGTCGTAATCATAATGCGCGTAATAAGAGTTCTCAGTGGGAAGATGCTAACGCTGATAAATGTTCTTGACTGTTTTTCGTGGTTGCTGCTAGACAGACAATAATCCTCTGGTGTTCAAGTGGGGGAAAAGGGTGTCCACCTTAGGGCTTTGCTGGCTGACGGCATACATGTACAAGAGTCGAGTCCTGTTCGCTTTGTCCACATTCACCAACAAGTCGCCATCTTCAGATTAAGAACTGGACACTGTCAGTTGCTCTCCCACCTCCATTGCCTGAATATATCACACACACAGATAAATGCCCAAGTGGTACTGGCCCACAAAACCCAGCCCACGTACTTCAGTCCTGTCCCACTTTCGACAGCCTGCGGCGTGAGTTTTGGCCTGGTGCAGTGAAACTCCAAGAAAAGCTGCGGGGAACGGCAGACTCACTCCGACGGACCGCTGACTTTGCCCAAGCTACCGGACTTTGTATCTGATCAGCATGACCAGGGAACGCAGAAGAAGAAGAAGAAGAAGAAGAAGAAAAAGAAGAAGAAGAAGAAGAAGAAGAAGAAGTTCGCTTTGTCCTTCTTCCATTTCTTTCACGCATCTTCCTTTCCCTCCTTCTCCCCTAGTGTTTGGTGTTGTTATCATTCTTGTTATTAATCCTTTTCTCCTGCTGGTCCCCTCATTTTTTGTATTGTTCTACAGCAGAACTTGTTTGTTTGTCTGTTTGTTTGTTGTTTTTTTCTCTCAATGTAAAAACATCACTAATACCATGGAGGACTGGAGATGTGGTCGTAGACGAAGCCTTCAATAGGATTCTTAACAGAATGTGATTTACTGAACGGAGGGAGGAGAAGAGAGAGAGAGAGAGAGAGAGAGAGAGAGAGAGAAGAGAGAGAGAGAGAGAGAGAGAGAGGAGAGAGAGAGAGAGAAGAAGAGAAGAAGAGACGAGAAGAGTGGAAGAGGAGAGAAAGAGACAGAGAAAGAAAGGAGGGGAGAGAGAGGAAGAAGAAGAAAGAAAGAGAGAGGGAGAGAGAGGAGAAGAGAAGAAGAGAGAGAGAGAGAGAGAGAGAGAGAGAGAGAGAGAGAGAGAGAGAGAGAGAGAGAAGAGAGAGAGAGAGAGAGAGAGAGAGGAGAGAGAGAGAGAGAGAGAAGAGAGAGAGAAATGGTAAGATAGTAAAGCAGATGTAAAAAACAAAGTTAAGTTCTCCACTGTTACAGATTGATGGAAAGTCGAAAGAGTTAAGCTTTACAACCTGCAGAGACAGATATTCAGTGTCATCTTTCTCTCCTCCTCCTCCTCCGCCTCCCACCCCATCCGTCCCCATCCTAGCCCCCACCCCCACCCCACACCAAGTATCATTTCCTTCTTCGTTGCCCCCCCCCCCTCCCCCCCGCTTCTCCTCCTCTACATTTTCTTCTATTCCTGATCCTCCCTCTTCCTCTCCTTCTCTTTGTTCTCTTTCTTTCTCTCGTCTGGCATTCTCTCCCTCTTCTTCTTTGTTTTCTTCTTTTTCTACTTCTCATTTCTTTTTTCTTCTTTTCATTCATTCATTCATTCATTCATTCATTCATTCATTCATTCATTCATTCAATCATTCATTCTTCTCCTCCTCCTCCTCCTGCTTTATATTCTCTGCTTCGATATCTCTCTTTTTGTTTTTCTCCTCCTCGATCTCTTCTGATCCTCTCCTTCTTTTCTTCATCCAGCTACTCCATAATCTTCCCCCTCGCTCTGTTTCTTCTTCTCTCTCTCTCCTCTTCCTATTTCCTCTTCTTCTTTTCTTCCTCTCTATCTCCTCCTCTTTCTCCTCTCCCTCTTCTTTCTTCTGTTAGCTTCTCTTCTTTTTCTCCTCCCCTGTTCCTCATTTTCTCTCCCTCCCCCCTCCTCCTGCTCCCCCTTCTCCTCCGAATTCGTCTGTTCTCTTGTCTTTCCATCCTCGTCCTCTCCTTTTTCTCCATCTTCTTTTTCTCCTCCTGCTTCTCCTCATCCCCTCTCCTCCTCCTCCTTCTCCTCCCCCTCCTCCTCCTCCTCCTCCTCCTCCTTCTCTTCTTCTTCTTCTTCTTCTCTTCTTCTTCTTCTTCTTCTTCTTCTTCTCCTCCTCGTCCTCCTTTTCCTCCCTTCCTTTTCCTCATTTTTATGTTTCCGCTCTTTGTCATTCTGTCTTCCTTCTCTTTTCTTTATCCTGTCTGTTCTTCTCCTCCTCCTCCTTCTCCTCCTCCTCCTTCTCCTCCTCCCCCTCCATTTCTTCTCCGCCCTCCTTCTATTTCTTTTTCGATCCTCTTTCTTTTAAATTGTCTCCGTCTTTCCTCTTTTTTAATCCTCCTCCCTCCCCCCTCCCCATCCTGCTCCCTCCTCCCATTCTTTCATCATTAATTTCTGTCCAAAATGGATTTTTTTTTTCATCGTAAAAAAGATCACTAATTTCATCAGAGAGGAGGGTTGGTGGAGGTTGCGGTTAGGAAGAAGCCAGCCCCTCAGATAATAGGATTCGTCTCAGAAAATGAGACAGAAAGGAAGAGGAAGAAAGGAGAAAAACAACAAAGAGAAAACGGGGTAGAAATAATGAAAAGAAAAAAAAGTTTGAGCTAATACTGCAAATCGATGGGGAAGTCTAGACACCCCCTCTCTTTTCTTTTTTCATCTAGTAGTGTATACAGAGACTTGTAGCCGAATGGGCAGTGCGCTTAGCTGTGTAACCGAAGATTGTGAGTTCGAACCACTCATGGGGTCGGATTTTCGCGGCGTCAAAACCCTCTCTGTCCACAGAGCAGTGAAGGAGGACCTGATTCAATTCAGGGAAAGTTAAGGGGGCAGAAGAAAAGGGCTGACTAGCATTTCAGAGGGCGTTTGGGGTGTGGAAGGGATCGGAGATGGGGGAGGGGGGGCAGATGGGGGGGGGGGGGGCGAGAATTCTTGCTTGCTTGGCGTTTGTTGGTGTTGTTGTTGTTGTTGTTGTTGTTGTTGTACCCTGGCTAAAAGACTCCATGGATCATCCGAACAGCCGAAGTACTTGAACAGTATGGTACAAATGCTTCAGCCGGGGATGATAACATTGCTAGGAGCTTGTCACAACTGAAGACAATCCCCGCACAACTATGCAGAGCATAACAACATTTTGATGTAGCCTTGGTGTTTTAGCCTATGTCATAGCACACCCTTGCGGCGAGCGGGACTAGATTCATTAGACTGTCCTGGAACTCGCTCACGTGTGAGAGAAAATGACCAGCAGTTGTAGCATTCTGTAATTGGTGCGCCAAAAAATAGTAACAGTCTCTGATTGGTACACGAAGCGATCAGAATGTTGGCCCTTCAAAAGCAAGAAAAGCTTGAAGAAGTAGTCACATGGTGAATTTGACATTTGTCTTGCAGCCAGTTTTATTTTTCACTCCTCTCGCTTCTTTCCAACCGCACTGCTAAGATAAGCTTTCCACTTCGCGAGTTCTCACGTCTGTAAAACTCACCACTAAGCTTCCCCGTACGTCCCTGCCCTAGACACGATTAGTCTGTTACAGTTCACTGCTTCTATGGCCCTTAGGCCACGACACTTGAATATGACTTTTGAACAAGCAGACATCACACACACACACACACACACACACACACACACAAAGAGAGAGGGAGAGAGAGAGAGAGAGAGAGAGAGAGAGAGAGAGAGAGAGAGAGAGAGGTATCTACCCTTCTCTCTCTCTCTCTCTCTCTCTCTCTCTCTGTATGTAGGTATGTATGTGTGCATGTACGTTTGCTATCGTTTCTATGCTTCATCCCCCAGAACATTCATTTCAGAGTGTTCATTTTCAATTTCTGGTGCACGCTCAGTTGGTCATTTTTAAAAAAAAAAAAACTTTTTTTGCATTGAATGCAATGCAAATGACCTGCGGTCAGCTCTACACAATTCTTTTCTGAATGACTTTCGGACAGCCTGTATAGTGCCTAACTGACATTGTGTGCACACGAAAGCTGTTTCAACGATCATTAGTGTAACGGTATAAACACAACGTAACTTTCTCCATTTCCATCCCCTCTCCAACTGTATCCCCCCCCCCCCTCCCCTTCCACCCCTTCAGGTTTTTTTCCTGTCGCCCACTTTATCCGTCAGTTCACAATCTGTCTGTTAACCAATGACATGGGAATGCCAAGGGCAATCATACTTATTTTCCTCTCGTTACTACCACAGGGCGTTCACTTAGTTTTTTTTTCAAACCCTAGAGGTAAGAAGAACATCCACTTTCTCACACTGCAAAAGGATGTCTTAAGAGTAACGCAAACGTTTTCCTCTCCTTACTCTCTCTCTCTCTCTCGATCATGACATTGAAACCCCTTCCCCCATCCCCATTTTTACATCAGTCACACACACACACACACACACACACACACACACACACACACACACACATGCTCTCTCTCTCTCTCTCTCTCTCTCTCTCTCTCTCAGATTCAGTATTATTGAAACGTCATCCATTTAATTTTCCCCTGGGCAAGTTTGGCTGAACGCAAAGTGGCCTCCCCTGTCTGTAGATGCCCATCACAAAGTGAACACGGCCAAACGTGTGGACGAATCACAAGACAGCTGACAATGCTCGATGAGTGGTGTAAGCCAGTGCTTACATCGATGGTATCAATTGAAAGTAGCGGAGGTGAAAACGTCTGTGATGTAATAGGTTCTTTCCCTTCAGAGTCACCGTCAACTTTGAGACACATAAACTACTACCTCTGCTAACAGAGACTGCTCTTATGTTTGGAGCTGATGTTGTTTAAGTCAACCATGGACAAAGATTTTTGTGACTGGTTGGACCTTCTCAACGGTTTTTTTTCCCAGCATCGTGTGAATCGTGTTCACGCATCCTATGGAGAGTTGACGGCTGTACGAAATCGATTTTTAACCAAGCGACAGCCTGGATTTGGCCCAGTGCAGTCGGCTGGGCAATAACCGGCATGAATTGAATTCAGAGCTAATGGATTCAAAGCAATTGTCTCCCCCTGAGAGACTGGGGTATGAGTTGGATGGACAGACATGTTTGCAACGGAAAACAAACTGCGCCACTTGAAGGAGGAAATGTCTGTGAAAACGTGTGTGAGGGGGGGGGGGGGGGGGGGGGGGGGGGGGGGGGGGGGGAGGGTTGGGGAAGATACGCCTTTTTGCCGCACAATGGATCCCAACAATCAAGAAAATAATGTACATGAGATTGGTCACTGTTCGTTTTGTTTCGTTGACTAGTAAGCTAATCGTACATCATTAGTTTATTGTGTTGTACGTGTAGTAAAAGATGAAGTTATTATATTGCTTGGTTATTGCATTATATGTTTAAAATGTTTTTCTGATATGTTTTTGCATGCACCCGTTCTTTCTCCAACTCTGATGTCCCCTCCCTCCTTCCCTTTCACCTCCCCCACCCCTCGCCTTTCTCTTTTCTCTTCCACCCTTCACACACACACACTCTCTCTCTCTCTCTCTCTCTCTCTCTCTCTCTCTCTCTCTCTCTCTCTCTCTAAAAATTTAACGCCAGTAAAATTTCTCACTCTCTCTCTCTCTGTAAAAATTTAATGCCAGTAAAATTTCTCACTCTCTCTCTCTCTCTCTAAAAAATTAACGCCAGTAAAATTTCTCTCTCTCTCTCTCTCTCTCTCTCTCTCTCTCTCTCTCTCTCTCTCTCTCTCTCTGTAAAAATTTAATGCCAGTAAAATTTCTCACTCTTTCTCTCTCTCTCTCTCTCTCTCTCTCTCTCTCTCTCTCTCTCTCTCTCTCTCTCTCTCTCACTCTCTCTCTCTCTCTCTCTCTCTCTGTATCTCTCTCTGTATCTCTCTCTCTCTCTCTCTCTCTCTCTCTCTCTCTCTCTCTCTCTCTCGTTTAAACAAATCAATCTGTTTCTAATATTATTTCATCTACTGTTTTCATGTGTAGCTGCATACGAAACCTCTTTTCAACCCTTAATTAGCCACGTTAATTGAATGGGCAGTTTAGAGGCCTCTGAACAAAACTGAAGTTACGAATATTTTTAGCCCCTTATTGGCCACGTTAATTGACTTTGTGATTTACAGGCTAATCAACCTAACTGAAGTTGTATGTATTTTTGCTGTAATTTTCATGTTTTTAACCAAATTTGTCATTTTTTTTTCTTATGATATTATTATCTTTCAATTATTATTTCATTTTTTATCATTTTGTTTTGACATCTCTTTCTATGTACATAAAAAAAACCAAAATGTTTCGTAATTCCACCCGAAATTTGAGAAGAAATGGAAGAGAGGTGAGGAGAGGGTGGGGTGGGGAGAGGGCTTCGTTTGAACGGGACAGATGGGAGGGTAAATGGGGAAGGATAGGGACTAGGTGAGTGGAGGGGGGGGGGGGGGGGGGGGGGCGAGAACTTTTTCGTATGTAAGCATAATGTGCTTAACAGCTCCTTTCATTGTCCTCCAGCAGAACTGTGTTTTTCTTTTCGCTTTTTTTTCCCATTAAAAAATCACTCCTACTGTGGATGACTGGGAAGCCCTCAATAAGATTCATAACAGAATGTGATTCATATAAAAGAGAGAGGGGGGGGAGGTAGAGAGAGAGAGAGAGAAAGAGAGACTGACATTGACACTGTTTAATTGTGAAGGTCACTGGACCATGCTAAAAAGGGAATGATGGAGAAGGAGGGGGAAACCGGGTGGGGGTGCCATGGGGGAAGGAGAGGGTAATAACTAACATTGCGTCTTTTCTTCTTCTTCCATTTAATACTTAGTGAATCTCTCTCTATGTTCTCTCCATCTCTCTGTTTCTGTCTCTCTGTCTGTGTTTCTCTGCCTCCCTCTCTTCCTCTCTCTCTCTCTCTCTCTCTCTCTCTCTCTGGCCATTTAGTCAAACACATGATTTCTTTTCTTTGGATATTTCATTGACCTCCTTTCAGTACAGATGCTGGCAACGTATTTTTAGCCCTTATTTCACAACGTACTACACCGGGCAGTTGACAAAGTGATCAACTGAACTAAAATTGCGAATCACTTTCATCTGATGTTTTCACACGTACTGACACAAAACTCATCGTTTTCACATGGTATGATGTTCCTTTTTTTTTTTTTTTTTTTTGCTGTCCCAACCTCTGCGCCACCTCAGAGGCAGTGCATCCACGCCGCTCATTCCGACACCCCGTCCACAGCCATAGCCCGGCCGGCCCCGCTACAGCCCCGGCACCAGCAATCCACAGGGAGCAGCCAATGTCAAGTCGTCAAGAGGCCACCCACCGGAGGAGACACTGCACTGCTGCCGAGTCACTTCGGTGGTGTTCAGTGGCGCCTGTTCTGATCTAACATACGCAGGACACCACCTACTAAGCCCCCTACTGACGACAATAATTGCTTAGTCGCGGAGCCGGCGTGAGTGAGCTCTCCCTCCGGAGGGCGCCACCACGTCCGTCCAACGACAGCCCCAATGGACTCGCCGATACCGGTGACCCCGACGGAAGCAAACCAAGGCCACAGACGTGGAGAGCACATCGAAATTGAGGTCACCATGAGAGCAGGGCATGAACGGCCACAGAACTTGAGACATTTTTTTTAATGCTGATCAATGGTAATGAGGATGATTAAGATGATGCTACGAATTTCCATTTCGGTCTGAGACTACATGACAGGGCTGTACTCTACGCTTCCTTTCATAATATATCCTGGTGTCAACCAGGCCCGAGAGATACAGGCACCTGCAGTGTTGGTCAGGAAATTTGAGCAACACTCTCAGAAACGATCCATTAAGTGGATGAAACTCGACTGTGTGGTCCAGTTTCCAATGAGTCCGCAA
>CM031600.1:21318620-21328620 GCA_018398815.1 Conus ventricosus | reverse complement strand
ATAGGTGAAATAATGAAAACAATGTATAGCTTAGGACATTTGGATATAAACATATTTTTTAAGCTATTTGATACACAGGTCAAACCACTGCTACTGTACGCAGCAGAAGTATGGGGTTTGACTCGTTATTCAGCGGTGGAAAATATACATCTATTCGCATGTAAAAGATACATGGGGGTGGGGAAGAAAACGCCAAACAACTTAGTATACGGTGAACTAGGAAGATATCCGATGGTATAGATAGTTCAATAAAAGCAATCAGATATTGGTTCAAATTAATGAAGATGACTCCAGACAGGATACCTAGACAGGCATATGAAAGAGAAAAAATAGAAATTGACAAACCACAGAACTGGGCACTGGAAATTAAACGTTGCTTGGATACATATGGCTTCTCTGAAGTTTGGCTGAACGAAGGCGTAGGAAACGAGCAAACATTTATCATAACACTAAAACAAAGAATCATAGATTGTTACAAACAGAACTGGCATAACAAAATAGCGAACAGTGAACGATTTACTACATATAATACGTTCAAAACTATACACCAAACTGAAGAATACTTTCGCGCAATCACAATCGCAAAGTTCAGAAAAGCGTTGACAAGACTACGATTAGGAATAAACGAACTGCATGGCAATAAAAAATACATAGACAATGAAGCTATAACAACATGCCCCTTCTGCCCAACAGTAGAAACAGAAATGCACTTCTTAATGTGGTGTCCAAATTACAGGCAATTACGAACAAAATACATTTTCAAACACTTTAGTAACAGAAACGCAATCACATTGGAAAGTCTGCTACAGAACGATAACACCGAAACCATAAGAGATATTGCAATGTACATCTTCTATGCCTTAAAAACCAGAGAAAACCGTATGTAATAGTAATACTTATAGGAAGAACAGAAATTCTAATCAGAAAACAAATTATGTTACAATCAACGTTTCAATCAAACGTTTTTGTCATGTTGAAATGTATGTTGCGTACTCCTGTGGACGGGCCAAGGGCCTCACAATAAATGGCGCGGCGTGAAAGCGCGCGTCAAGAGTCAAGAGTCAAGAGTCTCTCTCTCTCTCACACTCTCCGGCCATTTAGTCAAACACATGATTCCTTTTCTATGGTTGTTTCATTGACCTGTTTTCAGTATGGATGTTGGCAACGGATTTTGAGCTCTTATTTCACAACGTTCTACACTGGGCAGTTGCTAAAGTGATCGACTGAACTGAAGTTTTTGGTATTGCAGGTCACTTTCGTGTTATTTGTTCGCACGTACTGCACAAACATCATCATTTTGACATGGTATGATGTGGCATGTTTCATTCTACTGAACATCCCTTTTATGTTTGAAAATGCAAATATTTTATCATTACCATAAAATATAAGAAGGGAGGATGAGAGAGAGAGAGAGAGAGAGAGAGAGAGAGAGAGAGTATTCTTTTCATTCCTTTTGCTAAAAAGGGGAGCGGGATTGGAATTTGGGGGAAATTGGGGATGGGATGGGATGGGGGTGGAGGGTCATTCTTATACGATGTTGTTGTAGCGTGCAAAAATCTGCCACCAGGAAGATGCCAGCGCTTATAAAGTTCTTTATTATGTTGTTGTTGTTTCCAGACAGACGTTAATCCTCTTCTGATGAAAGGGAAAAAGCTATCTGCCTCAGGGCTTTCTTTCTGAGTATACATACAAGAATCGATCGTCGTCGTCGTTGTTTGTAGTGTGTTGCGCTTCTTCTTCTTCGACCTCCTCCCCACCTCACCCCCTTTCCATTTCTACACTTTTGTTGTTGTTTCTTTGTTATCATTCTCCTTATCCTATCCTTCTTCCTCTTTCTTTTCGTTCTCAGTGCTTCCATGTTTTTTCTTGTTGTTTTTTTTTCCCGTGGCAGAACTTAGGGTCTTACCAGAGAAGAAACACTTATCCCATCAAGGATGGGGGCTGAAAGTGGTGATGAAATATAGGCAAAGCCCCGTTGGCCAACAGAATTGATTACAAGATGTGACGCACAATAAGGAACGAAAGACAGAAGAAAAAAGATAAGACAAGAAAGGCAGGCAGAACAAACAAAATCAAGTTCTACATTATCATTATAAGAGATCGATTTAAAAATCCCAAAAGGCGAGCAATACCAACATATTTTTAAAGGAGATAAAGTGAGCATGTGGCTTAGAGAGAGAGAGAGAGAGAGAGAGAGAGAGAGAGAGAGAGAGAGAGAGAGACAGAGACAGAGAGAGAGAGACAGAGACAGAGAGAGAGAGAGAGAGAGAGAGAGAGAGAGAGATTGATATTTGTGTCAGCAGCATAGTGTATGAAAGTCATATCCACTGTGGACGAGAATGGGGACAGAACAGGTTGGGTTGAGACGAGAGGAAGAAGAATATTGGAGATAGAAGGGAGCGGGCTAAGGGTCAGTGCAGCAACCATGACAGTGCCACTTCTTTTCTGCATGACTGGAGACGGGGAGAGAGAGAGAGGTAGTGTGTGGGGTTGGATGAGCGACGCATTTTCTAACTGAAGATGGGATGAAAGGAAATCTTAAGTCAGGCGAAAATATTGATGATAAACGAGCAAGTAAACGTTGGCTCTTTGTGGTCTGTCTGTGGGTCAATGGTCAAGGTCACAGATGACGCTAGTCGTTGATAAATGTTACTTTGTGATTTGTTTTTTATCTCCTTTTTTTTTTCTTTGTCCTCCAATCTCCGATTTTTACATTTTTCTTTTTTCCCCCTCTTTTTTTTTTGCCCTTTTTAAGAAAATATTTCTTTTAGTTTTTTTAAACACTTTTTTAATAGGTTGGGCCTCCAGCCACCTATTTTTTCCGACCGTCTTCTCTCTCTCTCTCTCTCTCTCTCTCCTCTCTCTCTCTCTCTCTCTCTCTCTCTCTCTCTCTCTCTCTCTCTCCTTCTTTCTACATAAAGACTAAATCATGCTCACCATGCAATATCTATGTGTTGTTTACAGATGGACAGTCGCGTGCTGACTATAATGGTTTAAACGTTTGACACAAAGCCTCTGGGTTTATTCGTGTACTAATGTATGGTGCGCTGACACTTTCATTCTGGTATGTTTTGTACAGTTCTTTTGCTGCAGTTGACGACCTCTATGTCAGCCTGGAGTATAGGAACAATTGTGGAGCTACTTCTTCTTGTTAGTGCTGTGTGACGTTTGTTTGTATTAGGGCTAGGCGAATGGGTACTGAAAGCGGCACTGCTTGGGAAATATGTGCATGTCATTGTTTCACTATCGGGGCAAACGTTACAGTCTGTGTTTATTGACAATCGAACGTCGCGAATGCTCTCTCTCTCTCTCTCTCTCTCTCTCTCTCTCTCTCTCTCTCTCTCTCTCTCTCTCTCTCTCTCTCTCTCTCTCTCTCTCTCTCGGATTGTCTGTTGATGTTTGAAAAATGAGTTTTCTTCTTCCTTTTGTTATCCTCGGGGCTGGATGATAAAATGGATTTTGTTCTCTCTCTCTCTCTCTCTCTCTCTCTCTCTCTCTCTCTCTCTCTCTCTCTCTCTCTCTCTTTCTCTCTATCTCAACTTGATTTTTATTTTTCAGCTGATTTCATTTAGTTTTTGTTGTTGTTGTTTTTACATACTTTATCTTCTATTTTTGCATCTTTATCTCTTACCTTTCCCAATCTTCGTCTGTCTGTTCCTTTAGGCCCTAATGTCTCAAATTGATTTTTCCCTAATTTATTTTCTTTCACTTTGTGTTAATTTTCTTATGTCATGCGTATTACTGTCTCTCTTTAATTGCATCATGTCGAATTTATATGCAGATAGCCGTGTGTAGGAAATGTTGCCATTACGTGCTGTTCATGTCTTTATTAGCCAGTTTGAAAAGAAAAAGGATCAATAACTGAAAGAAAATAGGCTGAGCGTCAGAGACACGAACGCATACAGCACCAAAAAGTGGCCATTTTTCGTCCCCTGTCCATCATCCCGGTTCCCCGCCCCCCCCCCCCCCCCCCCCGTTCTCTCTCTCTCCATCCCACACTCTCTCTCTCTCTGTGTCTCTGTCTCTGTCTCTCTCTCTCTCTCTCTCTCTCTCTCTCTCTGTCTTTGTCTCTGTCTGTCTATCTGTCTGTCTGTCTCTCTCTGTCTTTGTCTCTGTCTGTCTGTCTGTCTGTCTGTCTGTCTGTCTGTCTGTCTCTCTCTCTCTCTCTCTCTCTCTCTCTCTCTCCTCTCTCTCTCTCTCTCTCTCTCTCTCTGCCCGTCTGTCTGGTTCTGTGTATATGTATGTCCTTCTGTCTGCCTCTCGACCTCTATCTCTGTCTGTCCCTGTCTGTCTTTATGTCTGTGTGCCTCTCTGTCCCTGTCTGTCTCTGTGTATGTGTCTCTCTGTCTGTCTGTCTATCTTTATGTCTAATATCTCAGTCAGTCTGTCTGTCTGTCGCTGTCTCTCTCCCTCTCTGTGCTTTCTGTCTGTCTATGTCTGTCTCTGTATGTCTGCGTGTCTGTCTGCCTGCCTCTCTCTGTCTGCCTGTCTGTCTGTCGGTCTCGCCCTCTCTCTTTATCCCTCTTTCCCTCTCTCACAAACACGCAAACACGCACGCATGCACGCACGCAACTCTACACACACACACACACACACACACACCACACACACACACACACACACACACACACACACACACACACACACGCTAACAACTGAAACATCACCCATTTTAGTCCCGAACCGCTCTCTTGGAATATTCGGGTTAATGCGGCGTTGCCTCCCTTGTTCCTAGGTGGCGCCAGGTGAACGTAGCCAGAAGAATGGACGGATCTCCAAAAAGTTGATAGCGCTCGACGAATTCTGTAGAGGAGTATAAGCTTACACTAATGACAAGGGTGGTGCAGGATTGCTCCCAACAGGCTTGTTCGGTGCGCGAGGACAGTACTTTTTTGGGCCGTTGCCGCACCTTCAGGTGTATCTTTTTTTTCTTTTTTTTGTGACAGTGCTCGACGAATTCCGTAGCACATAAGCTTACACTAATAACATTTATGAAGTAAGAGAGACGAAAACGTCTCTCATTCAGATTCTTTTCGTTTACATTCACTTTAAACGTTGATGCAGAAAAAAAGATACCCTTCTTGATAAAGGAATGTTCGGTTTTGTTGTTTTTATTCAGTAAACCATACATAAGACCTACCGTAACTGGTTGGTGTTTCTTCGCGGATTTTTTTTTTTCTACGTCGTGAGAATCGTGTACATGTATACAAAGCAGAGCTCACGGATGTGCGGAATCAATTTTCACGATGTGACAACCTGGATGTGGCCCAGTGCGGTCGGCCGGACTATAAACGACATGAACGGAACTGAGAGCCAGTGGATCACAAACAATTACCTCCCTTGAGACACAGGGAAAGTAGCTGCACGAACACGGACACTTCTTCTGCGTACAAGGCTGATACTCCTGCGGACACTCCCTGTATGGACAGGCAAGTATCAATCCCTTCTACTCAACAAAGGGAGTGGGGTTTTGTGTGTATGACCTTTTTTTATCCCGCCATTAAGGCATCCATACGCCATCTTCGGGGAATTTGCATGCTATGTGTAATGTGTCATCCATACCAACGGCCAAACTGGCCTTCTCTTCCGAAGGTTGGTGATGGGATTTTACGTGTGTGCAAGATGTTATACGTGCGTTCACACAAGGAGCCTCGGTTTATCGTCTCATTCGAAGGACTGTTTGGGAAATGGAGTCAGAACCAATATTAACTCCGAAGGGAAAATCCCCCTGTACCGAAACGGCCCGGCGGAGATTCGAACCCGCAACCCTTGGATTACGAGTCCGGCGCTCTACCAACTGAGCTATTCCGCCCCCTAACACAGGAACAATTGAAAGGAAACCCAGTTGTGTCAGTCCTGTTTTCAAAATGTTGGTAAGGAAGCGGCAAGGTGTGTGTGTGTGTGTGTGTGTGTGTGTGTGTGTGTGTGTGTGTGTGTGTGTGTTTACGCAGAACAAATGACTCATGCAATCCAGAAAGAAAGCAAAAATAATTCATGAAGTATGGTATTTGTATGTTTTCCGCACGCTGTGTTGAATAGTAACCACAATAGTCTCAAGACGCGCGAGGTCAACATTTTGGTCCATAAGGAAAGTGGTCAAGCTGAGGTTCGTCTGAAGAGATTTCTGGTTCGGTGTGAAAAAAAGCTCAGAGCACAGAAGGGGAATGCAAAGGCGTTGAGATGACACATTATATGAAATCGAAGCTCATGTAGGTGTCACGAAGAAGAAACCAGAACGCTGAGTGTTTTTGTTGATTTAGGTTTGTATCTTTGTAAGATCCTAAAGGCCAGATACGCCATTGTGACCACCGAGTTATTACCAACATGAATATATACCATACGCTCTTCACACCATGTTTAATGTCCTTCACATCCTCGTCTTCACAATTTCTTCTTTTTCTTCTTCTTCTTCTTCTTCTTCTTCTTTTCTTTCTTTCTTTCTTTCTTTCTTTCTCTCTCTCTCTCTCTCTCTCTCTCTCTCTCTCCTCTCTCTCTCTCTCTCTCTCTCTCTCTCTCTCTCTCTCTCTCTCTCTCTCTCTCTCTCTCTCTCTCTCTCCCATTTAGTCCCAGCGCGTGACGCTCTTTCTATAACTATGTCATTGACGTCTTCTTTGTATATCAGATATTTACAACGCGGTGAAATGAGCACTTTGCAAACTAATCAGCTGAACTGAAGTTGAGCACATGTATGTTGCAAATTAGTTTCAGGACATGTTTTTTTTTTCTAAATGTCAGTTGTTGTTTTTTTCACGTGCTATTATCCTTCATTTTTGAATTCCCTCTCAGCTCTAAATGAAATTAAAAAAAAAATCATCATGGAAATCTAAAAACAAGTAAACAAGCAAACAAAAAGACATCCCCCCCCCCCCTCCCTCCCCAAGAAAAAAAAGGGAAGGGGAGGAGGGGGTAAACGGGGTCTTCGCATCAGTTTGGGGGAAATGAGAGAGGAAGAGTGAGGGGGGAGAAGGGCACTTGGAGGAATTGGGGGGGGGGGGGGGGGGGGGGGGGGGCTTGTTTTCCGAAGTGATCGTGAATGTGTGAACAGCCTCTACCAGGAAGCGGCCAGCACTTATACAGTTGTGTATGATTTTGTTGTCGTTGTTGTTGTTGTTGATGGACGTGCAGATAATAATCCTTTTCTGTTCACAAGGGGAAAAAAAAGCTGTCTGCCTCTCTCTTTCTATTCCTCCTCCTCCGCCCCCCTCCTCCTCTTCCTCCTCTTCTCATCTACAAGAATCGATGCGCATCGTCTTTGTTGTTGGGGTTGTTTTTATCTTTATTTCTTTTATTCGTTACCTTCTCCGCCTCTGCCCCCCCCCCCCCCCTTTTTTTTTTCTTCTTCTTCATGTTCTTGTTTCTGTTGTCGTCGTCGTCGTCATCGTCGTCATCATCGTCGTCATTCTCCTCCTCTTCTTACTCTTTCTTACTTGTTTCATTTTTTTTTTCTCTCGTTAGAAGAACTTGGGGTTGAACAATGACAAAAAGCACGCAGCCCATCAGGGATGGGGTCTGGAAGTGGTGCTGAAGTATACGCGAAGCACTGTTGAACGGTAGGATTCATTACAGGATGCAATGCACAAAATGGAGAGACAGAGAGAAAAACAAATAGATAGAAAGGCAGGTGGAATAAACAACATCAAGTTCTCCATATAACACATCGATTGAAAAATTCAAACAGTGAAGGAACAAAAAAAAGAAAGAAAATAAAAAGATTCAAGCAGATATTGTGAGTGCGCGGTTGAGAGAGTGAGAGTGAGTGAAAGAAAGAGAGAGAGAGAGAGAGGAGAGGAGAGAGAGAGAGAGAGAGGAGAGAGAGACAGACAGACAGACAGACAGACAGACAGACAGACAGACAGACAGACAGACAGAGACCTAGACAGAGACGTAGACAGAGACTGAGACAGTGACACTGACACAGAGAGAGAGAGAGAGAGAGAGAGAGAGAAGAGAGGAGAGAGAGAGAGAGAGAGAGAGAGAGATTCGGATAATTTAATCATGCATAGGCCATTGCCCCTCATGATGGGGTACACCTTTCTGTTGAAAAAACTTTTCAAACTTTGCAACTTTCTGAGAAAATGATACACACACAGTCATGTGTGCACACATATTCCAGGACATTAAGACATAGCTGCAGATCGTAATTTAAACGCTTTGTACAAGAATATTGATACATTTCTGACAATACTTTCTTTTTTTTTAGACGTCAACAGTAAAGTCAATCGAAACTGGCTGGGATGCTTGTAACACATTGATTGAAAAATTCAAACAGTGAAAGAATTTGTTTAAAAATGAAGCAGATATTGTATGTGCGCGGCTGAGAGAGTGAGAGTGAGTGAAAGAGCGAGTAAAAGAGTGCGAGAGAGAGAGAGGAGAGAGAGAGAGAGAGAGGAGAGGGAGGGAGGGAGGGAGAGGGAGGGGGGGGGGGAGTTTATCAAGTTGTGTGCAAACAGGGCTTAGGTGGTGGTGTCCTGCGTATGTTAGATCAGAACAGGCGCCACGGAACACCACCGAAGTGACTCGGCAGCAGTGCAGTGTCTCCTCCGGTGGGTTGCCTCTTGACGACTTGACATTGACTGCTTCCTGTGGATTGCCGGTGCCGGGGCTGCGGCGGGGCCGACCGGGCTGTGGCTGTGGACGGGGTGTCGGAATGAGCGGCGTGGGTGCATTGCCTCTGAGGTGGCGCAGAGGTTGGGACAGCCAAAAAAAAAAAAAAAAAAAAAAAGTTGTGTGCAAACAGCAGTATGGGGTGATGAAAATCAGATCCATTGTAGTGAGGTATGGAGAAAGGGTACGGTGGGATGGGATGAGGGGGGAAGGAAAGAGGAGAAGGGGAGAGGGAAGGGGAGGGGGAGAGAGGGGCCAAGGTCAGAGCTGCAAACGTGACAATGCGACTTCCTTCCTGCTTTTCTTGGAGAGAGAGAGAGAGAGAGAGAGAGAGAGAGAGAGAGGAGAGAGAGAGAGGGGGGGGGATGAAGGGGCGGGGATGGGGGGGGGGGGCATGGAAATGGCATGGAAGGAAATCTAAAGAGAGCCGAGCAAAGGCGTAAATGCACGAGCGAGGTGACGTTTGTCGCCTGTTATCTGCTATATGACAATTGACCAAGATCAAAGTCTGCTCTAGTCTTATATACATGTCACTTTGTGTTTTAGACAGTTCTCCAGCTGTAGTGGACGAGCTGATCATATGGGTCTGGCCAGAACAGTACGAACAAGCTTGAGACTTTCGTTCCTACGGGTTCGGTTGTACCACTTCTCTGCATGAGCGCTAGGTGAATGGGGACTGAAAGTGACTGTTCGGAGTTCTGCACGTGTATTTGGTTCACTGGGGGCGGTTGGGTGGATGCGTGAGGGGTTGTTACTGTCCGTGTTCAGTACTGAAAATGGAACGTCGCATTTGCTCTCTCTCTCTCTCTCTCTCTCTCTCTCTCTCTCTCTCTCTCTCTCTCTCTCTCTCTCTCTCTCTCTCTCTCTCTCTTCACCCCTCTCTGTCTGTCTGTCTGTCTCCCTTTCCTTCACCTCCCTTCCTTCCTCTCCCTCTCTCTCTCTCCCTCCCCTCTTCTCCCTGTCTCTTTCTCTCTGTCTGTCTATCTCTGTCTGTCTGTCTCTGTCTCTGTTTCTCTCTCTTCCTCTCCATCTCTCTCCCTCCTACCTCTCTGTCTGTCTGTCTGTCTGTCTGTCTGTCTGTCTGTCTCTCTCTCTCTCTCTCTCTCTCTCTCTCTCTCTCTTTATATATATATATATATCTGTCTCTCTCTCACCACCCTCCTCTTTCTTGTATTCGTTTTCTGTGCACGCCCAAGAATCACCGCAATAAACGCAATGCGATATAATCGCTCTCTCTCTCTCTCTCTCTCTCTCTCTCTCTCTCTCTCTCTCTCTCTCTCTCTCTCTCGCTACCTACCTACCTACTCCCACCCCTACCCTTCCACATTCTCAACCCATCCGTGTACCCACCCTCCATTTCCTTCTTTCTCTCCCCCCCACCCCATCTCTCTCTCTC
>CM031600.1:21311120-21313620 GCA_018398815.1 Conus ventricosus | reverse complement strand
CGGCGATGAACATTCAATACAGGAAGAGCGTCAGGACAACGCCCTGTGGAACCCCAATGCAGTCTGTAGGTGGCTGCAGCCACCATGGCAGAATCACAATGTTCCTAGTCTACATGACTTGTCACACTGATCAGTGTCTTAGGACCTGCAGTCTTCCAGAGCTGTTTGAGGATAGCATCTCAATCCACGTAGTTATGACTGAAAGACTGAATTGAAAAGTGTTGCACAAGATGCCGATACACTCTCGCGCAGACACACGTGCGTGAACGCGCACACGTGCACAAATGGGCTCGTTTAATGTTCTGCCACACGTAGGTAAATAGAGACATTGACATAAACTTCCATTAAAATTCGCTTTATCTTTGACATGAATATTCACAAAAATATTTGATGACAGAGAGAGAGAGAGAGAGAGAGAGAGAGAGAGAGAGAGAGAGAGAGGAGAGAGAGAGAGAGAGAGAGAGAGAGAGAAGAGAGAGAGAGAGACAGAGACAGAGAGAGAGAGAGAGAGAGAGAGAGAGAGAATCAGACAGACACGTCACGACACGACACGACGCGACACAACACGACACGACACGACACGACACGACACGACACGACAAGACAAGACAAGACAAGACAAGACAAGACAAGACAAGACAAGACAAGACAAGACAAGACAAGACAGAGAATGAATAATATGAGGCTCAGTGAAGTTTAGAAGACTAAATAATGACCATTGATAGGCAGTGAGACACAGAATTCTTGTTTGCTGATCAGTCTTAAATCTAAGTCAAAAGCAGTTCTCCTACGAAAAACAAAGCAAAACAAAAAACAAACACAAAAAAATAGCATCAACCAAACTTCCAACAGATGAATGTTATCAAGCTTCCAAATGCACGATCGTAACCAATGATTTTTTTTTTTTATTCCACTTCCTAAAAAGCCTAGCATCAAGCAAACATCCAACCGACCGTGAAAAGAATGTCTCTGCACCGGCTGAAATCTTTTCATTCCGACTTTTTAATGCAGAATTACTCGATATCGGAATGGACTGCCCTCCTCTCTATCTCCGAACCCACACGAAGGCACCGAGAGAATGCTATGCATGAAACTGGGCTTTAAACAATTATCTGCCCTTGGGGAAGCGTAAATCAGCTGTTTAAAGATAGGGGGCGTTGTGCTAGCCAACATGGCGACTGTTCCGGAATGCTTGCCGTGAGAGAGCGGTGATGCGTGTGCCTTTTTGTGAGAATTTAGAAGGCCCACGCACTTCAAATGACTTTTTAATAGTGAAGAATGATTCTTTACATGCAGTCTGATGAACAGCAACTGTTGATTATTCAATGTTTAGCTTTACACCAATCTTTCTGCTCGCTTGCTCACACTTTTTTAAAATCCAGTCATTAACCCTCTCTCTCTCTCTCTCTCTCTCTCTCTCTCTCTCTGTGTGTCTCTGTCTGTCTGTCTGTCTGTCTGTCTCTCTCTCTCTCTGTCAGGAGTGGCTTCCCTTGTCTGGTTCCCAGCAAGACGTTATTTTTTAAGCTGCTCAGGTAAAATGAACCTTTACAACCTGCAAATCGTCCAGCATGCCCGTCGAATGTCCGTATCAGCTTTAGAAGTCACGCTCAATGCTCCGCTACAGGAGACGATATTGAACGCGCTGACAATTGAAGGCAGAAGAAAACAAAGAGTCGTCATTCTCTGGTTAAAATCGACTACCGGCCGGGTCCCTGACTCTCAGTGCCAAGGCCACCGTGCTGTGTCCCGACGGAAATGCGCCTAACAGGTGAGCAGGGATAGACTCAACGCTGAGGACCATTGACTGAAATGTCCTAACAGGCGAGCAGGGATAGACTCAGAGCTGAGGGCCATAGACACAGTCAGCACAAAAAGCCGAACGAACATGCATGTTCTTCATCGGGTGTGTTTGTGCCAACGCCACCAGGTCTGTTTTGATGGTGACCTGACCAGCAACGGGCGAACTGCTTATGATGTAGTTTATTTTTCTGTGTGACAACGAGTCCCCTCTCGCTGTACCCCAGCCTGCACAAGATAAACACCGCGCGCGCGCGCGCGCGCGCGCGCGTGTGTGTGTGTGTGTGTGTGTGTGTGTGTGTGTGTGTGTGTGTGTGTGTGTGCTTGCGTGCGTGCGTGCGTGCGTGCGTGCGTGTATGTGTGTGTGTGTGTGTGTGTGTGTGTGTGTGTGTGTGTTTTGTGTGTGTGTGTGTGTTTGCGTGCGTGCGTGCGTGCACGCGTTTCGTGTGTGTGTGTGTGTGTGTGTGTGTGTGTGTGTGTGTGTGTGTGTGTGTGTGTGTTCATTACTTTTCCCCGATTTAGCTTACATCTGTATATAATTTACTATTCAATGCAAAGCAAGATAACTCTTGTCCTTACTGGTAGAAAGTCGGATAAGAAAGTCTTTTCTGATTACTGCAGTCATATCTTGCCATGTGCAATAAACAGAACTGTCCTCTAATAATCGGTGTTCACCTTCTTTTCAGTTCGTACTTCCGGAAAT
>CM031600.1:21303620-21306120 GCA_018398815.1 Conus ventricosus | reverse complement strand
GTGCGTATGTGTAGGCTCGTCGCGGTGTGTGGGTGTTTGTGCGTGCGTGCCGTGCGTTGGTGTGTGGTGTGTGTGTGTTGTGTGTGTGTGTGTGTGTGTGTGTGTGTGTGTGTTGTGTGTGTTGTGTGTGTGTGGTGTGTGTGTGCGTGAGTGTGTGTATTGTTGTTTGTGGTGTGTGTGTGTGTGTGTGTGGTGTGTGTGTGGTGTGTGTGTGTGTGTGTGTTTGTGGTATGTGTGTGCGCGCGCACGGGTGTGTGTGTATGGGGTGTGTGTGGTGCTGTGTGTGTGTGTGTGTTGTGTGTGTGTGTTTTGTGTGTGTGGGGTGTGTGTGGGGGTGTGTGTGTGTGTGCACATGCATGTATGTGTGTGTGTTGTTGTGTGGGTTGTTGGCGCGCGCCGGGTGTGTGTTGTGTGTTGTGTGTGTGTGTGTGTGTGTGTGTGTGTGTGTGTGTGTGTGTGTGTGTGTGTTGGTGTGCGTATGTGTGTGTGCGCGCGCGCGCGTGGTGTGTGTGTGTTGTGTTGTGTGTGTGTGTGTGTGTGTGGTTGTGTTGGGGGGTGTGTGTGTGTGTTGTGTGTTTGTGTGTGGGTGTGTGTGTGTTGTGTGTCGTGTGTGTTCGCGCGCGGGTGTGTGTGTGTGTGTGTGTGTGTGTGTGTGTGTGTGTGTGTGTGTGTGTTAGAAAATCATTATTGCCAAACAGGCTGCCATATCATTTGGAAACCAGACTCTACAGCCCTTGATGTATCCGGTGCCTGCGGGAACAAGATAGGGAGCCAATATGAAAGTGCTTAAGCAAGTGTACACAGCAACCATCAGACCGTCAGACCCCATATGAAGTATGCTCCAATGCCCGGTCAGCTGCTGCGGAGACCAGCCTGGACAACCTGACAAGGGTACAGACTGCCGGCCTCAGACTCTTGACAGGAGGCATGAAAACTCTCCTATACAAACCATGGAAAAGACAACGGGCATTATCTCACAAGAGGAGAGACGACAAAAAAACTCCTGCGGCAAAATGAGAAATTCAAAAGACTACCTTCCCACCCCTACATTCCAAGTTTAAGGCTTCCACAAAGAGCATGTTGAAGCGACAGAGCCTACACCACCTCATAAAGGCTCTCAGATTCCAATCAGCCAATTGAGATGCTGCAGGACTGGGAGGACTGGCAGGCGGACATCTCGCCTATCACCTTCAGTATCTCGGGCGTATCAGCCAAAGCACATCATACAGCAGAGGAACTCAAGTCTCGGACCCTCGAAACTCTCAGCACCACTTACCCATCTACCACCAGCATACACGGATGGGTCAGCAGAAGAGGCTGTGAAAAGGGTGGAGGTGGAGTTTTCTTCAAGTTCCCAGATGGCAGATCCTTCAGAAAGTCTGTGGACACAGGCACATATTCCACAAAACTACCGAGCTAAAGCCTGTGCCCTACTCTTGCTGCCCAGACCTTTAACCAGAAAAACAGGCTCCCCACTAACACAGTCTTTCTGACAGACTGTGAATCCATCCTGAAGAGCCTCCAGACACCAAGAGGGGAGCAAAGCATCAGAGCCATCAGAGAAGAACTCAGTCTTCTCAAACAGAGAACTGCTGTGGTCCTGCAGTGGATCCCTTCTCACTGTGGCATTGGAGGGAAGGAGAAGGCAGACTGTCTGTCCAAGATCGGCAACAGGCAGGAACTGTCAGGGCATCCAATGTCCTACAGTGAAGCTAAAACCATCCTCAGGAACAACTTCAGAACAACATCGAAACCAACATCTGGACATTGGGACTGAATAGGACAGAATCCACCAAACTCGACAGAGCATCTCAAGTTACCATTTTCAGGCTGCGAACAGGACACTGCCAGCTCCTCTCTTATCTCTCACGTCTCAAACTCTCTCATACTGATCAGTGCCCTTGAGACACAGGCTCCCAAACTCCCACCCCATCTTACAGTCCTTCCCATCCTTTCAAGCCTTGAGACGCCAGACGTGGCCCAGTCCAGTTGAGGTCAAGAAGAAGCTGTGGAGACCGGTGGGGTCTCTGCGGCGGGCTGTGGACTTCGCCTTACTAACCGGATTGAGGATCTAGCATGGCCGGGAACGCGAAAGAAAGAAAGAAAGAATTCGATGCCGTACACAACATTCTGCAGTCACTTGATCTAAATATTTTTAAGAAGTGAACGAAAATTAGCTCTTTTCAATTTTAAAATCCGGACTTCGTGACGATTCAGAACTCGTATTCTTCAACCTGCACTCAATCTGATAATCACAGAAATTGTTGTTTTTTTTGTTTTGTTTTGTTTTTTCATTGTGCCTGTTTATATTCAACTGGCTTTGTAAGTCATATTAGAATTCAAATGATAGTACAAAGCAATTTCACAGGTCAAAACAGAAGAGAAAGGAATCAACGAAAGAGCATAAACCGACTCCCACGGATATTACACCTACAACATCCAGCCTCCACAAATATTACCCATTCAACATACTATCTCCATGGACATTAATCACAAAAAC
>CM031600.1:21296120-21298620 GCA_018398815.1 Conus ventricosus | reverse complement strand
TTTTCCTTCTCCTTCTTCCTAATCTTCTTTTCTGTTTCCCTTATTTTACAATGTACTTGTGTATTAACAACCTACCTCACACAAATACATGCATAATATGTTCCATTTCTATTCAATCCTAATCGAACACCGTTGTGAACTCTCTGCCAAAAAACAAAACGTAGAAAACACACGTCAGTTTGCTGGTTGGTATTTTATGGATTCCTGTCTGTTCCATGTGAAACAAATCTGGAACACCTCAACTTCCATGAGAGAGAGAGAGAGAGAGAAAAAAACAAAACTCTGTACGATTCTTATTTCTTGCTGATTCGGCGGCATCAGGGTTTTCTTGTAAACTCTGTCCTACATGCTGACATTTCTACGAAGTCCCAAAAGTGCATTCGCCAACACAAAAAAACATGGATGTCCTTGCCACTGCTATCGATTGCATTCAGTCTCAGACGATCTGCGCCCTTGAGTGAAAGACGTGAATGATGCCGGTAGAAAAAGAGCACGGTAAGAGGAGCTCGAAAGAAGGGAGATTTCTTGTCCACTCATCACTCTGAAGGGCTGAAGTGTTTATGACAGGCAGAATAATCCTGCGGTGTCGATATGAAAAATGGAGGTGCCACCCTTCACTCATTTCACGCCTTGTTTACTGTTTGGGAGGTGCGAGATCGGCAATTGTGGGAGAGTGGGTTTCCAATCTAATGTGGCCACGCGAGTTCCAGTGTACAATTTTCAGGATGAGATGGAGTTGCTTGTGTGTTTTTTTCTGTATTTCCTCTTTGAAAACTGGATGCTGTGTACTCTCTCTCTCTCTCTCTCTCTCTCTCTCCTCTCTCTCTCTCTCTCTCTCTCTCTCTCTCTCTTCTTTTAAAAAATATGATGTTGCTTCTACTTTTCACGGCTTCACTGTATGTTACATTTCTTTACTCTTCTCTCTCTCTCTCTCTCTCTCTCTCTCTCTCTCTCTCTCTCTCTCTCTCTCTCTCTCTCTGTGAATTACATACAGTTTGTTTGTTAAGACCTGTATATCTGAGTTTGTTTTAGGGGATTTAAAGACTTACTTAATGGTAGTTCACCAGATGACGTACATGCGTTAAATACAACAGACCGCAAGTTTCTGCGCAATCCCAGAACCGATCGCAAATGTAGGGAACTTACAGAAGACCCAGAAATCTTTCTATGATGCCTCTTACATTTTGGTCCATTGTACTACGTTGTGGTTCTCAAACTTTCTGAAACGTTACAAGGAGTCGGGCTGGCTATACTGGCTATACCACGTCCTGGTTTTCGAACTTTGTAGAAAGTTCCGTACATTTTGCTAGGCCGTACCACATTATGACTCTCGAACCGTCTTGAATATTATCCATGGTTTTTCACCGGCTGTGCTATGTTATGCCGCTCGAATTTATATTTCATAGAATAATCGGCAATTCAGTCATTTTGGGGAGAGAGTCTGAGAATTTAATCAAAGTTGCAGGACGGGTTTCTGTTTGAGGACTGTTATAATGATCATCTAACTTAGCTGGAAGTCCTACCTTAGATTTGGCTACCAGAATGGATCGTTCCTTTGACTGAATCTGATTCAAGACAGATCAGAGGCAGCTCTGATCAGTCACCTCAACCAGAGATCTTCGTCCACTGACTTGTCAAAGACCAAGGTTGAATACTTCAACATAATGGTCTCTTTCCCTCTCCCCCTCCCCCAAACCCTCACCCCCCCCCCCCCCCCCCTCTACACACCCCTCTTCCTGACTCCCCTCCCCCACCTTTGTGCCCCCTCATTTTCCATCACTTCCCGTTTGCATTAATTATCCCTTTCATTCTTTCTCATTTCTTTTCACTTTGAATGTTTCCTCTGTCTTTTTTCCTAATGTTTATTTACAAACTTATTCTCCTCTGTTTCCCAGTTTTTATTCCGTTGCCTTCTATTCATGTTAACTTTATGACCAGTCGCGTCGGCTCGCAAAGTTCGTGCGATTATTATTACTATATTGACTGTGCTTATGAGTAAAATGAAAACATGAAGAAGGATTACTATTATGATGTTTAGGATGATGCCGGTGGTCATGATTAAAAGGTTGAGGATCACTTTGACCATTATATTGTGTAGTTGTTGGGAGGTGGTTTTTTGTTGTTGTTGTTGCCAGTGTGTGATAACTGGCTGAATTGATTTTTCTTTGAAACCAAACTTTTTAAATATGTAAACGGTCAGAAAGCTTTAAAACGAACTTAAGCAACAAACCCGGGGCCGGAATACCTCAGTTGGTAGAGCACTGGACTCAGGATCCTGAGGTTGCGGGTTCGAATTTCGGTACAGGGGTATTTATCCCTCGGAGTTAACATTGGTTCTGACTCCATTCCCCATACAGTCCTTCGAATGAGACTATAAACCGAGGTTCCGTGTGTGAACGCACGCACAACATCTTGCACACACGTAAAATCCCATCACCAACTTTTGGAAGAGAAGGCCAGTTTGGCCGTTAGTATGGATGGCACGTTACACATGGCATGC
>CM031600.1:21282625-21285120 GCA_018398815.1 Conus ventricosus | reverse complement strand
CCCCCCAAAAAAAAGGGGATGAAAAAGGGGTTTTGGACTCAACCTTTCTAATTGGATTTTTAACCAAAACCACCCCTTTGGAAAGTCAAGCAAAAAAGAAAAGAATCCCCCAAGGGCGAAGCAACGGGAAAAAAAACAGTTCAGAAACCGGGCGGAGGGAAACCGAGTAAAAACTTTTGTTTCCCAACTGACACAGCCCATATTTTGTGTAAAAAAATCGTCAAAAGCCTTTTTGGGCCCAAAAAGGTGGGGTGGGGCAAGGAGGGGGGGAAAAAAACTCCTTGAAACGGACTACTAAAGGGCCCTTTTTATAGGGGGTTATTAGGGTAAAAATGTACCGGAGGGTGGGGGTTGGGGCCCTTTTCTGAAAACCCCATGCTATTTAAAGCAAATTCGGGGGGAAAATTTTGAAACAAATTTAAGAGGGGGGGGGGGGGGGGGTTAAATCGTTTTAAATAAAATGTTTTAAAAAAAATTTTTTTAAAAAAAAAATTCAAAAAGTTAAAGGAACTTACTTTCCCCATGAGTTTGGCCATGTCCTTGGAAAAAATTTGCAAAAGTTCATTTTCAGCTTTTCAATATTAAAAGAAACTTTTTTTGTTAAATTTTTTTTTCCCACGGGGCACATGTACAATTGTTTTATTTTACTATTTCATTGCAAATTTTCTTTTTTTTTTAATTTTCAAAAACTTTTGGTTTTTAAAACCCAAAATATATGAAAACAAAACAACAACAGAAAGTACCTGCGTACAAAGTAATGTTTTTTAAAAAACATTTTTTCAAGTTTTTTGCCACTTTTTGTCCCCGCGCGAAGATCGGGACACCGTAGCAAGCACTGCAGGGAGTTTTTTTGGGTTTTAGTGTCTGTTCCTTTTTTGGGAAAGGCCGCGCCCTGTGTGTCTCATTCTGCGGACCGATTTTCATCTACAAATCTGTTTTGACATTTCAACGATCATCTTGGGTTTTACGGGTTCTATGCTAGAAGGTCTCATGGGGCCCCTCGGGCTTTGTTATCCCCATCATAAAATTTGAAAAGTCTTATCACCTTGGCACAGACAGTTAGAATTTTAACGAAACTAAAAGCTATTCTTATGCTCTGTCATATTTTTTTATTACCACTAATTCTTTTAAAATGTTTTTTTTTGGTCCATTCAAATTGTCTTAAAATCGTTCCCTCATCATTTAATTAAAATAAATGTTTTTTTTTGAATAAAAAAATAAGTCTTGCATTAAATTTAAAAGGGTCCAATGTTGTTTTTTTGTTGGATACCATCCCAAGGGGAATTCATTACAACAAATGTTGACCATCCGCAAACATGGGGAAAACATTTTCTTTTAACTGTCTTGAAATTTTACATTAGCAAAATGTGTAGCAAATAGAAAAAAAACGACAACGTTTCTCTCCTCTCTCTCTCCTCCCCTTTCTACTTCTCTCTCCTCCCCCTACCCCTTCCCCCTCTTCTCTCTCTCTCTCTCCTCTCTCCCCCTCTCTGTCTTTTCCTCCCCTCCTCCTCTCTTCTCTCTCTTCCTATCCACCCCCTTCCTCTCTCTCCTCTCTCTTCCTCCTCTCTCTTTCGGGCTTATTGAATACCCATGAGCAAGTAAAACAATTTTGCCTTTTGTGAATTTTTTTGGGGGAAAACTTTATCTGCAAAAGTACGTAAAGACATTAAGTGTGCTGTCCGCAGAACTGAAAATTGGCTTTTTCGGGACAAATGTGCTTCAAGAACTTTCCGACCCCGGGGAAATCGTAGAATGCATTTTGCCTGTTTCTAATGTTAATATTTTGGGGTTAGTTTAATCTTTTCAACCCTTTTTAAATCTAATTAGTAATTACCGTTTCTTTTAAACCCCCTCCTCCTCTCCCCTACTCTCTCTTCTCCCCTCTTCCCCTCCTCTCTCTTCTCCTCTCTCTCTCTCCCCTCCCCCCTCTCTTCTCCCTCCTCTCCTCCTCTCCTCTCTGTCTCTTCTTTCTCGCCTGTTTCCGTCTGTCTGTCTGTTGCTGTCCCCTCTCTCTCTCTCCTCCTCTCTTTCCTTTTCCCTTCTCCTCTCTCCCTCCTCCTCTCTCTCCTCTCTTTTTCTTTTTTTTGTTCCCTTTAAAATAAAATTGATGATATAAAAAATTTTAACAAAGTTTTTCTGCTTTTTGGCTAAATCAACAATCACGACCGATGAAAAAAACTTTAAAAAACAAAATAACTAGCCCAAATAGTAATAATAATAACTAACTAAAACTAAAAAAAAAAAACTAACTAACTAACTAACTAACAAAAAACTTTAAATTTAAATTAAATTAATTACTAAATAACTGACTAAAAGACTAAATAACTAACTAAAAAACTTACAACAACAACTAAATAAATAAAAACTAAACAATAAATAACAACTAACTAACTAACAACTAATTAACATTTCAAAGAAGTTCCAGCCCTGTCTTCGTCAACAAAACCACACACAAGCCACTGCCCCTCGATAGACTTCCCAACCACTCACCC
>CM031600.1:21275125-21277625 GCA_018398815.1 Conus ventricosus | reverse complement strand
ATTCACTATCTAAAACAATATGCACTCACTCTGTCCCTTCCCCATCCCCTATTCCCCGCACTCTTCTGCAAAAAAAAAAAAACAAAATGATGCTGGGGTAATGGCTTTGTGAGAGATATCCAACTAGCAGCTGGACCGGCCTGATCAGAAGCCAGACTGTTTTCAGTGCAGAAGCCGCTAGGGAGACAACTCTCTGAGAGTTGACCGATTATGAGCCAGGCTTAATCGATTAGAAGTGAGATTATTTGAAGTCTTAACAAAACAAACAAACAAACAAACAAAACAAAACAAAAAACCGGAACAAACAAAAAAGAAACATCACGACGTTCTGGAGGCTGTTAATGATCGACTCTGCCGATTACAAGCCAGTCCGTTCACACGATTACAAGCCAGTCCGTTCACAACCTAAAATAATGAGAGTGATGGCCAAATAAGGATTATCCAGCTGAAAGTTTAAGACTCCCTTGATAAAACATTTTCTTTCTTTCTTTCTGCGTGCGCAGGCTGATACTCCTGCGGACACTGCCTGATAGACAGGCAGCGGAGTTTTGTGTGTGTGACCGTTTTTTTATCCCGCCATTAAGGCAGCCATACTCCATCTTCGGGGAAGGTGCATGCTATGTGTAACGTGTCATCCACACCAACGGCCAAACTGGCCTTCTCTTCCGAAAGTTTAGTGATGGGATTTTACGTGTGTGCAAGATGTTGTGCGTGCGTTCACACACGGAACCTCGGTTTATAGTCTCATTCGAAGGACTGTATGGGGAATGGAGTCAGAACCAATGTCAACTCCGAGGGAAAAATCCCCCTGTAGCGAAATTCGAACCCGCAACCCCAGGATCACGAGTTCGGCGCTCTACCAACTGAGCTATTCCGGCCCCCGATAAAACATTGAGAAGATTGCTTTCCAAGGATTATCCACCTACAAGCCAGACTCACCTGGCTAGAATTTGAGGGTGATGGTTGTCTACAGGTTATCATTGTAGAATCCACACTGGCTAGATGTTAGACTACTTTCACATCTACCACACACTCCCCATACACCATCATCCCCACTAAAGACAAACAGCTCCCTGATGACCATGGAAAATGGTATGTAAAACACGGTGATGCTGGAATTACGATGTTGAAATTTCCAGTGGTCCAGGGAGTCCTGAATGAAGCTGCTGATCTGCTCGGGACAACCTGTAGGGAAAGGGATCTATCAGGCTCTAATACATTCCAGCCGCATGCTTGCTGCTACTGTCGAAGTCAGCAACGGCATCTATTGATCTCTTCGTTGCATTTCGTTTCTTTGATTCCTTCATTCATTTGTATTAAAAATATTTTTCCAAACACTTAGCTCAAGACATTTCCTAGGGCTACGTAGTACAGTCAGTCTAACCGCACGCATTCTGTTAAAAACTGCTCTGAAAAGCAGGACATCAAAGCTGCGTTGACGACATAATTCGACATAATTATATCTCCTTACATTCATGTTAAATTTCATCGAAACAGGTCAAGGTAGATGAAATAATCAAGTCTAAGGTATTACAAAACAGTTAAGAAAATCAATGCACTTCGGTGACCGCCTCGCTTAGAGTTCAAGGGGCATGAGATGAAATCACCGCAGGCCTGTCACCACACTGAAGTGTCTCTGTAATTGTTCGGTTAGTCGCGTATGCTGGCGTGACGGAATAATGAAGCTTGGCATAATTATAAAACAATGATGCTATAAACGTTGACACGGTGGACTTTGTCGCGATGAACATGGGGGCAATTTTGTTTTTTTTTTATTAATGAAAAATGATGCGCAGAGACACCTTTGTATATAGCCAAAAAAAAGTTAACAAAAAAAAAAAAAGAAAAAAAAAAAGAAAGAAAGAAAAGAAAAGAAACCGCAATCCCCAGCATTTACTGCCGCGTGGTCGGAGATAACAATTTGTGCCTCTACATCAGACAGTGTCGACGGCGACAAGTCGTGCAGTACCAGAATCTCATGGGGGACAAAGGTAATAACATTGCATAGAGTGGGTTTCTCTAATTTTGTGTTCAGAAATCTGGATAATACCGGACACAGATTGAAATTTTCTCTCTCTCTCTCTCCTCTCACTCTCCTCTCTCCTCTCTCTCTCTCTCTCTCTCTCTCTCTCTCTGTATGTTCTCTCTCTGTCTCTCTCTCTCTCTCTGTATGTTTCTCTATCTCACCCCCCCATCTCTCTTTCTCTCCCCTCTCTCTCTCCTCTCATCTCTCCCCTCTCTCTCCTCCTCTCTCCTCTCTCTTAGGTGTTTGTTTCATTCCATTCCCGTTGAAAGTAATTATCGCTTCGAAATTGATACTTCAAATATGCTTTGAATTGTGTATGATTAAATTAAGTTTTGTTTAGCCAAAATGAAAAGAACCTTTCCTCTGCTTTGAACTGCAAACAAACTAAACTATGCTCAAAAGCGAGACATGGCAAAAGGAGGTGATATAAAGACATCAGATGGGGCTTTCCCTTTCATCTGATAAAGACTTGTC
>CM031600.1:21250125-21265125 GCA_018398815.1 Conus ventricosus | reverse complement strand
CCATGTTACCCTGCATTTCATGTTGGTACAGATATAAAGGTTTAACGCATCATTTTCATCACAAGAAACATATGTGGTGTCTTGAACGGCTAAACGGGTAAAACACTTCGTCTTGATTCGATAAATTAGATTTTGTTGCAAGTATACGTCACTGTGAACATATGATGTTTAAGGCTTATGGCAAAAGTTTACTAATCATGTGTAAGGCTCTGGGTTTACATGTTTTGAGTGGCATATGTCCTGATAATGCCAATTTTTGTTTTGCCTTTATCAGTGAAGCTGGCAATAGTGTGAGCAATTATTTTGCTTGCATCTTGTGACCTGCTTAATTTTTATACAGTGTTCCTGTAATCTGCATATATAAGAACGGGAAAAAAATCAGATCACATGTCTCGGATTTCTATGTGAATACTTTGGATTCAAATAATTGTAGAAACTGCAATCAAGAAGAGAAAAGGGGTAACCCACATATTCCTTTGGAATTATGATCGCACCTTGGATTTTGCAAGTATGATGCACTGAGATGACGCAAGATTACAGTTGTTGCATAGCGTTGATTTAATAGACATGAATAGCAACAGATTGGCTTTAGCCATAACCATAATCATTTAGAGGAAGTGGCAGCATATCTGAACTACAATATAATAATAATAATGATTATTATTATTATTATGGTATTCATAAGGCGCAAAATCATGATGAAATCAACTCTAAGCGCACGAATGTAAGCACACACACACACACACACACACACACACACACACACACACACACACACACACACACACACACACACACACTTCAAGACGTGTTGTATGGCTAAACAAAACTGTCAAAAGAGAGAGGGAAAATGGGAAAAAAAGAGTTATGTACAAATATTTACATCTCGGGTTCCCACACCGAGTGGGTACAGACTGCAGTGGGAGTAGTAGGGATCGTAGAGAGGACTGTTAGGAAGCAGAAAAGAGGTGAGTTTTAAAATAACAGTCTTAAAAAGAAGAGAAAGTAGGCAGCTGACGGACAGAGAGTGGAAGTGTGTTCCAAGAGAGTGGGCCAGAAACAGAGAAGGCACGTGGGCCAAAGGTACTGAGCTTGGTACGTGGAACCCGGAAAGTGAGAGGATCAGAGAAGAGTGGAGGTGTGTAGATATTGAACAGCTTCATCAGGTCGGGATGAATAAACTCAGATTTAGTGTTTCAGACATTGCTGTGCATCACAAGGAAAGTCTTGTCCATAAAGAAAGGAACTGATGTCCATTGTGTTAATCTGGAAGGGAAGATGAACATAATTCTTTAGTCGAATGCTATTTGTTGGCAGATCTACGACAACGATTTCTACTTATGTAGAGGTATTCTTGGCGTCCAGCACTTGTTTCTTTATATATATTAGTCTGTCTTTTGTCAACAAGAAGGGAACATGTTGAACATTATATCGCATAGTAACTGTGCAATTCATTCAAAAGGAGAGTGATTTGACACAGGTAAATACATCAACTGTGGATTTATTACATTTACACGGATACGATTATCTTCTTTTTTTTAATATAATGTTTGTTGCTCACTCCCTTCAGAAGAAGATGCAGCATTTCTCTGTAACAAATTATTATTATTGCGATTGTTATCGTTATCGTTATCGTTAGCATTCTCTCTCTCTCTCCTCTCTCTCTCTCTCTCTCTCCTCTCTCTCTCTCTCCTCTCTCTCTCTCTCTCTCTCTCTCTCTCTCTCTCTCTCTCTCTCTTGAGTTTGCAGAAAAGCTGCAGGCCCCGATGGTATATTTTGGAGAATTATATAAAAATGCTGGAAACGCCGTAATTGATTTCTTCGTCAGATTTTTTAATGCACTTTTTGACAAAGGGGTATTTCCTGAAAACTGGACAGAATCAATTATACTGCCTTTATTTAAGAAAGGTGAAGTCAATAATCCAAACAATTATAGGGCATATCACTTTGTGATATAAGTAGTAAGTTATATAGCTCTATAATTAACTGTAGATTGCAAGAATGGGTTGAACATAATAATAGTACAGGTAGTGGCAAGCGGGTTTTAAGAAAGGTTATTCAACTATCGATCAAATGTTACACTTTTGGCAATTATACAGAAACAGTTTTCATGGAATCGCAAATTGTACGTAGCCTTATTGACTTCGAAGAGGCATTCGATTCAGTGTCTGGAAAACTGCTTTGGCCAATACTTCAAAAGAATGGGATAAAGGGTAAGATGCATCGTTGTATTAAGAGCATGTATGTTTGTGTGAAAGCAAAGGTCAAGTATGGTTGAAATTTTACAAATTACATAGTTTGTACAAAAGGTGTTAAGCAAGGAGATGCGTGTAGGCCTGTTTTGTTTTCCTGATTTATTAACGAATTGGCACAAGAAATAATAGAGAAGGAAAGGCATGGAGCAACCCTGTCTCCAGATGAAGCTGAATTATTTATTTTGCTATTGGCAGATGATATAGCTTTGTTGTCAGAAACCCCAGTGGCCTTCAGACCCATTGAACAATTTGTGTAATGCGGCATCAAGACTTCATCTTAAGGTAAATATGAAAAAGAGCAAAATCGTTGTATTTCGAAAAGGGGGGTTCCTTGCAGCAAGAGAGAGATGGTCTTTTAATGGGGACCAAATGGCTGTTGTTAATTGTTATAAATATCTTGGTATTTATTTTTCAACACGGCTTAGTTTTGTAGCTGCTTGTACAGATCTTGCAAGCAGGGGAAGAAATGCTCTTCTATGCGTTCTGCAAAGATTGTACGTACTTAAGAATAATTCACTTAAAGTATTGTTAAAGATATTTGATACTCGGTGCAACCCATCGCTCTCATGGTGCTGAAATGTTGGGATTGGATGCTGCTGCTGTCCATATTGAAAAAGTTCATTTGTATGCTCTAAAAAAAATTAGGCGTCCACGTTAAAAACACCTAATGATTTAGTTTATTGGAGATACTGGACGTCATCCTATTTATTATGAATTCACGTGTGCAGTGTATCAGAATATTGGCTGAAGATATCACGGATGAATGATAATAGGTTACCATTGAAGGCTTACAAAATGTTATTCTGGTTAGATACACGTGGTAAATCCACGTAGGCGTCAGGTGTTCGTAAGATACTATTTCAAAATGTTTTTGGATTTGTATGGCTGAACCAGGGTGTGGAAAATGTGAAATGTTTTTTTGCAAGTATTTTGTCAAAGACTTATTGATAACAGATGGCAAAACTGACATGCACATATTCAGGAAAGTGTTAGGTTTTCATGTACAGAACATTTAATCGTTTAATAATTGTGAAACGTATCTTTCACTCGATATTGACAGACATATTAAGAATTACATGACAAAGTTCAGATTTGGGGTTTCAGATATAGCAGTGCATCGTAAAAGGCAAATTGGAGTTCAGGATGGCAGTTTTATATGCCCACTATGTCAAAAGGTAAACGATGACGAACTACACTTTTTGTTCCTCTGCCCTGCTCTCAGTGATCTACGGCAGAAATTTATTCCATCTGAATATTGTGCAAACCCATGTCAGTTCCGTATGAGTCTACTAATGACGAACAGAAATCAAAGTATTGTGAGAAATTTGTGCATATATTTGTATAGAGCCTTAAGAGGCGATCTGTTGTGCTCAGCTAATAAATGTAGTGTTATGTCGATGTTATATGAATTTGCCAAGTCGACGTTAGTATCTGAGTCAGTAGATTGTACTTCGTGCACTTGTGCAACAGATTGTACTCCACGCATTTATGTTTTATGTATCATTTTTATGCATTATTTTGTAGCTGTTGTTGTAATCACCATGTAAGGTATTGAAAGTAATCCCCCTTCAGAAGGGGCTGTGGCCTATCTGATTAAATTTCATTTCATTTCATTTCTCTCTCTCTCTCTCTCTCTCCTCTCTCTCTTCTCTCTCTCATCTCTTCTCTCTCTTCTCTCTCTCTCATCTCCTCTCTCTCTCTCTCTCTCTCGCTCTCTCTGCCAAAATTAATGCTTTTTCGTGAAACCGACATTGGAGGTGCTCGACAGTGGGTTTTTTTTTCAGGTGAGTAGACAAAATTGCGAAAGGACTTCCATGTTCCTAATTCTTTCTCCATTAAACAGGCAATCGACCAGCCTTTCTTTTGTTTTTCTTGTTCCTCTTTTTCCTCCTTTCCTCATTCTTCTTTTCCTTTTTTGATCAGGTCTGCTCCTTGTTTATTTTTTGTTTTCCATTCTTTCAGCAATTGTTGTCTATCATTATTCCCCCCTTTCATTGTGGCTTCTTCTATTCCCGCAGTCTTTGAACTGCTTTTCTTCTTTGTGTTTCTTTTTGTGCTCTCATTGTTTTCATTTTCTGTACGTTATTGATATTTTCTTGTGGATATTTGCTATTCAGTGTCTTTTTTGTTATATGTTCTAGGTCATTCCCTCTCTCTCTCTTCTCTCTCTCTCTCTCTCTTCTCTCTCTCTCTCTCTCCTTCCTCCTCTCTCTCTCTGTCTGTCTGTCTCTTTCTGTATGTATGTGTATATATAATATATATATATATATATATATATATATATATACATACATATATATGCATATATATATATTACATACATATATATGCATATATTATATATATATATTATATATATATATATTATATATATATATATATATACATATATATGTAGAGAAAAATAATGAGGAGAAAAAACAACACAGAGACTGTTGAAAGTCCAAATTTTCGGGGTTTTATTCCCCTTCCTCAGGGTTAGCCTGTCTTTCAATGTAAACAGATATTCCAAAGGGAAATGCGTAATGATGAAACATGACGTAAAAAAGGAATATGATGTAATAAAGAAAAACCAGATGACGTAACGTTTTGTTTCTATTGCTTACTTATTCTACTCCTTGTGGTTAGGGTTTGGAGGCATCGGAAGCTGCACAGAGTGAGCCTGACTGATTGGGTCCTGTGCATGTGTGAGGAGGGGGGAAGTGAAAAAAAACCCAAACCCCCCCCCAAAAAAAAAAAACCCACCCCCCTCATCCTTCCATCGCTGTTTCATCCATCCCTTCCTCTTTTTGTGTCTAGAATTGTGCAACGAGACAGAGCACCACACAGCAGAGGGTCCATCCGAGATAGTTCATGATCAGAAACATCTCTTTTTTACCACATTGATATGGCAGAGCGTTCACAGTCCTGTCTAAGAATGTTCATGTTGTTCTCTCCCTCATCCACACACCCACTTACACACTCACCCACACACATACTCATACCCACACACCACACCCACACACTCACACATAACCACACACACACACACACATACACACACACACACACACACACACACACACACACACACACACACACACACACACACACACACACACACACACACACACACAGATGCGCACATACATGGTGTCATGACATTCATTAATGCCCCATGTATCCCCGTCAGCCATGTACACCCACAGGGAATTATTATCTACTCCAAAGTGTTGAGTCCAAGTGGATGTATTGTCTGGAGTTTCTGTTGCCAGAAGCGTTCTCGTGCTAGTCTGGCTTCTTCTGTGCGGAGGTGTACACGCTCAATGATGATACATTTCACATTGTCCTGTGTGTGGCTAATCTCATGGAAGTGGCGTGTGAGCCAGGTCACTTTCGGCTCCTTGTTTCTGGCGATGTCTGATCTATGTTGATACAACCTTTCCTTCATGGAGTTCTGGGTCTGCCCCACGTATTGTGCATGCTCACAGTTATTGCAGTACAACAGGTAGACAATGTTAATACTGTCACAGGTCACCCTTTGGCGTAGTTTGAAGCATTCCCTGTCCTCGAGCTTGTGAAAGTTGAGGTCTCGATCATGTGGTGTCTGCATGATGCGCACAAGTACCTAGGCTTTTGGCATTTGAAGCAACCTGGAGCCTTGTCCCAAGGCGCTGGCAAGGCAGATGGCATGAGCAGGGTCCTGAGAGAACGACACTTCCTCTCAGCAAGGATCGGTGGGGCTGGCATTGCCTGCTTCATTCGCTCACTTCTGTGTAGGCTTGGTTGTAGGTCTTTCAGCCAGGACCGCAGTGGGGGTTCATGGGGTTGTAGGTCACCACTATTGGTGGTCTGCTGTGGTGAACCTTCTTCCGGTAGGTTAATGTCTGCTGTCGAGGAATCCTACTAGCTCTGTTCCTTGCTTCTCTGATCAGTGTTTTGTTGTATCCCCTCTGGAGGAACTGGGTCTCCATGGTTTGACACTGACTGTGGAAAGATGAAGTGTCTGAACAAAGGCGCCGTAAACGCAGAAACTGTGCAAATGGGATGTCTCTGTAACATGACGTGGGTGGCATGAGGTCATGTACAGATAAGCATGGGCATCAGTTGGTTTTGTGAAGACGTCCGACTGTAAGTAGCCACTGGTTAGACTGATCTTCATATCCAAAAAGGGGATGCTAGTCTCCTCGATTTGCACAGTGAATTTGATGGTCTTGTGGAAACCGTTCAGGTAGTTGGTAAAAACAGCAAGTCCGTCATCCGTTCCTGTCCAGAGAAGGAATATGTCATCAATAAACCTCCTCCAGAGTGTTGAAGGGACAGGAACAGGACTTTGGGTCAGCAGCTGTGTTTCCAGTCGGCCCATGAAGAGACAAGCTATGGTCGGGGCCATGGGAGTTCCCATAGCAGTTCCAAAGATCTGTAGAAAGAACTCCCCGTCAAAATGCAGCACATTGTTTTCAAGCACGTGAGTCATGGTGTGGAGAACAGTGTCAGTGGGGGGTGTATCGCCATGCTTGGGTCCTTCCAAATAGTGAGCCACAGCCTCCTTGATCTCATCATGTGGAATATTGTTATACAGTCCCACGACGTCAATGGTGACAAGACGGGTGTTATTAGGGAAAGGACCCAGTTGTCTGTTCCATGTTTCTAACTGTCGAAGCATGTCAGTTGTATCTTGAATATAACTTGGTAGATTCTTGTTGTAAGGTTGTAACCAGTTGTCTACAATCTTTGACAGGTTTTCTGTGGGACCATTTACACCGAGACTATTGGTCTACCAGGTGGATTTGTCAAGGTTTTATGTATTTTGGGTAGCATGTGGAATTCATGGCAACGGGTGGTGCGGGGGTCTACTTCTGCCCAGCGCAGTGTATTTTGATCAATGTATCCATTTTCGAAGAGGGTTTGGGCCAAGCTGTTGGATTCTTTGGCAATCTTGGTAGTGGGATTTTTCTTCAACTTCTCATAATGTTGAGTGTTATAGAGTTGACGATGGGATTCTTTCACATAGTCTTCCATGTTCTGTACCACTACAGCACCCCCTTTGTCTGCTGTACTGATCCTGATGGTTCGGGTCATGACAAGTGGCCTCAGTTCACCCATGGATTTACGAAGGTTTGGGGTTAGATTGTCTCTCGGTTTCTTTTCCACTTTGTACTGTGAGGCACGTGTCTGGAGTTCACTGCAGTAGCTGTCCAATGCTTGGTCTCTGCCTGTCGCAGGCATATAGCCTGTGGGTTTGTAAAACTTTGGAGCTGGTGTTGCATCTTTTTCTGGGTCGAAATGCAGCTCCTTTAGTCGGACATGTCTGATCCCTTCGTTTACATCTTTGACCAGTTGTTCATGGTCAAGTGTCCTTGGGGAGGAGCAAAATTTATGTCCAGAGACAGTAATTGTTGTTGGTCATGAGTGAGTATTTTGCTTGACAAGTTCACCACAATATTCTTGACCATGGCTGTTTCTGGCTGTCTATTAGAAATCTCTATCTTTTTGCGTTTGAAGCGCCTGTTGCGTTTCTTTTTTCCTCTATGGTCTGAGTACCCCAAATGCTGTGAGGTGGTGCTTTCTGTCTTCGTTTTCTTTCCAAAGTGGCCCGAAGACTTTGAAGCTTTTTTCTCTTTTTCTTTTGTAGTCTATCTTTTAATCTTTTATATTCCCTTTGGTGGTCTCGTAGGATATTTTCAAACACAATATAATTAGTTGTCTGGAAAATGAAATAGAGTTTCTCATTAATTGCTGCCTCCTCCTTTTTCAATAGAACCAAATACGCCTCTCTACATTGATATAAAATGTCAAGGCTTACTCCCTGTAGTGAGTCTGTAACATATTTCTGAAGAAAATTCATTTTTAGGTAAGGCATCAAGCCCAAAACCTGTACGCATTCCTTAGGAACTAGTTTATGTTGAAGACAATAGGTCTGAAAGTTCACATGCGAACTATACCTTGCGGCTTTGCCCTCACCCTGCGCAGTTCTCGTAGTTGTTGCTGCAGGTCATCAGTGATTATTCTGTCGGATCCAGAGGATGCAGTAGAGATCATATTATTGCAGTGCACAAAGAACGTCAGTATATAACTGTTTTGAGGAAGATATTCATGCTCTGTGGATCAAGCTAAACCTGATACAGTTTTTCCCCCAGTGCTATTCATACAGAGAAAAATAATGAGGAGAAAAAAACAACACAGAGACTGTTGAAAGTCCAAATTTTCGGGGTTTTATTCCCCTTCCTCAGGGTTAGCCTGTCTTTCAAATGTAAACAGATATTCCAAAGGGAAATGCGTAATGATGAAACATGACGTAAAAAAGGAATATGATGTAATAAAGAAAAACCAGATGACGTAACGTTTTGTTTCTATTGCTTACTTATTCTACTCCTTGTGGTTAGGGTTTGGAGGCATCGGAAGCTGCACAGAGTGAGCCTGACTGATTGGGTCCTGTGCATGTGTGAGGAGGGGGGAAGTGAAAAAAAAAACCCCAAAAAAAACCCCAAAAAACCCACCCCCCTCATCCTTCCATCGCTGTTTCATCCATCCCTTCCTCTTTTTGTGTCTAGATTGTGCAACGAGACAGAGCACCACACAGCAGAGGGTCCATCCGAGATAGTTCATGATCAGAAACATCTCTTTTTTTACCACATTGATATGGCAGAGCGTTCACAGTCCTGTCTAAGAATGTTCATGTTGTTCTCTCCCTCATCCACACACCCACTTACACACTCACCCACACACATACTCATACCCACACACCACACTCACACACTCACACATAACCACACACACACACACACACACATACACACACACACACACACACACATACACACACACACACACACACACACACACACACACACACACACACATACACACACACACGCACACACACACACACACACACACACACACACACACACACACACACACACACACACACACACACCACACACACACACACACACAGATGCGCACATACATGGTGTCATGACATTCATTAATGCCCCATGTATCCCCGTCAGCCATGTACACCCACAGGGAATTATTATCTACTCCAAAGTGTTGAGTCCAAGTGGATGTATTGTCTGGAGTTTCTGTTGCCAGAAGCGTTCTCGTGCTAGTCTGGCTTCTTCTGTGCGGAGGTGTACACGCTCAATGATGATACATTTCACATTGTCCTGTGTGTGGCTAATCTCATGGAAGTGGCGTGTGAGCCAGGTCACTTTCGGCTCCTTGTTTCTGGCGATGTCTGATCTATGTTGATACAACCTTTCCTTCATGGAGTTCTGGGTCTGCCCCACGTATTGTGCATGCTCACAGTTATTGCAGTACAACAGGTAGACAATGTTAATACTGTCACAGGTCACCCTTTGGCGTAGTTTGAAGCATTCCCCTGTCCTCGAGCTTGTGAAAGTTGAGGTCTCGATCATGTGGTGTCTGCATGATGCGCACAAGTACCTAGGCTTTTGGCATTTGAAGCAACCTGGAGCCTTGTCCCAAGGCGCTGGCAAGGCAGATGGCATGAGCAGGGTCCTGAGAGAACGACACTTCCTCTCAGCAAGGATCGGTGGGGCTGGCATTGCCTGCTTCATTCGCTCACTTCTGTGTAGGCTTGGTTGTAGGTCTTTCAGCCAGGACCGCAGTGGGGGGTTCATGGGGTTGTAGGTCACCACTATTGGTGGTCTGCTGTGGTGAACCTTCTTCCGGTAGGTTAATGTCTGCTGTCGAGGAATCCTACTAGCTCTGTTCCTTGCTTCTCTGATCAGTGTTTTGTTGTATCCCCTCTGGAGGAACTGGGTCTCCATGGTTTGACACTGACTGTGGAAAGATGAAGTGTCTGAACAAAGGCGCCGTAAACGCAGAAACTGTGCAAATGGGATGTTCTCTGTAACATGACGTGGGTGGCATATAGATGTGTGTGTGTGTGTGTGTGTGTGTGTGTGTGTGTGTGTGTGTGTGTGTGTGTGTGTGTGTGTGTGTGTGTGTGTGTGTGTGTGTGCGTGCGTGCGTGTGTGTGTGTGTGTGTGTGTGTGTGTGTGTGTGTGTGTGTGTGTTCTTTTTCATGCATTTCTTACTCTTCCTTTGTTTGTTCTCTTTTCCTTAATTTTTTTTTATGCTTCTCTTTTTCTTCCATCTGTTTTTTTCTCTCCATATTTTATTAGTTTTCATTATTTTAGTGGGCCTAATTCTGTCTTTGTCTCTCTGTGCCTCTGTCTGTCTGTCTGTCTGTCTGCCTGTCTGTCTGTCTGTCTGTCTGTCTCTCTGTCTCTCTCTCTCTCTCTGTCTCTCTCTCTCTCTCTCTCTCTCTCTCTCTCTCTCTCTCTCTCTCTCTCTCTCCAGTGTGGCTGAGTGGTCATCCTTACTAAGGTCGTCTTCTACATATCCTTTTCTATGGATGTGTGTGTGTGTGTGTGTGTGTGTGTGTGTGTGTGTGTGTGTGTGTGTGTGTGTGTGTGTGTGTGTTGTCCTTCATTTAACGTCTATCCACTATTTGTGATATTAGACCCAAAAAAGTGAATGTGTACGGAAGTAATTGCGAGCGTGCACATAATGTGTGTATGTGTATATGTATGAGCGCGCGCGCGCGCGCGCGCGCGTGCGTGCGTGCGTGCGTGCGTGCGTGGGTGCGTGCGTGCGTGCGTGCGTGCGTGCGTGCGTGCGTGCGTGCGTGCGTGCGTGCGTGTGTGTGTGTGTGTGTGTGTGTGTGTGTGTGTGTGTGTGTGTGTGTGTGTGCGCGTCTGTGTGTGTGAGTATGTGTGTCTGTGTGTGTGAGTGAGAGAATTATGGATGTGTAAGTGTATGAATATCTTTACACAAGTCATAAGAGAACATTAACATGAAACAAAATACTTATAACCAACAACTAACTAATCAGTTAAAGTCAAAACGGATGACAGTATTAAAGAAAAAAACAAACAAACAAAACAAACAAACAAGCAAAATTCTTCGCTTCCTCTCCCCTCCCCGCCCATTTTATCCACCCCACCCCCTTTCTTTCTTATCCCCCGCAAATAAAGTTAATAATGAAAATTATAAGTATTTTCCAATAGAGGTGCGTTCTAAGTGTGCAAAGAATTCGTACATTAAAGCTGGTGACTGAAAAATGGCCTGCACAGTATTTTGCTTCAATACTGGAATGATTGTTTTCATATCATTGCATGAAACAATATGAACTGGAGTAATTTTGTTTCCACATACGCAAACTACGTTTTTTACATATTTTGTTTTAAATGCATTAAGTTTCCACCTGTGCATTAATGAGAGTAATTTTCTATTAAGATCAAAATTCTCTTTGATTCTTTTAATATCAAACCGTTCTTTATAGACGTGATCTACTATGCTATATTCAAAAGCTTTCCAGATATGCGACTTAACCAAGTTACACTGTTCATGTACTGATAAGGGGAAATCAAACGGTTCTGAATCAAAACTATTTTTGGCTCCACGTTTAGCTGCCCTGCTTACTTTTTCATTATAATGAAAAGAACAATGTGAAGGAATCCAACAAAAAGCTACATGGATCCGGACAGTGTTGTGTCTCCAGAGATGTACTGCTTTGACCTACAGGACCATGCCGTGTCTTCTACAGTCCTTTCATTCCATGTGGGAACGATTCTGGGCTGTGTAGGTTTCGTTGACGGAGAAGCGGGCCAAAGTTAAAGCTGCCATGTTCTTCCCTGTCCGGAGGCCGGGGTCCTGTGCAGACGGTGTCTCCCTGGGTTTGGTGTTATACCTCCTTTATTTCGGATATTTAGTTCATCAATAAGGTGACCTTGAACTAAACCCTGGACCAGCAACCGGCCCCAAGTCTTTTTTTTTTTTTTCATCCTTTAAAAAATGGCAGTGATGCTCAGGACAACTGTTTTCCCTGTTTTCGCTGTTTTTCTTCAGTATCACTTTTCGACACTAGCATGCTCCCATAGCTGAATCGTCCCAACACAGATCTGGACATCATTCTACCGATGGAAGGAAATTAATGTAATCATATGGAATACTGACACCCATGAAACATGAAATTCAGTTAAATTCACGCAATGACAGGGAGCTTTTTTTTTGGTACTCCAACCTCATTATTTTTCCCAAACTTTTTTTTCAAGTTCTTTCATTTGCTTTTGCTTTTTTCTGTTTGGTGGGTCCTCCTCTCCCCCCCCCCCCCCCCCCCCCTCCCCCCAGCTGCAAATCTGATGGAATGCGACAGCCCTGACGGACCCGTGGTGGTGGTACTGCACGTTGTGACAGTGTGAAGAACCCAAGACCTGCTCTTGAGGAGACATCAGCCCACGTATCTGACCCTACTCTGAAGGACATACTGACAGCGCTAAATAGCGAGTTTGACAAACTGTGTGATGACATGACACAGATCAAGAATGTTTTCGTAATTTCCAATCAGATTTCATGTGACTTTAAGCTAGAACGTTCTGATCTGAAAAAGAAAAAGGAGTCTTTAAAAAAAAAGATAACATGAGATATTGAACGAAATGATTGAAGCTTAAGGCCAGAAAGTTGACGATTTTGATGGTAGGTCAAAACGTAACAACATAATAATTCACAGAATCCCTCGTTCTGACCATGATCTTGGCAAGACTTTGAGGATCGCACAAAGGAAACCGTCACGGAGACACTGGAGTTATCTGGTGGCTTCTAGTTTCACCGTGTTCACCGTGTCAGTTTTAAGCCTGGAGTTATCTGGTGGCTTCTAGTTTCACCGTGTTCACCGTGTCAGTTTTAAGCCTGGAGTTATCTGGTGGCTTCTAGTTTCACCGTGTTCACCGTGTCAGTTTTAAGCCTGGAGTTATCTGGTGGCTTCTAGTTTCACCGTGTTCACCGTGTCAGTTTTAAGCCTGGAGTTATCTGGTGGCTTCTAGTTTCACCGTGTTCACCGTGTCAGTTTTAAGCCTGGAGTTATCTGGTGGCTTCTAGTTTCACCGTGTTCACCGTGTCAGTTTTAAGCCTGGAGTTATCTGGTGGCTTCTAGTTTCACCGTGTTCACCGTGTCAGTTTTAAGCCTGGAGTTATCTGGTGGCTTCTAGTTTCACCGTGTTCACCGTGTCAGTTTTAAGCCTGGAGTTATCTGGTGGCTTCTAGTTTCACCGTGTTCACCGTGTCAGTTTTAAGCCTGGAGTTATCTGGTGGCTTCTAGTTTCACCGTGTTCACCGTTTCAGTTTTAAGCCTGAATCACCAATTATTGCCTGTTTTATCTTTTTCAAATTAAAGAGAAAATGGAAAAATCACTTCGTTTAAAATCGAAGTTGAGAGGCAGCGGAATATTTGTAAGCGAAGATTATTCCTTGAGCGTGATGGAGATCGGAAAAAAAGAAACCCTTGTGACACATTATGATATCGGCAAAAATCTAGAGCGAGAAAGTGTCAATGACTTGTGCTCATCTTGTCATCGAAGGGAAGAAAATCGATCTCGATAGCAAAGACAGGCTTGTTCAAACAAAACAGAGGTTATGCCGGCCCTGTAGCACAAAATTGTCCCACCACCGTAAATTAAGTGATGCAAAACTCACCTTTCACCGTCCGTATATCGCTCGCTTTACCCATTTACATTCACGTGCGTTAAAGCTGGTCGGATGTGTGAACAGTGTGGACATGAAGTCAGATGGCAAATAGAAATCCGGGCTGGATGACCATCATGTGTATAACAGCCAAATGCAAAAAGAGCACGGAAATCAAAAGTCAGATTCGGAAAGATCTATGTCGGTTGATGTAAATATGATTGTAAATGCTATAGATATACATGTGTGTTCTGAAAAGAAAAGAAAAGAAAAACAACAACTTTGTAATGACAAAGATGACTTCGTTGTAAACATTCATAGAAACATTTTAACTTGTGATATTGATGTACACCATATGCTTTTCTCTCCAGTGAGTTTTCATACAATACACTCAATGGACTGCTGTGTCCGGAAGTGAGGGTGGGGGCTATGAAAGGAAGGGTGGTGTGCGGAGTGTGATGGTGATGGTGCGGATGGTGTGACCTGTTTTCCAAATGTGATTACGAGCGGTGGCGTTGTTCATATACGTCTTAATGAAAAGTCAGACAGTTTCTGGATTCACATGGATTTGCTTTTGTCTGGAACAATCAATGTTTTTCTATGTCTTCCACTTTTACATTTGAATGTTTCAAACAAAGACTGGTTGATTGCAGGACTGGCACTGCCACAAGCATGACAGCCATGAATGTGTACAAGATAGACGTTTTCAAGCATCCTGCATGAAAGAAATTTGCGTTAATATGAAAAGGAACCGTTACATAGAAAGTGCTTTAATTAATTTTTGAGTTTGGCTGTTTTAACATTGTTTGTCGCCGGTTTAGATATGAGCTGGTTTGGCGACCGTATAATTTGGTTAAAGAAACATAAATGAATTGTGTTGTTGTTGTTGTTCATACCCAGGGGGTATTAGAAAAACACTCATTAAGCCACAGTATTACAAAAGCCCATGTGATTTGGAATTGACTTCGTTCTTGGCATCAAAACAGGAAAATATAATCTAATCAATATATAACCGATCTAATATAAAATGTTTACAGGTCTAAGAAAATACTACATAATGTAACGTCTAGTATGTCTATATAAAGAACATTTCATTGTGCCAGTAGTTTCTAACATGCCAATCGCTTTCTCTGGCGATATATTTTTGTATTACCAGCTGCATCATGTATTGTTAATATGTTTTCTGCATGTGTAGTCCTTCAGTCAGGTGCCTTTGCTTATACTGATTAAACGTTGCTTTCCCATTCTCTGTCTGTCTGTCTGTCTCTCT
>CM031600.1:21237625-21240125 GCA_018398815.1 Conus ventricosus | reverse complement strand
TGTCCTTTTTCATGATGTTGTCCATCTACTATCTCTGTTCATTCTGTCCTTTTCATGATGTTGTCCAGTCTACTATCTCTGTTCATTCTGTCCTCATTTCTGATGTTGTCCAGTCTACTATCTCTGTTCATTCGTCCTTATTTCTGATTTGTCCCATCTACTATCTCGTTCATTCTGTCCTCATTTCTAAAGTTGCCCCAGTCTACTATCTCTGTTCATTCTGTCCTTATTTCTGATGTTGTCCAGTCTACTATCTCTGTTCATTCGTCCTTATTTCTGATGTTGTCCATCTACTATCTCTGTTCATTCTGTCCTTATTTCTGATGTTGTCCAGTCTACTCTCTCTGTTCATTCTGTCCTTTTTTCAGATGTTGTCCAGTTTACTATCTCTGTTCATTCTGTCCTTATTTCGATGTTGTCCAGTCAACTATCTCTGTTCATTCTGCCCCTTATTTCTGATGTTGTCCAGTCTACTATCTCTGTTCATTCTGCCCTTTTATTTCTGATGTTGTCCAGCTACTCTCTCTGTTCATTCTGTCCTTATTTCTGATGTCCAGTCTACTATCTCTGTTCATTCTTCCTTATTTCTGATGTTGTCCAGTCTACTATCCTGTAAATTCTGTCCTTATTTCTGATGTTGTCCATCTACTATCTCTGTTCATTCTGTCCTTATTTCTGATGTTGTCCAGTCTACTATCTCTGTTCATTCTGTCCTTATTTCTGATGTTGTCCAGTCTACTATCTCTGTTCATTCTGTCCTTATTTCTGATGTTGTCCAGTCTACTATCCTGTTCATTCTGTCCTCATTTCTGATGTTGTCCAGTCTACTATCTCTGTTCATTCTCCATATTTCTGATGTTGTCCAGTCTACTATCTCTGTTCATTCTGTCCTTATTTCTGATGTTGTCCAGTCTACTATCTCTGTTCATTCTGTCCTTATTTCTGATGTTGTCCAGTCTATCTCTCTCTGTTCATTCTGTCCTTATTTCTGAGTTGTCCAGTCTACTATCTCTGTTCATTCTGTCCTTATTTCTGATGTTGTCCAGTTCTGCTATCTCTGTTCATTCTGTCCTTATTCTGATGTTGTCCAGTCTACTATCTCTGTTCATTCTGTCCTTATTTCTGATGTTGTCCAGTCTACTATCTCTGTTCATTCTGTCTTTTTTTCTGATGTTGTCCAGTCTACTATCTCTGTTTATTCTGTCCTTATTTCTGATGGTATCCAGTCTACTATCTCTGTTCATTCTGTCCTTATTTCTGATGTTGTCCAGTCTACATCTCTGTTCATTCTGTCCTTATTGCTGATTTTGTCCAGTCTACTATCTCGTTCTTTTGTCCTTATTTCTGATGTTGTCCAGTCTACTATCTCTTTTCATTCTGTCCTTAATTTCTGATGTTGTCCAGTCTACTCTCTCTGTTCATTCTGTCCTTATTTCTGATGTTGTCCATCACTATCTCTGTTCATTTTGTCCTTATTTCTGATGTTGTCCAGTCTATTATCTCTGTTCATTCTGTCCTTATTTCTGATGTTGTCCATCACTATCTCTGTTCATTCTGTCCCTTATTTCTGATGTTGTCCAGTCTACTCTCTCTGTTCATTCTGTCCTTATTCTGATGACTTTTACCTTGGGATTTTGAAGCTTAAGCCTGTTTTCCAAAATAAATGATAGAGCAAATCTGGGGAATGAATAAAAAAAGGCAATGACAGAACGAACGAATAAAAAGAATGAATAAATGTTTAAAGGGGAGACTCTCTCTCTCTCTCTCTCTCTCCCTCCTCTCTCTCCTCTCCTCTCTTCCACTCTCCCCTCTCTCTCTCCTCTCCTCTCTCCTCTCTCTCTCTCTTTGCGCACATGTGAAATGTGTGTGTGTGTGTGCATGCATACGACCCCGCGCGCGCGCGCGTGTGTGTGTGTTTTGTGTGTGTGTGTGTGTGTGTGTGTTGTGTGTGGGGTGGTGTGTGTGTGTGTGTGTGTGTGTGGGGTGGTGGCGCGCGCGCGCGCGCACGTGCATGTGCACGTGTGAGAGAGATAAACAGCTAGTAAGAGGAATGAGTAAGCAGGGACAGAGAGAGAGAGAGAGAGAGAGAGAGAGAGAGAGAGAGAGAGAGAGAGAGAGAGAGAAGAGAGAAGAGAGAGAGAGAGAGAGAGAGAGAGAGAGAGAGGAGAGAGAGAGATGATAGAAGGCAGGACGACGAATAGCGGGATGAAAACAGATACAGGGAAAAAAGTGGTCAACAAAGTGCATGTGAAAGTGGAAACAGATCTAATGTGGACATCTGAAAGTGCAAAACTTTTAGAATGACAGTCAGACAATCCCCCATTTAGACTGGGAAAGTATACCAAACGTCCTGGAGTTAATAAATCTTTCTTTTGATGTTGTCACAGTTGTTTTGTTGTTTCGTTGCTGTTGCTGTTTTATGGCAAAAAGAAGAACAGTATGATATACTAGAAATCTGAACATGGTAATATTTTTCATCAGAATGCTGTACGCATAACAA
>CM031600.1:21215356-21227856 GCA_018398815.1 Conus ventricosus | reverse complement strand
CCTGTGAGTGGTCTGCACTGATGTGTGTGTGTACTGTCTGTGCTTTTTACTATGGCCTGCTCTTTATCTGATACAGACAATGATCAAAATAAGCTTAAACCCACTCTGGATATCATTCAAAAAACATTTTCGTGTGGTATTGAAGAATTGGTGATTTGGAGAAATGTTCTCTTATTCCGTTACTCTGCTATTGTAAGTGAAGATATATCTTTCGAATGCTTTGACTATGACCAGTTTGGATCTATTTTGACTTTATCAACCGCAGTTGTGCCTGTGCCTCCTCCGCCCTCCTTAGCTAAATCCGTTTTCCGTGTTTTCTTTAAAGCGAAAAAGTCTGTGACTTTAACTCTTTATTTCACAGTACAGTCAAGTGGTACACTACTTTGTCAAGGCATCGATTGTCCAGAGTGGGATGCCAAAGAATGTGAAATTCTAAAACAATGTGTTTATAGTTATATGTGCGACCGAAACATTGACAAACTGTCTCGTGTGTTACTACAGACACCGGTGAGATTTTGTAGTGGAATGTCCGACAGTGTGTCTTTACTTACTTCATCAGTTGACCTTACTCAAATGTCTGCTTCACCGCAACTTACTCCTGATGCAGTATCGTCTCCTCCAAAATCACAGCTACTTGTGGAATCTACAAATGATAACCATGGACAAGACGGCATTATTTTGTTTCCCCCTACACCACCTCCTGCCCATCCTAATGTCAGTATGAAAAGTGATGCTAAAAAGAAAAAGACTTCACCGGTTGCAAAGCGGACTCGTCTTCAGTACAGACATTCTTCACACCGATCAGCCCACGACCGTTCTCCTCCCAGCCCTCTTCCCCAACTGAACCGACGAATAACTCAACTGGAACAGTCTGTCAACTCTTTGTCTACTTATTCCATTTTTGATGATGATGAATTTACTTCTGTGATTGAAAATGTGAAAACTGCCACTAAAAATGAACTGCGTATAAACTTTATCGATAAATTTAATTCCATATGTTCTAAAATTGACGATCTTAATTCTGTAATAACTAATTTGGATTCTGTTAACAGACAATTGATCAAAGACAACCACTCTATAAAATCACAACTAGGTTCTTTACAAAACGAAATAAAGAAAATCAGAACAAAACAGAATGTCTGTGCAACCACTGGCACTCAGACATCAGAAGACTACTGTCTGTCTCAGTCTTCCTCGAAGCAAAATGCCAGTTCACAAACCGACACACCTTGGTGTTGTTCAGAGACTAACGGTGTCAGTACACAGACTGAACTCCTTCCCAGCTGCCCAGTGCCGGACACATTGTCCCCAGTCAGTGACAGTGCTGAACAGTCCATCAAAGAAATCACAGCCCCTGATAATGATCCTTCACTAGGACTGAATCAGACTGACCGTGTACAATCCAAAGTCCAGGCTGAATCCAGTACTAGAATACCTGCTGACTGTGACAACAAAGAGAGTTCAAATTCCCTCTCCGTCTACCCTCCTGTCACAACAAAGATGATACAAATTTACATTACTCTGTCCAGACTTCCAACCTCTATTCTGTTCTTTCTAACTCTGACACTGAGACAGTGTCTGATTTCAAATCTCAGTACACAGCTGGTAAGCTGAAGGAAGATGTCCCAATGGCCAAGTCAAAGCCCCCTTCCCGCCCTTCTCCCATGGAAACTTTAGGTCACATGTCTGTTCCCAGCAGAGCGACAGTTTTACTGATAGGAGACTCCACTATTCATTTCATGGATCCAAAACGTTTAGCCCCAGACAAGAACGACTTTTTAAGATATGTGTTCCTGGTATGTCAATAAAAGATCTCCACGCATGGCTCCTTTCCGCACCAACATCCACATCCTTAAATGACCTCATAATCCATGTTGGTGTAAACTCTTGCCCGTCAGGTGTCGTATCCTTTGATACCTGGTCTGAACTCATCCTTACATGTTGTAAAACGTTTCCCAATGCTCACATTACTTTCAGCTCCATCCTGCCAGCTAAAGGGAAACACTCTTTCAATAATGCCATAATTCCGTCAAATAGCAACCTTAGAGATGCCTGCAATCGCCACAGAGTACGTTTCATTGATCATTTTCCCTGTTTTTATTCAGATCCAACTTTATACAGTGACACAATCCATCCCAGTGCGAGAGGCACTGCCAGACTCGCACAAAATCTGAAAACGCTGTGGCACAATCGTCCTCGTTCTGACAAGTACTATTCCATTGCTCCCTTCCCTAATCGGAAACGTTCTGCAGGCTATACGCAGCAAAGAAATACATCTGAACCCTGTCGTGAACCCTCTTACTATCAATTCAGATCAGATGCCTTTCCTCCAATTTCGTCATTAGATCATTTCCCCACTTTATCCCCAGAGCGTCCCCTACAGAAGGCGTTCTAGATTTATCAGCCTCCAAAAATCATACTCATACCTTCCCATCCTCGTCTAACGCACCTCATAGCGCTGTTTTTCATAGAAATCCTAACGTCCCTCCTGATAATCAACATCGTCTTAGCCCCTCACACCATGGAATAGATAATACATCAGCGCCCCTCTTTCACCCTATGCGGAGCACTTACTTCGGGCCGCTTCGCATCTGTTGTTTAATCAACAGTCAGTGCGTCATTATCCACCCCACAATGACTTTGACGTTCTTTGTCATTTTTATATTGACCACTATTTCAGTTATTAATGTTTGGTGCTTACATTTCCACGTGCAAACATATGCGAATATATGTTCATAAAAGTATGTGTTGAGCGCACGTGTACATGCATGTGTGTGTGTGTGTGTGTGTGTGTGTGGGTGTGTGTGTGTGTGTGTGGTGTGTGTGTGTGTGTGTGTGTGTGTGTGTTGTGTGTGTGTGTGTGTGGTGTGTGTGTGTGTGTGTGTGTGTGCGTGCGTGCGTGCGTGCGTGCGTGCACGCGCGCGTGCATGTGTGTGTATGTGTGTGTAAAGGGGGGGGGGGGGGGGGGGGTTGGGGGCATTTGTACATGCGCGCGTCTGCATGGTTGAATGAGTCTTTACGAGTGCCTAAGCGCGCGCGCGTGCGCGTCTGTGTGTGCACGTGTGGATAAGTGCTTTGACATGACTATGTTTTTCAGGCTTTCGGACCAACGTAGTATGCCTAATTGTTTGATTCATTGGTTGATATTGTGTCTTGCAGCCCCAAATATTGGATGTGTTTGAGGCTGTTCACATTCGCGACTGTATTGTATTACATTAATAGGCTTTTGATTTTGTACAAAATCGATAATTCAGAGCGTATCTCTCTCTCTCTCTCCTCTCTCTCTCTCTCCTCTCTCTCTCTCTCTCTCTCTCTCTCTCTCTCTCTCTCTCTCTCTCTCTTTCTCCTCTGATATTCACTGTAATATCATCATTACATTCCTAAGATCGCGAACTATCTGTGACGGATTTGTGACTTTTTTGCGTTATTGACAATTTGTGAATGTTTGTGTATTTTGATTCCTAATTCATTTGTACTACCATTTACTGCCACTTTTTTGTGTTTGCGTAGCCTCTTGTTTAGATAATTTAACCGTGCAGTTTGCACTTAAAGTGGGTATAATTCTTCATTTTGTATTCGTTACTATAGATACGATTGGAATCTGACACTGCTTCTGTATTCATTGTGGCTAAAATGCCTAATACCCTCAGGACATGGCCATCTAAAGATGGGCTTAGAGTTGGTTTTCTGAATATTAATCATATCATAAATAAATTGACTGATGTATCCCATATTTTAGATAACTCTGGCAAACATTGCCATGTATTTGGTTTTCGCAGAGTCTAGATTGTCAAAACATATAAGCGACTCTGAACTATATGTACCGGGATACAATACCATGCGTAAAGACCCTACACGAACTATGGATACAGGTTTAGTTATCTACATCCATCAAAGTGTTAACTTTAAAAGGATTAATCCTACAAACTATTTCAACATAGAATCATTATGGATACAAATTAAATTCAAACGCTCTAAACCTCTTTCCGTTGGATTTGTGTACAGAAATCCTGCAGAGAGTGCAGTTTGGCGTGATAACTTTACTCTTCTGCTAGAGGATTTATGTTCCACTACCCATGAATTAACATTACTGGGAGATTTCAACATTGATCTTTTGAAGCCAAACAAGTCCTGGATACAAATGGCGGAAACTTTTCACCTTTCGCAAGTAATCGACAAAGCTACAAGAATAACTGCCTCTTCAAAAACACTTATCGACCACATATATACATCTGAAGCATGCAATATAGCGGAAATTTGTTCACCGAATTATGCTTGTAGTGACCATCTTCCCATATGCATAACATGGATGAAAAAAGGCGTTTAAAGTTCCAAAAAATTGTCACACTTTAATTGAATACAGAAGTTTTTCCTGTTTTGATTCCAATAAATTTTTATCTGAGTTAAAGAATTCACACATACACGACGTATATCAGTTTACTGATCCTGACGAAGCATTCGAAGTTTGGTATCACAATTTTTTAAATGTTTACGACAAACATGCACCTTTGAAAACAAGACGTGTTAGAAGTAACCCTAAAGTGCCCTGGCTCACAGAAAATGTGAAACACGCCATGGACTTACGAGATTTACTATTTCAAACGGGACCAAAAGAAGAATTTAATAAACAAAGGAATCTTGTTACATATTTAAAACGTGCGGCTAAAATGAACTACTTTCAAAATCTTGTGTCGTCAAAAACTGACAGTAAGTCGATTTGGAAAGCCATAAATCAATTAACCAATAATAAAGTCACTGCCTCTAAAACTATATCAGTCAGCAATATGTCGCCAGACATAGTCAACAATTATTTCTGTGGAATAGGTAGTGCAACTGTAAAGAAAGATAAATCTGCCTATAATGACTTAGAGACTGTCCGTGAATTCTGTAACTCAAAAGACATTTCCTCTGATTTAAACGTACCTTTAATGGCAGTGCATGAAGTATACAATGCACTCACTCATTTAAAGCAAACATGTTCACGAGGACTGGATGGTATTGATAGTAAAATTCTTAAAATCTCAGCACCAGTTATTTCTGAAACCCTTACGTACATCTACAACTTGTGCATCTCAAAAAATAAAATTCCAAAGGCATTTAAAGTTGCAAAAATTATTCCCTTATATAAATCAGGAGACCATTCAGAGCCTTCTAATTACAGGCCTATTTCTCTATTACCTGTCTTGTCTAAACCCTTAGAAAATCACATTAAAAATTCTATTCTCCATCATTTCAATTTTTACAATCTTTTCCATCCGAACCAATCAGGTTTCAGAGCAAACTTCTCATGCCATACTGCACTGACATCCTTAGTAGACAAATGGTTGACTAATATCAACAATGACAAAATCACTGGTGCTCTCTTTGTTGATTTCACTAAAGCCTTTGATGTACTTGACCATGCACTCCTTCTAAAAAAACTTAAGATCTATCGTTTGTCTACTGATTCATTAGAACTCATGTCATCTTTCCTATCTGGTAGAAAACAATCAGTAACGTTTAGTGGAAAAACATCTTCTGCATTGCCTGTTGATTACGGTGTTCCACAAGGTTCTGTCCTAGGTCCTTTATTATTTTCAATTTACATTAACGACTTACCTTTAGTTCTTACTGCAGAATGCGAGTTATTTGCTGACGACACAACCTTACACATCAGTAGCACCAATGTCGTTGAGGTCTCAACAGCTCTTCAGGAAAATATTAACCACTTAGCCGACTGGTCTGAACTAAATCACATGTGTCCACATCCACAAAAAACGAAATTCATGCTTATAACAACTCGACAAAAACGTCAAAATCTTCCTGATAATTTATCTGTTCTTTACTTAAATGACAAAAAGATTGAAGAAACTAATAGCCATAAAGTTCTTGGAGTTGTCATTGAATATAATTTGTCATGGTCAGATCATATTACAAGGATATGTAACATTATTTCTAAAAAGATCTATCAACTCTCTAAAGTGAAAAAATTCTTGAATCTACACAGTCGAAAAAATGTTCTTCTGTGCTTACATAGAATCTTACATAAATTATGTTTCAACTGTTTGGGATTCCGCAAGCAATAATATTATGAAACCTCTAGTAAGTCTACATAGACGAGCGTTGAAATTGGTTCTTTTAAAGCCGTCGACGCTGTTAGCGTCTGATTATAAGGTATTGAATATTTTGCCATTAAAAATGAAATTAGAGTATAACAAAGCTGTCTTCATGTTCAAAATTCTGTCCGGAAGAGCACCACACTCCCTTACTAATATGTTTCCAACAAAGAGTAATAACCATTCGTCTAGGATAGTACCACCGCGTCCCAGAATTGATCTTTTTAAAACTAGTCTGATTTACTCAGGGAGTTGTTTGTGGAATGCCATTATTAATAAAATCGACGTTAATATCAGTCTCAACATGTTCAAAGAAAGGTATCACTCGTTATTATTAACTGAACTAGAAAACAAAAGTCCATGAGTCGGGTTTGTTATCCCATGTTGATCTTCTTCTTTTCTCTTATTGTTTTGATGTTGGGGGGGGGGGGGGGGGGGGGGGGGGGTTGCTGTGATGGGTATTTCTGGTGTTTTCAGCTCATTCTCCTTTATTGCATGACTTGATTTTGATACTACCCTTTTTCATTGTATTTTGTCATTTGTGATGTGGCAAATTTTGGTATGTGTCTCTCTCTCCCTCTCTCTCTCTCTCTCTCTCTCTCTCTCTGTCTCTCTCTCTGTTCTTCTCTCTCTCTCTCTCTCTCTCCTCTCTCTCTCTCTCTTCTCTCTGTCGATCTGGCTGTCTCTGTCTCCCTCCCTTTCTCTCTCTCTCTCTCTCTCTCTCTCTCTCTCTCTCTCTCTCTCTCTCTCTCTCTCATATTTTGTCATCCTATGTTGATCTCCTTCTTCCTTCTCTTGTCGTTCTTGAAGTTGGGGGGGGGGGGGGGGGGCGTGTATGGAATTGTTGCTTGCTGCCGAGTTGGGCATGTCTGGTGTCTTTCAGCTTTTTTTTTTTTTTTTTTTTTTCCCCCTTCATTCCATGACTTGATGTTTTACAACTCTTCTTCATTGTAGTTTGTCATGTGCCAATTTTTTATATGCTTCTCCTCTCTCCTCCTCTCTCCTCTTTCCTAAGTCTTCTTTTTAATCTTCCTTTTTTTCTTCTTCTTCTTCTTCTCTTCTTCTTTCTTTCTTCTTCTTTTCTTCTTTCTTCTTCTTCTTCCTTTTCTTCTGTCTCTCTTGGTGTCAGAGACTCCGTGTCTTTATTCTGTTGTCTCCATAATCCAACCTCTCTCTCTCTTTGAGTCGCTTTCCATCCCTCCCTCTCTCACACACTCTCTTCCTCTTTTATTTTGTGCTTCTCTTATTCTAAATTGCCATGTATTCATTGTGTTTATGAGTTTTATGCAGTTCGATGCAATGATTTCTACCATGTATTTATTGTTTGAGGGCCTGGATGGAAAAAAGCCACTGACTGGTGCTTATTCTTTTCCCTCATTAAACAACAGTTCGTCGTTCGTTCGTTCTCTCTCTCTCTCTCTCTCTCTCTCTCTCTCTCTCTCTCTCTCTCTCTCTTCTCTCTCTCTCTCTCTCTCTCTCCCTCTGTGAGTGTGTGTGCGTGTGTGTGTGTGTGTGTGTGTGTGTGTGTGTGTGTGTGTGTGTGTGTGTGTGTGTGTGTGTGTGTGTGTGTGTGTGTGTCGCGCGCGCGCGCGCGTGTGTGCGTGTGTCTGTGTGTCTGTGTGTCTGTGTGGCTCGCGCGCGATGTGTGCATGTGTGCGTGAATCTGTGTGCGCGCGCGCTTTTGTGTTTGTGTATATATATATATATTATATATATGTGTGAGTGTGTGAGGTGTGTGTGTGTGTGTGTGTGTGTGTGTGTGTGTGTGTGTGTGTGTGTGTGTGTGTGTGTGTGTGTGTGGGTGTGTGTGTGTGTGTGTGTGTGTGTGTGTGTGTGTGTGTGTGTGTGTTGTGTGTACGCGCGCGCGCGCGCGCCGCGCCCTTCGTTTGTATGAGTGTGAGCGATCGCGAGAATGTGAGAATGTTTATGTAAGAGAGAGATGGCGAGCGAGACAAAAGTACAGAGAGGGAGATTGTAAAGAAGAGGAAACCAAAGCGAGGTAAGGCGCCGGACAGATGACAAACACACAGAGAAATGTCAGTGAAAATACCACCAGACCTGGAACTGGAAACTGCAAGAGCGAAACGGGCAGAGGTAGGTAGGTAGATGGCGTGCACAGAGACAGGCAGGCATAGATGTTTAGCAAGTGACCTGAAGCTGAGGGCCTGTTCTTATTGTTATTGTTGCTTATTATGTTGTTGCTGTTGTGTGGTGGTGTTGATGATGTTGTTGTTGATGCTGTGAATGCTGATTTTGAGTTGTTGCCCATGTTGTTTTACATCACAAAAAGAACAACAGTAGGAAAAAAGTATAAAAAATAAACAGACTGCTCTTTTCGAAAAGTACATTTTAGATATCGTGTGCGTCGTGAAGAGGAATTTTCTGCATCGCGTCATTTTGTGCTTTGATCTCACGTCTGTTGAAATATTAGAGGTTTGAAATAACTTCATGATTGTTCCGGGCTGCATAAATTTTCAATATAACATCTGGGACTTGACAAGGCGTGAAACGTTTGTCAACTATCATTCCACCATACACAATCTGTGTACAGTTAAGAATATTTTTTGGGCACAAAATGGTCGAATTTAAAACAGAAGAGCTCCTGTGCTTTTTTATCACTCAGTGACAGCCTGCCTCTTTGGGCGGATGCGGCCGCCAGTCCGTTAGAGGGCGCTTTTCTGGGGATAGCCTAGTCAACAAGCAATGCTGGAAAACCAGCGGTTCTTTGCCGGAAGAATCTCTCTCTCTCTCTCTCTCTCTCTCTCTCTCTCTCTCTCTCTCTCTCTCTCTCTCTCTTCTCTCTCTTCTCTCTCTCTTCTCTGTGAGTGTCTCTGTCTCTCTGTCTCTCTGTCTCATTTCCTCTCTGTCTCTGTTGCTGTCTGTTTGTCTGTCTGTCTGTCTGTCGTCTGTCGTCTTCTCTCTCTCCTCTTCTCTCTCTCTCTTCTCTGGTGTTTGTCTATGCCCCTGTCTCTGCTCTCTGTCTGCCCTTCCTGGTCTTTGTCTTTTTCTCTGTTTGTCTCCCTCTCTCTCTCTCTCTCTCCCCTCTCTCTCTCTCCTCTCTCTCTCTCTCTCTCTCTCTCTCTCTTTGGTTTTCCTGTCAGCTCTGTTTGTCTGTTGTTGTCTCTCTGTTCTCGTCTTCTCTCTCTCTCTCTCTCTGTCTCTTCTCTTGAGTGTTCTGTCAGTTCTGTCTCTGTTGTCTGTCTGCTGTCTTCTGCTGTCGTCTCTCTCTCTCTCTCTCTCTCTCTTCTCTCTCTCTCTCTTCCTCCTCTCTCTCTTTCTCTGGTGTTTGTCTGTCTCTGTCTGTCTGTCTGTCTGTCAGTCTGCCTCCTCTCTCTCTCTCTCTCTCTCCTCTCTTTTTCTTCTCTCTCTTTTGACGTGGTTTGGAATTCAGCCATTCCCCTTCATTAATTTTCCTGTTCTTGTCCATTGACGCTTTCCCCCCACCCCCCTCTTCCTGCATCTCCTTTTGGGTTCTTGTCTCTGTTGTTGTCTGTTTGTCTGCCCGTTCCGTTGTCTGTCTGCTGTCTGTTTTTTTCTCTTCCCCTTTTCCCCTTCTCCCTTCTCTCTCTCTCTTTCCCCTTTTCTCTCTCTCCTCTCTAACAGAGTTTTTAGAACTAACCATTGGCAGAATAGTGGAGACAGTGGCATGGGAAGAATAGGAAACGGGCACGCATGCATAGACCACACACACACACACCCACACACAAAACACAACACACACAACACCCCACACAACACACACACCACACACTGCACGCACACACCACACACACACACACAACACACACCACACACACACACACACACCACAAGAAAGAAAAGAGACAGGGAGGGGAGGGAGTGGGAGGAGAGACAAAAGAGAGGGGGGGGGGGGGGTAGGGGAGTGAGTGACGGGATATAGTTTGGGAGAATTATGGGGGGGGTGGGGATTTGGGGGCGTGGGGAAGGGAAGGGGAAGGGAGAGACAGACACCGAGACATAATTAGGAAACGGGCAGAGATCATGAAGAAAGATGCGTAGAGAAGGGATGGGAAGGCGAGAAAGCGAAGGGGAAGGGGAGCAGAGAAAAAACTGTTAAAATGTATGTGTTTTTTAACCAGTCGTTTTCGCCAATATTTGGATATTTTCCCCTGCCAAAAGGAAAAAGGGGGGTGCGGGGGAGCAAATGGGGGGGGGGGAGGGGGGGGGGGGCAGGGTGGAGGGCAGGAAAGGGGGTGGGTGTGGTCCCCGTTTAATTCCGTCGCACAAAGCCGCCTTTTTTTATTTTGCTTGGATTTTTCTTTGTTTTATTAGTTCTCTCTCCTCCCCTTTTCTCTCCTCTCTCTCTCTCTTCTCTCTCTCTTCTCTCTCTCTCTCTCTCTCTTTCTCTCTCTCTCCCCCAATTGCCCCCTTTTTACTAAAAAGGGTACATAATTCTGTCCCAGTTCTGTTTTAATTGAATGGAAATGAAATAAGCCGTGAGGTTGTTCCGGGTGCTTTATTTCGTTTTTTAAATTGTATGAGGGGGGTTCTGTGCGGTGGTGTGTCAGATCCCTATGGGTCGGTGGGAATGAAAACTTTTTAAATTTAAAAGAAAAAAAAAAAAGTAAGCGTTCATCTAAGTGCAAAAAAAACAAAAAAACGAAGGCAGGGCGTATGTTCAAGATATGAGGAAGGAAATGTTGCTTACAGCCCAGCCGACCCAAAGGGCCCTTTTTGGGGCTATCCCCGCGGTGAAATCAACTCAAAAATTTCATAATGTTTAAAAAACGGGGTGACTGAGGGGGGGAAAATGAAGCAACATTCGAAAGAGAGGGGGGTCAGTTTCCCCCAAAGGACACAGACAGGTAAGGACAAGACAAAAATGCATTTCGACCTTTTGGGGGTCTTCTTGGGGGAAAAAAAATAATATGCGTCGAAAAAAACCCAAAAATTTTTTGGTCGTGGGGCCCGAATATGGAGAAAAGGGGTTTTTAGATAGTCTTCGTTTTCATTTTATAATGTTATTTTTTTTCCCCTGAAAAAGCCCCCCCCCCAAGGGGGAAAATGTTTGTGTCTTGCCCTGTACTTTTTTTGTCTTGCCGGGCGGTAACAAACCCCCCTCTTTTTCTAAATTCATGCATTGTTCAAGATGGGAAAAAATTCAAGCTGTAGGGGGAGGGAGGGTGCAGGTTTAAAAGGGAAATAAGACAAACGATGCTTCTTTCGTCAGGAGAGCAATTTCTTTTGGAAGGGGGTTGGGTTCTTTCGGGTTGAAAAAAAAGAAAGTTTTTGGGCCCAAAAATTCAGGCCAACAGGGGAAAATACTTTTGTTCAATATTCCAAAGACAAAAACGAAACCATCGGGGTTGGTGAATGTGTTTCAGATTGTGATGATATAACACACCCTTTTTTGATAAGGGAAAAAATTTTTTAAACTGTCCGGGAATGAAAAAAGGGAAAAAACTCGAGTAATGAGTGAAGAAAGTTGAAAAATTAAAAAGCTTAGTTATTCTCGGTGCTTTCACGACACCTTTTTTAAAACCCATTCAGCAAAGGTTTTGTGCTAAAAAAATTGGGACAAAACTATTTTTGGGGCGAATTTTCTAACAAAAAAAGAGCATTCCTGAAAATTTGAGGTGTTTTTATTTTTGAAAAATGATAAGAAAAAAATCTGCCTGGTTCTCAATAGGGTCTCACTGGTGCAAACAACAGTAAGCTGATAGAGCCCCTGCCATGGTTCTCAAAGACTTTCAAATGGTTTCAAAAAAACAGTAAGTGATGGTCCCGGCCGGTTTGAAAAGGGGATTACTTTCTATAGTCCCTAAATGCAATATGAATTTTTTTCACAAACAAAACAGGTAAATTCTATGCCATTTCTAGATCTGAAAAGCCCTTTGTTCAATGAACATGACCCTTTTCTTTGAAATTTGTGGGAAAGGATACATGGTGAAATTTTTATAAAGGGATGCCGTCTGACAGACTTCTTTATTGTCCCGTTCAGCCCAAAAATGCATTTCGCCCTTTAACTCCCTCACTCCCTCCCCCCCCCACCCCTCTACCCCCCCCCCCATTTTCCCCCCCTCCAATTTTTTGTAACAAGTCGCATTGCCTGGGATAAAAAGGTATTATGGATTCGTTGTTATTTTTGTTTTTGTTCTCGACCCCGTAAAAGTCCAGGGTTTACCGAAAAAAGCCCAAAACTTGAACGCTCAGTAAAATGCATCAGTTGGGTGAGAAAATTAGTGTGTGGCCCTTTTGTTTACTCTGCCACGTGGGCGCCACCTCCGACTTCGAAGGTTTTTGGGGATTGTGGTGTTATGCTAGGAGTTGTCCGACTGAAAACAACCCGATAACTTGAAGTTTTTAAAACATTTTGGGGTAGCCTTTGGGGTTTGGCCAATTTTTCAATTGGGGCACGCCTTTAAACCAAGGCGTAAAATGGCA
>CM031600.1:21202800-21205300 GCA_018398815.1 Conus ventricosus | reverse complement strand
CTGTACTGGGGCAGAGAGGGTGCAGGTTTTAACGTGAATAAGACAAACGACTCGCTTTTTCGTCAGTGAGAGCAAGTCATTTTGGAGAGAGTGTAGGATCTTTCAGGTGAGAAAAAAGACAAGTATTTGGCCATAAATATTTAGGCCAACAGTGGAATACTTTTGTTCAATATTCCGAAGACTAAAAAGAAACCATCGCGGCTTGGTGAATGTAGTTTCAGATTGTGATGATATAAACACACCTATGTTTGATAAGGAAAAGTTTTAAGCTGTCCGGTAATGAAAAATGGGAAAAGCTCGAGTAACTGAGTGCAAGAAATGTTGAAATTAAGTAAGCTTAGTTATTCATCGGTTGCTTTCACGACTACACTTTTTAAAGCCCATTCAGACAAAGGTTTATGTGCTAAAGATTGGACAAAACCTATTTTGGTGCGAATTTTTCTACACAAAAAAGAGACATTACACTGACAATTATAGAGGTGTTTCATTATTGAACATGATAAGAAAATATCATGCCATGGTTCTCAATAGACGTCTCAACTGGATGCAAACAAACAGTAAGCTGATAGAGCCCATGCCATGGTTCTCAAAAGACTTCTCAACTGGATACAAACAAACAGTAAGCTGATAGAGTCCCAGGCCGGATTCAGCAAGGGGTACTCTACATTTCATCATATGTCACTCTAAATGCAATCATGAATTGTTTTTCACAAACAAAAACAGGTAAATTCTATGCCTATATTCTAGATCTGAAAAGCCATTCGATTCAATGCAACATGACCCTTTCTTTGAAATTCTGCTGAGGAATGGCATACATGGTGAAATTATATAAAGGCTGATGACCGTCTGACAGACTTCCTTGATTGTCTGTTCAGCCAAAGATGCATTCTCAGCCTTCAACTCCCTACACTCACTCCCCCCTCCACCCATCTACCCCCCCCTCCCCCATTCCCTCCCCCTCCATTTTTGTAAACAAAGTCGCATTGCCTGGAGATAAAATGGTATATATGGCATTCGTTGTTATTGTTGTTGTTGTTCTCGTACCCTAGCTAAAAGACTCCAGGGATCATCCGAACAGCCGAAGCACTTGAACGCTACAGTACAAATGCATCAGTTAGGGATGAGAATATTACGTGTGTGGCCACTTTTGATTACTCTGCCACGTGGGCAGCCACACTCCGACTTCGAAGGATTTTGGAGATTGATGGTGTTATGCTAGGAGCTTGTCACGACTGAAAACAATCCCCGCATAACTATGCTAAGCATAACAACATTTTGATGTAGCCTTGGTGTTCTGGCCAATGTCAATTGGTCTGACACAGCCTTAAGCCAAGGCGTAATACATGGCATTCAACTGTTACCTGGTCTTGTTGGATGATTCCTGCTTTTGTTTGCAGATGACATTCTTCTTTTGTCCGATACCTCCTATAGGTCTTCCAAATCAAATTGATGCATTAAACGGAACTTGCAAGAAACTACTTTTGAAAGCCGATAAAGATAAAATCAAGTTATGTTTTTTCGAAAGGCGAATTGAGGGGCAAAATGATAAACGGACTATGAGCGAGAATGTTCTGGAAGTGGTACACGAATTTAACTACGTAAGGTTTTTCTTCACGACAAAAATGAGCCACCAGAAATATACTGGTGCATTGGTGGAAAAAGATAGCAGACTTGCATGCATTGAATGCGTGAAACATTTCGGCAGATTTTATATATTTCGAAATCTTGCTTTTTTCAGAATCTTTGACATTCAAATGCAGCCTGTATTGATGTATGCAGCTGAAATGTGGGGCTTAAACAGATAAAGTAAAATTGAAAATGCACATACTTTCGTATGTAAGCGACTTTTTAGTGTCTCATTAAAAGTACCGTGTGAGTTTCATCTGGGTAAAACTGTGCGTTATCATTATAAGTTGATAGGTTAGTTAGGCGTAAAAAAAACTTTGTGAGGATTTTTTTAAAAATGGTCATGCTCAAACAACCAAGACTGGCGTACATAATGGAAAAAAAACCTAGATGACAGAGGTAATATCATGTCGGGCTAGTTTACTTAATATTTTGTCTGGTAGGGGTTTGGACATGCCTTGTAAAACCAGGGAGTGGGGTGTGAAATTTCATTTTTGCCTTTGTTCAGACGACGAATGTACATATGTATGTCATACTCACCCACTTTTTAAACATTCATTTGAAACTGACCCTCTTGAATCCAGTGTAAAGACATACGATCTTTCCGTGATGGGCTTGTTAAACTAAAAGCTAGGGAACTCCCAAAAAATGTTTCTTCAACTGAAACAATATTCAGTGAAAAAACTGTCTTTGTCCTGTCTGCAAAGTAACTGAAGACGAAGAGCATTTGGTATATGTTTTCCTCTGTATGATGAAAACAGATTCAGATACTTGAGCAGGATGAAAAGCCCTACATTACTATTCTGCACAATGAATCAGTGAAAAGTATTTGAAAACTAGCTGTGCATGTTTCGTTATAGACCTTCATCAGAGA
>CM031600.1:21184380-21189380 GCA_018398815.1 Conus ventricosus | reverse complement strand
TATTATAAAAAGAAGAGTACAATTCGTTATACGACGAACCATTCTCTCCAAACGATAATTGTTTTTGCCATTTCAACTCTCCTGCAACAATGCGGAGCTTAGAAATATACTACGCACAAAAAGTTAAGGGTCGGTATGTGAAAACAGGTGCGTAATAAACTCAGTTCGCTACTGTTATTTATTTCTTAGTCCAGCCAAATTGTCATGAATTCTTGTTCAGCTGTAAGTGGGCGATGTTGTGTTAGTGCGAAAATTGCACGGGATTCTCTACTACTGAGCTGGGCCGCAAACGGAAAAGCGGAAACTTGCGAAAAATGACCTTGTTTTGGACCGTTCTGCCTGAACACATTGCACTTGCCAGATGGAAAAACCATTATGCACGTGCAAGCACTGCTGTTTATGTGTGAGATGCTGTCGCTCGCTTGGCTTTATAAGAAGACATTCCACCAGTAGTAGGCCTGTCTGACAATGCCTCCACGACGAAAATTAAGCGAGTTGGATAGGGGACGAGCTGTTGCATGGTTCCAAGATGGTGTTCCCAAGCGAGAAGTGGCCAGGCGACTTCATGTGTCCATCTCGGTCATTGTCCAACTGATTCAACGCTTCACAGCTACTGGGATTGTCCATGAAAGAGCAGATCTGGTCGACCGAAGAAGACAACCCCACGTGACGATCGTCTCATTGAACGACAAGCCCTGCAGACAAGACAGCCTCATCCAGCATCATTCAAAGGCAGTTCAGGGTGGCTACTAACATCAACATCAGCCAGCAGACCATACGGAACCGCATACATGGGTTTAATCTCCGTTCTCGTCGCCCAGCAGTAACGGCCACGCTTAACTCCAGCCCATAGGGCAGCACGCCGCGCCTTCTGCGCACGGCACGTGAGGTGGACACGTCAGCAATGGTCCAGGTCCTGTTCAGTGATGAATCACGCTTACCCTTCACCACAACGACGGCCGACTGAGGGTCTGGAGGCGCCCAGGGCAACGCTTTATTGACGCCACTGTCCAAGAAAAGGTGGCCTTTGGTGGAGGTTCTGTAATGGTCTGGGGGGCCTTCAGCCTTCACCACAGAACACCCTTGTATCATGTACAGGGTAACCTGACTGGCATCCGATACCGGGATGAGATCCTTCGACCCCTGGCTGTGCCTACACTGCAGCAGATGGGACCGAGGGCTGTCTACCAGGATGACAACGCTCGCCCCCACAGGGCAAGGGTGGTCAACGACTTCCTGCAGCAGTCTGGAGTCAACAGAATGGAGTGGCCAGCATGCAGTCCCGATCTCAACCCGATTGAGAACCTCTGGGATGAGCTGGATCGCAAAGTGAGGAGCCACCCCCCTCCCAGGGATGCCCAACACCTCAACCAGATGCTGCAGGCTGAGTGGCAGGCGCTTCCACAGAGGATCTTCACCAACCTGGTCAACTCGATGAGGACTCGCTGCGTCGAGTGCCAGAACAGCCATGGTGGTTACACGCTTACTGAGCTTTTGGGAGCATCAGTATGCCCTGTCTTGTGATTTCAATGACTTTGGGATATCAAATTTGGATACGTACTCCACTTTAATCAAATGTACACACCAAACGATTGCTCGAGATTGAAGGCAATTGTGCATCGTTATCACTAAAGAATGGAATTAAATGTTGGCCAAACTTCAACGCATTGACTTTCTTATTTTGACAGTTATGAATGTTTGTGGAAGTGATCCTTAACTTTTTGTGTATAGCTTATATTTAATATCTTCTTTTAACAACGGTGTATTGGTCTGGATATAGTTAGTAATGACATGATAAAACACCTTCCAGGGAATGAAAGAGATAGTCCGTGCAACTGTTTTAAAATGCGGGAAATGGAGTCATTCGACAGTTGTGAAAACATCCCATTGCTGTTCCAATTCTTATTGCTGGAAAACCCGTAAGTGATTAAAACAAATGAGCACGCAACCAAACCAACCAACCAACCAACAACACCAACCAACCAACCAGACCAACCAGCTAACCAAAACAACCAACCAACCAGACCAACCGACCAACGCAACCAACCAAACAACCAACCAACCAACCAACCAAACCAGCCAGCCACCAACCACCAACCAACCAACCAACCAACCAACCAGCCTACCAACCACACAACCAACCAATCAATCAACCAACCAATCAACACCAACCAACCAACAAAAACAAACAAACAATCGATAGCACTGGCTCCAAATACGGACAAACACTTCGGAAGAAAAGCGTTCATAATAGACTGTTACGTTCTTGTGAGCAGAATAAGGTTCTACCCGTAATTCCAAATGGATTGGGGATGACCCTGCCATTACACATCTAGTTGCAAAGGAGGGCGACTGCAGACGGAAATCTTACATAGACAAAGAAAACATGAAGCTTTTAAAGACGGCGAATGACTGAAGATTTGAACGCCCTCTGTGAAGATAAGTGATGCTCGTTCATTTTCGTTGTCCTGAGTGTTTTGCATCTTGCCTGAAGAAGACCTAGGAGGTCGAAACGCGTCGTGTTTTGTCTTGTGATTCGTTTGTCTACGTTTCTTGGCGGTTCGCTATTAATTACATTTAAAATCACACATCTACCTGAATTATCTACTTATGCAATGCGACAATTTTCCCCGAGAGAAAGTGTACCGCCGACATTTTTTTTTTTTGATGTCAGGAAAGCCTTTGACCAGGGTTGTAAGCTTGTTAAAAAATGCACCGACTGAAAGAAAAAGTATATCTGCAAATATGTACAGTTATACATTTTCTTTTACAGAGCAATGTTAGCTGTAGTGGGAGCAACAAACTCGACTTGCAGGAAACTTGACATGGAAAGTCCGTAAGTTGCAGTAACTGCGCCTGTCCTCTTTATTTCATGATATATGACCTGCCCAAGGAATGTCACACAAGATAACTCATCTAATACGCAGATGATTTATGAATATGGATGGACGTAATTTGGAGAAAAAAATGTTGACATTAGAAAGAGAGCAAACTTATGTAAGAAAAGTGCATGAGTCTGTATGGTTAACTTAGAACAATGCACGTAAAAATGATGGATTGTATCTCTTGAACAAAACTAGATTGATGGTATTTAACCTTGGTAGTAATCCAGGGAAACTGGTGAGCCATACGAATATAAACAAAGTATAAAATTCTTGAGAGTTATTATGAAAGCTGACGTACCAGAACATTAATTTTTTTATCATACGTTAACATAGACAAAAAAAACAAAGCTTTTAAAGACTATAAATGAATGACCTTAGGGGATGGACGCAAATACCTTAGTTCATCCTTCTACAACTCTCATAAGATTCAAACTTTCTTATGGCAAGAAGTATACTTTAGTGCCCCCAAGTATTTGTCATAAAGATGACAACGTTGGGACTATAAAACTTTCTGCTTACTAGTTAGAAAATGAACTATGTCTGTCCCCAGAAGAAAACTAATATGATGTTATTCAACTCGGACAGTAATCCTACGAATCTGCCAGTATTTAAACCTCTGTGCTCCTAGTGATGGGTCAAATACGAAACAACAGAGTAGTTGTGGGAGGACACTCAACAGACAGCTGGGAAGCAGGTTTTCTGAACCCCCCCCCCCCCCCCCCCCCCCGCCAACCTTCCAAATTCCAACGACCTACCCCAACGCCTTCTCCCCCTCCCCACCCCCACCCCTTAGTCCAGTGGTTTAGCCCCAAACTCCAATTATTTTGATGGAGGCTGGACTGCATCAAGGTAATAACTCAGGGATGACCTTCTGCTGTTCCCTTTTTTTCATTTTGGCACTAACCGGGATTCAAACTTGCGCATCCGTGGTGTTCTCTTCTTGCCTCTCTCAGTCTGTCTGTCTATCTGTCTGTCTGTCTGTCGTCTGTCTGTCTGTCTGTCTGTATTGTCTGTCTCCTCTCCTCTCCCTCTCTCTCTCATCTCTTCTTTCTCTCTCTCTCTCTCTCTCTCTTCCTCTCTCTCTCTCTCTCTCTCTCTCTCTCTCTCTCTCTCTCTCCTCCCCTTCCTATCTCAACACAATGTCCAGTTCGTCACAGTTAATTCAGATTTGAACATCCTCGCCCACATCAGTTGACATGGCGGACAGGGACGACCATCCGAGGAGAACGGTGGCAGAGAACATTTCCAACACCTCCCACTCCAACCACCAGATAGTTTCAGTTTCAGTTTCATCAAGGAGGTGTCACTCCATCCGGACTAGTCCATATACGCTACACCACATCCGCTACGTTTTGAAACCACACTACGCATGATTTAAAGCTGATGGATAAACGAATGAAGGACGAAGATGAACAATTGAAGAAGAGGGTGTCGTGGCTACGACTCAGCAGATGTCTGACCTACGCATTAGCTCAACGCGCTGATCAAAATCACCAGAACGACAACACATTAAACAAGGGCAGCAAGATGACAGTTTTAAACCGAACGCTGGCAAGGATCCGAACTCATACCATCAGCCAGCAAACTCGGCGTTCCACCGCTGAGCCACACCTCCGTTCCTTCTGCAGGCTCATTCCTTCCCCCCCCCCCCCCCTCCCCGTCCATCTCCACCCACCCGTTTATCTCCCTCCCCCCCCCTCCCCCGTCCATTTCTTTGTCTCTATTTCTCACGTACTTAAATGTCGCTTATCTGCAAGCCTCCAATGTATCTTGATAAGGCGATGACAAACGCCCATCGTCCTCCTGAATCATTAATCAACGGCATCATAAACGCCACCAACGTCATTTAATATCTCTGTTTCAGGGAGAGGAGGAAAGGAATGAAAGAGGGAGAGAAAGAAGAGAAATAAATGATGGGGAAGGAAAAATAGAACGACAAACAAACAGGGAAAGCGGCAGATGTGCATTTGATTACAGGGAAGAGAGAGAAAAGAGGAGAGAGAGAGAGAGAGAGAGAGAGAGAGAGAGAGAGAGAGAGAGAGAGAGAGAGGAGGGTAATGGGAGTGACATCAAGTATAAGGAGAATGCAAATACGAAAAAGAATGGAACTCTTTT
>CM031600.1:21136100-21151780 GCA_018398815.1 Conus ventricosus | reverse complement strand
TGTCCAATTTATCGAATCAAACGCCTTCTCATAGTCAATTGATACCAGTGTCAAGGAGCATGAAACCTCTCACAAAAGGCTTTAAACGCTTGGAGGCAAAGGGACGTTGTACGTAGTATACAAATAGGTAATAGACCAATTTAACCAGGGTACCTTACCCATCGCACACGGCCGAACTGTGTGAAGGAGGCTGAAGTGGTCAGATGACAGATGACACCTGGAGAGAGTTCGGACCTGCCCGGTGGCGAAAGGGAAGGGATGTAACCACTACGACCTCGGCGCTCCAAGTGAGCGTAAATGCTCAGTCAGCTGAGGTTCTCTTGTAAACATCAGGGGAAGAGCAGGAGTCTTGGATTCGTTGGATGGTATTGCCTGGGTCACTGTGTTGGTTCTATTGTCAGTCTGGTGAATGCGTGTGGAGGTTGTATTTAGCCCTCTTAAGAAAATTACTGTGTTAATTTGACCACCGAAGTCGGCGGAATTTTCGATGTCCATCGGGTGCTAAGTGTGTGTTGCTAATCAATTAGGTAGGGTGTGTGTGTAAATGCTGATGTGTGGGAGAATATAGCGAATGGAGAATTCAGGGTCCCTTGTGAACTAGGGGTTGAGAAGCAGCATGGACAAAGGCTGGCCCGAAGGGAATCCTTTTTTTCCCTCCTTATAAACTGAGGGAGAAAAACGTGAGAGGGAAACAAACACCAGGAGAGAGAGAGAGAAGGCAGAGGAGAGAGAGAGAGGAGAGGAGTGAGCAGGACAGAGAAGGGTCGAGAGAAACTTTGGTCGGGGAGATAGAAGAGACAGCAAGGTCTTAGAGTTAAAGACAAGCTGGAAGAGAAGGAAACTAAGTTTGAAGCCCAGAGGTGGGTAAAGACAGACAAACTGAATTTGAACCCAGAGGTGGGTGAAGAAGACGAAGAAAAAAGAGTTCGACGTCGAGATCCCCGGGGACGCCCACGAGACCCAGTCCTGAAGCCTGGAGCCAGTCAACCAAGGGCGTCCCCAAACAAGCAGTGCTGAAGAAGACTTGAAGAAACTTGTTCAAGAACTGGGGTGTGGTGTGAAAGCGGGGTTTTGTGTGTGTGAAAACCCTCCCAGGTAAGAGTCATTTCATTATAACCCGGGATTAGGAAGTATTGATCTTTTATGTTTTGATATTTCATTGTGTGTGTGATTTGATTGTTCATGTTTAAATTATAAGTAGCATAGAAATGTATTTCTTGTTCTAAGTCGTGTTAGGAGAGAAAAACGATGTGTGACATCCCTTTCCCCGGGAGAGAGGTAAATGTTTGGTGTGGCGCATGAGTGTGCTTTATGCGTGTATGAGTGCAAAGATAACCTTGGTGTGTTAAGCCTGACTAATAATACATCAACTTAGTGCACTTAAGCAATACCATCACGATTTCCCCGCCCTGGACAAAGTGGCAGCCTGCCAGGATTGCATGGCCCAAATTAGTCTAGGAGGGAAACAAAGTGAGTACTAGAGTAGTACTGGGCGAAGCGTCCACTAAGGAAATTGTAATTAGCTCTTCTAATTATTTCCTTTAGTTCTTTGAGTGTTGAGTGTTGATTTGTGTGTAGGGTGGTTGTATTAATCAAAGGTTCTTTCCCAGAAGAAACGAAGACGAGGTTCTGTTTAACTCTCACGAAGCTGTGGTTTAAGATAAGGCTCCTTTGTGTTAGGAACACAAACCATGGTTGTTTGCACTCGTACTTTTAGTAGATAAACTGAGTAAAACTTTTACCGGGTTTATAAGGTAACGGTTTTAGGTTGTGCTTAAAGCATATAGAAAAGAAAAGGTGAAAAATTTTTACCCCCATAAGGAAACTAGTAAGTTTGGGGAAAAGGAAAATGGGATATCAAGGAGATGAACTCCCGTAGATTCATTGAAACCGCAGAAGACTGGGGAGATGAAGGGCCGAAAAGAAGGAAATTGAAAAGGAACGTAAGGGGCAAAATGTCTCAAGGCTAAAGCAAATGCAGCAGACGCGAGATGAGCTGCTAAAAGAGAGCAGATGCAGAGGTGCAGCGCCAGAGTAAGCAATCAGAGAGTGGAGCTGCCAGATAAGCAAAGAGAGTGCCAGCTGCCAGAGTAGAGCAGACAGAACAGCTGCCAGGCGAGAGCAGATGCAGAGAGTGCAGCTGCCAGAGGAGAGAAAGAAGCGGAATCGGAGATTTTAGCAAACAATTGAGTTGGAAAGAATAAAATCTGAAAATCGTAGTGAAATAGACACCAGTTCTGAGTCAGTGGGGCCGCAGAAAAGTTGCGCACCGAGACTTAAACCCCCACTGTTCAGAGAAGAAACTGATTCGATCGTGCCTATATCAGTCGGTTTGAATCAGTTGCCGAGCACGAGGGCTGGCCCGAAGATGACTGGGCAATAAACCTGTCTGCCTTGTGAAGGTTCGTGCGTTACCACAGTTTCCCCCCTCCCCAAAGGTGATCAGGAGATTTTGACAAGTGAAACAAAGCAGTACTAAAGGCGTTAGGATTTTACTGAAGAAGGTTTTAGGCGTAATTTCGCGAGGCGAGAACGAAAGGGTGAGACATACACACAGTTCGGTGTTAGACTGGATCACTATTTCAACAAATGGATGAACTTAGTGGGGTAGACCCGTGATTTGAAGGCCTCAAGACACTGGTGATGAAGGAACAGATCTTGATGGTTTTGGGACGGGCCCTTACCCCCACATTAAGGAAAAAAGGGGCAACCACATAGGAGGTACTTCAGACGGCTGAGACTTACCCGGGGAAACGAGGCGGATTTGCCTGAACAAGGGAAAGCCCCGGGAAGCATATTCAGAGGATAGCAGGCCGACATGATCACATAATGAGTCAGTAGGAAACCCCGTAGGCCAGGGTCACGTGGCAAAAAGGGTGGGAAAACCCAATGCCACGTGATAGGAATGCGCGTACTGTTTCTGTGCAATAAGCAGGGCATTGGTAGGGTGTATATTTAGTCACGAGGCAGCAGCAATGAGGTCAGGCAAGTGGAGAGGGCAGGTAGAAGAGATGGAAAGTGACAGTGTTATTTGTCTGGTTGTGTGTGTTTCACAGATTCAGGATAACATGGTGTGCACAAAGGCAGAGTGGGGGAAAATGTGGTTAATGTCATTGAGACTCTGGTGCAGGATAATGGTGAAGGAGCCCTGGTTGGGGAAGGGACAATTCACAGGTAAAACCAGAGGTGTTTGACAAATAGATGGACATAGCAGAATTTCAAACGGCCCAGGTGTTTATTGCTACACCCTTTTATAGTGGAAGTGTACAGGCTTTGGCTGTTCCCAAGCGTGTATGATTTGGTAATTGGGAAATTCAGGGGCACGTGGGTACGGGAAACCCATACGCCGACTTCGTGTAATCAGAGAAAAGGGGAAACAGTGAGAAAAAAGGCCCCAGGCAGTCAAACACTCCAGAAAGCATGGAGCGTGTCCGGTGAGGACCCATCACTTAAAAGCAGAACAAAAGGCGATATCGTCAGGAAAAAGGTTGGGTTGCTCACAGAGGGCCAGAAGAAAATGTTAAAGAGGGTTCAATCGGTTTGAGTTAGGAACGCATATTGTACCGAACTTTTACTCCACTCGCGTTTGGGAAAAAAAAAAGAAGAAGCAGGTTGTGTTCTAGGCAACGCAGAAAGGCGGTGATGTTCGACAAAATGTGATGTCAGCCTCGGGCCATCTCGGGGAAAAAGGCCACACAGAAGATGGTGACGCGAGAGTACTATGGCCCGGTATCCTTGGCGACATCAGGCGTTTCTGTGCACAATGCAGCACATTTCGCGGGTAGCAAGGTGTGTGTACAGAAAGGGGGATCAGACTGGTCTTACCAAAAAGTTGGCCAAAATAAATGGTCGGTCGAGAAGTCAGGTAGTGGTGCGTGTGTCTTTTGCAGTGTGGTATGCGTGACGTGGCTGGTTGCGGGCCGTGTATGAGGAGAAGGGAGAGAATTTCCGTAGAAACATAATGGTTTTATGGCCACACGATTAGAGCTGGTGGAGATTCCAGATTTTTTGGATATTGGTTGGATAGTGTGTATGTATTGATTTTTCTCTAATTTTTTTTTGCAAGACACATCTTGCGTGCGTTCTCTTGTGTAAGTAGGCTTAAAGAGAGGCCGATATTAGCACTGGTTTAAATGGGAAAATTAAAGAGGTTTCATCTCTTGAATGTTAAGTTTTAGCCAATGCAGGGCATTGTCTTCGAGTGGGGGGAATTTGTGAAGGAGCATGAAACCTCTCACAAAAGCTTTAAATGCTTGGAGGCAAAGGGACGTTGTACGTAGTATACAAATAGGTAACGACCCAAATTTAACCAGGGTACCTTACCATCGCACACGGCCCAACTGTGTGAAGGAGGCCGAAGTGGTCAGATGACGGATGAACCTAGGAGAGAGTTTGGACCCCGCCCCGTGACGAAAGGGGGAAGGGAGTAAACCCCTACGACCTCGGGCTCCAAGTGAGCGCTAAAAGCTCAGTCAGTGAGGTTCTCTTGTAAAAGTCAGTGAAGAGCAGGAGTCTTGGATTCGTTTGGATGGTATTGCCGTGGGTCACTGTGTTGGTTCTATTGTCAGGCTGGCTGAATCGTGTGGAGGTTGTAGTAGCCTCATTAAGATAATTACTGTGTTAAGTGACCACCGAAGTCGGCGGGAATTTTTTGATGTCCATCTGGTGCTAAGTGTTGTTTGCTAATCAATTAGGTAGGGGGTGTGTGTAAATGTGATGTGTGGGAGAATGTAGCGAATGGAGAATTCAGGGTACTTGTGAACTAGGGGTTTGAGAAGCAGCGTGGACAAAGGCATGGCCCGAAGGGGAATCTTTGTTTTCCCCCCCTATATAAACTGAGGGAGAAAAAACGTGAGAGGAGAACAACACCAGGAGAGAGAGAGAAGGCAGAGGGGAGAGAGAGAGGAGAGGAGTGAGCAGGACAGAGAAAGGGTCGAGAGAAACGTGGTCTGGGAGATAGAAGAGACAGCAAGGTCTTAGAGTTAAAGACAAGCTGGAAGAGAAGGAAACTAAGTTTGAAGCCCAGAGGTGGGTGAAGACAGACAAACTGAATTTGAACCCAGAGGTGGGTGAAGAAGACGAAGAAGAAGAGTTCGACGTCGAGATCCCAGAGACGACCACGAAGACCCAGTCCTGAAGCCTGGAGCCAGTCAACCAAGGGCGTCACCATCAAGCAGTGCTGAAGAAGACTTGAAGAAACTTGTTCAAGAACTGTGGTGTGGTGTGAAAGCGTGGTGTGTGTGTGAAAACCTGGCCAGGTAAGAAGTCATTTTATTATAACCCGGGATTAGGAAGTATTGATCTTTTATGTTTTGATATTTCATTGTGTGTGTGATTTGATTGTTCATGATTAATTATAAGTAGCATAGAAATTGTATTTCTTGTTCTAAGTCGTGTTAGGAGAGAAACGAATGCGTGACATCCCATTCCCAGAGAGAGGTGAATGTTTGGTGTGCGCATGAGTGTGCATATGCGTGTATGAGTGCAAAGATAACCTTGGTGTATTAAGCCTGACTAATAATACATCAACTTAGTGCACTTAAGCAATACCATCACGATTTCCCCCATCCTGGACAACCAGTAAACCAGGAAGAGAATTTTGTTCCAGATAAAAGATTATGTCATACAAGGTTCTTATATTTTCTCCAATGTATCGTCCTGGAACAAAACCTGTCTGGTCTTCATTAACTAATTTATGTAAAACAGTCTTAATTCTATTCGCTATACAGGTGGCACCTATCTTATACGAAACATTTAACAGTGAAATTGGTCTCCAATTTCTTAAAAACTCTCTTGGTTTATCGGCTTTTGGTAGACACGTTATTAATCCTTCTCTTTGAGACACCGACATCTCTTTATTTATAAAGCCTTCATTTAATGATCTTATTACAAACTCTCCTATTTGTTTCCAAAAGAACTTAAAAAAATTAACTGTCATCCCATCTGTACCAGGACTTTTATCATTCTGCATATTTTTTAGGGCTTTTGTTGCTTCTTGGATGGTAATCATGCCTTCTAAATGTTCTGCTTCGTCTTGATTTAGTTGTGGCAGATTTGAAATATACCTGCTAATTTCAATATCTTTTACTTCTCTTTCCTTGTACAAATGCTCGTAATATGACCTGGTCTCTTCTAACATTTCATCTGTTTCTAACAAAACATTTCCTTGATCCGTAATTAATTTCAACATCTGTTTGCTAACAAAGTGTCTTTTTTCCAAGTTACAAAAATACTTAGTTACTTTTTCCCCCTGTGAAGCCCATCTTGCTCTGGATCTAAGAATGATCCTATCTACTTTTGTTTTACGTAACTGAGCAAGCTCATCTTTCTTTCTTTGTAAATTAATAGAATTAATTGCGTGGGTTTTTTTTTTTCCCGATTTTGTTTTTTCCTTTTTAAGCATTTTGGGGTTTTCATTTGTTTCTTTTTTTTAAATACTAAAGTAATCGTTTTTGATTTTATTCCCATGATCAGAATTTTAAAAAAAACCTTCCTTATCAAAATTTGTATTTCATTGTTGGGTTTTTTGCCAGTTCTGTCTATCTTAGGGTGTTTTTTGCATAGGGTTTTAAATTCATTTATATTTTGGGTTTTCCAAAATTTCTGTAACTGGCACCCTTAAGTAGCGGGGGGAATTTTTTCCCAAAAATTTTTTTTCTTTTCTGTTCGTATTTGTACTATGTTAAATTTAAATAACGGGGGGTTAACTTCTGAAAACCCCAAAGGTTTTTCTGATCTCTAATATTCCCATAAGTGTATCGATTTAAAAAAAACCCAAATCATTTTGCTGTAGGGGTTGGGCCCTTTCCCCGGGAAATATCTTAGCTTTTTTCAGGTTTTTAATTTTCCTAAGATATCGCCCAATTTTTTAATTCATAATCATGTTTAATCCCATTTCTTGGTTTTGATTATTTATAGTTTTAAAATTTTGATTAGTGCCCAAGGAGCGTGAAACCTCACAAAAAGGAAATTAGCTTTTGGAGGAAAAGGGGCCCGTTGACGTAGTATAAAATAGGAAATGCCCAAATTTAAAAGGTAATGGGCCCTTTTTTAAACCGGGGAAACCTTAAACGCACAGGGGCCGAACGTGTGAAGGGGGCCCGGGAAATGGCCAGGGGGACAGAAAAACCCCTAGGAGAAGTTGGGGCCCTCCCCAGTGGGGGAAAGGGGAAGGGTTTAAACCCCTTTATGCCCTCGGCTTTCCCAAGTGAGCGAAAATGCTGGGTTCAGCTGAGGTTTTTTTTGAAAACCCAGCAGTGAGGCCCAGGGGTTTGGGGGGTTGGGTTGGTTTTTCCCGTGGGTCACTGGGGTTGGTTTTTTTGTAGGTGGTGAATGGTGTGGGGGGTTGTAGCCCCCTTTCCTTAAGTTTAATTACGTGTTAAGAAACCCACCAAAGTGGGCGGAATTTTCAAAGTCTTTGGGGGCAAAGGGTTTTGGGTTTGCTAAAAAATTAGGTGGGGTGTGGGAAAAAGTGATGGTGGAAAAATTTGTACAAATAAAATTTTTCAGGGAAATTGTAAACTGGGGGTTTGAGAACCCGCTTGGACAAAAGGCAGGGCCGGGGGGGGAAATTTCCTTTTTTTCCCCCCCCCTTATATAAATGGGGGAGAAAAAAGTGAGAGCAAAACCAAACACCAGGAGAGAGGAGAGAATCGGGGAGAGAGAGGAGGGGGAAGGAGTGGCAGGAAGAAAAAGGGGTCGAGAAAAAACGTGGTTGGGAGATAGAAGAAAAAGCGGTTTTTCCTTATATTAAAGACAAGGGGAAGAAAAAAAAAAAAAGTTTGAACCCGAGGTGGGTGAAGCCCGGGGACAAATGAATTTGAACCCTTTTTGGGGGGGAAGGGAAGACGAAGAAGAAGGGGTTCAAACGTCGGATCCCAAAGCCCCGAAGAAGCCCTGAAGGGGAAGGCCAGTAAACCCAAGGGATAAACCAAATCAAGCATGCGGGAAGAAGCTTTTGAAAGACTTTTTTCAAGAACTGTGGTGTGGTGGGGAAAGGGGGTTGTGTGTGAAAAAACCGGGCCCGGAAAGAAGTCTTTTTTAAAAGGGGGGGATTGGGATTCTTGATCTTTTATGTTTTGATATTTCATTGGGGTTTTGGGGTTTTGATTTTTACATGACCCCCTTTTTAAAATTTACATAGAAATTGTATTTCTTTTTGGCTCAGCCCGTGTTGGGAGAGAAACGAATGGTGACACCCCTTTTCCCAGAGAGAGGGGGAATTTTTGGGTGTTGCATGAGTGTGCAATGCGTGAAAGAGTGAAACGTTTCCCTTGGGTATAAACCCTGACTTTTTAATACATAAAATTAGTGACTTAAGCAATACCATCACGATTTCCCCCGCCCGGAAAAAAGGTGGCAAAGCCTCCCGGGAAATTGCAGGGCCCCAAATTAGTTTCGGGAGGGAAAAAAAGTGAGTATAAGTAGTATGGGGCGAAGGCCCACTAAAGGAATTTTAAATTTACCCCTTCTAATTTTTTCCCTTTTAAAGTTTTTGAGTGTTGGGGATTGACTTGTTTTGTGGGGGGGTTTTGTATTAACAAAGGTCGTTGGGAAAAACGAAAAAAAGGGGTTCTAGTAAAAAAACCTCACAAAAATTTGTGGTTTTTAAGATTAAGGCCCCTTTGTGTTAGGAACATACCTTTGGGTTTGGTGTATCGTAACTTTTTTGTAGAAAAATGTGTCCCAAACTTTTAGGGTTTTTAACCCGTAATGTTTTGGTAGTGCTAAAACTATCGAAAAGAAAATGGCTGAAGAAAGTTTTCCCCCCATAGGGGAAACTAGTAATTTTGGGGGAAAAGAAAGGGGTTTAAACGGGAGATGAACTGCGAGATTTTTGGAAAATCAGCAGAAGATGAGAGAGACGAAGGGCAAAAAGAAGGAAATTTAAAAAGGAAATTTTAAGCGGGGCCCCGACAAAAGCAATGCAGAAGGGCAAAGAGAAAAGGGAATCAGAGTTTTTCCCAAAAAAAATTGATTTGGAAAGAATAAAATCTAAAAATGAAAGTAAAATAGCCCACCATTCTGAGTCAGTGGGCCCACGGGCCAATTTTGGCGCCCCTAGATTTTAAACCCCCAAACTTTCAAGAAGAAATGATTGGGATCGTGCCTAAACAGTCGGTTTAAAATCATTTTCCCGGGAACGAGGGCGGGCCCGAAGATGACTGGGGATAAACCTTTCCCTTGTTGACAGGTCGTGGTTTACCCCTTTTTCCCCCTTTCCCCAAAGGTGATCAGAGAGTTTTTGAAAAGGTAAAACAAGCAGTACTAAAGGCATATGATTTGATGAAAAAGGGTTTTATGCGTAAGTTTCCGAGGCGAAATCAAAAGGGGAGACATACCAATTTCGGGGGTTTAGACTAGATCATTACTTTAAAAAGTGGATAAAAATGAGTGAAGGGGACTGTGTTTTTAAAAGGCCCTCAAGACATGGTGAGAAAAAACCCAATATTGAGGTTGGGGGCCCGGGGCCCTAAACAAAAAACCCCTAAAAGGAAAAGGGGTGTCGGGGAAAATAGCTGAAGCCCTTGAAGCAGAAAGGGTTTCCTGAGAACGAGGCGCGTTTCCCTAAACCAAAAGAGGGCCGGGGGCATTCCAAAAAGGGACGGTAGGCCAGCCCCATGATTTCCACTTTAATGGTAGTAGTACACACCCTTGGGCCCCCAACGGGGGGGGTACGGGCAAAAAAGGGGTTTTAAAAAACCCAATACCCGGGTGGCGGGAAAAGAGCTTCCCTGTTTTCTGGGGGAAAAAGGGGAGGAAAACTTGGCTAGGGATTGTTTATTTAAGTCACAAAAGGGGCAGCGGAATGGGTTTAAACCCAATGGAAACGGTAAAAAGAGATGGAAAAGATGCAGTGTTATTTTGTTGGATTGTGTGTGTGTTCACAGATTTGGGCGATAACATGGTTTGTGCAAAAAGGGCCCAAAAGTGGGGGATTTTTGGGTTAATGTCTTTAGGGGGATTTGGGGTTTGCACGGGGTTTTAAGGGTAAAGGGGACCCCGGGTTTAAAGGAAAGGGAAAAATTCACAGGAAAAACCCCACAGAGGAAAAGGCAAATAGAGGGAAAACAGTAGCAAAATTTCAAACGGCACTGGTGTTCATTGAACACCATTCAATGTGGGGGTCGTCGGGCTTTCGGGGTTTCCAAAACCCCCGTATGATCTGGAAATTTGGGGAAAACATTTCGGGAGCACGTGGGTAAAAAAACCCAAACCCGACTTCTCGGGTTGTTTTCCGGGGAAAAAAAATAAAGGGGGAGAAAGGGCCCCCCATCGGTCACCATTCAGAAACCCACTGGAGCGTGTGGGGAGATAACCACTCCCTTAGGGGCGAACAAAAGGGGGACTCCCTCGCCCCGAAAACTTTTTGGGTTTTGCTTACAGAGGGCAGAAAAAAAAATGTTTGAGGGGTACATGGGGTTAAAGTTAGAAAACGGAAAAATTGTCCCAAACTTTTACTCTTTCCCGGTTCGGGAAAAACGAAGTAGAGTTCGTTGGTACGCAACGCGGGAAAGGGGGTGTTTCCCGAGAAAATGTGACCACCCCGGGGGCCCCTCTCGGAAAAGGCCACCCCGAAGATGGGGGAGGGCGAGAAGTACTACGGGCCCCCCAATTTCCTTGGCGATATCAGCGTTTTTTCACAAGGGCACATGCCACGGGGTAGGAAGGTGTGTGTCCCAAAAAGGGGGGAAACCCAGAGGGTCGGGGAAAAAATTTTTGGGCCAAAAAAATGGTCGGCCCGAAGTCAGGAAAGTGGGTGGTGTGTTTTTTTCCCAGTGTCCCCGTAGCTGAGTGGGGGGTTGGGGGCCACGTGTATGAAGGAAAGGGGAGAAAATTTTTCCAGAAAAACATAAGTTATTTTATAGGGGCCAAACATTTGGGTGGTGGGGGATTAGTTTAATGTTGATATTTGCTTGGAGGGTGTGTATGAAATTGATTTTTCTCTAAATTTTTGTTGCAAGACAATCTTGCGTGCTTTCTTGGTGTAAGTGGGTTTAAATGAGGGCCGATATTACAGGGGTTTAAAATGGGAAAATTTGAAGTTTCATCCCCTTGGGAATTTTAAAGTTTTACCCAATGCAGGGAAATTGTCTTCGGGGGGGGGAATTTTTAAAGGGAGGTAAAACCCTCTAAAAAAAGGCTTTAGATCTTGGAGGCGGGGGACGTTTTTTCCTAGTTTTACAAAAAAGGAAATTGCCCAAATTTTATAGGTAATGGGCCAATTAACCAGGGTACCAAACCCCAAACCCCACACGGCCGAACTTGGAAGGGGGCCGAAAGGGCCAGGGGGACAGATGACCCCTAGGAGAGAGTTGGGAAACCTCCCCGGGGCAAAAGGGGGGGGAAGGGATGAAACACTAGACCTCGGCTTTCCCAAGTAAGCCCCTAAAGGGCTGGTCAGCTGAGTTTTTTTTGGAAAAACAGTCAGTGAAGAGCAGGGGTTTGGGAGGGGGTTAGATGGTGTTGCGTGGGTAAACGTTTTGGGTTTTCTATTGTCAGGCTGGTAAATTTGCGTGTGGGGTTGTAGTACCCCTCCTTAAGAAAAATTCCTGGTTAAGTAACCCCCTAAGTCGGGGGAATTTTCGATGCCCTTTGGGGGCAAAGTGTGTGTTTGTAATCAATTAGGTAGGGTGGGAAAAATGCTGATGGGGGGAAAAGAAGGGTTTAGCGAAGGGGAGAATTAAGGGTATTGTAAAACTGGGGGTTTTTGAAACAGCGGGGGCCAAAAGGGATGGCCGGGGGGAACCCCTTTTTTTCCCCTTATAAACTGAGGGGAACAACTTGAGAGCAGAACAACCCCCGGAGGAGGGGAGGGGAAAAGGGGCGGGGGAGAGAGAGTAGGAGAGGAGTGAAGCGGGGACAGAAAAGGGTCGAGAGAAACGGGGTTGGGGGGATAGAAGAGACAGAAAGGTCTTATAGTTAAAGACAAGCTGGAAGGAAGGAAACTAAGTTTGAACCCCAGGGGTTGGGTGAAACAGACAAATTAATTTGCCCCCAATTGGGGGTTGAAGAAGACAAAGGGAAGAAGATTCAAATCGGACCCCAAGAGCCCACAAAGCCCCAGCCCCTGAAGCCGGACCCCATTTAAACCAAAGGGGCATCCCCCATAAAGCAGTGCTGAAAAAGGGACGTGAGGGGTTTTTTTTAAAGAACTTTTGGTTTTTGGTGTAAAAGCTTTGGTTTTGGTGTGTAAAAACCCTGGCCAGGTAAGAAGTCTTTTTTAAATTAAAACCCCGGGTTTGGGTTGGTCTTGATTTTTATTTTTTGATTTTCTTTGTGGGGTGATTTGATTGTAAAAAATTTATTATAAGAAATAAAATTGTTTTTCTGTGTCATTTGTTTTGGGAGAGAAACAAAATGCGGGGAATCCCATTCCAAGAGGTAAATTTTTTTGGGTGTGTGAAATGAGTGTCCAATGCTGTATAGTGCAACGTCCCCCTTGGTGTATTAACCCTGACTTTAATACATAATTAGTGCACTTAAGGCAACCTTTAAACGTTTTCCCCCCGTCCTGAAAAAATAGTAGGTTGGATTAATCACTAGTTTCCCATTCCCCCAAATTACGATGTTCGAGATCCCAATTCCCCTTATTTTTGTTTTGTTTTTTTTCTTCAAAAAAAGTGGGACTGTCGCATTTTTTGGCCCAAAAAAATTATTTACGCCCAAATTTAGGGTCTTCGTGTTCAAATAAGATAAATTTTTTTCCCTTTTCTATCTGTGACCGTTTTCTTTTATTTTTAAAAAAAATTAATTTTTTTAGCAAAAAGCAACACCCCCTTTAAAATTGAATTGGGAAGAAAGAAAAAACCCTTATAGCCCCCTTTTGCCCTTTTTGTTTTTTAATTTTTTTTTGGAAAATTTTATCCCGTAGAAAATAAATGAATTTGTTTTTTTCCTAAGAAAAAGGAAAACGGAAAGTCTTTCTTTTTTTAAAATTTCCCAACCCCCCGGGAGTTTTTTGAAGATTGGGTTTTAAATTTTGTCTTCTTAAAACGTCGTAAAAAAACACATAATCAGTGAAACCTACTATTTGAGAGAGCAACCCAAAATCCACGATTCCCTTTTTCTCATATCAAAAAAAAAATAATGCAAAAAAGACACAATTTTTAAAAGAAAGAAAAAAATGGGTAAAAAAAAAAGTTATATGAAACCCAAAAATTTTGCAAAAAAATTTTATGAAGGTTTAAATATATTCCCAAACTTTTAAAATTTAATTTTCAATTTAATTATAAAAAAAAAGAAAACAAACTGAAAAGAAAATTTGTAGGCCCACAACCCCAAAAGAAAGCAAAAGGGAAATTTTCAATTTAAAAAAAAAATTCCCCGTACACCCAAAAGAAAGCAAAAAAGAAATTTACAAAAAAAAAAAAAAATCACTGTAACCCAAAAGAAACAACAAGCAAATTAAATTAAAAAAAAAAAATAAATGTGCAGCAACAAAAGAAAAAGCCCAAAATTTCAATTTAAAAAAAAAATTACTGTACCGGCCCCAAAAGAAAGAAAATGCAAATTACAATTTTAAAAGAAAAAATTACTGTACGCCGAAAGAAAAAAAAAACTACTTACAATAATTTTGTTAATTTTCTTCTTTTTTTTTTATTTGCCAAAGAAAGAATCAAAAAGTTTTCAATAATTTGGTTTTGGGGGTTTTTGTACGGCCCAAAAAAAAAAAGCAAAAAATTACAATAAAATTGAAATTTGCATGTTTTTTTTGTTTGGAGGTACAATAATTATTCTTTTTAAATTAAAAAAAAAATTCGGGTTTGGCCCCGCGGGCCCCAAGTTTGAAATTAAAACTTTAAATAGAAATCTTTCCCCTAATGCTCCCTTTTAAAATTTTCAACCATTTCCCCCACCCTAGTAATGGGAAATAATCCCTTTACATGAAACTAACTCTAAAAAGAAAACTTCCCGTAATTTCCCCCTTTGAAATTTTCAAACCCTTCTCCCCCCTTCCCGAAAATGAAAACCCTCCTTTTACATGAAACCAAAAACATAAATAAAATCTTCCCGTAATACTTTTGAAAAATTTTTCAACCATCTTCCCCCCTCAAAACTGAAACCCCTCCTTTTACATGAAACTAACCAAAAAAAGAAATCTTTAAATAAAACTTTCCCTTTTAAATTTCTAACCATTCCCACCCCCAGAAATTTAAGTCCCTTTACGGAGCAGACAGAAATTTCCCGCGGGCTGAACATTGCAGGGAACCGAGCGCGCTCGCGGTATTTTTTTGTGAGTGGGGTGGGTGTGTGTGTGTGTGTTGGGTGGGGGATGGGAATGTGTTTACGCGCGCATGCGGCATTTTATTTCCCCCCAATTTTTTTTTTAGTTTTATTATTTTTTATTTCATTTTTCTACATTAAAAAAAAAAAAACATTGTAAAAATTTTGAATTTAAAAGTGGTTGTGTGTGTGGGGGGGGGGGGGGTGTGTGTGTGTGTGGTGCAGCGTGGTGCGTGGTGGTGGGTTTTTGGGGTGTGGTGTGTTGTGTGTGTGTGTGTGTGTTCTTGTTTTTCTAAAAGTTTCAAGCAAGTAATAGCTGTAGTTTGGGGTTGTTCTCAAAACCAAATTTTTGTGAAAAATTGTTGTACTCCCCTTGGCTGCGCCCGTGGAATTGTTGCAGGCCCCGCAGTCGCAGTGGAAAAGGGGTTTTAATGATTTTTCCCGTAATAAATTTCCCCCCCACTGTGGTTTAACATCCTTTCCCGTTAAACGATGCCCCAATTTTTGAAACTGCCCCTTTAAATGAATAAGTGTTCAGAATACTTTTCTTGCTTAATGAAATTTGGGTTTCTTCGTGTTTCACCCTACGGGAATTTTTGGGATGTTTAAGAAAATTTTTCCGGTTTTTAAACAAAGCAACAGAAACCAACAGAAACGACGGGCGAAAAGACCGTGAAACCTGTTAACCCCCGTCGTTTGAGTTTCTTTGGTTCACAGAAGAATTAACCCCCCGGCCCCTGCATGCAAAAAAATTAACAAAAATCCCCGGGGAAAGGGGAGTTTTCCCTAAAAAATCCAAAACATAAAAACATTTCTGAAGAAATTAAGCTTCGTAGGTTGAGAAAGATAAGTTAAAATGACATAAAGGCCGGGGGCCAGTCTCGGGTTTCCCCATATCAAACAGTGGGTTCAGTTGGAAAAAAGGCACCGCGTATTTTGGGTATGGGCCCCGGCCCCCTTTTATTTGCCCGATGAAATAAGTAGTAGTCATTTCCAGAAAGAAAAAAACCCGGGGTAGGGAAAAATTTCCCGAGTGGGGGATGTGTGGGGGGGTTTTTGGTGGCCCAAAAAGGGGGCAGAGGAGAGGGTTGGGGAGAAGGGGGGGGGGGCCAAATAGCATATTTTTGAATCCAAAAGAAAAGTGCACCGGGTTTTTTTATTAATTGGCTTGTTACCCCCCCAAACATGCAGTCACCTGCACGTGCCCGTTTCCGGGTTTTGGCCCTCGGTTCGGTCTCTCTGACAATGTATTTTTGTCACAAGGTCAAAATTTATTTCTGTGTGCAACTCCCGTGCACCCGGCTGAGGGTGGGCGCCCCCAGACAACGCTACCCCTCGCTGTGGCCTTTTCCCGCGGCCTTTAATCACCCCAAGGGGAATTTTGGGGAAATCACATATTATTCCCGGGAAAAAAAAGTGATGACCCCGGAAAGGGCACTTTTGATTGGGGGTTT
>CM031600.1:21120943-21128443 GCA_018398815.1 Conus ventricosus | reverse complement strand
CCTCCACCGGTCAGCTTCCCTGCCGGCTGCCCTTCCCTGCGTGTGTGGGGGGACACAGAGAAGCGGTTCAGGCACTCTTCTGCCGCCGCCGCTGCTGCTGCTGCTGCTGCTGCCGCTGCCGCTACTGCCGGCGGGGGCTGCTGGTGTGTGCTGTAACGTGCCGTGATGTGCCGCACTTGGTTCGCCTTGGTCTTGCAGCGCTGTGCGTGATTCCACTCTGATTTTCCCCTCCCGTTCTCTCTCTCTCTCACACACACACACACACACACACACGCGCGCGCACGCTGTGTCTCTCTTTCTCTCTCTCTCTGAGAACACTACCACCTCCTGGATTTGTTCGATGCTGTGCTTGGCTTCTACTGCTGCTGCTGCTGCTGCGTCTGCGAGTGAGTGCAGCAGTGGTGGTAGTAGTGGTGGTGGTGGTGATGATGATGCTGGTGGAGGTGAGTGAGGGGTTGGGGAGAAAAGAAATCAGAAGATGTGTATTTGTGTGTGAGTGTTTTGTTTTTAAAAGTGAATGACGAACATCCGCGGACGTTGTGAATGTCGTGGACGGTTTAAAGGAAGCAAGAGAGAAGAAGAGATGAGAGGGCTTGTCAGAGGGGTGTATTGTTGTCACTGAACACTGAGGGGTCTCCTGCTCTGTGACGCTGCCGCCACATCCCCTCCTTCCCTCCCTCCCTAGGTGTGACAGGGAGTCGTTGGCACGGAGGGTCCCCAAGTCTTCAGTCAGTGCCGAGGACGAGTTCTGTGCTCAGCTGCTGAAGCAGCGCGCCCTTCCTTTGTTTTCCTCCTCGCCTGCCTGTCGTCCCTCCCTCTCCAGCCGTCGCACGACCCTGGGGACCTGGGCACACCTAGCTTCTGGAGCGCCTGTCACTTGGAGTACCCTCTTCTCACATGAAACCCCCCCCCCCACCCCTCAAACCTTTGTTTCTTTGCTACCTGTGTGTTGGAGGACTAGCCTCTGAGTGTGGGCGCCTACACTCGGCGTGGTGAGGTGAAAGCGACAGTGGCCAAGGGGTCTGAGGGTCGCGTGTCGCCGTCAGCCCCGCCGCTGTCTCTGCTTACACCTTGGCGTGTCACATCACCCGCCACCCCACCACGACGACACCGCCACCGCCACCACCATCGCCGCTGTGTGAATCAGCTGGTGAGTGCTTGCTTCCCTCTGCTGGAGTTTTACGTGGAGGGGCAAGGGGGGTGCCCGTGTTGAGGCGCCGGCTGTGAGCTGGGTCTGGCTGAAGCACGGTGATGCGCTGAGAGTCAAGTACCTGTGTGGTGCTGGTCTAGGTCAGAGGGTTAGGTCACTGAGTAGTTGATGGACAGCAGTCCCCAGCGGAGTCACCCGTGTAAGTTAGGGATGAGAACAACAGTTGAGATTTTTTTGAGTTTCCACAGAAGTGTTTTAGTGTGAAGATCCGATTGTCAGTGTTTGTAGCAGTTGTCCTGTTTTGGTGCTCATTTATAAGTGTTTACTTTGATATTCATAAACTTTGTCAAATTAATTGCGTATTGTTTATACTCATTTTTTGTTTATCTGTTTTATACCGGTCAAATTTTCATGGCGACATTTTGGTTCTTTTCTTCCTCTCGACAACCCACTCATGAGTGAGGAAAATAACAATGAATTGGTAACATAAGACTTGTACAAAAATATATCGTTTTCAGTTGGGAGTCCATGGAATTAACAGATTCCGTCACCAAAGCGTTTCAAGAAAAATATTGGACACAGCACAGCTGACAAAGAGCTGGTGGACCAGTTTTGTTGAAAAGCGTCGGCCCCCAACTATTCCGGTACAGTTCACGGACTGGTGTGGTATGGTAGAACCGATTGAGCATTCATGACCAAAGCGGCGGACGAACCTGAAACCTTATCCCCTCAGAGTGAGGAACCGCCACGGCCCTGATCTCACGGTGCGGTGACTGGGCTGAATGAGTAACCGTGGCGGGGTGACGAGCCACCACAGCACTATAGGCGGGGTTTTGTGAGGTCATCAAGACACACACACACACACACAGCCAGCAATGCCGAGAGAGGGGAAATCTGGGCCGGTAGCCGCCAAGCTCCCCTCCCCCACAGGGGGGAACGGGCCGCGAGAGTGAAGTGATTGAGAGACACGGGCAGACAGGTAGCTAGCTGGCTCAGGCTCGCCACTAAGCCAAAACGTCACCCTGAGAGACCTCCCATACACCCGCCCCACCATCCACCCACCCCCCAAACCCAACCCACCCCTCCGTTCCCCTTCCCTCCTCCTCCTCCTTCCCTGCATGTGACGCTAGCGGACTGGGTGACGAACTGACGTACCGGGTTGTCGTGCTGTGCTGTGCCCGCTGTGCTGTGCTGTGCCGGATCGACCACGACATCCCCGCCGAGGGAGGAGTGTTTAGAGAGCTCACAGGGTGGCGACGGTGTGCGCCCGTGGTGACAGAGAAACGTCTCCCAGCCGTCGTTCATTGGACCTGGCGACGGTGGCTTGGCTTCCTCCAGTCACTCGAGGTGTCGTCGTCGTCGTCGTCGTTGTTTGTCGTAGTCGGCGCTCCGTCAGTGGTGAAGTTTGTGGAGGCATGGATATGGATACTATGTGGAGTAGCGCTCTGCTGCTGCTGCTGCAGTGTGTCTGCGCAGGTAAGATGCTCTCGTCTGTCGGTGGGTGCTTGCGAAGATGTTGTTGTCTCACCTGGGTGATGGTGTGGTGTAGTGTGATGTGATGTGATGTGTGTGTGTGTGTGTGTGTGTGTGTGTGTTGGGGTGTGTGTGTGTGTGTGTGGTGTGGTGTGGTGGGTGTGTGTGTGTGTGTTGTGTGTGTGTGTGTGTGGTGTGTGTGTGTGAGAGAGAGAAAGTTTTCTTATCTATTCTTTCGTCTTCTTTCTTTCTTTCCTTCTTTCTTTTCTTTATTTCTTTTCTCCCTCCCTTCCTTTCTTTCCGTTGTTTGTGATTTCATTTTTTTTCTTTCATTCCTTTTTTCCCTCTCTTGTCAGAGAGATATCTTTCTTATCAAACATTTCTTTCGTATTCCGTTCTTCTTTTTCTTTCATTCTAACTTCTTTCATTCTAACTTCTTTCATTCTAACTTACTTTGTTTATTTGTTGCTTTCTATAGTCTTTCTATTTTCCCCCTTTTTCTTTCTTTATGTATTCAGTTCTTTCAGTCATTCTATCATTTTCTTTCTTTTATCTCTATCATTTCTTTCTTTCGTCAGTTTCCTTATTCTCTTCATTTATTTCCTTTCTGTTCTTTTCTGTCATCTTTCTCAATGTTTCTTTCCTTTCCCCGATCATTCCTTTTTCCCCCCTCCCTTCAATCTGACTTCTGTCTAAAAAGTGTTTCAAGTTTTCTTTTGATTTACATTTCTTCAAAGAATCATTTTATTTTCGTATTGATCAGTGCAATTTTTTTTTTTATCAAGTTCAAACGTGGCTTCTCTATGCCGTTCTTTTTTTGTTCATGTATTTTGTCTATGTGTTTTTCTTATTTTCCTAGATTTTCTCCGCATCTTGTCCATTTGATGTTCCGCTCTTGTCTGTTCCCATTGTTTTTGTGTGCTTACGTTTGTTATTCTTTTGAACTTCTCTCTCTCTCTCTCTCTCTCTCTCTCTCTCTCTCTCTCTCTTTATTCATTCTCCTTTTCTTCAGAGGGTTGTTCGCCGTCTCTGTCGCGTGTCTTTTCCCACTAAAGATTCAGCAGTCGACTGGGAAGGAGAAATTTGTCTATAACGTCAGTAATTGTGTTATTTGTTTTAAAGACGCTTGAAGTTCATCTCTCTCTCTCTCTCCTCTCTCCTCCTCTCCTCTCTCTCCTCTCTCTCTCTCTCTCTCTCCCCTCCCCTCTCTCTCTGTATTCTTTTCGTTATTTTTTCCTTTTTCTCAAGTGTATTTTCATTACCCCTCTGTCTGTGTGTCTGTCTGTCTGTCTGTCTGTCTGTCTCTCTTTCTCTCTCTCTCTCTCTCTCTCTCTCTCTCTTTCTTCTCTCTCCTCTCTCTCTCTCTCTTTGTTTTTCTTTGTGTCTTTGTTTTGTCCCCCCCCCCCCCCCCCCCGTTTCATTCTTTCATTTCTTCCATATTTTTCATGTTTCTTTCTTAAAGATCGTTGCTGACATTCGTTTTTTCCACTTGTCTTTCTTTCTCCCTTGTTTCTTTCATTCCTATTCCGTCTTTCCCTTCTTTCATCTTTGTTGTTGTTGTTGTTGTTTCCTTTCGTTCTTTGTTGCCAGTCCCCTTCCTTTCTCTCTCTCTCTCTCTCTCTCCTCTCTCTCTCTCTCTCCTCCCTCTCTCTCTCTCTCTCCTCTCTCTCTTTTTTTTTTTTTTTTCTTTGAGTTATTTTTCGTTCTTTTTCTTTCTCCCCTTCCTTTTTTCCTCTTGTCTTCTTTTTTTAATTTCTTCCTTTTGTTGGTTCCTTTTCTCGCTTTCTTTCAGTTGTGGGATGTTTCCATCCGAGTGGCGTGTCTTTCTCCTCTTTTGATGTATTAATCCTCACGGACACATTCGATCAGTCTTCTCCTCTGGTGGAAATTAGTCGAGGTCGTCTTCTTAACGCGTTCCTCATATTTCACGAAGGCGTTGATGACAGATCTTTTCTTCGTCAGTAATTCTGTTTATTATTGTGGTTAGCCTTGCCGTTTCTTTTTCTTTTCCACCCCCTTTTCCTTTCGTCTCTTTTTTGTTGTTGTTGTTGTTGTCTTTCTTTTATTTTTCTCAAGAGCTTTCATCCCACGGTTTTTTTTTCGTTCGTCTCCATTTTTCATCTCTCTGGTTTTGTCTTGGTGTGTCTGTCGTGTCTTTCGTCACATTTTTCTCCTCCTTCCCTCCCTGTCGTCTTTCTCAATGATTCCCCCCCCCCCCCCCCCTGATTTTCTTTGACTGCCATTCCTCTTGTGCGGATCAATGAATGTGTCAGGCATAGAAGATGGATGGCAACTTATTATTCTAAAGACCCGTGTGATGAACGAGAATTGCCCGCTCGGTCGTTGAGGAAGATAGAGAGATATTGACAATGAATGGCTTATTCACACTGGCCATGGCCCCTTATGAAAAAGATCTGAACAATGTTCGGCGTGACACGGGAGAGAGAGAGAGAGAGAGAGAGAGAGAGAGAGAGAGAGAGAGAGAGAGAGAGAGAATGCGAATAATTTATTGCGTACAGGCTATAGGCATCTCTGCATTGGAATATTGGGTAGGGTAAGGAAAAAGGGTGGAACGAAAGGTTTGGAAGAAGACGGGGGTGGGGTGGGGGTGGGAGGAGAGTAGGATAGATAGATAGATAGATAGACAGATAGATAGACAGATAGATAGATAGATAGATAGAATGAATAGATAGAGATAGAGATAGAGAGAGAGAGAGAGAGAGAGAGAGAGAGAGAGACGTTTCATTGATCTATTTGTGGTATGTTCCCCCCGTGTGTGGATTTTTATTTTCACTACCCAACAGTGATGATTATCACCGGTCATGGAGATCCTCTTTTCACTGTCGCTCTTCTCCTATGCTCGGGTTGAGGCACACTGCTGTGTGTGATGATCAGTCGTTGTCAGCCCTAGTCCTCACTCTTCTTCCCCCCCCCCCCCCCCCCCTCCATTCCCTTCCTCTTATCCACTGCCCAACCTCACTCCTACCTTGAGAGCAGCGAGAGGGTGCTACGACGATGTTCGTTTGCTCAGCTTCCGCTAATTATTGCCAACACGCTGTGAATTATTTCAGCTGCTTTTCTTTGAACCCATCGCTGGCGCCACGGCGCTTAGAGACTGAGAGACATAGAGATGCGGCAGAGAGAGAGAGAGAGAGAGAGAGAGAAGGCGGGGGGGGGGGGGGGTGGTTAGCGAGGGGAGGCGGAAAATGGTTAGAGGAGGTTTTTATCTCATAAGGGCACTCATGAGTGATTTGACAAATGTCAAACGTGACACTTCACTTGCCGTTGGCGCTGAGAGAGAGAGAGAGAGAGAGAGAGAGAGAGCTCTAGATGCATAAGCCTTCACACACAGACACAGACGCACACAGATACACAGACACACACAGATACACACACACACACACACACACACACACGCACGCACACAATAAATAAATAAATGAATAAATAATTATAAAGCCTGTTAAAATTTTTATTCGGCTTGAGAGAAGTTTTTAGTTTCGTTTTCTCCTCCCTCCTGCCTCTTCTCCTTCTTTGTAAAATCCACACGACTTGTTTCATTCGATGGCTTGAACACTACTCCGCTGTTTGCTGTCAGTGACACGTGTAGCCGTGACTGCTGGCCAAGTGATAATATTCAAGCCCACTAAGCGAAAGTGATATGTACAGTGTTTTGATGCCAAACTTCATATATTGCTTGTGTGTGTACGCCTCAGTTGCATGCAGAACATCGAGCAGTGTGTGTGTGTGTGTGTGTGTGTGTGTGTGTGTGTGTGTGTGTGTGTGCGCGCGCGCGACTGCACTGGTATCCATTTTCGCAGTTTCCCTTACTTACCTCTACCCTGTGTCCATTGTAAACAATTTGACATATTCGTGTGATGGACAAGGCGTGAACGTGAAGTCTGAACCCTCTCTCACTCTCTCTCTCTCTCTCTCTCTCTCTCACACACACACACACACACACACACACACACACACACACACACGACTTTCGCAGCGAACCTTCTCACTAATAACAACTCATAGAGTGACTCACACGCTTGTTGTACACTACTCAAAGCTCCTCCGGCGTTGTTCTGCTGGAAACGCCGCATCAGTTCTTCCAGCGCACCCCCTCCCTCCCCTCCCACCCCTTCCTAACTTCTCGCCGTCCCATCTCCCAGACGTTTAGTACTGTGTGAGTGTTTGGCCAGGCACTCGAATTCTCTGTTGAAACCCTTATTAGTGTTGTAGGGACCGGGCGAGGGGGGTGATAACTTGTAATACAACGCCCTCGTTGAGACCTCCAGACCGACGGCTGACAGACAGACGGACTGTTGAGGAGACGTGATACGACGGGCTGGAAAAGGGAGCAGAACTGGAGGGAGGGGGGGGGGGGGGAACGGGACGTGGTAGAGAGAGAGAGAGAGAGAGAGAGAGAGAGAGAGAGAGAGCGCAAAGAAACTTACAAATAGAATAAAGAGATAAAAACTTAAGAGACTTAAACTCAGCGTAGGTCTTGAACAATCAGTTATCAAAACTTTGTTTCAAACATAATACATTGTTTCAAACGGTGACATCCCATTTGGTCTACTCCCATTTCGTCTACTCCCATTTCGTCTACTACTCCCATTTCGTCTATTTCCATACTGACCATACTGCAAGGCTCCCCCCTGGCGTAACCAGTGTCCCAGTCTACTCCAAAGCAGAGTCTTTAGATTAGAGTAGGGCGAAGCCCGAGAGAGGACGAAGGACGAATGAACGAAGGCCGTTAGGCCAAGTCGTGCTCACACATTTCTGAGTAGGCGAAATGGGAGTAGACCAAATGGGAAGTAACCGTTTCAAACATAATACACCAGTCTAAACCTGAACAGGATTTTTCGCGCCTCTCAGCTGAA
>CM031600.1:21100943-21110943 GCA_018398815.1 Conus ventricosus | reverse complement strand
GGAGATGAAGGTGACTTCACAAAGCCCAAAGCACAGGAGAAACAGCAGGAAAGAGGAGATAAAAGTGACTTGACACAGCCCTGAACACAGAACAAACAGCAGGAAAGGGGAAATAAAAGTGACTTGAGACAGCCCTGAACACAGAACAAACAGCAGGAAAGGGGAGATAAAAGTGACTTGACACAGTCCAGAGCACAGAACAAACAGCAGGAAAGGGGAGATAAAAGCGACTTGACACAGCCCTGAACACAGAACAAACAGCAGGAATGGGGAGATAAAAGTGACTTGACACAGCCCTGAACACAGAACAAAGAGCAGGAAAGGGAGATAAAAGTGACTTGACACAGCCCTGAACACAGAACAAACAGCAGGAAAGGGGAGATAAAAGTGACTTGACACAGCCCTGAACACAGAACAAACAGCAGGAATGGGGAGATGAAAGTGACTTGACACAGCCCAGAACACAGTACAAACAGCAGGAAAGGGGAGATAAAAGTGACTTGACACAGTCCAGAGCACAGGACAAACAGCAGGAAAGAGGAGATAAAAGTGACTTGACACAGCCCTGAACACAGGACAAAGAGCAGGAAAGGGGAGATGAAAGTGACTTGACACAGCCCTGAACACAGAACAAACAGCAGGAAAGGGGAGATAAAAGTGACTTGACACAGTCCAGAGCACAGGACAAACAGCAGGAAAGAGGAGATAAAAGTGACTTGACACAGCCCTGAACACAGGACAAACAGCAGGAAAGGGGAGATAAAAGTGACTTGACACAGCCCAGAACACAGGACAAAGAGGGGAAAGGGGAGATGAAAGTGACTTGACACAGCCCTGAACACAGAACAAACAGCAGGAAAGGGGAGATAAAAGTGATTTGACACAGTCCAGAGCACAGGACAAACAGCAGGAAAGAGATAAAAGTGACTTGACACAGCCCTGAACACAGGACAAACAGCAGGAAAGGGGAGATGAAAGTGACTTGACACAGCCCAGAGCACAGGACAAACAGCAGGAAAGAGGAGATAAAAGTGACTTGACACAGCCCTGAATACAGGACAAAGGGCAGGAAAGGGGAGATGAAAATGACTTGACACAGCCCTGAACACAGGACAAAGAGCAGGAAAGGGAGATGAAAATGACTTGACACAGCCCTGAACACAGAACAAACAGCAGGAAAGGGGAGATAAAAGTGACTTGACAAGCCAAACCAGAAAGAAACAGCAGGAAAGGGGAGATAAAGTGACTTGACACAGCCAGAGCAACAGGACAAACAGCAGGAAAGAGGAGATAAAAGTGACTTGACACAGCCCTGAACACAGGACAAAGGCAGGAAAGGGGAGATGAAAATGACTTGCACAGCCCTGAACACAGGACAAAGAGCAGGAAAGGGGAGATTGAAAACGAAATTGACACAAGCCCTGAAACAGACAAACAGCAGGAAAGGGGAATAAAAGTGACTTGACACAGCCCTGAACACAGAACAAAACAGCAGGAAAGGGAGATAAAAGTGACTTGACACAGCCCAGAGCACAACAAAGAGCAGGAAAGGGGAGATAAAGTGACTTGACACAGCCAGAGCACAGTACAAAAGCAGGAAAGGGGAGAAAAAGTGACTGACACAGCCAGAAACAGAAAAACAGCAGGAAAGGGGAGAATAAAGTGACTTGACACAGCCCTGAACCACAGAACAAACAGCAGGAAAGGGAGATGAAAGTGACGGACACAGCCCGAACACAGAACAAAAGCAGGAAAGGGAGATAAAAGTGACTTGACACAGCCTGAACACAGACAAAGAGCAGGAAAGGGAGATAAAAGTGACTTGACACAGCCCAGACACAGACAAACAGCAGGAAAGGGGAGATAAAAGTGACTTGACACAGCCTGAACACAGGACAAAGAGCAGGAAAGGGGAGATAAAAGTGACTTGACACAGCCACGAGCAACAGGACAAACAGCAGGAAGGGGAGATAAAATGACTTGACACAGCCCAGAACACAGGACAAACAGCAGGAAAGGGGAGATAAAAGTGACTTGACACGCCCAGACACAGACAAAAGCAGGAAAGGGAGATAAAGTGACTTGACACAGCCCGAACACAGACAAACAGCAGGAAAGGGGAGAAAAAGTGACTTGACACAGCCCAGAGCACAGGACAAAGAGCAGGAAAGGGGAGATGAAAAGTGACTTGACACAGCCAGAACACAGGACAAAGAGCAGGAAAGGGGAGATAAAGTGACTTGACACAGCCCTGAACACAGAACAAACAGCAGGAAAGGGAGATAAAAGTGAGTGACACAGCCCTGAACACAGAGACAAACAGCAGGAAAGGGAGATAAAAGTGACTTGACACAGCCCAGACACAGGAAACAGCAGGAAAGGGAGATAAAAGTGACTTGACACAGCCCTGAACACAGGAACAAAAGCAGGAAAGGGGAGATAAAATGACTTGACACAGCCCTGAACACAGACAAAGCAGCAGGAAAGGGGAGATAAAAGTGACTTGACACAGCCCAGAACACAGGAACAAACAGCAGGAAAGGGGAGATAAAAGTGACTTGACACAGCCCAGACACACAGACAAACAGCAGGAAAGGGGAGATAAAGTGACTTGACACAGCCCAGAACACAAGACAAAGAGCAGGAAAGGGAGATGAAAGTGACTTGACACAGCCCGAGCACAGACAAAGAGCAAGAAAGGGGAGATAAAAGTGACTTGACACAGCCCAGAGCACAGTACAAACAGCAGGAATGGGGAGATAAAAGTGACTTGACACAGCCCAGAGCACAGTACAAAGAGCAGGAAAGGGGAGATAAAAGTGACTTGACACAGCCCAGAGCACAGGACAAAGAGCAGGAAAGGGGAGATAAAAGTGACTTGACACAGCCCTGAACACAGAACAAAGAGCAGGAAAGGGGAGATAAAAGTGACTTGACACAGCCCAGACACAGTACAAACAGCAGGAATGGGGAGATAAAATGACTTGACACAGCCCTGAACACAGGACAAAGAGCAGGAAAGGGGAGATGAAAGTGACTTGACACAGCCCTGAACACAGAACAAACAGCAGGAAAGGGAGATAAAAGTGACTTGACACAGCCCTGAACACAGAACAAACAGCAGGAAAGAGGAGATAAAAGTGACTTGACACAGCCCTGACAAGACAAACAGCAGGAAAGGGGAGATAAAAGGACTTGACACAGCCCAGACACAGGACAAAGAGCAGGAAAGGGGAGATAAAAGTGACTTGACACAGCCCTGAACACAGGACAAACAGCAGGAAAGGGGAGATAAAAGTGACTTGACACAGCCCAGAACACAGGACAAAGAGCAGGAAAGGGGAGATAAAAGTGACTTGACACAGCCCTGAACACAGGACAAACAGCAGGAAAGGGAGATAAAAGTGACTTGACACAGCCCAGAACACAGAACAAACAGCAGGAAAGGGAGATGAAAGTGACTTGACACAGCCCTGAACACAGGACAAACAGCAGGAAAGGGGAGATAAAAGTGACTTGACACAGCCTGAACACAGGACAAACAGCAGGAAAGAGGAGATAAAAGTGACTTGACACAGCCCTGAACACAGGACAAACAGCAGGAAAGGGGAGATGAAAATGACTTGACACAGCCCTGAACACAGGACAAAGAGCAGGAAAGGGGAGATGAAAGTGACTTGACACAGCCCAGAGCACAGGACAAACAGCAGGAAAGGGGAGATAAAAGTGACTTGACACAGCCCAGAACACAGGATTTGAGGACAAACAGCAGGAAAGGGGAGATGAAAATGACTTGACACAGCCCTGAACACAGGACAAAGAGCAGGAAAGGGGAGATGAAAGTGACTTGACACAGCCCAGAGAACAAGCCAAAGACAAAGAGCAGGGATCAGAAGACAGCGAAGGGAAGAGCGTGTCCCCGCCGTCTTGCTTGTCGCCATATTGATTGGAGGGCCACACAGCGGGGTGTATATACACAGACACCATTGAGCTGAAGATCAGTACGTCCACAGTCTGTTGACTCATCTGGACTTGTTAGGGAGACACTTGTCATAAAGTGTTGATGGGAGGTTTCTCTTAGCCCTGAATAAAGAAAGGCAGCGTGTGTGTGTGTGTGTGTGTGTGTGTGTGTGTGTGTGTGTCTATTGTGTGTGTGTGTGTGTGTGTGTGTGTGTGTGTGTGGTGTGTGTGTGTGTGTGTGTGACATGATTAGAAAAGAGAAAGACGTAACATCAGAGCAATACCACTGTATGCACAATCTTCTTTTACAGGCGTGCATTTTGATGCAATTTTGTTACCATTCTTTCTTCTTTCTTTTTTTTTTCAAATCTAATCTTTTCTCATTTTTTTCAAACCAGGGACGTTTGATTTAGTGAAATGCCAGGTATCGTTAGCTCGGCCTGTTTTCATCTGCTGTCAGGAAATCAGTAGAAATCAGCAGTTTAGCTCTCGTGGTGTGAACTGTGTGATTACTGTATGCGCAGTTGTTCATTGGATTTGGTTTATTTACAGAACAGATGTTTTAAGGCAAGGGATTTTTTTCAGGACACGTCTTTTTAGGACAAGGATTTCTCTCAGGATAGGGATTTAAGTCAGGACAGATTTGTTTTCAGGACACGTCTTTTTAGGACAAGGATTTCTCTCAGGGATTTCAGTCAGGACAGATTGTTTTCAGGACACGTCTTTTAGGACAAGGATTTCTCTCAGGATAGGGATTTCAGTCAGGACAGATTTGTTTTCAGGACACGTCTTTTTAGGACAAGGATTTCTCTCAGGATAGGGATTTAAGTCAGGACAGATTTGTTTTCAGGACACGTCTTTTTGGACAAGGATTTAATAATAATAAATGAATACTTATATAGCGCCTATTCTCGGATAGAGGCCAAGCTCTAAGCGCTTTACAATCAACACTCGTCTACACAACGGGCTGCCTACCTGGGTAGTGCCGACTGAAGAGCTGCCAGCTGGCGCTTCATTCAGTCGTTTCCCGTGTCATCCAGTCGGTATCGTTCAATATCGATCACTCATTTTCCTTACTTCCTTCATTCTTTCCATTTCTCACGCAGGGTGCATGCTATGTGTAACGTGTCATCCATACCAACGGCCAAACTGGCCTACTCTTCCGAAAGTTGGTGATGGGATTTTACGTGTGTGCAAGATGTTATGCATGCGTTCACACACGGAACCTCGGTTTTTAGTCTCATTCGAAGGACTGTAAGGGAAATGGAGTCAGAACCAATGTTAACTCCGAGGGAAAAAATCCCCTGTACCGAAACGCCCCGACGGAGGTTCGAACCCGCAACCCAGGATCACCAAGATTACGTCAGGACAGATTTGTTTTCAGGACACGTCTTTTTAGGACAAGGATTTCTCTCAGGATAGGGATTTCAGTCAGGACAGATTTTGTTTTCAGGACACGTCTTTTTAGGACAAGGATTTCTCTCAGGATAGGGATTTCAGTCAGGACAGATTTGTTTTCAGGACACGTCTTTTTAGGACAAGGATTTCTCTCAGGATAGGGATTTCAGTCAGGACAGATTTGTTTTCAGGACAAGGTTTCTATAAGGACAGGGATTACTTTTCAGACAAGGGATTTACTCCAGGATAGGGATTTCTTTAGAGACAGGAATTTCTTTATGTACATAGTGACAACACTACAAGGACCCGGGATATAAATCAGAAAAGGAACAACAAGAACAAAAACAAAAACAAAAACAATATATATATTTATATATATATATATATATATATATATATATATAAATCATGCATATATGTATTTCAGCAAATGACCAGACGCAAACTACGATCAGGACACGCAAACGAACAAACAAGCAAATAAATAAATGAATAGAGAAGTAACTAAACAAACAGAGGAAATAAAACGATAATGGTTTCCCTAAGTAAGCAGATACAGTTACCAATAACAGCACACATGAGTCGGGTGACTCACATGATGCCCTCAGGCTGTTGCCCTAGGGATACTTTGCGGGACAATATCGCCGCCCCATGGTACACAGAGAAATGCGAAAATTTTGCAGATAACGAGCGCCCCCCTGACTGTCTGCTTCAGTCTGTGGTACCGACAAAACGGTACGCGGAGACTCGGCAAATCCCCACCATCCACGAATCGCCGGAAACGCGGGTGCCACGCACGTGCATAAATTAATAACTATGCATAACGTCTACTCTGCACTCCGCACCATCTCGTTCATCACGACCACCGCCACCCCCCCCCCCCCCCCCCCCCCCCCCCCCCTCAACCCCCATACCAACATATTACTGTCAGTAGCGACGCGGGTTCTCGCTGAACCCAAGCTTTACACGTGAGTACCGACAAGCGACTTGTTCTCACCGCAGCCGTACAGTCCCCGGTCGTTAGCACTCGACTGTAAATTAGCTCCCAAGTCCCTTGTCACTCTTTAGCTCAGGCGGAGCCCACATTAGAGAATTCCAGACCGCTGGCTCCCACGATAAAGCTTGAAGGATGGATACCTCTCGTCTCCCTTGGCTTGGGCGGTGCTGAGGGGGGAGAGGGGAAAGCGAAGACTCCACGGAGCTGATTTGGACGTACGGACGGACAGGGGGTTGGGGGTGGAGGTGTGGTGGTGGGGGGGGGGGGGGGGGGGGTTGGAGGGTGCGGGGGTGGGGGAGGGATGGGAGAGGGGGGATGGGGGTGCAGTCGGACAGGCAGGTAGAGTGGGCAAAGGGCAGGAGTTACCCATGTGAACGGCGCGTTAGCGGGGCCTCGTCAAGACAATCAGCATGTCAAGCACTGCCTCCAATGGCTCCTCCGTGCTCGGGGCGGCGATCACGGTAATTTGCTGATCATGAGGGGTTTTGAAGGTAGCTGCCACCACTCGGCACTTCGGGCCCGTACTGTCAATGGCGGCGTCCAGGGGGCGGGCCGTTCCCTTGTGAGTCAGTCGTGATGGGCAGGCTTTCGGCTTCGCTTCCCTCCTCCCCCCCCCCCCCCGCCCCCCCTCCGCCGCCTTCACCCCACTCCTTACCCCTGCTGTCCTCTTCTCCCACCCCCTCCTCCTCTCTTCGTCGTTTTCTCTCCCTCCCTCCCTTCTCTCTCTCTCTCTCTCTCTCTCTCTCTCTCTCTCTCTCTCTCTCTCTCTCTCTCCATTATAATATTACTTTGCGTTTTGGTTTCTACTTGTTTTATCTGAATGGTCTCTATCCCGTGGGGAAAGTCAACCCTTGTTTTAGGGTCAATGTGTCTGTAAACAATAAAGCTTCGACTTCTAGACCTCTCTCTCTCTCTCTCTCTCTCTCTCTCTCTCTCTCTCTCTCTCTCTCTCTCTCTTGATGAATAATAATGTCATTGAAACTTTTAGTATATATATCTGACTTGAATGTACATCGTTTTAGATATAAATCTTGTGATGATCGCGATCTGATGTGTCCATTATGCCAGGTGTCTAAAGAAGATGAGATACACTTTGTTCTTTGTTGTCAAAGGTTGAACGAAATTAGAGGAAAATTTCGGGAGTCTACATATTATCGAGAACCTTGTTTATTTAAACTAAGTCTACTCATCGCATGCACAAAACCTGATGTTATACGAAATTCATCGTTGTTTTTGTCCAAGGCTTTTAAACATAGAGAAATAGCCACTTCACGAAGTGCCTGCCATAGCCGTAGCCTTTGCATTGCATGATGAAGTGGTATATCTGTACATTTAACCCTTCATGAGGGGCTGAGGCCTGTATGAATAAACAGTCATTCATTCATTCATTCTCTTCTCTCTCTCTCTCTCTCTCTCTCTCTCTCTCTCTCTCTCTCTCTCTCGCTCTCTCTCACTCACCCCCCCCCTCTCTCTCTGCTTGTCTGTCTGTCTCTTGATAGGTAATATGTCATTGAAACTTTTAGTAATCCACAGTTACACAAATGTGTGATCTGATGGCACTTTGGAAGGGTGGCAGTTCGTTCTTGCTCATCGAGCTGTTTATTTATTGATCTATTAACCTGCTTGTTTATTCCTCCAAATGAAAACTTACTGTGTAACATATCCATCATACTTTTGCAAATCGTCGCAATACGCTCTACCATGACGTTAAAAAAAGGAAAACAATTAACAACTGGTTCTGCAGGCATGAAATACAAATGCCATAACTGCCGTAGTACACACACACACACACACACACACACACACACACACACACACACACACACACACACACACAAACAAAGTAACTATGCTGCTTTCCTGTATGAAAAGTTTTAAATATAGATTTAGTAGGAGAGCCTTAGAAATCATGTATAAATCTTTCGTATTACCTAATTTTGACTATGCAGATGTTGTGTGGGACAACTGCTCCGAAATGCAATCCAATTCTCTTGAAAACTTACACTTAGAAGCTATAAGAACAATTATTGGAGTTGTTCGTGGAACAAGTCATCAAAAATTATATGAAGAATCTGGATTTTGCTCACTCAAGGAAAGGAGGAAAAGACATAAAATTATATATTATTATAAATGATAAATGGCTTGTGTCCGGATTATTTACTTGATCTTCTGCCTGGTCTTGTTTCGGACAGGAATCCTTATCACAGGAGAAGACCGTTAGAGCGTACAACTCCAAAATGCAACACTGAGATATATCGGAAATCCTTCATTCCTTCAACTACATCTTTATGGAATAGTCTCCCAGATCATTTAAAACCAGTTCATCTTTAAGCGTAATCAAGCATCATTTATCGGCTGATGATCCTGTCATACCACCGTACTTTTATCTTGGCGAGAGAAAAACCAAATCATTCATTGCCGTCTTCGTCTTGGAATCAGTGATCTGAGATATGATATGTTCAACCGCCATCTACTTAACGACCCACTGTGTGAGTGTGGCAATGGGGAGGAAACAGCTGAGCACTATTTTCTGTTGTGTCCTCGTTTTAATGAAACCCGCGCAAATACTATTTCCGATCTCCCATCACACTACAGAAATGTTCGAACTCTGTTAAATGGTGACCGTAATCTGCGGATGGATATCAATGTATGGATTTTTGAGGCTGTTCATGGGTTTATCTCTGGAAGCAACCGGTTTTAGATGTGTTGCCTTTTGGGGGTTTCAGGTGTGACAAGAGAGGATTGTGCTGGGGGTGTTGCCATTGTTTCAGGTTGTGATGATGGCAAATTGATGTGCCTGTGGTGTGTTTCTCATCGTCTCTCTTCGTTGATCTCCGTTTCTTTCTTTCTTTCTTTTTTTTAAAATTGTTTTTTCTCTTTCCGGGAAGGGGTGGGGGGCGGGGGTGTTCTCTTTTTGTATTCTTCATGCGATTTATAAACTTTAAACTGTCAATTGTTTTCATATAAATAATGTAATATTTGTGTTACTGTAGCTGCTAGGTAAATTATTTGTGTATTGTCATTTTGCAGAGCACACTATAAGCGTTCAGCTTGTTGCTGCTCACTTTGTATTGTGTAAACATTGTACGTACCTGTGATTAAAGATTTGTTTAAACCACACACACACACACACACACACACACACACACACAACACACACACACACACACACACACTCTCTCTCTCTCTCTCTCTCTCACACACACACACACACACACACACACACACACACACACACATCTGCGCGCTTGCTTGCTTTCAAAAAGACGCCTGCACAACCAGTTATAGCGTCAAGGTACAGCGTATTGCGAGGTTTGCAAAAGTATGATGCGTATGTGCCACAGTAAGTTTCATATGGAGCAATAAACAAGCAGGTAAATAAACCTATTTACAATTTGCACAGCACGGAATCTGAGGCTGTTTAGCTGACTATTTTTCTCGACTGTATTAGTTCTTATTTCACTTAAATATGCATGTCTTGGAATCTGTTGATACATGAAGTAAATACTTAAGAGAGAGAGAGAGAGAGAGAGAGAGAGAGAGAGAGAGGGTGGGGGTGGGGGTAACTGGAAGAGGGAGGGGAGCGGAAGGGGTGGGAATGGAGGAGGTGATGGCAAGGGGAGAAAACTGATGCATAACTCATCA
>CM031600.1:21073443-21075943 GCA_018398815.1 Conus ventricosus | reverse complement strand
TTGTCGTTTGCCTTCCCCCCCCCCCCCCCCCCCTTGTTCCCCAATCTTCTCTCTCTCTCTTTCTCCCCCCCTCTCTCTCTCTCTGTCTCTCCCCTCCCTCTCTCTCTGTCTCTCCCTCCCCCTCTTTCTCTCTTCCTCCCACCCCGCCTCTTGCACCCCTCCCTCCCAACGTCTCTTTTTATGATGAGCAGTCTAGTGTCCGTTTTAACTTTCCTTTCTGCATTGCGTGCCACACACACACACACACACACACACACACACACACACACACACACACACACACACACAACCACACACACACACACACACACACACACACACACACACACACACACACACACACAACCACACACACACACACACACACACACACACACACACACACCACACACACACACACACACACACTCACACACACACACACACACACACACACACACACACACACACACACACACACACACACACACACACACAACCACACACACACACACACACACACACACACACACCACACACACACACACACACACACACACACACACACAACACACACTCAATCATTATTCCAATACACAAACATGGAAAGCCCAGAGCAGATAAAAACAGCTATCGTCCAATCGCTTTAACATCCCACACATGCAAACTAATGGAAAAGATTGTTTTAAATAGACTAGTTCATTACTGCGAAAAATATAAAGTAATACCTGTCAACCAAGCTGGATTTCGAAAAGGCAGATCTACAACTGAACATCTCGTTAAATTAACAACCCAAGTAAAGCAGCAGTTCGCAAGGCGAAAAAATATACTAGCGACATTTTTTGATGTCCGAAAAGCATACGATCAAGTTTGGCACACATCGCCTTCTCTATAAACTTAAACACATAGGCATAACAGGTAACACGTACAATTACATTGCCAGCTTTCTATCTAATAGGTTTATACAGGTAAAGCTTGGAAATTCATATTCAAACCCCAGACAGCTAAGTATGGGTCTGCCTCAAGGATCGGTTATTTCTCCAATTTTGTTTAACATCCTTTTAGCTGATCTTCCGAAAGACTTGTCCAAAGATACCACTTTAGCTCAGTTTGCTGATGATATTTGTTTATGGATGAAGGTGACAATGAAACGTAGAACTCCAGTCAGGGCTTTGAACTATGCAAAGAAAGTGTATCAGCGTGAACTTAATAAAATCAACAACTTTATGATAGAAAATGGACTTACATTATCATTGGAAAAAACAAAAATCATGCTGTTTAATTCAGGCTATGACCCTAATAAATTACCTGAATTCACGATTAACGGTGCAATCATAAAATATACACAAATTGTCAAATTTCTTGGCGTCTACCTCACTTCAAAACTTTCGTGGAATTACCACATCGACTACATAACAAACAAAGCTAGAAAAAGTCTGAACTTTTTGAAGGTAATAAGCAGACAGCACTGGGGACAGGACACAAAGGCACTAATATCTCTCGCTACCTCCCTTGTACGGTCACGGCTGACGTATGGCCAGGAAGTTTTTTTCAGCGCTCCGGCGCACTTGTTAAAGAAACTGCAGAGCATAGATTCTAAAGCTTACAAACTTGCTCTGGGTGTACCAATACACGCGTCAATTTTAGGAACTTACACAGAAGCAGGTATTCTACCCCTCGATGAACAAAGAAAAGCCTCAGCTGCGAAATTTATCCTTAAAACTTCTGCTTATGAAACATTTTCACAAAAAGAAACAAATCTTAATTCAGAAACTGACTTTGCAAAAAGAGCTAGAACAATACAGTCGTTGAAGTCCATCAATACATTTGCCTCAGATATTATCTGTAATACAGAGCTGAACGGGAAAAATGTTGCAATTAAACCTTCTTTTTCTCCACTTCCAGAATGGGAACAAAATCAACCAATATTTGACATTGATCACACAGATTTATTCAAAAACCATTCCCCTAACCTATTAAAATGTTTAGTTGATTCCCACTTGGAAAGTAAGTATACAGACTATCTAAAGATATACACCGATGGATCAGTTCTTGATGATGGAAATACTGGTGCAGCTTTTGTAATACCCTCATTAAAAACAGAAAAACGATACTACATTGGTAAACATTATTCCCATTTTTACTGCTGAACTTGTAGCCATACTTATGGCATTAAATTACATTGTAGATCTTTCGACGGATACATGCAAAATCTTATTCTGTGTGGACTCAAAGTCTGTTTTACAAGCCATTAAATCCCGAGGCATAAAAAAACGACTAGAAATAGACTATTGAAATAAAACATATTATTCATGAGTTGTCTCTAAAGGGTACCAGTATTACCTTTTGCTGGATTCCCTCTCACTCCGGAATCACCCCAAACGAGTGGGCAGATCATGCGGCTAAAAGGGCAGCAAAAAATAAAGAAGGGTCACAGCATCTCGACATTCGACTAGATCTGCATTGAAAAAGTGTCTCAAAATCAGGTTGCTGAACTGCACAAGAAAACAAATAGTCAGTA
>CM031600.1:21040943-21048443 GCA_018398815.1 Conus ventricosus | reverse complement strand
AGAGAGAGAGAGAGGAGGGGGGGGGGGAAGAAAGAAAGAGAGAGAGAGAGAGAGAGAGGAAATGGTAATTCCAGACTCAGAAAAATGAGGGCAAAGGGCATATAAACAGAGAAGAGAAGAAACGAGCAGAGAGAGAGAGAGAGAGAGAGAGAGAGAGAGAGAGAGAGAGAGAGAGAGAGAGAGAGAGAGAGAGGCAGGCAGGCAGACAGACAGGCAGACAGACAGACAGAGAGACAAAGCATCAGACAGACAGACAGACAGACAGAGATTCCAGACATCAGTTTCTGCTCCAGCGTGAAGTTCAGTGCACGGTGGCGTCAGAGAGTTCCCGGTGCAAACTGTTTTACGCTGGCATTCTCTAACTCACTGTCTCCTCTCATCAGCCCAACTCCCACAAACCACAGTGCAGAACTGTTCCCTGAAAGACCGCTTCCTTTCTCTCAGCCGCTTGATTCGCTTTCCTCTCTTCGTGTGTGTGTGTGTGTGTGTGTGTGTGTGTGTGTGTGCGTGCGTGCGTGCGTGCGTGCGTGCGTGCGTGCGGGCGCGCGCGCGCTTGTGTGTGTGTGTGTGTGTGTGTGTGTGTGTGTGTGTGTGAGAGAGAGAGAGAGAGAGAGAGAGAGAGAGAGAGAGAGAAGAGAGAGAGAGAGAGAGAGAGAGAACGCGGTGAAGAGCTAGCAAGGATGGAAAGAGAGGGAGAGAGAGAGAGGGGGGAGTTAGAGAGAGAACGCGGTGAGGAGCTAGCAAGGATGGAGAGAGAGAGAGAGGGGGGGGGAGAGAGAGAGAGAGAGAGAGAGAGAGAGAGAGAGAGAGAGAGGAGAGAGAGAGAGAGGGGGAGAGAGAGAGAGGGGAGAGAGAGAAGGGAGGGAGAGAGAGAGGAGAGAGAGAGAGAGAGAGGAGAGAGAGAGAGAAGAGAGAGAGAGAGAGAGCTTCGCAACATTCTTTTAAAACCGGAATCCGCCGATAAATGATGGCACGGATTGGTAATTACCTTCCCTGTCAGAACCATTGCTACATAACCGTGCAGGCTCTAGCTCTCTGTACTCCAGTGCTTGTCTGGCGCACTGGTTGAGAACCGGGTCGGCAGTCAGATAATTGCCAGAGTCCCGCTGGGTCCCAACAAAAAGAAAAGTGCCATTTCACTGAAGGTGTTGTCGTTCTGGTGGTCCTAGTGTGATGTAAGATAGGTAGGTTCCCAGCCTTCGCTCTACAGTGAAGGTGATTCTGTCTGTTGTGTGATTTTTGATGAGTGAAACCTGAATGTAATTTACTAACCTGCCTAAAGTTCCTTCAAGGGCAGCGAAGACAACATCAGCTCTGTCCAGACAGAAACCTCTTTGAAAGGACGGTAACGTCAGTTTCCGCGAGCACTGCAGTGTTCCATCTTCTCTGTCCAGACAGAAACCTCTTTGAAAGGACGGTAACCTCAGTTTCCGCGAGCACTGCAGTGTTCCATCTTCTCATGCACATGCTGAGACAGGGAACCCTCTCAGCCGATCTAGAAAGAAGAATCAGCGACATGAGTGGCTACCGCAAGATACTAACTGACCATCCGATATACTGATCATATCACCAGTGAACAAGTGCGTCAAACTATCAAGCAGCGCATAGGACCACATGACGATCTACTGACGTTAGTCAAGAAGACTGCACTGGAATGGCCATGTAACAAGATCTAATGGCCTCGCTGAAACAGTCCTCCATGACAGTATTGAAGAAAGAAGACGGAAGAGAAGACAGAAGAAACCTCAAAGGACTGACAACATCGCAGAATGGACAGGTAAAACATCTGCAGCGACCCAAGCCGGCAACCAGCAAGTTGTCCTTTATAAAATTCCGTAAAAAGAAAAAAATCCAGTTTGATGGGTAAACAAAAATATACGCTGGCAGAAAAGAAGGAAGGAGAAAGAAAACAGAAGTGATGAAGATGACGCTCTACCAAAACGATGCACTATATCGGGGAGCGCATTTCGAATTTCATCGAGAGAAATCTGTTGTGCGGTGTAAGCTGTACAATACAATGCAATCTAAGATCCATCGGAGCATCGGCCCATGTCGAACTTTGAAGAAGTGGATCCCCTTAGCCCAGATCTTCAGGTCATCACTGGGGTCCTGTCATTGCCCAGAAGCCAGACCCGCCACTTGTCTGGTGGACAGCCCTGACACAAGAGGTTCTCCATATGGATGGGCTCCTTCACGGATGGCCCTGAGGAACATGCCCCCCCCCAAAAAAAAAAAAAAAAAAAAAAAAACCCCCCCCCCCAAAACACAACAACAACAACAAAAAAACCCAACAACAAACCAAACAAAACAAAAAACAACAACAGCAGAAAAGATGTCCCATACGTCAATGAAAGTGCCTGTGAGGCGTGCATCCACCACCCCAGAGACTTTGTCCCATAATGGCAGAAGAGGCTACAACTAGAGGTATGCCGACAAACGGCAGTATGCAAGTCCTCAACGGCAGTATGTTTACAACCGGCTGAAGAATGGCGGCATTTCCTACCCCCCCCCCCCCCCCCCCCCCCCCCCCTTCCAACTGCAACCCCAAACTCGCTCCCCGTCCCCAAGGAACTGAATTTTGTGTGTTAATGACAGGATCAGCTGGAGAACTTTGACTCCTTTGACCCGGAGAGAGCGGGTCACCCTTGCCGAGAAAACCAGGAACACGTCAACGTCAACACCCGGTCGTGAGTGCCTTCAACCCTGGGCCTTTCAGAACGAAGACTGCACATCCGCTCACATCATCAGGTGCAGGGTCAACCGACGACCAGGGCTATAACCTCCATCTCTATTCATGCAGTTCACACTGTCTGCTTCCGACAACGACGACCACAATGCTGCAACACCGGAGAAGAATCACGCAGACCGCCAGAGTCATAAAAGCAACAAGCGCTAAGCAACACCCGCACATCAAATCAACCGCCGCCGCCACCACCACCACCACCATCATCACCCACGTCGCCACAGACCCAAGGAACCAAACCCAAACGGCCAGGCAGCCGGGCCGACAAGCAGCCAAGCGAAAAAGGCCAAGATGACAAGCGGCCCAGGGAAGCGTCCTCATCAGGGGTAATTTAGCCGCCGGATGACACAGCCCCCGTAAATCCACACCCCCCTTTCGTCTCCTCACGGGGCGCTTCGCCACTCGCCCCATCTGCAGGGCGCGGCTAGCAGGGGTCCGGGGAGAAATCGGTCCCCCCCGTAAACACGCTTCGTGCATTTGCTGCACATTAACGCAATGTCCCACTCTGGGACCCCCCACCTCCACCCCACCCCCCCCATTTCTTCCCCCCTCACCCCGATTCCTCCTTGCTCCCCTCAGCCTCTCTGCCGAGCGAGCTGAGCGCGGAAGGGAGAAACGGGAGGGGGTGGGGGAGGGGGGGGGGGGGGGAAGGAGAGGAAGGAGGGCATTACCGGAGGGTGGGGGAGTGAGATTGCTGGTGGGAGGGGAGAAGAGAAGAGGGGGTGGGGTGGGTGAGTGGGGGGAGCTGTCTTGTCCCGGGGTTGCTGTGGTTGATGGCCCGGTTTCGTCTGGCCATGACTGCAGGGAGGGGCGTGGTGGAGACCGGTCTGTGGGCCGTTTGTTTGAGGAACGACGACTTGGTGCTCGTGTCATTTTTCTTTGCGTTTGTTTGGGTTGGGTTCTGGTCCTTGTTCGTTGGCCGTTATGTTGTTTCTGCTTTGAAGGTTTCCCGCTGTTTTGGTTTTATATAATGTTTCTTTTTCTCTCAGTACAACTCTCTCTCTCTCTCTCTCTCTCTCTCTCTCTGTGTGTGTGTGTCTCGAGCGCGCGCGCACGTTTATGTGCCGTTTCACACGTGGGGGCACGCACTGCAAACACCCCACTCTGCATCCTTCTCATCCTGGGCCGAGTCAGTAAAGTGATGTTGAAAGATAGGCTCATCAATCATTGCTGTCACTGCCCTGCATCCCGTCAAACTCAACATCAGCAGGTGTTTGCCGACAAGTACGAGAGTTTGCACATCACCCGGGGAAAATATTATCATAGAAAACTGGGATAAGGAAATCTCTCCTAGTGCGCGAGGGGTGGGATGGGAAGGAAAGGATACTGGGGAAGAGGGAGGTGTGTGTGTGTGTGTGTGTGTGTGTGTGTGTGTGTGTGTGTGTGTGTGTGTGTTGAGGGGGAGGGAGGATGGAAAGATGGTGCATAACCGCTCCTCTTCTTCTCATTTTCATTCCCTGAGCTTATAAATACTCGCAAATAGGAAGACACACTTATCATTGCTGTCGCTGCCCTCCATCCATCAAAATCAGCAGGTGTTTGAGAACTAGTGTCTGCAGACACCGAAAATATTAGCATGGAAAATACCCCGCAGATGTCGTAGAAGAGCGCTTGCCTCTGTGTGTGTGTGTGTGTGTGTGTGTGTGTGTGTGTGTGTGTGTGTGTGTGTGTGTGTGTGTGTTTCTTTGTCTGTCCATCTGTCTGTCGTGCGTGCGCGTGTGCATATATATATATATATATATATATATATATATATATATATATATATATATATATATATATATATATAATATAATATTGTGTGTGTGTGTGTGTGTGTGTGTGTGTGTGTGTGTGTGTGTGTGTGTGTGTGTGTGTGTTCATACGTGCGCACACTCACCTTACTGGGGAAAAAAAAACATAAAAGTTTTCATCATCTTTACTCCACGTACATTGGAGAGGGTGGGAGTGTATGGGGAGGGAGGGGGAGAAGGAGGGACTCCCCTCTCCTCCATCCAGCCCCCTTGTGAAGCGTAAAGGAAAGCCAAAGCAGCCCAGACACCCAAAGACGGAGCAGGAAAACATCCATCTCGTCCCCTGCTCCCAGGAGAGTCTCCGGGAGGAGCAAACTCCGTTTCAAAGCCGGTCGCTGATTCGCCATTTGTCATGGCAAAGAGCGAGGCGGCAAGACTGGAATGAGCATCAGCATGAAGAGAGCTGGATGCCAGCCACACAGGCTGGGAACTCTTGGGGGACCATTCTTTCCTGTTGCCGACATGCGTGCTGTTGCTGCTGCTGCTGCTGCGTCTGGGTGGCTGCCCTATGATGGGCGAGGACAGACTGGCGTGGTGCAGAGGGTTCTGGGGGTCAACATGGCCAGGAGGTGACTAACGTCTTCAACACGACACGGCTAATTTGTCGAGGGTGGTGGGGGTTTTTTAGGCTGATTTCTCGGAGGGCTTTAGGGGTTCGTTCTTTAGTGGATGATTTCTCAGCGGGGTTGAACTTTCCGTTCTCAGTCTGCTTCCTGCCCCCATTCTCATAAAGTGTCGGCATCACTTTAAGCCGGGGACGTTGTAGACTGTTACGTCTCCAGTCAGATAACTGTCGTTAAATTTAATGGAAGGATTTGAAGACTGGGCAGCTGTACTGGGAGGAGCTCAAGTTGACTCGCCCTGGGAAGTCGTTCATGAATCTCACTTGTTGCGGGGGCTGGATTTATTATCGGTTGGTGGAAATGAAAGTTGAGTCTCTGTTTATCTAAACGACTGGATACTGATTTTGTGAAGTTTTAAATGGCGTGTTTTATAATATGAAAATATGAATTATTTTGCTTCACACACACACACACACACACACACACACACACACACACACACACACACACACACACACACACACACACATATATATATATATATATATATATATATATATATATATAATATATATATATATATATATATATATATATATATAATATATATACACGCACAAACGCGCATGCACGCACGGACACGTACACACACACACACACACACACACACACACACACACACACACACACACACACACACACACACACACACACACACACACACACACACATTCAACCTTTAAAAAAGCGAACGTGAAAAACGAATCCGGGAAGAAACAGTAAAAGAGAATTACTCTTTGTCTAGCCGCCCGCAACATTTTATTATCCGAGCTGAAAAGAAAAAGAAAAAGAAAGAAAAGTTAACGAACATCGTTGCTGAGAAAGAAATTATTTATCTCTCCTTTTCTCACCACACACTCTCATCAGAACGGGTAAATGCTTGTGTAGAAGGGGATCACACATTTCCTCAACCCGCCACCCCTCCCCAACCCGTCCTTGCCCCTGTAAGGCAGAGGAGGGGGGGGGGGGGGGGGGGGGGGGGGAAGGAGAGGTGAAAACAGGAGAAGAGCATCCGCGTGGGAAGCACTGGCTGCCGTCAGGCCGCAGTCTGGAGCGGTCCCTGGGGAGACAGCAGCCAGGGGCAGACTGGTAATGCAACCTGCTGCGTCTCTCAGACCTGGAGTGCGTGTGAACAGCTCCGGCTAGTTTGATGGAGAGCGGTGCTAGAGGTGAAGATGGTCAAGCGATGACTAACATCTTGAAGAGGACAAGTTTTTTTTTTTTTTTGTTTTTTTTTGTCGGTATTTTTTCCTCTCTGGAGAGCGAAGCTGATCTTTATGTCGGTGTTTTCCGTTCATTCTCGAAAGAATTTTCACAGATTTTTTTAACGGATTTCTTTCGGTTGGTTTTCTTTTCAATTAGCTTTTTTTCAGATGTTCAATTCATGGAATGGTAACAAATTTCATATGCGACTATTTTGTACAGTATGCCATTGAATATGATTTTTCGAGGAGTTTTATAGTACTATCTGAAATGAATTGCTGTTCGTTTTTGAAGTTATTTTCCAGTTACAAGACAGACAGAAAATTCATAGAAAGATTTTTATTTAAAAAGACGCACATGTTAATCTAAATGTATATTGATCTTGATCTTGAAAAGAAAAATCAGAAATAAACATAACCTCGCTGCTCATCGACGCCTTTCCGTAAAGACGCAGAGTGAAAATAAATTGTAAAAAAACCCCCCAAAAAACAGTTTTCCCAAAGGCGTTGAAGGAAACAGTTGATGATTTGTCGCATATTGTGGCGCCGGTGATATATTTCTTGCCGCTTCATGCGTAAGATTCGAAAAGTAAAAGATGACGAGCTTTCACGATGGGACAGAAAGCATTCATCGCGGCCCATCTTTCCACACAGCCATAGGATGCGGCACGTTAAAAACGTCTGTCCAAATAGAGATTTGCAGTTTGTCATGGCTCCGGCTTTCACACTTCCCGTTTGTCAAGACAGGGATTGGACAGGGAGGGCTGGGTGAAGGGCATCAGCCACAGAAGCAGCACGGACAGCTATGGCCACAGGCCGGTGTTCAAGCAGAAATGGCCCCACCCTAATCGAAAAATGTCTCCTCAGTCGTTTTCATGTGTGAAGGAAGTCCCGAGACGCTGGAACGCTGACGACGATGACGACTATGAGTACACCACCATAATGATGATAATAACTGTTACAGGATGGCATGGTACCAGTCCAACAAGAATCGAAAATATTCATCGTCTTCTCTCGACGGTTCACTTTCTGCCTGTTTCGTTTTGATATCAAAAGCAGAGAAAAACAGTCTTCTGTGGAAGGGTTCACTCTCTGCCTGTTTTCTTTTGCTGTCAAAAGCAGAAAACAGTCTTCTGTCG
>CM031600.1:21033443-21035943 GCA_018398815.1 Conus ventricosus | reverse complement strand
TCCACCCTCCTCCGCTCCCCTGCCCTCACCTCTCTGTCTCTGTCTCTCTCGCTGTCTGTGTCTCTGTCTCTCTCTGTCTCTCTCTGTCTGTCTCTGTCTCTGTCTGTCTGTCTGTCTGTCTGTCTCTTTCTCTCTCTCTCTCTCCTCTTCCTGTTATTACACTGATTCATGTGAAAGAGGTCAGAAAGCTGGTATTTATTATCTAGTCATCGTGATTGTGATTTGGTTTGTTCTGTTTATCATGCAGCATTTGTGAATCCATCCGACTCCAAACACGGCTTTGGCCTTCCGCTCCTTCCCTTCATCCCTCCGGCTGTCTCTGTCTCTGACTCTGTCTGTCTGTCTGTCTGTCTGTCTGTCTCTCTCTCTCTCTCTCTCTCTCTCACACACACACACACACACACACACACACACACACACACACACACACACACACACACACACATATATATATATATATATATATATATATATATATATATATATATATATATATATATATAGAGAGAGAGAGAGAGAGAGAGAGAGAGAGAGGAGAGAGAGAGAGAGAGAGTGAGTGAATGGAAGGCATTGACTTGTTGATACTCTAGGAAGTTGTGTATGTTACCGTCTTTCCCCGAGCCCCCCAGGCCCATCGTGTTGCCCAGGCGAGGGAACAGGCGAGGAGGTTGTGTCCAGATCACTGAGAAATGAACAGTAAGTGGCCAGGCGGAACAAAACAACCATGGCCGTCACGACTACCATCAACAACAGCTCTGTCACAACATCTGTCCCCATGACTGGTCAACACTGGCTCCATCCTCTTGCTGTCGTTCGTCCCGTGTCGGCGTGCCAGGAGCCTCCGTCTGTGTGTGTGTGTGTGTGTGTGGAGGGGGGGGGGGGGGGGGGGGATGAATGTTTCTAGGACTTCTGGTATCAGAGCGAATCTGAAGATCCCTGAAGAGGGCGCCGGCAAGAGGAGAAACATTCAAGGCGTGGGTTTCTTCACATGGGACCGGTTTCATTCTTCACAGAGGGGGTACGGACTCCTTCAGATAGAACTTAGTTCATTCTTCACAGAGGGTTCGTGGACCTTCTTCACGTAGAACTGGGTGTAGTCTTTCCACAGAACGGATGGACCTTCTTCAAATAGAACTTGGTTCGTTCTTCACAGAGTATTCATGGACCTTCTTCGCATAGAACTGGGTGTATTCTTTACAGCGGATTCATGGACCTTTTTCACACAAGACTGGGTTTCTTCTTTACAGGGAATGGATGAAGTTCTTCAGATAGGACTGATTTTATTTTATTTTTTTTACTGGGGATTTATGCAACTTCTTCTGGAAAAACTGGATTTATTTTTCACAGGGAATTATTCAGACTATCTTCAGGTACGACTGAGCTCATCCTTCATGTGGGAATGATGAACTTATTTTTGGTAAACCTATTCCTTACAAGGGATTGATACACCTTCATACGGAATTGGGTCTACTCTTCACAGGACCTTCTTCGGGTAGGGCTGGACATATCCTTCATGGTTGCTGAAAAAACCTTCTTCAGACGGTCTATTAAACAATCATCTACTCTAACACGTACTCGTTTGTAGGTTTGTTTCATATAAATCATTTCAAAAGTGCGTTCGTTTTATTTACATGCAGAACATCCCACGCGTGTTCCTCTCTGCGGTTGTTTTATTATCTTCTTTTACACATGCCATGGATTTGATCATTGTGTTTCAGCAGGCGTTGCATGGTGCCTGCATGTTGGATAGATAATCTTCCCCTACCCTTGTACCTCCTTTGGATGGAAGATTACGGGATCTTAAAAGTTCGGGCTGATGACATCAAGATCAGTAGAAAATATCCTTTGTATCTAATGAATGTCGAGATTCCAACCAAGAACCCTGTGAACGGGTGTCCAGCTCTCTGACCGCATGGCTATCGCATTCATCCCAATTCCTTGCCAGGAACCTGCCGCCTTCACTCGATGAAAGGGAGGTTGGGGTGAGAACGGGAGTGGGGGTCGGAAGGGGAGGAGGAGGGGGAGGGGGGGGGGGGGGGAGTGCTTGATAGGAATCGATGGAAACAACATTGCATTAGTGTGATGAGCAACCTGTTTGTGGCTGGTCGTAGCAGGCCCTGTTTTGCTGTCTGAATAGCCAGCACAGCGAAGCCGTCAGAGCTTGGAGGGGTGGAGGTGGGGGTGGGTGGTGGTAGTGGTGCTGAAAGGGTCTGTGAGACCGCTGTTTGGTCATTCAGGGTCCCTGGAGCCGGGGACGGGTTGGTTTGGGCCCATCCGTCCACTCAGTGGTTCAAATCTCCGATCTACCGTCCATCCACCTAAGGTATCCATCCTTCTCCTCCCTGTTCATCTGAATTTATTTGTCGGTCTCTCTGTGCCTCTTTCGCTGACGGGAGGGGACTGGTGGGAGATAGGCTAAAGCAGTTTGATTATTGCATGTTTCTTCTTGATTCATTTAATGTGAGCGATGGCGACGACGAGGACGATAATAATGATAATA
>CM031600.1:21023443-21028443 GCA_018398815.1 Conus ventricosus | reverse complement strand
TGTATGATACAGATAGTTGTGTTGTGTAGTGACGGGTGGGGGCTCGGAGTCAAGTTGAATAAAAGTTGATTATTTTCTATGAAATGTTATTGGTTTCCCGTCACCTTTGTGCGGGCCCGATGTGAGTGACAGAGTGCGTGTGCCTACGCGAGAGCGCATTTTGGTTGTGAAAGCGTAATACTTCTGTCTATAACCCCCTGCATCCCTGAATATGAAAATCATATTTTAATAACGAGGGGGGGGCGTCGGAGACCCGTCACAGTCTGCTTGATTTTTTGACGAATGTGTTCAGTCAAATGAATAGTCTGTTTATGATCGTGGGCTTTCCCTGCATCTTTCCTTCTCTCTGTGTTGTACTGTTGTGATTACTGCTGTTTATTGTGCACTTGAATTTCATTTTCGAACCAATGTTTTGACATGCTATCCTCCAAATTTGTATAGTGAGGCATAGATCTGCATTTATCGTCTTTCTTTTCTCTCTCTCTCTCTCTCTCTCTCTCTCTCTCTCTCTCTCTCTCTCTCTCTCTTGTCTGTTTCTGTCTCGCTAAAGTACAGTACGTAGCGTATAAATCCACGTGATATCTAGTAATCACCAAGTACAGTGCAGAAGGGTAGCTATTGTAAGACCTTTTATCTCTGACAGACAGCTGTAGCTTCAGTGACTCAGAGACTGTGACTGGGGTCCCGCCGAATCCAACCACCCCGCCCGCTGAATTGAGGCTAATGAGTAATGTCATTGTCACTGCAACTTAGGGCTAAAGCCCCGTGATAGGTCGCCCATCGATCAGACCCCATGGCCTCTCGCTGTGCCGGCAACTCTGCCGGACTGCTTGGAATGTACTTTGGGCCTGCGTGTTGGAAGATCAAGCCTGGTACAGTGAGGACTGCTGGGACCTACATGACGTCAGACGTAAACACTTTACAGCAGACTCCATGAAAAGCTTGTTCAGAGACGTTTCATTGGATATGATTTTTGAGTTCGTGTAAGAGATGAATATTTCACTTGAACTGAGATTTTACGGAAGAGAGCTTTGTGTGTGTGTGTGTGTGTGTGTGTGTGTGTGTGTGTGTGTGTGTGTGTGTGTGTGTGTGTGTGTGTGTGTGTGTGTGCGTGCGTGCGTGCGTGCGTGCGTGCGTGCGTGTGTGTTTAGAAACATCAGCCTTAATGGGTTGTGGGTTTTCTTCTTCTGTGTTGGGAATTGACCTTGACGAGTGACAGCCTAGTATGGCTTCTCGTGGTCGGCTGGGTTTTAAGCAACGTGAATTAAACCGAGTGGTATGTAGAGCCAAACGTATCGCTCACTCATTTCCGATTTGCCCTCAGGCATGGATGTTCAGAAATTTAAGAGAAAACAATAGCAAACTGCAAGTTCCAAAATATACAAAGCCACAGTCATACAGATCAGAAAGGTTTTAAACAATTCCAAGATAATATATTCTTCCCTCGCTGAAAGGACTCTGAAATCTACTGGGTATTGAAGAAAGCGTCCGTTCACTAGATGTATTTGCGGTTCTGGTTCTGTCAAAGCAACTGTAAAGGTAACAAGCAAAATAACGGGGAAGGAAAAAAAGAGGGAGGGGAAAAAGAGAAAAAAGGGGGTGGGGTGGGAGAGGAACGAGGAGGGAAGAGGATAATCAAAGAAAAAAAAAGGGGGGGGGGTGTTAGGGGGGGGTAGTAAGGGGGGTAACACAAAGCCCCCACGTGGACAAACGTTTCACTTCCCTTCGTGACAGTATAAACTGGTGTGCTGTTACGCGGTCGGCGGAGACGTTTTTCGCTTCCGCCACAACTTTGCCGTGACACCCAGCGCTGGCTTCCGGTATGTCCAGGTATTTGCTTTGGAAAGCTGACATGGGACATTCGCATTGGCTACAAATCTATATCCCTGTCCAAACAGACTGATTGACGAGAAATACACACATAAATAAATAAATAAATATATAAATAAATAAGTAAATAAATAAAGAAATCAACGAGAACAAACAAATGTTTGTAGTCGTGGAAGTCATTGTTCTCTCTCTCTCTCTCTCTCTCTCTCTCTCTCTCTCTCTCTCCTCTCTCTCTCTCTCTCTCTCTCTCTCTCTCTCTGCCTGTCTGTCTGTCTCCCCCTCTCTGTGTGTGAAATAAAAGAAAATACACGAATATTTGTATTCGTTGTAGAAGCCATTGTTATCTCTTTTCTCTCTCTCTCTCTCTCTCTCTCTCTCTCTCTCTCTCTCTCTCTCTCTCTGTGTTCTATATCCCGTAGTGTTTGACCCCAGGATCAGGCCTTCACTCACTGGCCGATTAACCGGGGGTTTCCCTATATTTATAGCTTGTTGATGGGAGCAGGGGGGCTCCTTGTTCCATGTTCACGTGTCCCGCGCGCCGATTTATTACTGAGGATCGATTCGCCATTTGTCAGCGAAGTCCTGACATACCAACCGCAGATCTAAGTGGGGCAGAAAATCTCTAGCCTTACCCGTCATCCCTTGCCGGAGTGGGAGTCAGTGGGGGGTGGGGGTGAAGGGGGGAGGGGGGGGGGAGAGGAGAAGGGAGGGGAGATACGGGTGGGGCAGGGGATTGGAAGGAGAGACCTTGTAGGCGTATGATGGCGGCCATTTTCCGACCGGAAGTTACCGTGCTCTCGCTGATGGGATTTGTGGGTGAAGGTCTCGTTTTGCACGAGATGTGCCTGGCAACGGGAAAAGTGGTCGTTTTAGGAGGGAAGTCGGAGGGAGTGGAATGGTGGGGGGGGGGGGGGGGGGGGCGAGGGGGGGGGGGGAGGGGGGGACTATAATTTGAGAGAGAGAGAGAGAGAGAGAGAGAGAGAGAGAACACATCTTATTTCCAGGCCACTGTCCTCTCTAGCAACCAAAAAGGTTATTTTACATTGACGCAACGTCTGTGACCAGAAATGGTTTTTTGCCACTGTATCGCACCCCCCCCCCCCCCCCCTACAAAAAATTACATTCTCTACACTCTCGCTTGCAGTCTCTGTAGATTTGAAGGAAATGTGTTGTTATCTTCAGCGCATTAAAAAGAAACATACAAAACTGACAGAAGTCCGATTCAGATCTTTTCTGAACTCGCTAACTCCGTGCAACATGCAGTTGTGTATCACAGGTTCCTCGTCTTTATTATCTTACACAGTTTGCACATGAAATATGCATGTTTCAGATTTTCAGATGAAAAAAAGAGCCGATGGTTGGCAAGAATCAAGCTGAAGCTTTATTATGATGTCGGTACATTGGCATATTCAACATACTGTATATTCCCAAAGCTTCATCTTCTTCATCATCGTACACTCAGACAGGAACCCCAGCGGTACTGGCGAAGGCTGCTGTACGGCAGAGGCCCTCCAAAGATCCATGGGGCTTTCCCCTGTAGATGTGTCGGCAGGCCAACACACCCAAAGCTTGTTATGAACAGTCCGTCTCTCTCTCTCTCTCTCCTCCTCTCCTTCCTCTCTCTCCTCTCTCTCTCTCTCTCTCCTCTCTGTCTGTCTGTCTGTCTGTCTGTCTGTCTGTCTCTCTCTGTCTTTCTGTCTGTCTGTCTGTCTGTCGTCTCTCTCTCTCTCTCTCTCTCTCTCTTCTCTCTCCTCCTCTCTCTCTCTGTGTGTGTGTTGTGTGTGTGTGTGTGTGTGTGTGTGTGGTGTGTGTGTTAGTTAGTTAGTTCTTCAATTTAACGTCTGTTCACTTAAAGTGATATTAGACAAAATAATGCAGAAATGAGTGGATGAGAAAAATGGAAATAGTGTATGCAAAATGCTAGTATGGGCCTACGTACGAATGTGTGCGTGTGTGTGTGTGTGTGTGTGTGTGTGTGTGTGTGTGTGTGTGTGTGTGTGTGTGTGTGTGGTGCGTGCGTGTGTGTGTGGCGCGCGCGCGTGCGTGTGTGTGTGCGTGTGCGACTTTGACAATTGAAAAGAAAATATTGTTCTAAATTTAACAACTTAAAAGATAAATGACAAAGCAAGAAAAAAAAAAAAAAAACACCTGGACATATCTCTGTGTGTGTGTGTGTGTGTGTGTGTGTGTGTGTGTGTGTGTGTGTGCGTGCTCAGATCCATTCCACTTCTGTATATCATTTTTCCCTTAAAGAACGGTACAAACATAGGCTTACTCACAACCTACTTCTTGTTATATCCAAACATAATACCAGTGTTCAGCGATACACAAATATTCTTCTCAGTGGTCTCCGCCATATGCTTCAGCCATGTTCATGTTGAAAAAAAAAATCTGTGCAGAAGATATGCTTAGCTTAGTAATCACTGCCTGTCAATCTTCACCAGTCGCAGCCAGTAAGGAATGCACTTGATTTCACTCTTTGCATACAGAGGTTAACACCCTAGTCCCATCATGACGAACTGATCTGACACTCTAAAACATACAGCGTTACAGACAGGGAAATGAACCCTTTCCATATCATCAGCTTTTGGGAGTTCCTACGTTTCAGAAGCAAGTAAATGAATGGATTTGTTCTTGAGCATAAAAATCCGACAGAGAGTTCTTTTGGAATTATCATACAGCTTCGTTACGCTGCAAATTAAAATCATGACATTTGTTGCCTTCCTTTCCATGCAAGGTCGTCCACCCTGTCTGTATAATAAGTGTTGTAAAGACAAATCTTAAGTAATTGTACACATTCACTATGTCCAATGCGCCCACACTAAGATTCCTCTTGTCGTACTCTCCCTAAAACCCTTAGTGGAAAACCCTTAGTTCTTGTCATTATCGACGCGGAGAGAGAGAGAGAGAGAGAGAGAGAGAGAAGAGAGAGAGAGAGAGAGAGAGAGAGATTCTACTGTCCGTTTAGCAGATAAGCCCTTCAGACAAATGGATAACAATGGCATTAACCAATATCTAAAGCACAGTTTTCCAAACACATCCACTCGAAGACATATCCCACCGTAACCCCCCCATCCACCTCCGACCCCCCCCCCCCCACTCCCCACCTCCACCAACCCGTTCCCACCAGCCCCTCACCTCTTCCTCCGACCCCTCCCCACCATGTGATC
>CM031600.1:20998443-21020943 GCA_018398815.1 Conus ventricosus | reverse complement strand
ATAATTGTACATGGATGTACTATATCAATATGATTTTGACAGTTCTTTCAGTAAGCGGTTTGTTGTCTTTTTGTATAGGTTCGATCTTCTTGGAGGGTTATCCCTATCTAACAATGATATATCCGAAACCATACATGTTATAAGTAAGTAAATTAGTATGAAAAATGAATAAATGAATTAAAAAAATGAAATAAACCGACTATATCAACTTCCTAAAAAGGTACGGACCAATCCGGATCCAAGATGGCTACATCTTCGTAGTGATTAGTTGCAACAGGAAGACCGTGAGTATGAAAAGAGTGAATCGTTTGAAAATTATATATTATATCACCGACTCTTACCGTATCGTAACCCATTCCATACAATCGTTCGTATCTGAGTGACGCGAAGCGAAGACTCTCAACTACCTCTGTTGTGTGGAATGGAATTGAGAGCAAGTTCTGTCTCTGCTGCGTTGTACCGCTTACGTTTTATGGGTCGTGGTGGCTCCTTGCGGTCCGCCGGGAACCGTTCCGAATGCTGGAGAGGCGGGGCTGGAATCTTATCAGTCCTCCCATGCCCGTTATTGTTGTGATAGGGAGGTTGACAGCGTCGCCTTAATTTGAAACAATCGGAGGTGGGGCAGCCTCTTGCCGTGTTCCTTATCGGGCTCATCAGCTGTTTGCCTGGTGACAAACCATTGCCACGCCTGGGTCATAAATGCTCTGTCTGTCCATCTGTCTATCTGTCTCTGTCTGTCCGTCTGTCCTGTCTGTCTGTCTCTCTCTCTCTCTCTCTCTCTCTCTCTCTCTCTCTCTCTCTCTCTTCTTTAACTCTGACTAACCCTTCTGTCTTTCAGTGTTTGCTCTCCGCGTCCTATCTGATGCTTGCTCTGTCTGTCACTCATCCCCTTTTCGTGTCTGCGCGTGTATGTTTGCACGCACCCCTTCCACACACACGCGCGCGTGGGATTGGAGGGCGGACGCACACATGCACACACATATGCATACAAAACACAACACACACACACACACACACACACACACACACACACACAAGCGCGCGCGACCAAGCGGTTTGATTATCGAATACTTAACTGAAGCACCCTGTAATCCACACAGGATGGACAACGTCTATACCTATTAGCAAACGGGAAAATGGCCAGTGTCCGGAACAGCCCCATACCCCCTATTGCTGTATAGCTCGTCTCGAACAGGCTGTTCAGACGTATAATTTGCCGCATCTCAACGTAATGGCCGCTTACATACATACATATATACATACATACCACCCGACTTCGGTATACATGAGTCCGGTCATCGTGTTCACGCATTGCTGCTTGGAAAGGCGCGAACTTTATCCCGATCATTACACATCGGCCGAAGCGTCTCTGTCTGCGTGGTTGCAGTACGTGGGCGACTGGTTAGCGATGACGGACAGGGCACTTGTCATAGCAGGCACTGTTTATTGAGACCCCACTGACAGTGTTGTCACCTTGGGTTCAGCACATCACATTCTCCTCGATCCCTCGTCAGACAGGGGCCAGGCGCTGGGTTTGATATCGACCGGCATTCTGATACGCCATCTAAATTCTAATCATCGGTGGCGGGAACTTTCCTTGCAAATGAGGGTGCAAGGAGCCACCGCCCTCCAACCCCACCCCCACACCCCCGCTCTGAGGGAAGAGGGGTGTGTGTGTGTGTGTGGGGGGGGGGGGGGGGGGTAAGATGAGAAGGAGGGGGGGGGGCCTCCGTGACCAGCTAGGCCCTTCAGGCTGTCCGGCCACTGATGACTTCCATTAGGCCGCCATCCACCTCGCCTTGCGCATGCCCGGAAGTGGGCAGACCTGGGGGGCTTTATAGGGCTCCTTTCCATAACGAGGTTCCTGTTGGCTGTCAGTGAGGTGGTCAGCGGAGAGAGGGGCCGTGCGGGGAATAAGTGTGTGGCTTTCTCCTGGACGGACACAAATTAGATTAGTGCAGTGGAGGGGAGGAGTTGGTTAGTAGTGGCAAGGGTGCAGCCTCCTCGTGAGGATATCAGGGGGGTGTTAGGCTGGGGGGGGGGGGGGGGGGGGAGTGTGGGATGGAGTCTGGGGGTAGGGAACATACCTAGAGTATGTCGCGTGCATCGTCACATTTTGGACACAAACTGTCTCTTGAGGTATAGGAGACTGTTCATCTTCTGCCATGGCAAAATAGTCATTTGTCTTTAACCCCCCCCCCACCCCCCCTACTCTTTCTATAGTGATTTTTTTCCTACTACATTTTAGTGGTTTTGTTTGTTGACTTTTTATATTAACTTAATTTTCAATACTTTTACACATTTTTTAAAATGTATTATATACATTTTTCTGCGGCATTGCAAATAACAAGGCTCATCCCTTGACGCAAAGACTTTGTTATGTAGGTCATTGTCAACAGAAAGAATCTGAAGCGCCTCACTGTCTCTCCTCCTCCTCGTCCTCCTCCTCCTCCTCTCCCCCCCCCCTCCTCTCTCTTCTTCTTCCTCCTCCTTCTCCTCCCCCTCTTCCTCTCCTCTCGCTCACTCTAATCTCCCCCCTCTCACACACACTCCTACTGTCCCTCTTTCTCTCCAGCGCATCGACAGTCCCGTTATTTCGGCAGTGGCAAAGGACATGAGCGAAATCTGACCTCCTTTGTTCCCTCACTAATGGTTTCAGCACCTGGCTTTGCAGCACGGCTCCTATTTCATCAAAGGCCGGACTCTGTGCGCGGACACTGGGGAGAAGAACAACGGGAGATCACCGGCCTACTGTTCTACTGTTAGTCGCTTATTCTTTGAAGGCTTGTTCGTCATGTAATAAAGTCATCCTCAGAAATGCGTTGTTTGGTAGATGCAGGTTCAACGTCCACACGTAGGCCTAGGCTACGACTTGCGTAACGGTAGTCAGGAATAAACTATTCCGGGGAGTTACGAGGTGAGGGGTCTTTGTAACACTGCATTTATACCACCAGAACGACAACACATTCAGATGTGAAACGAAAAAATATGGCTTAAAAAAAAAAAGGCCTCTTGCGGGAATCCAACTCGCAGATCGTGACTTGCGAACTCGGTCCTCTGCCATTGAACCAGTGGAGCACCCTAGGAGATGGTGGGTAGATGGTGGTATTAACGTCATGATAGCCTATGCCTGTTAAAGACAACTTTTTTTTTTCTTCCACACTCTAGTAGAGCGAAGATGGAGGTTGAGGTTCATATGGTTCGACTCTGTCTCCCTTTCTGTGTCTGTCTGTGGGTCTTAAACTAAACCCTTACCGTCTCTCTGTATCTGTGTCTATCTGCCTGTCTCTTTGTATGCATGTCTCTCTGTGTCTTTCTGTCTGTCTGTTTGTATGTGTGTCTTTGTGTCTTTTGTCTATCTGTCTGCCTGTCTGTCTGTCTGTCTGCCCCCTATTCTCTCTCTCCCTCTATCTCTCCCTCTGTCTCTCTTTCTCCCTCCCTCCTTCCCTCCATCCCTCTCTTTGTCTCTATCTGTCTGTCTTTGTCTCTACTCTGTAGGCTTCTCAGACCCCCCCTCTCTGTGTCTGTCTTTGTCTCAGTCGGCTTCTCAGTCTCTCTCTCTCTTCTCTCTCTCTCTCTCTCTCTCTTCTCTTCTCATCTCTCTCTCTCTCTCTTTGTCGGTTTCTCAGTCCCAGACAACAGAGCTCACGCCTGGCAGACAACTGTGGGTGGAGTGTTGAAGAGCCGACACGTCAGATCCTCCTTGGCAGGCTGCACCGGCTGCCTGTCCGGATTACAATTCGCCCCCTCCCTCGCTCCACCCCCTCCCGCCCCGCCGTTTTCCCTCTCCCCTCCTCAGTCAAGTCGCCTCATCCTCGTGTTTGTCATTGGTTGTGGTGCCTCCCCAGAATTCACGGCTACCGGTCGGCCATGACGATGCCACAGTCCCGAGGGAGTCTAATACAGATCAACGAAAACACATATTTCTGTGACATTTGTCTGTGACCTTTACTATAGTACTCTCTCTTCCCCCCCCCCCCCCCCCCCCCCCCCCCTCTCTCTCTCTCTGTCTCTCTCTTTCTGTGTACAAGCTTGCGCGCGAGCACAAGTGTGTGTGTGTGTGTGTGTGTGTGTGTGTGTGTGGTCGATAGCCTTTGAACAGCATTTCTGTAGAAGTGGGGGGAAACCATTGAAAAATTCACGTGACAAAACCAGAACAGGTTACCCTAAACCCGTCAGGAAAACGCATTTTGTACGTGTTGGGGTTGGGGAGGGGGGGGGGGGGGGGAAGTAGGAGGAGGAAGAAGAAGTGGAGAATGGGATGGTGAGAGAGTACGAATTAAGGCGTTACTAATACCCATCAAAGGATGCGACTGTTTCTAGAACACGGGAAAAAATGATGTCTGAATGTTATCATGAAACATTTCCCTTTCCACCTCAGAGCCTTAAAGACTGCTGGCATTGAAGATCTTGTTTGTACTGCATATCTTGTTTGTAGTAAAGACCTTGTTTGTAATGAAGGTGAAACGGAACGGAGTAGACCCAGATGTTTAAAATTATCTTTCCTTGTCATCTCTGTCTCTTTCATACATCGGGTTACTCGAGTCGCCGAATTCTGTAAACCTCCGTTCTATTGGCAGCTGACAAGACCGTCGTTCACCTGTTGGTGATGAGTCTAGTTGTGTCCTCCCTTTTCACCAATGAAGAGTCCGGTACAAGGCAGATGGAAGGAGACGAGAATAGCTGGAAATCACTACGTGGGATTGCTTCCCCCTTAAAGGTCATGCTGAGCGAAGTGATTGGTCTTCGGCTTCAGGACAGGTCCATGATGGGGGAGTCCCGTTTAACCCCCTTCCCTCGCAAACCGTGTCCTCTGTAACCTGTGTGATGATTGTGGAAAGGAATTATTTTTCTGTACATTCATTTAGCTGTTATAAGTCGACGATACGCGATGAAGAACAGCTGGGAGAGCGTAGGAAACTCAACTGTATCCGATAGCCGTTCATCCAGTTCATCACTGACTCATTCTGTAATGTGCTGAAGCCGTGCAGTTTCCGTGAACATCGGGGGACGTTTAGTGTCAAACCCGTTTGAATGCTCCGTTTGTCGCATCATTCCGGGGGCGCTACCTTTCCAAACGTGCGAGTGGAGGTAGACACCTGCCATTCTTTAGCGCTGCATTCCGTTGCTGGTGGTTGTAATGACCATGATCAGTCCAGTGGTGATCGGCATGGCCATCCCTAGATCACTCCCCTGACGCGGACTTGGGTTCCCCTGGTCATTATATCTGTAGTGTAGGCCAGGCCCTGATCCCAGACTGTCCTCCTGTCACGGCCAGTCAGATGGCCACACCTTCATTCCTGTCTACTCCGGCCTAACGATGCAAAGTAAATGAATACACGTGTGCGTGCACTCACACAGCCTGTTTTCAGCTTAAAATTAGATTGTGAATCACTCGTGCGCGCGCGCGCGCGCGCACACACCACACACACACACACACACACACACACACACACACACACACAGAGGAGGCGGGGAAGGCGCGAGAAGGTGGGAGTGGGTCCACTTAGGCCAGTGGGACAGATTACGGACATAACAAGCGACAGACAACGGACACGGACTGACAAACCGAAGCCGCGATCCAATCAGAACCAGCCAGTGCAGCCTCCCTTCCCCACTCCCCCGACCCCCCACCCTACTCTCCAAGCAGCTAATCCCCACCCTTCGCTCCCCCCTTTTTGACAAGAGATTGAAAAATGACAGATGGTGACAAACGCGAAAGCCTCTTCTCCTTCTCCCGCTCTCCAAGCTCTTCATCAGAGGAGCGGGGAGACGGCGGGCCCTCTGTCATTACGGGGTCCGCCCCGTGGTCACTTCATAGCGGGGCAGCCGTCAATTAGCCGGCCAAACTAGCACCCAGCCCGCGCCACTGCCCGTCCAGACTGGCGCACGGTCCCTGTCCGTCGTGTCAGTTAGTCGGGTTTACCCGCGAAAGTCACGGAGACAACCGGCGGGGGTGGGAGAGATCGTATCTCCGGGGGCTGTTGTCAGGTGACAGGAAACATGACAGTGAGAAGATGGCGGCGTGGGTGGTGGTTCCTCGGCCCGTCTTCAGTTGAAAACGTGCCGCAAGATGAATAGTGTTGTTGTCCACTATCTTAGAAATAAAGTTCTTTTTGTTTTTACCTGATAAACACATTTTCTCTTTATCTGACAGATGGATGTATTGTTTCTTCCCTGAATCTGAATTAGTTAGAAATAGGTTCACCGATGAACATTTACCTAACACTTACATAGACATTCTTTGCCTGATCTCTTACAAAACATATTATATAGACAATTTGTGTAAGAGCTGTGTGTAATGTCGTATAATGTCTTTGGTTAATTTTTCATTCCAAAGAGCACATTTTCCGTTGAAAATATGCCTAACTGATAAATATAGCTTGTTTGTCCAGTCTGTTATACATTTCACTTGAGAATTCACCAGCCGAATGGACAGGTTCTTTGCCTAATCGGCAAACGACCCTCCCCAACCCACCCTCCCGTTCCAAACAAGAGAAATAAACAAAGCAAACAGACACATACAACAAGAAACGAAGCCAAAGGTGTTTGTTTTGATTTTTTTAAAAAGCGGCAGTTTTGACTTTGTGTCCCGGAATTAAAACAGAGGACACATACACGTGCGCGCCACCACACACACACACACACACACACACACACACACACACACACACACACACACACACACACACGCACGCACACGCACGCACACACGCACGCACACACACACACACACCACACCACACACACACACACACACACACACACACACACACACACACACACACACACACACACAAACACACGCGCGCGCGCGCACATTTACTTCAAACCTAGTCTAATCGCCTGCTCGCGAGGTGATCAGAAGGCTTCTGTGTTGAGAACATTTCTTGATTGATAGGTTCATTCAGATTTTAATACCGACGTTCACCTCTGTTAACAAGATCAACGGGGACAACAGCAGAAGAGCTGGAAAAAAGCGAGTTATCTAACTCCACGCTATTACCATCAGAACACTAACAGGTTAAGATCAGCGTAGAAAATAAGCACTTTTTATGTTTTGTGCCCGAGGGTCGACCATACAGCGTTGTGAATGTGTTCACACTACAAAGGGCCATTCATATGGCCTCATTGGCCGGTTTATTTGACCAGTTTCTTGGTTTTCCCTTGTGCCTTTGGTTAATTCCTGTAGAGCTAACTTGGGATAGCACTGTGTGGGACTGGCTTCTTGAGATTGATGTGCCTTCACCTCATGACTGTTATGTGGGAGAAGGTTGCTGTTCTTGTGTGTTGATGTCATTCAGGGAATCATTTAAACCACGTTCTCGGCTGGAAATCTTAGTTTATGTACAGTAATATTTGGGTTGGGGAAACTGATAAATTCAGGGAGTCATTTAAACCATATTCTCGGCTGGAAATCTTAGTTTATGTACAGTAATATTTGAGTTGAGGAAACTGATTTCATTTCAGCAGCCCTTCAACAAGACACTCTTCCAACCCACTGTAGCAGGAGATCGAAAAAAGACAGACGTTGCCTGCAAAGACTTGGCTGCGGTTGTTTTGAAAAAATAGTGGCTGGACAACGAAAAGAAGAACACACTATTTGGAATGATGTTCAAACAAATGCCAGTGTCAGTGTTTAATTAATATGGAAATATTGGGATGACAGACGTCTTTGGACGGAAGCGTGAAGTCATGCCAACCAAAAATGTGGCGTCTTTCCTTCCTTCCTTTCTTTCTAAAGCGAACAAGACAGGCGATCATAGAAAGGAATGCTGTAACTGTTTCAAAGCACATATGTCATGTTTAGTTCACAAGAACATAATAATCATTACGAGGATGAAAGGGCCCAAACGTCGTACGAAATAACAAGGGACAATTTTTGTACATTCTCTCTCTCTCTCTCTCTCTCTCTCTCTCTCTCTCTCTCTCTCTCTCTCTCTCTCTCTCTCTCTCTGTGTTTCGCATAGTTAATCCCAAAGAAATTAATTAACTGACGCCCACCCACATGCATTTTTTGTTTCAATATTTCAATTGTGCAGCCGCAATTTTCTATTTTGAGCAGCGCTGAAATTGTCAGTAGTGTCCAACAAAAAAAACCCAATTTTTATAGAAATAGTGATATTGCATACATGCAAACAACGCATGTGCCCGTTTCTTTTCGGCAATTCGAAACCTCCGCATGAACAGTAATCCGAGAAATACATACCCAGCTTTTAACAACTGAAGACAGGGCAGAAACTGCATTTCGTCCCCATACTGAAAACAAAACAGACAAATCATATATTGGAAGGAAATCAGAGAATCTCGCCCACCATCTTGTTTTGATCTGTTCCAGTGACAGCTCCAGTAAGATTGAGGATGGGCCCCTCTGGAGTCAGTCTGTAGGCTGGACTAGTTGAAATGGATGGCCAGCACCTTCGTTGACCGTTTGGCCGAAGTCTGATGTGCGGGGGACATCTGTCAGAGTGGGCGGCGTGCATTACTGCTCGATGGGCAAGTGGGTTTCCTCCCCTGATAAACCCGTGACCGGCTTTGACTGGCATCCTCGGTGGTTTTGCTTGTCTCCCCTCATAGCATAACCTGTCCACATGGGCAGTATTCCGATGCCGTGCTCTCGAGGGCAAACGAACGCATCACTTGTGTTTAGTTTTGTAGTTTGTTATTATGATGGCCCGGCCGATCAGACATTGATACGATAGCCCAGCCGACCACACAATGCCCTAACGGGGCTGTCAAACTCATACAGGAAAAAGCGTCGCATCTGAACAGACAAGGATTACAGCCTGTGAAAGGAAGCAAGCAACAGAAACAGTTCATGACATGGTACCATCACTTCCACCCTTTGTGCGCAGGATAAACTTACGCATTAGCTGTGCATATAATAATAATTATCGTTGCCACCCTTTGTGCGCGGGGCAAACCTGCGCATTAGCTGCGCATATATTGGCATCATTGCCACGGTTTGTGCGCGAGGCAAACTCACGCGTTAGCTAGCTTTACAATAATCAATGCCTCCCTCTGTGCGCAGGATAACTTACGCATTAGCTGCGCATATATTGGCATCATTGCCACGCTTTGTGCGCAAGGCAAACTTACACGTTAGCTGTGCATATACTGGCATGACTGCCACGCTTTTGCACAAGGCAAACCAACATATCTGCACACATAGTCATCATTGTCGCGTTTGTGGGAGGGCAAGAAACAGTGCCGGTGTGTTTGCTCATTTACCGTCAGCCGTAATCTGGCGGTACCACAATATCTACAGAGTAGAAAGAAGCCCCACAACGTCGTAGCTAAGTGGAGTTGTTTTCAAGTTGTCAGTCGCTGCCTTGATTGAACTATCCGGAGTAATCCGGCTTCTGTGTAGACGATCTTATTGTTTGGTCGTTACACGTTGTATAGTCCATTAGCCAGTGCGCTGGGCTGTGCAAACAGCTCACGGAACTGGAAATCCGTGAACATTATTTATCTATTAGGGAGAAAGGCGACCTGCTTCTGAACCCGCCGTGACGGCCAGCGGCGCAGCATGGAGCCCACATCGGCACAGCTCTGAATGTCGTCCAGCAAATGTCAGGAACTGCTTTGTCCGATCATGGTAAAGCTACTAGGCACTGGCAACACAGCTGGAACCGCTTAGTCCAGGAAGGTTGTTTTGCTTGGCATTGATTAAGTAATCCGTTTTTTTTAAGTTTGTCTTTAATTTTTTTATGTGTAGTTGTAGTAATTCAGTAAGTTTGCATCATGCAAGTAACGTCTGACATGTGGTTGACCAATTCGTACATTAACAGTGAGGTGATGTTTTTTCTCAAAAGATTTCAGTGTTTAAAATACTTGTTAGAAAAAAAGCCCCAATAAAAACGAAAAAAAAGCTCTTGAACCCCAATTCCACCCCACCTGCACCCCCACCCATCCCATCCTTTAATCTGCACATCGGTGACAGATGAGATCGGTTATCTTGTGATTGACGATGTCGTGTAACGTCATTCCTACACCTCTATCTGCGTTTGTGATCGGCTGTTGTCGAAGAATTTGTTTTCGGCCGCGCAACTTACCCTGCTATCGCTCTGATTATTAGGCAATCGAATTTCCTTCTTTGGATGCTCACAGCGGATTGGGAAAAAAAATGAAAGCCTGGGTGGGGTTCGTGTGACGGGGTCGGTGGTGAATTGGAGGTGGGGTGGGGATGGAAAAGGAGAGGGTACAGAGATGAGAGGGAAGGCTGACCGGGGTAGGGCCGCCCTCGTCGGGGCATGTTGCACGTGCTGCCAATCTGGCCCCCGGATCTTCAGCCCCAGAGATCAGATTGCAGCGGTTCGGTCAAGGGAGCAACGCCGGTGTGGCGCCAAGCGGCTCGTTGGCTTTGATGACACGTCTGTCTTATTTATCCCCCCCCTGCTGCTTTTAATGAGAACAGGGCTAGAATTTTTCCCTCCCGGCGAGGCAGGGGTAAGGGTGGGGTAGGATGATGAAGGGTGGGGGGTGGGGTGCATGAAGGGGTCGCTGAGAAAGGGTAGCTGGGAAGCGGGGGGAGGCATGAACGGGCATGGAAGTGGGGGTGTGGTCGGTGACCGGTATGGAAGCTGATAAGGGTTGTACAGGCTGATCGTGTGAAGAGAGAGAGAAGAGAGAGAGAGAGAGAGAGAGAGAGAGAGAGAGAGAGAGAGAGGAAGAGGGAGGAGGGGAAGATTGACTCAGCCTGCATTTCTGTGTGGAAGGCAGCCCTTGGTTTATTCGAGTTCCCTCTCCAACAGTAGGTGTGGTCAAGGAGGATCAATACTTGGGCGTCTGTCTTCGAGACCAGGAGTTGACTTCCAATGATCAATAGAATGTGTTGGATTGCTACCATTTTCCGACCCCCTTCTGCATTGTAAGAAAGAGAGAGAGAGAGAGAGAGAGAGAGAGAGAGAGAGAGAGAGAGAGAGAGAGGAGAGAGAGAGAGAGAGAACCATTTTCCGACCCCCTTCTGCATTGAGAGAGAGAGAGAGAGAGAGAGAGAGAGAGAGAGAGAGAGAGAGAAGAGAGACAGACAGACAGACAGACAGACAGAGACAGAGAGACAAAAAGAGAGACAGAGATGTGTGTGTGTGTGTGTGTGTGTGTGTGTGTGTGTGTGTGTGTGTGTGTGTGTGTGTGTGTGAATGCAGCCGCACGGTCCTCTTGGTACAGCACTGGTGTGGGCAGCGCGACTGACCAGCACGGAGGAGGATCAATGACCGCCATCAATGCCCTGTCCATCACCGGTGGACAAGCTTCCTGCCCTGGTCCAGTCGGGCGCTGTCACACCCTGAATGACCACCCGCAGTCCGTTCACCGCACCCTTTCCCCTCCTCTAACACAAGCAATGCGTAGAGATGTATTCATCTGAGTACACATTCACACTTCTCTCTGGTATTAATTCTCCCATCCTGACCTGACCAGCGGCTCTGAGATAGCTCTTCTTACTGTCTGGCTCGCTATGAGACATCATCCCCACAGACGAAATGTGGCTACCTTCATGGTGGGGTTTACCAAATACATAGAACTTTCATTGAAGCCTCAGAATTTCAGAAGAGGAAGAGGAGAAAATTCTTTCCATTAATAGATCGCTAAAAGCACACACTCACATTCAGTTTGTGTCTTTTTTTGTTTTGCCTAGAGTTCGCACGCTTTGTCAGAGGAACGTTCAGGCTATATCAAAATGAGAGAGGATCTTTCTTTCCAGTGCACTAAAGTAACAGACGCATATAACACAGAGGATCTTTTCTTCCAGTGCACAAAAGTGACAGATGTTTCGATTAGCTGGTGGTAGTATATTAATGTTTTGTTTGTTCTTGAAACAATAATCTCAACCAATTAGAAAAAAAACAGAATGGTTTGATGGTTTCAACGTGGACGAAGTTATTTAAAACGTCCAGTTGAATTATGAAGGTAGGTTAAAAAAAAAAAAGCACACAAAAGCTCCCTCTCCTTCCCTCCCCCCCCCCCCCCCTCCTCTCCTACTTTGTGCTGTGTGCATTTCTGGGTCAGCTTCACTTCGCTGCTGGAGTTCCGGATATCCTCGTTGTGTCTGTCGTCTCAGCTGTTGTCTCAGTCCCTCCACTGTTGACCAGTGTGTGTCAGTAAGGGGATGACCAGTCGGCAGGCAAGACACGTCTTGCCGGACAATGGTTTGCCCTCCTTTCCGGCGTCTTCCCTGCGTGGGTAGTGAAAGGGAGGGGTGGGTGTGAAATGGTCGTGCTGTGTAAACCGATCCACTGCCGGCCTGAAAAATCCCCATCCCCATATCTTTCGTCAACAGTGTCCAGATATCCTTGGAACTTCAAGTATGTGCTCGCATATGTACGATCCTTCATAATCGCAAGCAAAAATGTAACGCGCCCAATGTAGGGTTACTTTTTTTTTCAAATGTGCATGTTAAACAAAAAGTCTAAAAATACAATACACGCTAGACATAGTGGACGGTTTTTAGAGGCAAACACTTACAAAAGAAAGTCTTTCCAAAAGAACAGCGTGTCTTTCCATTTCTTCCATCCGCTCATTCGTTGGCTCTGCCGGCACGGAATAGCTGGGATCAATGCTGTTTCCTTCCGTCTGCTTCTAGACCTCTCTCTCTCTCTCTCTCTCTCTCTCTCTCTCTCTCTCTCTCTCTCTCTCTCTCTCTCTCTCTCTCTCTCTCTCTCCTCTTTCTCTTTCTCTTTCTCTCTCTCTCTCTACGTGACGTCTGGTCATTCGCTTTGAATCCTACAAGTCGACTGCTGCTGGTCTGCTATCGATTTCAGGACTTTAATTTCCCTCTAATTGCCTGTCAGGATTGCGAACTGAAGGTCAGCAAGAGGACGGGAGACTGTCCACTGTGGAAAACAATACTGTTTGTGCAGGGAAGGCCACCTATTCCTTGGTTTTTGACAACCCTTTACGTACAAACTTCAGAAAAAAAAGTATATACCATTCAAACTTCGTGGTCTTTTCCCCTCACTTTAAATTGGTTGGATTCCTTTTGATCTTGTGTCAGTGTCTGACTTTTAAGGTAAATCGAGTGGTTTGAATGCAAACCCATCGAAAATGGTCGTTTGGAGGCACAAGCAAGGAACGCGGCTATCACTTTCCATCTGTTTAATCTCCGGTACAGTGAGTATCACTTTTCATCTGATTATTCTTCAGTACACTGGCAAAGGAAGAAGAACAAGAATAGCAAGAAGAAGAAGAAAAAAAAAAGAAGGAGAGGGAGAAGAAGAAGATTGATTCCTTGAGATCTGTCATGTCGTCACTGCAACGCGGAATGATCTCTTGGTACTTCTCGAGTATAAAGGCGCTTTGCACAGTGCCGAACAATTATTCTTGCCGTCACTTGTTGTATTCATTTCTCTTGCCTTGATGCTTTTCATGAGTCTGCATTGCCGAGTTGAAGATTGCCTGGATTCTTCTTGTTGTTGGGAGCACCATCGTAGCAAAGCAGTGTTTTTTGCTTTTTTTTTTTTTTTTTTTTTTTGCAGAGCTCTTACTCTGCAGTAGTAGCAAACAGTCGCAGCAGTGGCAGAGGAAAAGTATCAGATGACCATGATTGACTTGCTTGGCTGCTTTGTACATTTTGATGTCTGAAATCGTCACAGCACCGCAGGATTCGGCGGGATGATCCAAGGGTACGGCATCTTGGTAGATTGGCGTGCAGGTGCTCCGCTGTGTCATGATTGGCATGCAGGTGCTCCGCTGTGTCATGATTGGCGTGCAGGTGCTCCGCTGTGTCATGATCGGCGTGCAGGTGCTCCGCTGTGTCATGATAGGCATGCAGGTGCTCCGCTGTGTCATGATTGGCGTGCAGGTGCTCCGCTGTGTCATGATTGGCATGCAGGTGTTCCGCTGTGTCATGATTGGCATGTAGGTGTTCCGCTGTGTCATGATTGGCATGCAGGTGTTCCGCTGTGTCGTAGCCCAGAAAGTCAATTCAAGATCTGACCAGCGTGTAGGGTCAACCCCAAAATTCAGATATTGGCGTAAGTCTTGCCCAAGATTCCTTCTTCAAAACTTTCTTAATTTGATTTATTATTCATTTATTTATTCATTCATTTTATTTTTTTAAAATTTTCTTTCATTTTATTTTATTTTATTTTATTTCATTTTATTCTGCTTTATTTAACTTTTTTTTTGCTGCGTCTCCAGCGCATTTTGGCCTCCTGACTTCAGCACAGTGTACTTGGGTTAGTCCGCACGCAGTGACCTCTCCTGGATACAAAATGAAACTGGAACCAGGATGCCGGGTGGCTGACCGTGAGGCCCAAAGTCTCATATCTCTCCAACTGCGGCATCCATGGCCAGGTTGGCAAACACAGACAGCTCGAGGCGGGTGTCGGGTTACTGCTGGTGGATTCGTTGTGAACGCGTGTCCATGTCCAATCATCGTCTGCCTGAGCGATTGCATTGCTGGTGTCAGGAAGACAGAATGCTGTCCTCTCCCGTCTCCGCTACCACTCCCCCCCCCCCCCCCCCCCCGCGTCCCCCGCTGCTCACCCTCTCCTTCCACCGAACTTTCCTCCTCCCATCCGAACCACCCTCATCAACCCCTCATCCTCCTCTTTGCATTTTTGAATGCGAATTTGATCCTTAATTTAGAAGGTTATTATGTTGCGTGGCGTCTGACGAAAATCGGTTTTCCAACAATTTATAATGATAATGCACGTCGTCGTCATCATCACCTTCGTCACTTGTCATCATAGTCGTTATCACTATCGCCACCATCAGTAACTGTTATCAGATCATCAACCTCATCATATTGCGTTGTTGTTTGTGAATGGAAATTGCAATGGCAGCAGCGGAATTATGGAAAGTCTTGGAGGTAGAAGTGTCTGTGGCAGTGCTCTGTCGTGGTATTAATGGTGTTTTGGTGAGTTTCACGCTACATCCACCAGTAGACCCCCCACCCCCTCAACAAAAAAAAAAAAGAAAAAAAAAAGAAAAGAAAAGAAAAAAAAACCCGATCCAGAGTCATGGTCATCAACGTTCCTTGTCACTCATCGATCAAGTGGTGTTATTTATAGCCTAGCTGACCACAAAAAGCCCTGGGTCAGTCAGTCATGGTCAAATGGTCAACGTTCGAAGGCTGGTCCATCAGGCGTGGCGTGGCAGGCGGGCAGCATCAGTCTTGATGCCTCCACTGCAGGGTGGAACTGTCAAAGCGGCAGCGACTCTGAAGCTGACAGGCACAGACAGACCTCGTTCCTAGACTTCCCCTCCTTGGTCTACACGTGTCGTGTCACACGGTGTGTCCGTCCTACACGTGTCGTGTCACACGGTGTGTCCGTCCTTTCTCGTTATCTTCGGTGTGTTGTTTGTCTGCCAGACTCCTGTCAAATGTTCCGTCTGGATATTTTCGTGTGATGTGCAATGGAAGGTCACTTATCCTGATATGTGACAAATAGGATATATTCCAGAATGGCTCAAGATCTGTAGAGCTAAGAATAACTCGGATAAGTTCATTACTGTCCTCGCTGTTGTTCTTACTGGTGATGTTATCATCATCATCATCATCATGATCTTCACGATCATCATGATCATCATCATTATTATTATTATTATTATTGTTATTATTATTATTATTATTATTATTATTATTATTATTATTATCATCATCATTATTATTATTATTATTAGCAGCAGCAGCAGCAGCAGCATCGTTGTTGTTGTTACCAGCCTTTCGATATAGTTCAGACATTCCTGATTGTCCTTGCCTGTAGAACAGAGACCCACACAGCGGCTGTGAGACTATCATCATTGTTTATTGGCCTACAGCAGAATCATTGCAGCGAGCCTGTTATTCGGACAAAACTTTTCCAAACAAACATAGTTATTCCGAGGTCACAGGCAGGTGAGTTGGCGTATTTTTGTGTGTTTGGGTCTTACTGGAACACACTGCTACAGTTTTTGGTAGAGGAAATTAGGAAAAGGAGTATCAGGCAAAGGACAAGGAGAGAAGCTTATGTGATAAGGTGTAAACGTACAACAGAACAATCAAATGTGATGTCAGGGTGATTTCACGCATTTATAGCAGACATGCATTTTTTGTAGGGGATCCTTAGTTGAAAAGGAAGCCAAAGAAGAACCAGGGTAATGCAGTCAAATGCAGAGCAGCGAAAGATGAGGTGGGCAGCATGGTTTTGGACTTTTGACATTTACTGATGAGACAGTCTGGAGAGCCAGAGGCATACGAAAGAGCATGACAATGATCCAGACAAGAGAGTCTGGGTGGTGCCATCAGAAAGGGCGGGTGACAGAGGGAAGCAATGCCTCGGAGTTCAAACAAATCCGAGAGACATGGTGCTGAACGGAAAGGTGTTTGATCACGTGTTACATCCAGGTCACGAGCGGAAGGAGAAAGAGTGAGTGAAGAGTCCGTAAGATCAGTGGATGGTGAGAAGAAAGGAGGATTCGAATAGTTTGATGGAGAGATCAACATTGGATGGTTTGGTTTTTGTTCGCTGTTACTTTATTGTCTGGTTAAGACTGCATTCAACATCAGTCTTGTCAAAATAAATCGTCGAATTTACAATAAAAAAGAAAGGAATGTCTATCTATCTCTCTCTCTCTCTCTCTCTCTCTCTCTCTCCTCTCTCTCTCTCTCTCTCTCTCTCTCTCTCTCTCTCTCTCTCTCTATCTATACGTACAGAGGCAGACAGAAAGAGGCAGACAGACAGACAGGCTGGCAGGTAAACAGAGAGAGAGAGAGAGGAGAGAGAGAGAGAGAGAGAGAGAGAGAGAGAGAGAGAGAGAGAAGTCAGTTCGAATTGACTTGCAGGGATAGACTGAGAAGTCTGTGGTTTTAGTCCATGGGGTGGAACTCAAGGGGGCTAATTTTGGTGTCTGGGTCGATAGCAGATCGAAGAGGGTAGCAATGTGGTGAAAGGATCGCCCGTCTCCTTCCCCGAGACTGTTCATTCACTGGATGCAATAGGTCGCTTACTAGTGGTCGCCCCTCGGCCTGTTTTGAGAGAGAGAGAGAGAGAGAGAGAGAGAGAGAGAGAGAGAGAGAGAGAGACAGAGAGAGAGAGAAAGAGAGAGAGAGAGAGAGAGAGAGACAGAGAGAGAGAGAGAGAGAGAGACAGAGAGAGAGAGAGAGAGAGAGACAGAGAGAGAGAGAGAGAGACAGAGAGAGAGAGAGAGAGAGAGAGAGAGACAGAGAGAGAGAGAGAGACAGAGAGAGAGAGAGAGAGAGAGAGAGAGAAGAGAGAGAGACAGAGAGAGAGAGAGAATGCGAATGCGAATGCGAACGTTTAATGCATATAGGCCATAGGCATCTTGCACAACGGTAGAGGGAAATATCGGGAACGTGGGTGGGGAAGGGAGTGGGTAGATGGCGGGAAAACAACAGCACGCACATACAAAATCACACCTTATGATATACACATACACTTTCAAAGTAAATAACCTTAGCTCAGATATGATCTCACTCATTCAACATAACTATCCTGATCAACAAGCTCGTCATAACTCCGAATATGAGCGTTCTGACTTGGAAGAAGAAAAGACACCACACTTCTACAACTGATCTTGTTACAAAAGCTGTATCTGACTGAAGCCTATTACATATTTCAAAGGCAGTTAACTGTTGCTTGTCTACGTTTAAGTGAGTGAAATATGTATTTTGCCACTGCACGAGATAATTTTTTATCTACACCATTCAAAAGAATTTGTAACGGAACATTAAGATAGAGACCAAGAAACCTGTCTCTTAAATCAGTAAACAAAGGACATACAAATAAAAGATGTTTTTCATCCTCATCCACATTCAAACAATATGGGCAAAATCTTGCGACGGGATTTTCACAAAATCTCTCAGTATTGTTTCTTATAGGTAGTACCCCAAGTCTTGTCTGTGTCAAAGCCACTCTAAAGCAAAAGATGTCTAGAAACTCAAAGTAAGGACTAATTCCGAAACCACACTGTAAAGATCTGTACAAGACATATCTGTTTTTATCCCTAATTGATGCCGACCATTCTTGAACATACATGTCAACTAGCCTTTGTTTGAAAATTGGTAAAAACACTCTTACGTCATCCACACCTTGCCGTAGCCATACATAATTAAATCCGGTGCTCCTAGAATTTCTCTGATCCCTGTTACCCAGCACCTTATGCCCTGATCATCAAGATTTACTTGCATAAGATAAGCCTGTTTAGGTAATCTATTCAAGCCCATATCTAATAATCTAAACCAATATTTCAATGCTTTCATGTATGAATTTATGTATAAGGATGCCTGCTTAATTCTGAATATACAAGTTTATTAGGTGTTTTAAGTGGAACGCCAAGGAATCTTTTGCAGGCTAATAAGTGTACTTTCTCAATGTGCTCTAAACGTTGCAGACCCCATATTTCAGCTGAGTACAGTAAAATTGGCTGGATTTTGGAATCAAAGATTTTAAAGAATACCTCCCGAGACATTTCTTTGCAATTGTTAAATGCACGGCACAGAAGATAAAGTGCTTTCTTTGCCTTTGTTACCATGTGCTCTATTCCAAGATTCATACTAAGCATGGTAGTAAATGTGAAACCCAAGTAACAGTAGCTGTTGACTGTCTCGATTTCTTCACCATCATAATACCATTTTTCTCGTCTGCCTAAATAGCCTCCCTTCCTGAACACCATGACTTTAGTCTTAGATTTGTTAACATCTAATCTTAACCTACAACAACATGTTTTCAATGAGTTTAGTTGTGCTTGTAGACCACCTGGTGTAGTAGAAATTAAAGCTACATCATCGGCAAAGAGCAAAATGAAGATCTCAATAAAACTAGGAAGCAGTTGCACTCCATGGACCCCCGTATCATTAATGTGGTTGGCCAGTTGGTTAATGAAGAGTGAAAACAGTGTTGGACTCAGTCCACATCCTTGTCTTACACCAACAGGGCAATTAAAAAACTCCGAAAAATCTCCATTGCATCGTACACATGAAATGAGAGAATCATACATGGACTTCAGGCAACATAAAAATTTCCCCTGTATCCCTTCATTATACAGGGTTTGTAGTAATTTGTCATGGTGAACTGAATCAAATGCTTTCTGAAATCCACAAAGGCAACATAAAGTTTTCGACCTTTTGAACATAAACATCTCTGGACAATAGTGTATAAATTGAATATTTGATCAACCGTTGAATATTTGTTTCTAAAACCAGCTTGATTTTCAACAATTATATTATTTTCCTCTAGCCACGAATACAGTCTCTGGTTCAGAATTGAAGTAAAGCATTTACAAGTGACATTGATCAAAGATACACCTCTATAATTATCAGGGTCGTCTATATTCCCCTTTTTGAAAATAGGCACTACAATGGCTTTCGACCATTCATGTGGATACACGCCATTATCAAAAATTTTGTTAAATAACACAGTGAGAAAGTTAACAATAGTTTGACCCGCTGTTTTTAGCATTTCTCCAATAATACCATCTGTGCCACTTGCTTTTTCCACATTTAATTTTCTTCAGTGCTTTTTCTACTTCGTGGTGCGTAATGACCCGATTCAGAGGATGCTCCTGTCCCTCTTTTTATATCTGTTGGGGGATAAGTTTGGTTCACTGTATAACTTTCCTTTAAAGAAACGTTTTCTGAAATGTTCAAACCAATTCTGTGTTGTTATAGTACCACTCATTCTCATTTCATTCCTCAGTCCCAAACATTTGAGACGGTTCCAGAATAAAGCTGAATTCTTTACGTTGACACTTAGTTTTTCAGCCGTTTGCCTACGGTAGCCTCGTTTTTTACATGTCAGTAGTTTCCTGTATATTTTTCTGCTTTCAGCATAGGACAATCTCATGTCTTTACATATACATTTTTTGTTAGATATCCTTAATTTTGTCTGTAACGTCAATTTCCCGTCATGGCATTTACATTTCCCCATCCGTTTGAACTTTCGGAGTACTCGTAAGCGTCTTGTACATTCCTGTTTAACCTTTTTGCACTCCTCATCAAACCATTCAGATCTCTGAGATTGCTTCTTAGTAGACACTGTTTTCTGCATACACTTACCAGCTCTAAGCAGATATTGCGTAAACAAATCCATTGCTGAATCAACATCTTCATCAATCAGTTCCATTGCTTCCTTTAACATAGTTATACCTTCGTAATCTTTAAGACAATCTTTATATTCATTTCGTTGTCCACATTCCACACTATTTTTTCTCTACCACTGTCTTTTAGACAATTAGCATTCTGCATAGTTTCCTCATTCATGACCTTTGTGTACAGTGTTAGTTGTACGGGTAGGTGATCTGAGTTGATCAACTCTTTTACAATTAATCGTATGTCTGAGAGATGAGAGGGAAAATTACATGACATCAAAAAGTAATCTATAACGTTTGACCCTTTTTCTGACACGTAAGTACAGCCAGAGTCACAATTCCATTTTGAGGTACCGTTTACAATAAAACAGTCTGCAATTTTGCACAATTCAACTAGCTGAGTCCCAAAGAGATTCATTTCCATATCATCAGACTTTCTGGCAAAAGTATTTATGTCGGTTGCAGCACTGCTGACCGTCTGCTCAAAAATGTCGTCAATGTAATCAAAATTTCTATCTTCGGTGCGAGCATTTAATCCCCACATAACAGAATAAGAAAATCGTCGAATTTCTCATACAATACATAATACATTCATCAAGTACTTCTATACCATATCCATCAACATTGCTTCTCCAGTAACTGGAATCATATGGTCGAATATAGGTTGAAATGAACATAACATCATAATCACAACCAAATAGCTCTTTTGATATTTTTAGCACAACTACATCATCATTTTTAACTTGTATTTGGGAAATGAATTTAGAAAAACACTTTTGACACAAACCAAAATTCCTCCAGAATATCTCCCCTGCTTTGACAGTTTCTGAGCTTTGGAAATAAAAGAATCATAATCTGAAAAAACAATTGAATCAAAATCTTCTGAAATAAAAGTTTCGGTAAACGTAATGAAATCGTGGGTAGTCACAAAGCTAACAAATTCTGGATCATGTAACTTTTCATACAATCCACGCACGTTATAATTCAAAAAGCTGACGGATCTAGACATGTTTTGACCAGACAACACATTTGAACTGTTCCACAAATAGCTGTTTTTCCGGGCATTTGTCCTGTTTAGAAAAAGTACCTATTGTACCCCGTGCCCCTTTCATGTACCCACTTGGATAGCATGACGCCCGGCCTACTTGTCATTTGTCTTTTAACTGACATTCAGGAGAGGGAGCCTGTCTCTGTGTGCGTTTGTCACTGCAACCAGACCTGATCCTCTTAAACGCCTCCCTGATGCTACCCTGGCTGCCTTGGCTAACTGATCGTTGGTTGGTACTTCCCGTTCGTGTTACCACCCGGCTAACTTCCGCTCCTTTGCATTTGCTCGTGTGGTAGGACGAGAAAGTCTTTCTGTACCATTCCTAGAGGAATCTTTGCCCCCCGCCTCGATCCGACCTTCAGCGGCGGCCAGCAGAGGTTGATCTCCAGCTCCGCTGTCACACATGCCGAAATCATTCCTAGTTAAATCTGGAACTGACCGACTGGACGGAATGTCAGCCTGGACATCTGGTCCCATGGTGTCTGCTGCTTTGTTTCCTCCTTTTGAGATGTCACTGTCTTCATCTGGCAGTCCTGCCTCTTGTCCCTTCAGGGTTGACTCCTGGTTATCATCCGGACACTGAGGTGTTGTCCTATAGTCCTGTAATATATCAGCAGCAGCCAGACCACGCTGCTCTTCCTCTGGATCATAATCTTCATCGCAGTTGAAGGACAGGTTTGCAACCATCACAGTGTCTGTTTGCTGATCATTACAGGAAGGCTGCTTCCTTTCATCTCGTCCTTGTTTGTTGTTTCTAACTGGAATCCTTGTTTCACTTGTAGTATGTCTTCCATCCATATCGTATTTTGTTTTGTTTGCAATATTTGCTGTAGTAGCATTGTCCCATGTTTCTATTTTTCCACTTCTTCCATCATCAGACGAAACTGCCTGTCTTGAATGAAACTGTTTTTTCCTTCCCATTGTGACGATTCTTCGGTGTTCCGCTCCTGAAGCGTGCTGATGAAAAGGAGAACTCTGATTATCATGCCTTTCATAAGAGAGATACTCATTCATTGGGAGTCTTTTCGAGCTCGAAGAGTTTCTCAATGTTCTTTCTTTGTTCTTGGAAACATTATACGATGTTCGACCGTTTTTGACTGCTTGGCTGTAACTCATGTGTCCAGGCACTACACGTTGTTCTTCAGTTTCTTTTTAACACACCACTTGATCTTCTATTATTCCTATCTCTGCTGAAGTCATTGTGGTGTCTCTGATTCTCAGCCGAAGCCCATGGGTCGTGGTATTCCTGGCCGTTTCCTTGTTGAAAATCATGGTTTCTTTGCCCATAGCGAAGATCAGGGAAGACTTTTGGGCCCAACCTTTGAGAATATTCTTCCACCTGCAGTTTGCCCTTCCAGTAATATGCCCTCTTTCCTTGTTTGGTATGGAAGTCTATCATTTCTCTTTGCCTGGTGGTGAGT
>CM031600.1:20988443-20990943 GCA_018398815.1 Conus ventricosus | reverse complement strand
TCGCTCCGTGTCGGACACAATGACATTGTTTCCGTATCAAGCGGGGCTCTGATTGTCAGATGGTTCCAGAGATGTCGTGCCAGTCCCCCCTTGACAGACTGTAGCGGGCCCTGACTGCCAGAGAGCCTCCTCCTCTCCTCTCTCTCTCTCTCCCTCCCCTTCATCAAAGGCCTGTCTGGAACCTGGGGGGAGCAGGGACCCTGGGGGAGAGGACATGAGAACGTGTTAATTATTGTGGCTAATGAGGTTCTCGGGGGTCCGCCGCAGGGGTGCAAGGACAGACTGGGGTGAAAGAGGGCAGGAAGACAGTGAGGACAGGGTCTTCAGAGGCTGGGGGTGTAGGGGTGGGGAGGGGGAGGGGGGAAGGGATGGTTGCCGACGTGCTGCGACAAAGATGTAAAGGTCGGTAGTGTGTGTGAGTGCCTTGAAATACGCCCCTGTCACAGGCTGAAGGAAATGTAGCTGTAGTTACAAATGCCCGGAGTCCAGACAGTATAAACGGTCGTGCGTTCTGCGCTTTTAGTGATTCATCATTTTGGTACTTCACCTCTTTCCTTCCGGGATACATGGGGGATTGACGGAGGCTGACATCAGATGCAAGAAGTAGTTGCTTTTGTTCTCGTTGTTGATGTTCATCACCATGTTTCAACTCTGTTCTCCTGCAAGTTTGATGGAACTATAACGGCGTAAATTCAAGCGGGCGGATGTTGCTGTCTTGAACATTTTGTATTCTAGACTTAATTTGCGTGGTGATGGGCAGCCCAGAATCTGACGTCATCTATCTTTGGGCAAAACCTATACCGTGGAAGAAGTCACAGCAATCCAGTTTATTTCCGTTTGCCTGAAGTTGATTTCATGAATAGAGAACGCAAAACGGCCGCACTTTGTCCATGCTGCTTATTATTCATCCGATCGCGTGAGGTCGTGAACACAGTATCCAGACTGTATGAATGTGGTCATTAGTTCTTGGGCCAGTTTTGGCCTTGAATGCCCAATCCGTCTCGCGTAGCACCATTCATTCCTCAGATTCTTTCTTCTGCGTACTGCGGCCTCCCGTCTTCTGTCTTAGAATCTTTAAGGGAGAACAGATCAGCACCTTGAAGGCGCCAGGAGGAGAAGACAATCGTGCTAACGACATTTCATATGGTTGAAATTACATCAAAAAGGAATTTGATGGGGGAATGAATTCAGCAAGAATGATGACCGAGTGTTCACCTACTACTTAAAAATAGGCATATGTAACTGTCGAGTTTTTTTTTTTCTTTCTGTCAGTTAGTCTTATTAAATCGTTAATTTCGTGAACGGTTGAAAAATGATTGCCGGACACTTCAACAGTAACATGCCACTCCCCCCCCCCCCCCCTCTCACAACCCCCTTCATAAAAAAAAATCATTTTCATACGAGCGCCACATCCTCACCATCTCCATCGTCATTAGGAGCAGCAACAACAACGAAGAGTGTATAGCTTTGAAACAGCTGGGGCAGCGACAACGGCAGCAACAGTAACAATACGAAGAACCGCCTTCCCTTTCTCTCCCCACATCCCCCCGACACACACACACACACCACACACACACACACACACAAGGAGAAAACAAGGGAAAAATTAGCCAAGCTACGGTACACGCGACCTCTTATAATCATCAGCAGCAGCAACAAACAAACAAGAGCTGCAATACAGGCGACAACCAACCACTAGAGTTCGGTGTTATTAGTCCGTTGACGACAAACGAATTCTCTACTTCATTGGCCGTGATCGTTGCCTCCGTAACGAGTCCAGCTCTCGACGACCAAAATTTATGATCACGTTGACCTTTTCTTACCCGCCTCCAATCGGGTAATTCCGCCTTTTCTGGTCATGTTTTTTTACAACCAGAGCCTGGGAATTGCATTGTTTGTGCCCGATTTGCAAGGCACGTGAAGAGAGAGAGAGAGAGAGAGAGAGAGAGACGTATTTACTCAAGGCTTGTCGCCGTGTTGTGAAATGGGCTACTGATTCATCGTGTTACTAGTTTGTTAGCTGGAGAATAATATTTCATTGTTGACAATCAAATGTTTGAGTGCGTCCGGGCACGCTTTGTGCTCGCCTGCATGAGTGTATGTGGGCGAATGTGTGCAGGAGAGAGCCGTCAGAGCAACAGGAAAAAAAAAGAGAGAAGGAAGTAGACAGTTGCAACGAAGCATGTCTGAACTGTTCCTCCATTTACAATCTTCACTCAGCTGCCACGCTGAAGTCATCAATACAAACAACTCTGTCATCCATCGGTGTAGGCCTCTTTGCTAAGTCATGTTCGTCGTTTTCTTTTTGCTGGCTCATCCTTCATTGTACTTGTCCTACTTTGTCTTTGTCCTGTTTGCTAGTACTGCCAGCAGACGACCATAAAGTCGAACCGCATTGTATGTCGTTCTTAGCGCTCCTTACTCTCCACTCCGGTTCATCCGGCGAGACTTCAACTGTCATTATCGATTGGATTTTTATACGCCTCAAATCCTTCTTCTC
>CM031600.1:20960943-20963443 GCA_018398815.1 Conus ventricosus | reverse complement strand
GGTATTCAGGAAATGATTGACAGATGAGGAGAGGCGAATGTTGACATATCGGTGGAGAGGCAGGCAGAGAGGAGAGAGAGAGGAGAGAGGAGAGAGAGAGAGGGAGAGAGAGAGAGAGAGAGGAGAGAGAGAGAGAGAGAGAGAGACAGAGAGAGACAGACAGACAGAGAGAGAGAGAGAGAGAGAGAGAGAGAGAGAGAGAGAGAGAGAGAGAGAGAGAGAGACAGACAGACAGACAGAGAGAGAGAGAGAGAGAGAGAGAGAGAGGTATCATCCCATCTTCCTTCTTTCCCCCCTTGAAAAACAAAACAAAACGAAACGAAACGAAACCGGTTTGGCAAACATACCCGTGACCCACCCCAGCGCTCTTTAGATTCTATCTCGCTGGCAGAGAGCGTTAGCTTAGCACTCTTCTTCCTTCTCTTTTCTTTCTTTCTTTCTGTCTTTGTTTTTTTTTTATAATTTCTTTTAGTTTTTTTTTTTTTTTAAATCCAAACCCCTCGCGCAGATTCCTATGCTTCCAAGCCCTGGGCTTCAGCCTCGTCAGGCTGCTTTTGACATTGAGCCGGTGCCATCTCTTCTTCTGCAGTGTCTTCTTCATTCGCCGGGCCACCTTCCTGTCATCGAACTTTTTAAAAAATTGTTGTTATTTCATTTTATTTTATTTTTTTATTTTTTTATTTTTGTTATATTTTTTTATTTTATTTTATTTCACATGGTTTCATTTCATTTTACATAGTTTTAGTTTATTTTTTTCATTGTTATTTTCCTACCAGGCGGTGAGAAAAGTGGAGTGAGATGTGAGTTGTGAGATGTGCGCGCGCGCGCGCGCACGCATTCGCATGAATGTGAATCAGAATCAGAGCAATTTCATTGTCGTTAATTTTACATGGTACCGTAGTAGATACACTTACTAAAACATTTAGTAAAAGAAACATGGTATGTTATGCGGGTTATCCCCCGCTTTTACACACACACACACACACACACACACAACACACACACACACACACACACGCGCGCGCGCGCACGCGCGCGCACACACACACACGCACACACACACACACACACACACACACACACACACACACACACACACACACACACACACACACACACGCACACTACATTTTACATACAGACACACACTCACACACATGCACATACGCGCGCGCGTACATAAGCATACACACACAACACACACACACACACACACACACACACACACCACACACACACACACACACACTCGCACACACACACACGCACACACTCACACACACACATACGCGCACGCACACTTAAGCATACACGCCTGAGCGCTCGCACGCACACACACACACACACACACACACACACACACACACACACACCACACACACACACACACACACGCGCGCGCGCGCGCGCACGCACGCAAACACACACACACAGAGGAATTGCACTAAACACACCCTCTGCATCGAACGCCTTGTCTTCTTACTGTCTTACTGCACAAAGGAGGCAGATGAGTGCAGTGTAATCGATGTGCAACATGACCCCGACCCCGCGGCGACAGATGGCAGCCTCCACGTCTAACGGTCCACCGAGCCGCAGAAGCCCCAGCCCCGCCTACCTGTTCATGAGGCGCGCAACCCACAACACGGATGACACGTTTACGGTTGGTTGGTGGAGGCCCGCTGGTCCCGGATCAACGACCACATGAACAATGGAGACGACGACAGATGGTTGTGGGGGGGAGGGGGGGGGGGGGGGGGAGAGGGTAGGTAGGGTATGATTGGGGGGGGGGGGGGGGGGAGTTTCAGTGTTGGCGCGTTGCGGTGGGTGTCAACCTCTGGGTATGTCAGTGGAGGAAGGACTAGCGCACAGCCCAAACACACTCACAGCTTGCTTACAATCTCATTCATATATCATGCATTCGTCACATCAAACCACTAGTAAAGTCTATAACTTTACTACACATGATCATAGAAAGAAACATCAATGCATATGGAGTCAAACAAAATAAAACATTCTCTCTTTCCGTGAACTTCACAAAACCATTTATCTAAATCATCATTAACTAACCCGGGTATAGATTTCTACTTTACCTGGCCAGGTGATCTTAACTATTCACGAATCACTGTCTTTTCTTTTCCCTTTTTTTTCTTTGTTTCTTTTCACTGTCACTTTCACAAGCACAACACAACTGCTGGCACTGGTCAGGTTGGACTGCTGGCACTGGTCAGGTTAGACCGCTGGCGTTGGTCAGGTTGGACTGCCGATGAAAGTGGCGCTGGCCAAGTATGAGGTCGAACCCCGGTTCAGATTGAACAGTGACTATCAAACATCGATCTGTTCTCCTTTCTTTCTTCCTGCATTAATGCATTGCACTCTCTTCTCTCTCTCTCTCTCTCTCTCTCTCTCTCTCTCTCTCTCTCTCTCTCTCTCTCTCTCTTCTAGTCTGCTCTATCAAATGGACATGGTTGCTTTTCTTTTCTTTTTTCTTTTCTTTCTTTTT
>CM031600.1:20940943-20943443 GCA_018398815.1 Conus ventricosus | reverse complement strand
ATTGCAGAAAGTTATAAGTACAGAAGACCTATCACTCTCTTTTCACGTGGTCTCTCCTTTCTTACAGCTACAATTCAGTTATTCTCTGCTGAAACACAACACATACAATTCATTGACATCACCCACACTCGCCTCCAGCCACCACAATTCAATAATCCATTATCTATACTAACCTGATCTAACATCAGAGTGAGAGAGAGAGCAAGTGAGAGAGATAACGAGCGATGATGAGATTAATAGGTGAGAGCGGAGTGAGAGAGAGAGAAACACGCATGTATTAATTAGGATTAGTTATGCGTTTTCTCAAATTTAATTTTTGTTTTTATCATAATCACAGATGATAATTATTCTAAAAGTTTTCCAAGTGTTAGTTAATGTCTTTGTTTATTGTTGGTTTGTCCATCAGGACATGTGAGCCGGGGTTGTCGTATATAATACTGTCGCTCATTAAAATCGGTGTCCGCAGCGACAGTATTTTCCTGGGAAATACGCATTATCTGGAACAGCTAGGTCAATTATATTTGGGGACTTTTTTTCGTGAAAAGTTGTCGCGCGACATTTTTTATCCAGCAATTATTGTCCGCTGCATCAATATTTCGCAGTGAAATGCTATCGCTGCGATACAATTCCACCGGCGACATTATTTTTACGACACGGCATCTCTGTTTAACAGAAGTCCTGGACAGGAAGGAGAGCGCGTACACGCAGGCACACACCATTGGGTATCTCACTCGTCATTGGTCGGAGCCTTCGCAATTCATTACAGTTTTCTCCTGACACCTTTCCCCTTCCCTCTATTCCCCCCCCCCCCCCCCCCCCCCCCCCCCACCCCGTACACCCGCTGCCACCAACCCCTTTGCTCCTGTCCTCCGACACCCCCCCCCCTCCCCCACTAACTCCGCCCTATCGGCCTCAGGCCATGAAGACATAAAAGAAGGTCTAGAGTTTCATTTAGAAGTTAAGCCGTCTGTGGAGAACGCAGTGACCAACACCAATGAAAAACAAACAACAAACTACACACACACACGCGCGCGCGCGCACACACACACACACACACACACAACACACACACACACACACACACTACACCACTCCGCCTCTCGCACACACTCGCGCGCGCAAAACACACACACACACGCACACGCACGGCAAACGCACGCTAAGCTCGCAACGCACGAACGCACACCACACACACACACACTACAACCACACACCACACCACATTACTCACGACAAAAAGAGTGTTAAAAGTTGTTGACAGTGCTAGCTGTTGGCTGGTCTGATTGTGAGAATTCTTGTCCGTATAGCCCTGATTATACGGCTGCAGGAGTGGTGAACGTGGGTTTGATGAAAGGGTGGACAGGTGGCAGGGGGTGGGGGATGGGGATGTGTTGTAGAGGAATGGGGGGTGTGTGTGTGTGTGTGTGTGTGTGTGTGTCTAATCTCTGACAGAAGAAGAACACACAGACTGGTAATGGTCACTCTGACACGGTCAGTCCGGTGAACGCGTGCGCTCACGGATGCTTGTGCATGAGTTCGCACTTGCATACGCGTTGCCGCAATGATACACAAAAACAAGGAACGAGCGCGCGCACAGATACAATACGCGTATGCGCTTGCACGCATGCCTGCACGCACGCAAAAACACGAACTCATTCAAAGACATACACACATGCGCGCACGCACACACGCTTTCTCCCCTCTTAACACACACGCACATGCAGGTATGGACTTACGCGTGCGCACGCCTGCACGCACACACGCTCTCTCCCTCCTTAACACACACACACACACACACACACACATACACACACACACCGGCTCAGGCTGATAATAAACAGAACAATAAGCATCCAGGATGTTAACATCTTTCTCTTCCCCTTTCTTCCATCCCCATCCCGTTCCCTCCCGCACACACAGACGCACAAACATGCAGGCACGGGCACTGACACACACACACACATACACACACACAACACACACACACACACACGTACGCACGCACGCACACACACGCACGCACGCACGCACACACATACACACACTCACACACACACAAAGACACACACACGTGCACGCACACACGCATATAAGCACTGCGCCTAAACAAGCGCGCTCAGAAACATGCTCAGAAGAAAGAAACAAACATGGACAAGAAAACAAACATCTGAAAGAAAAATCTGACAGTTTGTAACAGAACAAAGTCTTTTTTTTTTTTTTGGCCGTTTAGGGTAACACAACGACCGTTATCGACATTTCCCACCCCTTCCCACCATACTCCACCTCACTGTGGGCACCCTTCCCCATCCTCCCAAGGCCCGTCACTACCCCCCCCCCCCCCTCCCCCTCCACCTCCTCACCAGCAAAACCACTCGCGAGCTCTTACCATAACCTTCCGCCTGAGTGCACCCACCCTCTTGAACTGTTCGGGCACGCTTCCAAGGCAACCAGAGCGGAGTTCCAATCAAAACCAAGGAGACAATGACCCTTTAAAGAAAAA
>CM031600.1:20925943-20935943 GCA_018398815.1 Conus ventricosus | reverse complement strand
CGGCGGAGAAAGGGAATAAAACACAGAGAGCAGGAAGACATGGAGAGGGAAGAACGACTAACTACAAAAGTTTCTCTTCAAACCTGAACCAAAAAAAAAAAAAAAGACCGGTTCCATCTCGTTCGTCCTGAGTGGAACAACAGCTTGAAGAATGTAACAAAACACAACACAAAAACACCAAAACAAACGAAAACAAAACATGTACTGTGAAGGCATGTTTTGAGGAAGGCAAAAGAGACTCGACAGGAGACTTTTTTTGTAGGGGGGGGGGGGTGGGGGTGGGGAAGGAGGGTAGAGGGGACAGGGGGAGTGGGGGGCGGAGTGTGGTGTGGGGGTGGGGGGGGGGGGGGGGGGGGGGGGTGGAAGGTTCAGACAGACTGTCCGGGCCTCTAATCTAGTTCTTTTTTTTTTTTTTTGTCAGCATGTCAGACGGCCGCACAGTGAAGAGCGGATGATCGAGGATTAGTGTGTGATTGCGGGGGACGCAAGCAGCCAAAAGAAAACGGGGAAGTTTCGTCGAAGTGAGGGTGGGGGTAGGAAGGAGGAGGTGGGGGGAGGGGGGATTAGAGATGCGGGGTGGGTGGGTGGGTGGGTGGGGGGGGGGGGGGGTCACAGTGGCAGTGTCTGTATGAAGGTAGACAGACAGTCACATCCCATCACCAAGCAGCTGGCCTGTCCGTCCTGCTATCCCCCCCCCCCCTCTTTTTTTTTCTTTCTATTATTACTGTGTCTTCTCTTGTCCTTTCTTGTTTCTTTCTCTAGCTGACTGCTTCGGTCAGTGGCCTCCACAGAAGTAACATCTTGCTGTCTCAGTGGTTTTAGATGAGGGTCTCTCTCTCTCTCTCTCTCTCTCTCTCTCTCTCTCTCTCTCTCTCTCTCTCTCTCTTTTCATTTTGATATTGTTTGTTACTGTTGTTGTTCTTGAGGCATGGTGTAAAAAAGCTATAAGCTTATCCATTTTAACCCTCAATAAAAATATTCGTATTCGTATTCGTATTCTCTCTCTCTCTCATCTATTGACTAACTCTTGAGTCTCTCCCTCCCTTCCTTCCCTCTCCCTCCGTTTCTCGCTGTCTCTCTTCTTGTATCAGCTGACTCACTCTTGAATGTCTTCTCTCTCTCTCTCTCTGTTTTTTTTTTGTTGCCCCCCACCACCCCCTCTGTCTTTTGAGTCTTGTCTCTTTCCCGATCTCTCTCTCTCTCTCTCTCTCTCTCTCTCTCTCTCTCTCTCTCTCTCTCTCTCATCTCTCTCTCTCTCTCTCACACACACACACACACACACACACACACACACACACACACACACACACCGACACACACACACACACACACACACCGACACACACACACACACACACACACACACACACAACACACACACACACACACACAGCCTCCCACTCCACGGCAGCACTAGGATCCCCGACCCCAGTGTCTTTATCGTGGACAAGCCGATTGTTGACACAGCGAGACCCTAGAGGAGGAGATGAAGGACTCTTGGCCACGGGCCCACCGAGAAGCCTTTTTTCTAGGGCTTTGGTGACCCGCCTCCCACCCCCACCCCTCCTCTGATCCCAGTCCTCGTCACCCACTTCATCCCCACCTCCCTACTCCTCCTCGTCACCAGGCTCTGGAGTGCACGAGCAATGCACGCGCATGGGCAGGTTTTCTCTCTCTCGCTCTCTCTCTCTCTCTTCCAGCGGGCTCACGGCCGTCGCTTTGCACTTGCGGGTTCTCTTCGTCCCTTCGCTCCTGGGCTGTGTGCCCCGTGCGTTTTGTTTGTCGGTTCGTGTGCGCGCACGCGCCCTTGTGTGTGTGTGTGTGTGTGTGTGTGTGTGTGTGTGTGTGTGTGTGTGTGTGTGTGTTGTGCGTGTGTGTGTGTGTGTGTGTCTCTGTCTGTCTGTCTCTGTCTCTGTCTGTCTCTCTCTCTCTCTCTCTCTCTCGTGCACAATTATATGATCGTTGCGCGAAGGCACATATGCACGAGCGTGTGTTTCTTTTCATTGATGCGTATAAGTTGGTCGAGGTTTTTCCTTTATCCTAATATTGCAACGGCACATATGCGCACACATGAAAGTGCACATGCGCGCGCGTGCGCGCGTGCACACACACACACACACACACACACACACACACACACACACACACACACACGCACGCACGCACACGCGCACTCACACACACACACACACACACACACACACACACACACACACACACACACACACACACACACACACACACCACACCAAAGTGTAAAAACGCACACAACACACCACACACACACACAAAACCACAACACACACACCAAACACCGACACACACCGACCACACACACACAACACACCCCACACACACACACACACCACCGAACAGTCCTCAGCCCCCCCGCGTGTCCGCCCCCATCACGAGGACCGCGCCCTCACGACGCTCTTCCTTCTGGCGAGGGTCCCAGGGGGCCACCCCCCCGTCACCACGTAACGCCTCGCCCTCCTCTAGTGTCCACACGGCCTGTCGCCAATCGCCCCAAAAACCCAACCCCCTTCACCGCTCAGCCCGCTGCTCGCAACCCAAACCTCCCTTCCTACCGGGGCCTACCACTTGGGGGGAACCCCGGGGCGGGCGAGCAGGCCCGGGCCCACAAAATTGTGGCAATGGGCAGACAGCGGCTCCAGGCTGGGGCAACTGACGGGCCCTGGGAGGAGCGGAGGAAGGAGCCACCAGTTCACCAGCGTTTTCTCTCTCCTGAAAGGGCCCCGGGAGAACACGCTCACCGGCGTCTGAAAGGCGGGCTATCACTGGAAACCGGGGGGAAGGGGCACAGTTTTGGGGGCCCTTTTTGATAAACGGTTGTTGTTTTTTCTGGTAGGGGGGGTGTTGTGTAAGGTAGGTTCCCTCCCCTCCTCCTCCTCCCCCTCCTCCCCCTCCTCCTTTTCCCCCCACCCATCCCACCCGCCCCCCACCCTTCGCCAGAACATGGGTTGGAGGACGAAAAATCAAGGAAGTGCCACGGCCTGTGGGAAGAATCGGATTGTTTCGGGGCTGCTCGCTTATGAGCCCCCCCCCCCCCCCCCCCCCCCCCCCCCACCACCCCCATTACCCCTGTGGTTTTAAATTACGCGACTCCCCCTGACTTGTCCGGAAAGCATGCCTTTTTGGAGCCTCGGGGCTGAGGGGCGTTAATTACCATTCGGTGGGGACTTGAAACTTGAAGGAAAAGACTGTTCGCTGGATGCAAAAATTAAAAAGATCGGATAAAAGCAGGATTTTTTGTCCTCTTTTTTCATTTATTTTGGGTTTTCTTACACCATTTGACCTTTCAAATTCATCTGAAGCAGGACCTTCCCCTTCATGTTGCTTGGTGTGTCACTTCCTCTCCGTCACCTACTTTCGTCAACTGCACTTTTTAAACCATACACGGCATTGTTGTCCCTAGTTTTCATTTCAGATGGGGTATGACAAAAGTTTTTAAATCTTGGGAACGAGAGGGAATTTTTACACCTATGAGAATTTTAACTTCAAATAACTCATGCGATTTCACGGGAAAAACTCGCTGCAGCTTGGTGGCCTTCAAAATAGGTAAACATTGAAAATAAAGAGAAAGTGAACTTTTAAACAAAAACAAAAAAAAAACAAAAAAACAAAAAAAAAACGAATAAAGAAAAAGGAAAAAAAAAAGGGAAAAAAATGTGCCTTTTTTCCCAAAGACGCGGGGGACAACTTCCCGGGGATGGGATGGGGGGGTTTGGGTGGGGGGGGGTGGGGGGGGGGGGGGCTTGGGGCACTGGTCATGCCAAGGAGGGGGGGCAGACTTCCGGTTCCAAGACAAACGGCCCCATTACCCTCGGTGCCCAGAATCCTGGTTGTGCCCAACCAAAGGGTTTCCCTTCATTTCCCCCTTTCATTGCGCTGGGAACGAGAGGGAGGGCAGGGCGAGGCGAAGTGTGGTGTTTTGTTGGGGGGTGTTGTGGTGTGTGGTGGGTTTTGTTTTGGTGTGTGTGTGGTGTGTGTGTGGGTGTGTGTGTGTGTTGGTGTGTTCCGGGTGTCCATCTAGCCGCCCCCTTTTCTGTGGGTTCTATTTCGTCTCTGTTGTTGAATGCGGGGCCTTTTTGGGGGGGGAGGGGGTGTAAAGGGGGGGGGGGGGGGCTGGGGGGGGACATTTTTTTTTTTTTTTCCCCTGAAGCCCGGGGAATTTGTGATTTGCAGTTCCCCAAGGGTATTATGGAGGAGACAAGGATGCGGAGGGAAATCAAGGAAGATGGGGGGGGTTTTGAAAAAAAAGAAACACCCGAAGGTGCGGGGAGGACCCAGAGAACATGCCTCGCCTCCTTTAGAGCGTCCCCCGTACCCCCCCTTTTAGGCCTGCCTGGTTGACATGGGTACAGGGACGCACAGGGCACTCCATTAAAAACAAGGGACATAAAATGCCCTGAACAAGGTAAATTAACAAGGATGCACCATAACACCCTTTAAAGTACATCCCCCTGGGTGGACCCGCCCGTATTTCATGACGCAGACCCCCCGGAAGAACACCCCCTCCACGCCGACCCCCCCAACCCAAAACCCCCCCCGCCACGGAAGTAAGACAGTGCCACTCCAGACACACCAAGCTTTTGCCCTAGGTCTTAGTGCCCTCAAAGAGAATCCAAAGTTGTGTCTTTCCCCCTGTCAACAGGGGGTTTCCTGTGGTCAGTGGGTCTTTCCTCACCGTCCTGGCCCTTTCACAGGGTCACCCAGTTTAAAGGAAAAAAAAAAAGAAACACCCGAAGGTGCTGGGGGGGACCCAAGAAGCCTCCTCGCCTGCCTTTTTGGCAGTCCCGTACCACCCTTGGGGGCCTGCGCTGTGTTGACGATGGGGACAGGCAGCACAGGGCACTCCCCAAAAATTAAGGGGAAAACTGCTCCCGAACAGAGGGAAATTTGAAAGGGTCAGCTCATAAAACCTTAAGTAGATCCCCAGGGGGTGTACCACCCGTATTTCAGACTCAGAGCCCCCCGGGGAAGAAAACCACCCCCCAGCTGCCCAGCACACCCCACAGACCCAACCACCTAACCCCGCCCCACAGATGAAACATGCCACCCAACAACCAAGCTGTTATCTTTAGTACTTTTACTTTTTACTGTTCTTGTTTGTTGTTATTTTTCCTTTCCTTTTCCCCCCCCCCCCCCCACTTTTTCTTTTTTGTGTTATTTCTCTTGCTCTTTTCCCCCCCCTTTTTTCTTTTTTGGTTATTTCTCTTTCTCTTTTCCCCCCCCCCCTTTTTTTCTTTTCTTTTTTCCCCTGTCCTCGCTATTTAGCCACAACGGGGGTTATTGATAAAAGGGAATTGGGTAAGAAGCCAGAAAAAGTCAAAAAAGATTTCATTTAAAAGTTTGCTTTCATTTGTGTTTTCGTCCACATTTTGGGACCTCCCCTCCCTACCCGCCCCCCCCCCCCCCCCCCCCCACCCATCCCCCAATGCCCTCTCCCCCTCTCGCCCCCCACTGACACGTCACCATCTGTGTTGTTCGTTAAACCGGGTGTCCATAAAAACGCATTGACGTTTAGATCAGAAATTTTAAACTAAAAAGCAGTTTTTCTATGTCAAGTTCGTGCATTGACAAAAATTGGAATGAACGCGAACTATGTTAAAACAAGACATTTTCTTCTTTTATTTTTCAACTGGGGCAGATATTACATGGAGGGGGCGGGGAGGGGGGGGGGGGGGGGAGACGAAAAGTGACACTGATGCCAAAGTCAACTCCTATTTCTGATTCCAGAGAAGAAAACCCCATGCTCCACACAGCATGGTGGTTGTCTTGTCAAGGGCTTTTTCACTCCACAACACCCCCCCCCCCCCCCGCCCCCCAGCCCTCCCACTCATAATGTCACACACAGGGAGGTGGGGACGGGTGATTTAAGAGAAAGGCGGGAGAGGGGGGGGGGGGGGTCCCTCTTTCCCACCCCCCTCTGTGCTGCCTGTATTGTTTGCTCAGCCGTTTAGTGGGAGGACCAGGGTCATCACGGGGACATTTCAAACAGACGGAGGACAAGGGATTGTGTGACTGGCATGACTTGCAGTGCCTTGGCTGGCTGGTGATGGTGATGGTGATGGTGATGGTAGGGTGGGCAGGGAGGAGTTCAGTGCTCTTCTTCTTGCTCTTCTAAATGTCTTTGTTTTTCTCCCTGTCTGTCTCTGTCTGTCTGAGAGAGAACGTGTTGGGTAATTTACTAGTGCACAAGGAAACGAGTGGACATGGGAAGGGGCTGGGGGATTACGAGAAGAAAAAAAACCCTGACAGTTGCATTTTATTATGTTAAAAACTTTATTATTATTCTAGTTGCAAAGCAAGACGACTGCAGGCGGAAATCTAAACAAATCTTAAATAAATGTTAGCGAACCGCCCAGAGAACGTGGACAAACGAGTCACAAGACAAAACACGACGCGTTTCGACCTCTTAGGTCTTCGTCTGGTGATATACAAACGAATAAAACAACGAAAATTCACTTAGCTTTGATCGCTTCAGATCGTTTTGGTTCAGCGCAAGGAAGAAGGCGTGGATCACGCCTTCTTCCTTGCGCTGAACCCAAAACGATCTGAAGCGATCAAAGCTAAGTGAATTTTCGTTGTTTTATTCGTTTGTATATCACCAGACGAAGACCTAAGAGGTCGAAACGCGTCGTGTTTTGTCTTGTGACTCGTTTGTCCACGTTCTCTGGGCGGTTCGCTAACATTTATTTAAGATTTATTATTATTGTTTTTATTATTTTTTGGTTGATGCTATTAAGTGGTGAATCGCGGGAGCTCGCACGCGCGCGCGCGCGCGCGCGCACACACACACACACACACACCACACACACACACACACACACACACACACACCACACACACACAGGTACGCACACACATACACACACATGCACGCACTCTCACGCGCAAGCGCACGCACGCACTCACCCATTCACTCACTTACTCACTCACTCACTCACACCCACATACCTCACACACTCATACATACACACGCACACACACATACCCACACACTCACAGACACATACATACACACACACACACACACACGCGCACGCGCTCGCACCCCCCCCCCCCCCCCACACACACACACACACACTGTTCAGAGCCCACCCGACCACTGGATTATAAGCAAGTTAAAATCTCAAGACTAAAACTGAAAGAAAAATGAATCCAAACCGTGCACACCACGCACACACACACACACACTTCTATGTGGATCGCTGAACCATCATAATAAACCAGAAACTGGAATGGCCCATGCCCCTCCCTGTTTCTTCGGGTTTAATCGTACTCACGCGTACAAGTTTGGATAGGGGGAACTCTAAACAGATTAGCGCGTGTTCAAATAGTGGCAGGCGAGTCCTGGGCGCCATGATAAGGTAGGCCCGCAGGTCAGGGCCCTCGATGAGCCCGGTGTTGGCGGAGGCTGAGAGGTGACATGGAGGGACCGGCAGCTGGCTCACGCGGCTGCTTCCAGAGAAAAAGATGGCCTCATTAACACGCCCTGCGTGGGTCATTCCGGCTGCAGTATGGGAGAATGTTAGCGTCGAAAGATTGTCAAGGCGATTTCCTTGGGTGGGGGTGGGGGGTGGGGGACGGGTAGTGATGTTATTGTTATTATGTTGTTATTATTATTGTTGTTATTATCATTATTATTATTATCATTACTATTTTTATTATTATTATTATTATTATTATTATTATTATTATTATTATTATTATTATTATTATTATTACTATTGTGATTATTATTATTATTACATTATTATTATCATATCATCATCATCACTATTGCTATTATTATTATTGTTACTATTAATATGTTATTATTATTATTATTATTATTATTATTATTATTTTATTATTATTATTATTATTATTATTATTATTAATATTATTATTATTATCATCATCATCATTAATGTCATTATCATTATTGTTACGATGGTGATGTTGATGACGATAATGTTGTTGATGATGTGATGATGATGATGATGATGATGATGATGATGATGATAGTGAACACAAAGGGAAACAGGTCTTATCGTATGGATCACAACTATTTTCCGCGGCATCACAACTCTTTTCCCGGTATTCGCGCGGGAAATGACTCCTTTTTCCCACGTTTTCTCAGAGAATCAGACAATGGCAGCCCCTATTTTCCTCGGCATACTCGAGGGGAACACAAGCATTATTATGGCGGGGAACGCATCGTTAATCAACATGGAAAACAGCTAGGATCGCTGTTGACCATGACAAGCGCAGACGGGGTCGGCAACATAGGGAGCATAGACTGTGTGATGCCCAGGATCCTGTCTCAGCTGTCTTCCCTTTGGGTGGTAACTGTTTGTGACACCACGCAGATGGGGGAAGGCTATTGCGATCCTCAGGAATAACATCGATGACGACAGTCTCTTCGACAAGTAAAGAAAACACTTGTGAACTCAGAGACAACGGGGGAAACGGTTACTGTTCGAAGGAAGCCAGATGTAATCTTCCAGGATGACAGCTTCATTAACCCCGTTTTCCATGGAAATGGGTAATGGTCGGCGTATGGAGCTAGTACGGTCCCATACCCTGTGGTTGTTCTTCTTCCTCAGCGGCTGCCTGTATGTGTGTGTGTGTGTGTGTGTGTGGTGTGTGTGTGTGAGTGTGTGTGTGTGTGTGTGTGTGTGTGTTCGTTCGTTCTTTAATTTAATGTCTATCCACTTTACAGTGATCTTAGACAAAAACAAGAGACAAACGAACAGGCATACAAACAAACAAAGACAAAACAGAAAAACATGTAAAAGGGGCCGATGTGTGTATGTCGGTGTGTGTGTGTGTTGGGGGGGGGGGGGGGGGGGGGGGGGGGGGGGGGGGGGGATACATGTGTTGTGTTGTTTAAAAAATGTCATTAAAAGTGTATGGAGTATGGAGTCTATTTAATTAATGAGATACCAATAAGTGACTATCACTTTAACACCATTACTAATCTACCGGCATAACGTAAACTGCTTTAGCCTGGATTCATATCTGAACATTCTTAAAGAAACAAAACATTTTTAACCATTGAAATAATAAGAAAATAAATCAAACAAATAACTCGAGAATCAAAGTAAATGTCCAACTGGACTCTTAACAATTGCCCTAACAACTTCTACACCTTTGCTTCGTTCCCAAAAATGTCCCAAAAATTCACGATTGATGGGTTCAAACTTAATAACCAAGTAGGTAAATATTTTTTAGTAATTACTGCAAAGGAAGATGACAAGGAATAGTGTAATATTATTGGCCACAAATGCAAGTGACATTTTTACAATATTTGTTTTGTATGCATCAAGTCTGAGTCTAAAGATCAGACTCTTCAAAAGTCGTTCCTGGTGGAGATTGTGTCCCGTTTTATATTTTACAAGCTTCTTAAAGAATTTTCCCTTGTTGTCCTTTATTATGTTTAGACACTCTTTTTGTCTTCCTATCACCGAATCCCATGATGCTTTACCTAAAAGGCTATAATTTTCATACAAGGATAAAGGAATATTTTATTTTTGTAAAGATCTTTCCTTAGCTGCACCATTTTTGGCTAACCGATCACCCTTTCATTTGCTGCTAAACCACAATGTGATGGAATCCAACAAAAGTCAATAGAAGAACCACGTAAAGACAAAAAAATTAATTAAATGGTATATCTCAGATAATCATTTTCTCCTCTCACTCTTGTATGAGAATATTTAAAAGCTTGTAAGACAGATTTTGAATCGACACAAAATAATATTTGAAATATGGAATATGGAAAGCTAAGAAGATAGTTCAGTGCCATAATAATGGCAATTAGCTCTGCTGTGAATACAGAGTAATTTTTCCCAAGTGTATAACGATTTCTCTAATTTTTTAATGATGGAATAATGAAGCAGCACCTGATAATTGGTTTTCAAGTAGAGAACTCGTCTGTATATATTTTAAGATGATTTATATAATTTTCGTTTATATGTGCCTTGACATTTTT
>CM031600.1:20900943-20908443 GCA_018398815.1 Conus ventricosus | reverse complement strand
TGAAAGTGTTTTTTTTTCTCTCTCTCTCATTTTGCAGATAGTTGTAGCGAACATCGCGGTAATATTCTTAGTTCTTATTTTCAGGAAGTATATTTAATTGTTGTTGTATGATGACTTATACGATAATTACTGCCCTTGCTGGCTCATTGTCTGATCGCTATGACGATTTGTCTTTTAGTCTGTTTTTACGAACCATTGTTTCTCCTTCAACCTCTTCGAGACGAATTTGAAGTCAATCACTATTTCTTACAGAAGACTAACAATTTCAAAAGGATGGTGGGGAGTAAGGGGGGGGGGGGGGGGGGGGGGGGGGGGGGGCTGAGGGGGGAGGGAACAGAAGATGGAGGGGGAAGGTAAAATTGATGACATGCACGTTGACTAACGAAATCAGAAATGCTGGATTATCATCTATTTGTCCATCAGCTCCTTACCCCAACAACAAAAACAAACAAACAAACAAACAAAAAAAGGCCCCAGTAGACGTCCGTCTCTCAAGGTAAACCTTATTTCCCACGATGAGCGGTTTGTCCAACTACCACCGCTGCTGCTGCTGCTTTCGCTTGTCGTAATGCGTGCGGCTGGAAGGAAGAAAAAAAAAAAAAAGAGAAAATGCAGCGGGGAGAGAAGTGCTGGAGGTTGGGGGGGAAGGGGAGGTCTTGCTGCCTCTTCCTGCAAGGCAAATGGTCAGTATTGAATTACAGGCAGCGAATGTTCTCTGGCTGCCTGTACAGGAGCCGCGGCGGCCGTCTGGGTAATCATATTTCTGCTGCCCTAATTGCCTTTCTCTTCGCGCCTCCCTGCCTTGAGAGCTGCCACTGAGGTCGAGGGGCTTGTGGGCGACACACACACACTCACACACAGACACACATACAGACACGCACGCACGCGCGCACGCACACACCACACACCACACACGCACACACACACACACGCACACACACACACACACACACACACACACACACACACACACACACACACACACACACACACACACACACACATACACACACACATCAACACACATCTATTTCTATCTATCAAATCTATCTATCTACTTATCTATCTATTTAAAGACACGCGCACACATACAAGAGAGAGAGAGAGAGAGAGAGAGAGAGAGAGAGAGAGAGAGAGAGAGAGAGAAGAGAGACACAGAGAGAGAGAGAGGAGAGAGAGAGAGGAGGGAGAGAGAGGAGAGAGAGAGAGAGAGAGGAGAGAGAGAGAGAGAGCATAAGCGCATACGTACTATACTCCTCACAAGTCCGGCAACAGATTTGAAATCTTGAGGCAAAATTTTAAAGAAAACTCATCGACATGTTTTTGCGTTTTGGAATTTCCTTTACAACCTTCTGTATGTCAGGCAGAGTCTGGGGAACTCCCGACCACGCCATAGACACCTGTCCCAGCCCGTCCACTCCCTGTTTTACTGGATTAACAGCCAGGTTTCAGGCTGGTGGATCGATCGATCAATAGGTAGATCAATCGATAGCTGGATAGAGAGAGAGAGAGAAGAGAGAGGAGAGAGAGAGAGGGAGAGAGAGAGAGAGAGAGAGAGAGAGAGAGAGGAGAGAGAGAGACAGAGACAGAGACAGAGAGAGAGAGAGAGAAAGGAAGATACATAAATAGACACACAAATAGACAGGCAGACGGACAGACAGATAGATGTGTGTGTTTGTTGTGTGTGTGTGTGTGTGTGTGTGTGTGTGTGTGTGTGTGTGTGTGTGTGTGTGTGTGTGTGTGTGTTGTCAGTACAACCTTGAGTTAATCTGACAATAAATTGGTTTCAGTCAGTCAGTGTGTGTGTGTTGTTCTTCAGTTTAACGTCTTCCCACTTAAAGTGATTTCAGACGGATTGTGTAATATTTGGGGTGTGTGTTGTGTGTGTGTGTGTGTTGTGTGTGCGTGCGTGCGTGCGTGCGTGCGTGCGTGCGTGCTTTGTGTGTGTGTGTGAGCGCACATTCGCGCGCTCCTGTGTATTTAGATGCATGAGTGTGTGTGCGCGTTTGTGTGTGTGTGGGGTGTGTGTGTGTGTGTGTGTGTGTGTGTGTGTGGTGTGGTGTGGTAAGTAAGTAAGTAATAAGTAATTTTTTTTGTGTATGAGGGGTTGTTGAAAGTTAAAGAAAAATTCCTACGGGACTACGTGATAATGTGGGGCATATCGAACAAAGTAAAGCTAATTATTTAAAATTTTTGGTAAAGTCAGGGGAGTCGTCTATATGTGAAATATTAGAACCAGCTTTGAGCATTTGTGTTCTTTACTCTTGGACAATCTAGTAGCAGGTGGACGTACCACCTGAGAGTTTCCCCACACATGCATGTAACATTTTTACTGTTTTGGTTCGAAGTGTATTTTAAGGGCCATCCTATGATTAAGTTTACTACCTCTATAGATGTCGTATTTTAAATTTGCAAAATTGAGTTTTGGGGTGGATTGTCGGGAAATTTGGCTGTATACAGTTGGGGATAATATTGGCTTTTCTGTGTCTCCAATAAAACCTCTTGAAACTTTTAAAGGATGTCTAGTAATTAAAGGATAACATTCTGATAGGTCAGCGGAATGTTTCAGAGTAGTCGTTCCTTCAATGTTGCGAGCTGTCTCCGAGCAGTTTGTCAACTTTCTCTTTTGTTGAAATTCCCACAGTGTGAGGGCACCCAACAGAAGTCACATTATTCTTTTCTCGAAGGAGATGTTCACGTAATTTAATTTCGGGTATATAGTCCCCACAGGGGATCTTTGGATTTAGAGACTGTAAGGCAAAAAGGGGCTAACTTTGAATCACTGCACAATAAAAGTTGACAATTTTTCTATGGAAGACTTTAAAAATATTTAGGACATTAGAACAGCAACTAATTTTTGCAGTAATATGGACAAGTGTTTGCCAAAGATGATACTATTTCTCCACTTTTATTTTGGTTTTATAAAAGCTGCCTGCTCTATGGTCATCTAACACTAAACCCATCTGTAAAATTTGCAGATGATCCTTGTATTGATCTTCCAAATAAGAATTTACAAAATTTTTTTAAAAAGATATGGTGGATCGTTTTTGTTCAGTTCAGTATATTTTTGTGTCATAATTTGCTTTGGTTTGTTCCCATTTGGGAATGGGTGGAAAGGACGGATTGACAGCTATTTTACTTTGGTTTATGTTTGTTTTTTTCAGAAGAGTAGATGTGTAGACTGAATAGATTTTGCTGATTTTATGTCTTTTTTCTCTTTTAGCAAAATCTGTATCTGAAATTTTGAGATACTTCATTTGTACAGAAACTTTTTGTGAAAGATTCTTTAAAACAAATTTGGTGGAGGACACTTTTCGAAACTCGTTCAAAGGTAAAATTCCAATTTCATAGTATGTCCAATGTTGCAGGTATGTGTGGGAACTCCAAGAGCAAGTTTAATGCTTTGCAGTCTACACTTTGTAACTTATTAAGTAGATGCTGTGGAGCGCTGAAGAATACTTCTTGACATAAAAACAATCTAGACCGCCAAGAGCTGAAGACAGGAGTGTTAAACTCTCTTTATTTTGTCCCCATTTTTGTTTGCTTATGATCTTTAGAAAGTTTAAACTTTTTCTTGCTTTATTCAAAATATGATCAATATGTTGGTTCCATGAAAGTTTTGATGTTAAATATACTCCTAAGAATTTAAAAAGATTTGACGTATTGTAAGACCGATCCATTCAGGGTAAATTGTGGAAATTTGTCTGGGTCATATCCAGAGTTAAAAAGCATTAGATTTGTTTTTTCTGCCGACAGTGTCAATCCATTTTCATGTAAGAAACTACTGATATTGTTTAATTCATGTTGATATTTGATCTTTATATGATTTAAGAATCTTAATGGGGTTTTTCTTTTCATAGTGACTTTTAAACCACAGACATTTATCATCAGCAAACTGTACTAAAACTACCTCTTTGGAGCCTTTGGTTATGTCTGCAATTAGGATATTAAACAGGATTGGGGATAATACTGACCCTTGGAAGACCCATTTCCAGTGTTCTAGTGGAGGAATATGTATGCTCTATTCTTGATTTTATAATTCTACTTTGAAGGAAAGCTTTGACATATTCATACATGGTTCCATTTATTCCCTAGTTTTTCCCGTTTATACAAAAGTCGTTTATGCCACACTTGTTCATAAAGCTTTCCTTATGTCAAAGAAAGTTGCCAAGATGTTTTTACGTCTTGCGAATTGCTGTTTAACATGTGTAGGGAGTTCACAGATGTTCCGTTGCTGATCTGCCTTTCTGAAAACCAGCTTGATTTATAGGGATAATTTGATGTTTTTTACAAAAGTAACAGCAATCTGTTTAGGACAATTCTTTCCATTATTTGCATGTATGCGACGTTAAGGCAATTGGACGGTAGTGTTTATGTACTTTGAGGTTTTTCCTTGTTTATGTATAGGAACTATGAAAAGAAATGCTTCCATAATGAAGGCAAATTGCCATTTTCCCAGCATTTTTGAATGAAGACCGAGATAAAGCGTTTAAACATTAGGTGGGACATGACGTAGCATTTCATTGGAGATACCATCTAAGCCATGATGTTTTTTTGGTTCCAAGATTAGCAAGACATTCTTCTACTTCTTGAACTGTTTGGGAGCATTCAGATAGTGGTTTGCAACAGGGTCTGGATTGTTCCGGGGAAGTTTTTCTTCTTCTTGCTCTCTGTGCAGGGCTATTTTCTGTTGATAAACTATCTTTGCTGCCATTTTTGGCAAATATGTCAACAAAAAATTTCGGCCTTTTCTAGATTAGATGGGGAAAACTGAGTTTGGGAGCTTGACAGGACACCTTGGCAAGTTTACTCCATTTTTCATTGTTCTTAACTTTTCCCCCACGTTTTGGAAATCTTTATGATTGGATATTTCATTCTTACAAAGTTAGACCAATATGGTTGTTTTGCTTGTGCTGTGATGTAATTAAAATGATTTTTGGCTCTTTTTTTCTCAAGAAGCTTTTCAGCGCGCGCGCGCGCGCGCGCGCGCGCGCGCGTGTGTGTGTGTGTGTGTGTGTGTGTGTGTGTGTGTGTGTGTGTGTGTGTGTGTGTGTGTGTCTACCAGCGTGTATTTGCAGACACGCACGTGTTTTGTATGCCTGTGTGTGTGTGTGTGTGTGTGTGTGTGTGTGTGTTGTGTGTTGTGTGTGTGTGTGTGTGTGTGTTGGCGGAAGAAGATGTCAGGCGGTGCTACCGGTAATTACAGTGCACTTTCCGGTCGTCAGTTCGCGTTTGTGTCAACCGGAAAGTGGATTATGCTCTGCTGTATTGTGTTACCTTTTTTCTTCTTTTTTTTTTCCTGTTGTAGTTGGTTAGCGATTGTTTGTGTATTTAGTTATTCTTTGGTTCGTTGACTTTTTCAGTGCGTTGTCGGTTAGCATGTTTCCTTGTTCCTTTCATTTCTAATGTCTCTCTCTCTGTCTCTCTCTCACTCTCTCTACCTCTCTTCTCTCTCTCTCTCTCTCTCTCTCCCCTCTCTCTCTCTCTCTCTCTCTCTCTCTCTCTCTCTCTCTCTCTCTCTCACTCTCTCTCTTTCTCTCTCTGTGAGAGTGAGCGTGTACTCGTTGTGTGTGTGTGTGTGTGTGTGTGTGTGTGTGTGTGTGTGTGTGTGTGTGTGTGTGTGTGTGTGTGGTGTGTGTGTGTGTGTGTGTGTGTGGTGTGTGTGTGTGTGTGTGTGTGTGTGTGTGTGTGTGTGTGTGTGTGTGACTCTATCATCTTTATCCTCACTTCTTCCCACCATGGTTGTTCCACTGCCCTGGCTTTCCTTACCGTGGGACCGTGAAGGAAATTCTGTAGAACAATACAGAAGAAGTTTGGTGATTGTCCAGGATCGACTGTGATGTCGGGGGGGGGGGGGGGGGGGGGGGGGGGGGGGGGGGGGGGGCGAAGTGTGAGGGCTTTGTTTGAGAAAAAAGATGAAGAACTTGTTGTTTTAATTTGAAAAGAAGCCGTCGAAAGTGAAAAAGACGTTTGTAGAGATGAAAAATGAATAAACAAATCAATAATGAACCCGCCAAACAGGAAAAAGCGAGAATCCAGGCAACGAATGGAAAAGAAAATAACAGGTTCGTATAATACATAGAACATGCTGACTTTGTCTAGATATAGGTTCAGTTTCTGGACGGTCAATTGGCAATTTGTTGTACATTTTTGTCTGCAGACTGTAATTTGTATCACCGATTACGTAGGTCTCTTCCTAAAAACTAGAGAGAGAGAGAGAGAGAGAGAGAGAGAGAGAGAGAGAAGAGAGAGAGAGAGAGAGAGAGAGAGAGAGAGAAGAGAGAGAGAGAGAGAGAGAGAGAGAGAGAGAGAGAGAGAGAGAGAGAGAGAGAGAGAGGAGAACCTTTGTTGTTTAGAATTTGATACGATATACAAAGTCTTTTTTCCGATTGATGTCTTTATGTTGTATATACCTTTTCAAATTCGGAAATCATGTACAATTATTCCGACTAAAACCTTCTATTTTCAAATTCGTGAATCATGCGCATTGTTCGTAGTTGTCTGTTTTCAAACAGATCACACGGTGTTTGGCGTGGCTGTTCCTTGCAATGTCTCTGAATGTCATTGTAGAGCTTGACCCATGTTGTTTCAGACGCCCCTGCTTGAACCATTTATACATTTCCTCTAGTTCACTCTGAAGACAATGTTTTGCTCTGTTCACATTAAAGATTTACGGGTTGTCCTAAACATGATTTAGTTCAGTTCATACATAAGCTCACTGTCAGTGACTTTGGGGATGGCTTGAGGTGAGGGTCAGTATATGATCGGATTTTAGAAATCCGAAATGTACATTCAGCAACATTCCAAAATGTGTGTCCAGCAACATTCCAAAATGTGTGTCCAGCAAGATTCCAAAATGTGTGTCCCGCAAGATTCCAAAATGTGTGTCCAGCAAGATTCCAAAATGTGTATTCAGCAACATTCCAAAATGTGTATCCAGCAACATTCCAAAATGTGTATCCAGCAACATTCCAAAATGTGTATCCAGCAACAATCCAAAATGTGTGTCCAGCAACATTCCAAAATGTGTATTCAGCAACATTCCAAAATGTGTATCCAGCAACATTCCAAAATGTGTATCCAGCAACATTCCAAAATGTGTGTCCAGCAACATTCCAAACTGTGTATCCAGCAACATTCCAAAATGTGTATTCAGCAACATTCCAAAATGTGTATCCAGCAACATTCCAAAATGTGTATCCAGCAACATTCCAAAATGTGTATCCAGCAACATTTCAAAATGTGTGTCCAGCAACATTCCAAAATGTGTGTCCAGCAACATTCCAAAATGTGTATCCAGCAACATTCCAAAATGTGTGTCCAGCAACATTCCAAAATGTGTGTCCAGCAACATTCCAAAATGTGTGTCCAGCAACATTCCAAAATGTGTGTCCAGCAACATTCCAAAATGTGTGTCCAGCAACATTCCAAAATGTGTATCCAGCAACATTCCAAAATGTGTATCCAGCAACATTCCAAAATGTGTGTCCAGCAACATTC
>CM031600.1:20883443-20885943 GCA_018398815.1 Conus ventricosus | reverse complement strand
ACTTTAGTGTCATTCTGCTGACAGAAAAACAGTTACTTCTGTGTCATTCTTCTGACAGAAAAACAGTTACTTTTGTGTCATTCTGTTGACAGAAAAACAATTACTTTTGTGTCATTCTACTGACAGAAAAACAGTTACTTTTGTGTCATTCTGCTGACAGAAAAACAGTTGCTTCTGTGTCATTCTGCTGACAGAAAAACAGTTACTTTTGTTTCATTCTGCTAACAGAAAAACAGTTACGTTTGTTTCATTTTGCTGACAGAAAAGCAGTTACTTCTGTGCCATTTTGCTGACAGAAAAACAGTTACTTCTGTGTCATTCTACTGACAGAAATCAGTTGCTTCTGTGTCATTCTACTGACAGAAAAAACAGTTACATCTGTGTCATTTTGCTGACAGAAAATCAGTTACTTCTGTGTCATTTTGCTGAAAGAAAAACAAACAACTTGACGCGAGTGAAAACGTAACCATGACGGATTTTTTAATTTTTTTTTATTTTAATTTTTTTTTCGGAAATGAAATGAGGTAGGGAACAGTAAACGATAAACAGTAAACAAGTGGGGTATGTTTTGCTCCCATAAGGAAACCTAACACAGAGTAACTTTTATTCAAGACTGGCACAGCCTTTTAAACTTGAATAAAGTCAGACAAATACATAGACGAACAATCTAATAGTGGGGGAAAAAACAAGCGCAGACAGTTCAGTTGTTGGCCTGCGCTTGTTTTTCCCCCACTATTAGATTGTTCGTCTATGTATTTGTCTGACTTTATTCAAGTTTAAAAGGCTGTGCCAGTCTTGAATAAAAGTTACTCTGTGTTAGGTTTCCTTATGGGAGCAAAACATACCCCACTTGTTTACTGTTTATTTTTTTAATAAAGGCCTTTTGTCAGAACAGACGCTTGAAAAACGGAGAATGGATTTTGTTGCAAGGACTGTTGGCTGGCCTGATTTCCTTTTGAAGAGAGAATGAAACTGGAGGTTTCTGGACCGCCAGACGGATGAAATAAACATCTAACAACACAGGAGCAGCGCGTTTCGATCTGTAGGTCTTCCTCAGGCTCTTCTTCGTCTTCCCGTCTGTCGTCAACCTACTTTCAAACTACGCAAGTTTCTTTTCAAAGAGCTAATATCTTCCATCCATTTTTGTGTGTAGTCTTCTTGTTGTCTTTTAATTTCAAAGGCAGCTTCTTCAGTTCTGTTCTTTTTTTTTTTTTTTTTTTTATCTGTTCTTCTATGTATGTGTTCTCCCCCCTTCCCCCCTTTTTGTTTTTATCTCTTTTTTTTTTGTTCTGTGTGTGTGTTTTCATTTTATGTTAGTTGAATTCTAGCAATGGCACCATCCTCGTTATCCCTTCATCTCTTTGCGAAAGCTTTGTGTGATCGGCAGGTCTCTTAGTTCTGTTCTTTTTTTTTCCCTCGTCTTAGTTTTATTTCATTTAAGTTTTTTTTTTTCCTCTTTGTAATTTTTTTTCTGTATCTATTTCATTTTCTCCCCTTCCCCCCTTTTTTTTTTTCAATCCGCAGTTACATTCTGTCAGTGGTAACCTCCTCCAACCCCATTTTTCTTCCCTCAAAGAGCGATAATAAGGAATAGTTAAAAAATAAAAATAAAAAAATAAAAAAAAACACCTCTTCGCTGCAGCCCCGTTCTCATGCCAATACAGAGAGCGTTTAGCTTTTTTTTTTTTTTTTTTTGAAAAAAGAAAATGTCTCCTGAGTTAGCCTACAGAGAGACGAAGCATTGAAGAAAAAAAAAGGAAGATAAAAGGAAAAAGAAAGCAAGTGCAGCGTGATCCGCCATCTAGGGTACAGGGATCAATAAGGGGTGTGCGGATCAAGGGGGTGGCCTTGTGGAGGCAATCCCCGCCTGTGTTTTGATGTCAAAGATTGTCTTTGGCACTGATCTGTGCAGCTTCTGCGACATGGGCTTGAGCAGGACAGGGGGGAGGGGAGAAGGAAGGGGCGCAGGGAGAGAGAGAGAGAGAGAGAGAGAGAGAGAGAGAGAGAGAGAGAGAGAGAGAGAGAGAGAGAGAGTGTGTGTTTAGGTGAGGATGAGGGACGATAATATGAGAAAGATGGGCAATAGGAGAACAAATACGCTAAGGTTGAAAGAGTGCAGGAAAGGTGTGTGTGTGTGTGTGTGTGTGTGTGTGTGTGTGTGTGTGTGTGTGTGTGTATGTGTGTGTGTGTGTGTGTGTGTGTGTGTGTGTGTGTGTGTGTGTGTGAGAGAGAGAGAGAGAGAGAGAGAGAGAGAAGAGAGAGAGAGAGAGAGAGAGAGAGAGAGAGACGTTAGGTGAGGGTGAAGGACAATTATGTGAATGGAAAGAAAGATGGGCAATTGTAACGGAAATACGTTAAGGTTGGAAGGGTGCAGGAAAGGTGTGTGTGTGTGTGTGTGTGTGTGTGTGTGTGTGTGTGTGTGTGAGAGAGAGAGGAGAGAGAGAGAAGAGAGAGAGAGAGAGAGAGAGAGAGAGAGAGAGAGAGAGAGAGACGTTAGGTG
>CM031600.1:20870564-20875564 GCA_018398815.1 Conus ventricosus | reverse complement strand
AATACGCAGTCACAGAGATATTTAGACGCGCCGACCTCAATAATAATCGCAGGACACACCGGTCTTTGTTCTAGTAACATGGAGACATCGAAACACGTAACTATGGGGATACATCGAAATGCGTAGCTACGGGGATGCATCGAAATACGTAGCTACGGGGATACGTCGAAATACATAGCTACGGAGATACATCGAAATACATAGCTACGGGGATGCATCGAAACACGTAGCTACGGGGATACATAGACAAGGGGGCACCTGGATCTTTTGTTTCAGTTAATCATCGCACAGCCGACCACGCAGGGTCATTTCAAGGCTGTAACCTAACCCCTAGCCTGCTGTGACTGGTCAGCTTTTGGTAAAGCAGATGATAATTACAGCGAAGATCAAACTCGCCGTGCGATAGTACACTTCGGCCTCCGAAGTTCCAGGCGCAATCTGAGCTGAGGTCAAGGTTAAGGACAGCCCTTCACCCTATCTTCCTTCCCCCTGAAGTTAATTTACCAAACGGGAGGAGGTGAAGATTAGCCGGGGTGGCGGGGTTGAAGGAGGAGGGAAAGAGGAGAGAATGAGGGGTCTGAAACCCAGATGGTGATGGTGATTGTAGCGCTGGGCACTGGAAGCGAAGAATTGAATCCTCGAAATATGAAGACAAGCAAGTGTTAAGGAGAGGGGGCAGAGGAGGGAGTAAAAATGACGGGAGGTGGGGGGGGGGGGGGGGAGAGAGAGAGAGAGAGAGAGAGAGGAGAGAGAGAGAGAGAGAGAGAGAAGAGAGAGAGAGATGAGAGAGAAGAGAAAAGACTGATTAAACATTATGATATTTTCATTTTTACTCACACCATTACTGATGTGTCTGGCAGACAATTGTAATACTTTTGTTTCGCACAACTGTAACGCTAAATAATGCAATTTTTTTAAAAACTACACTGTCATTATTTGAGAGAGAGAGAGAGAGAGAGAGAGAGAGAGAGAGAGAGAGAGAGAGAGAGAGAGTGAGAGAGAGAGAGAACGAGTGAGTGAGTGAGAGAGAGTCAGAGGGAGAGTGTCAGAGAGAGCGAGAGAGTTTAGAGAGACAGAGAGTGACAGAGAGACAGTCAGACAGACACAGAGAGAGAGAGGGGAGAGAGAGAGAGAGAGAGAGAGAGAGAGAGAGAGAGAGAGAGAGAGAGAGAGAACGAGAGGGAGGGAGGGAGAGAAAGAGGCAGGCAGATCAATAGCTACAGAGGTTGGGGCCATGAGCAAATCGAAAGCTAACGCTGACGATAGATCCTCTTGTCTTCCGCATTGTTCCGCATTGTTCTTGGTACTAGGATAATGCCTCGGTCACTTTTTGTTTTATTTTGCCTGGGAATTGACCCCAAACTGCACGTCCATGTAGTTGCTTCTACCCGTAAATCGGGTTCTGTGATGTCTTGAAACCGTTGAAGAATCGAACGAATTGACACAGCAGTCCGACCACAAACGTTTCTTCCTTTCCACCACCAACATCAACTGAGTGACGCTTCAGCCATGACAGGTGCTTGTCTCCTTCCGCTGGGCCAGACCTCCATCCTCTTCCTGCTGCATGGGACTGGCAGCACTGAGTTGACTGTTAGACGTTTGTCGAGTCAACCTTACACCCTTCCAAACGACACAGAATCGCGAGAACTGATCGTGAAAGAATGGCAACCCGTCGAAATTTGACACAGATTACAAGATCTTGAACGTGTGAATTCGCCCTTCTGTGAAGTTAGTTACGTAGAGTCACCTGGCAGGGGCAATTCCAGCAGAGTCACGGAGTCTCTACAGGGGACGTCACAGCCACAGGATAGTCAGCATCAACTGAACAGGCGGGAACAGGCTATCATCTTCACACAACAGACAAGGCACAAAGCGCCAGCAGAACTATCACCGGCACTGACGCTTACACAGACGAGACCGTGGAGCACATTCTTCCAACACTGTGGGGCCTTCCAGAGGCTGAGAGAGGAGACATGGCCGATGTCCACTACTTTACAAGATTGTGGGGCCCTCAGGGTCTTACGGAGCAGACATGACCGATGTCCACTACTCTGCAAGAGAAACTGTACGGGTGTGAGGAGGACCAACCATTTCATCTTTAGGACCAGCTCCAAGGGTGACGGTGTCCGAGAAGAAGCAAGCCCGTCCATTGGCTGACTCAGTGATGTACACAAATGTGTGCGTCATAAGGCTGACTTGCGAGACGGTGAAAACCTTTAACCCTTTACCGGTCAGATGGCACCTTTTTTAGTGTCCCAGACGGGTGGATTGAAAGTCCTGATTCTGCGGACTCCGGCTGAGTTGTCCACGGAGCGACGTCACATTGCACGTTTCTACCAGAGCTGCTAGAGCTTACTGAGATCTCTACAGCCTTCTCCTGATCGCATGGAGACTTGAAATTGAGAAATATGAGAGAGGAGAGAGAGAGAGAGAGAGAGAGAGAGAGAGAGAGAGAGAGAGAGAGAGAGAGAGAGAGAGGAGAAAGAGAGGGAGAGAGAGAGAGAGAGAGAGAGAGAGAGAGAGAGAGAGAGAGAGAGAGAGAGAGAGAGAGAGAGAGAGAGAGTTTGGATGCAACGCAGAAGAACTGTAGCTTTTTTCCACCTAAAACAAGGCAACGATGAAGAGTGGAGCAAGAAAGAACACGAGCGATGCCAATCAGACAAAAAAACAACAACAAACAAACTGACCAACAATCAAAGAAAACGACAGACGACACACAACTTCTTGAATTAACAGAAAAGGGAGACCATTCCATTCCTCTCTTTGCCTCCTTCTCTTTGATCCTCAGGGAGATCAGGTCACTGCCTCTTGATACAACATCGGTGCATGCGACAGAGTTCGATCATGGCAGGTAACTTGGCGCGTCAGGTCAAGGTTAAAGACGGTTATTCACCGTCTTCCCTCTTCTGTCGTCGCTGGAACAAGCGACTGGGTTAGAAAGAGAGAGAGAGAGAGAGAGAGAGAGAGAGAGAGAGAGAGAGAGGAGGAGAGAGGGGAGAGAGAGAGAGGGGTGGGGGGGGGTGGGGTGGGGAGAGGAGTTTGGATCAGGGAGTTTGGGGAGACAGAACGTAGACAGAAGTCGCTGGTTTGAGTGAAGGAGGAAGAGAGAACAGACTAAGGCGCCAGGAACAGTGTGCTGTTGATGATGGTGGGGATGGTGATAATGGTCGGGCTGGTGTTCCGGAGTGGCAAGAATCGCTGTCTTGAAGATACGGACTTTAGAAACACAAAGACAGACATGAGTATATTGGGAAGGCGGGAGGGGAAGAGGGTGGATGGGGGGACTTGTCAACATTAGAAAACTGAAAATGTAGTCTAAAGACAGTGTTTCTTGTCTTTCTTCAATCTCCGTATCTGGCACGATTCCCCCCCCCCCCCCCCCCCCCCCACCCCCCCCCCCCCCCCCCCCCCCCCCCCCCCCCCCCCCCCCCCCACCCCCCCCCCCCCCCACACACAACACACACACAATTCAAACTCTTCTGATTTACCTTGTGTCTGAGGACGGGCCTTCCTTTGCCAGAGGCAAGAGCTTCTTTAGCTGTCTCTCGACATCCTCCAACACTTCAACAGCCCGACGACAGACGCTGTTTGTTCTTCTGTCAGTTGTCTGTCGGTCCTGTTGCCACGTCATCTTGCGTTCTCATTGTTTGTTGTGTTATCTGTTTTTTCTTGTCCGGGGCTGATGGTTACACAGCCGCGTAATATTGAGTTTTTATTGTTTATCGCCTGTCAGGGTATTCTGTTGCTGAGAGGCTGATGAGGATGTCGTCACGTAATACTGCCTTCCTATTGTTTGTTCCCCTGTCAGGAGTTTCTATCGTAGGGAACTTGATGACGATACCGCGGCTTAATGTCACGTTCTTATTTGTCTGCTAACAGTTGTTGCGGATTTTTCGTCTTTGTTTGACCTTTTTGGACAGAATGGAACGTTTGTCTTTATTATTTGACGCAGCGGATGCCGGATGGCCGTAAGGCTGGAAAGAGGAGGATGGGTGGTGGGGTTGAGGGAGAGAGAGAGGCACTAACGATCTAGAGATGTTTGGGTCGTAAAGGTGAAGAGCGAGAGTGTCAGTGATCAGTGTTTCAGAACCCACACACTGAATGGGGGAAAAGTAGAGTGCTTCGGTCAAAGTAAGTAGAAAATGGGGAAATATTTCCTTCCGTGCTCCCTTTCCACACAAGAACTCCTTCCCGTCTAGTGCGAGGGATAGTTTTGTCACTGACAATACTGAGAATGCTCAGGAATGCCAACACGATTTACGAGACAATCTGATTTCAATAAGTCAGTGTCACTGTTTGACAGGCAGAAGCTCCTGAGCATGAGGAGGGTATGAAAGACGTTTTTTCCCAAATGTCCATCTCCTTTTCTCTTGACCCCCTTTCCTTTGTTCCTTTCTCCCTCCGTCATTCACATCTTTCTCTTTTCCGTCTGCAGTAGCTATATCTATCTCAGAGGAGCAATGCATCCTACCGACTTCAAAAGGTCACAGGTGTATGGAAGGACCTTGATGAGTCAAGGCTGAAGATAGTCTGTCATCCTCTGCCTTTTTCCTTTATGTTCTGTTAGTTGAGAGAGAGAGAGAGAGAGAGAGAGAGAGATTGGGGGATTGAATGAAAATGTGGGCTTGAACGAGGATGGGAAGACGAGGGAGGGAGATGGGAGGAACAGGGATTAGGTGTTGATGGCGGTGGTGGTTGTGGTGGTGGTGGTGGTTGGTGTGAGGGGTGGGGGTGGAGGTGGTGGCCTGAAGTGAAGAAATTAATCCTCTAATTGCCATGCGCGTAAAGACCAACAGGGTTTTTTTTTTTTTTTTTTTTGAAATGTGGAGGAAAGGAAAGGGAACGTCGATGGTGATGGGGAAGGAAAAGGGAGGAGGGAGAAGAGAAAGGGGGTAGGAGGAGGTGGGGGAGGGGGGGGGGGGAGGGGAGCAATATGGTGGAGTTGGCACCAGAAGCCGACAAGTATCTCTGCCGGTGACAGAAAACCCTCATCTTCTTCC
>CM031600.1:20860564-20863064 GCA_018398815.1 Conus ventricosus | reverse complement strand
CGTTAGAGGAGATACTGCACTGCTGCCGGGTCACTTTGGTGGTTTTCAGTAGCACCTGTTCTGCTACAGCATATCACCTTCTACACATGGGTAAGCGTCCCCCCCCCCCTCCGGAGGGCACCAAGACATCTGTCCACCGACAGTCCGCATCAGCTCGTCGATACCGACCACCTCGACATGAACTTACCAAGGGCATGGACGTGAATGTGAAATCTCAACTGAGGCATCTGCGAGAGCAAGGTATGAAGGGCCACAGAGTTGGAGACTTTTTTTTTCATGTTTTCATGCTGATCGATGAGGATTGTGCAGATTTTGCCATGGAGGTGCAATCTGGTCTGAGACAGCGTAACAGGGCTGTACTCCACGCTCTTTCACATACTACATTCCGGCGTCCAACCAGGCCCGAGACATACAGACACCTGCATGTTGGTCAGGCTATTTGAGCAACACTCTCAGAGGCGCTCCCACAACAAGGATGAAACTGGGCTGATTGGTTCCAGTCTTCCCATGGTTCCAGTCTCCCCAGTAGAGTACACAGCAACCCATGTCACGGGCAGTAAAAAAAACCCACAAATATAAATGATTCTCATGGGAATCAGACCCACAACCTCCCAGCCCGGAGTCTGTGACGCTAACCACTTCGCCACGGCGGCTGGTTATTGCAAAATGTCCATTGAACATGAACAATGCGAAGGGGCTGTTGATGAATTGATGACTGTCTGTGAAGTGATGGTTTTTTTTTGTGTGGAATATTGAAAGCTTCCAGTGATACCTACGTTTACAGTTCATATATTCCACATCCTGTTGATTAAAAGAACCCCGAGTCGTAACTCTTTCTGTCCGTGCCTGTAATTACTTCCCCTGGCGGAAATAATGTTGTGTGGTGGTCTGCGCTCCACAAAGTGTCCTGTTTTTTTTCCAGTGTAAACATTGCCGCTTTCTGTTGGTTTCTATCTCATTGGTTGAGTCACGGTGCCAGAATGTTTAGTTTGGCCTCCCGGCTTCCTTTTAATATTTACATGTACTCTGAAGGGCACTAGCCGGCTTCTCTTATCAGTTGGATTCTGCCCCTGTCAACTTCCCTCCCATTCCCTCTGTTCCTCCCTTCTTCTTCTTCTTCGCTCTCTCTCTCTCTCTCTCTCTCTCTCTCTCTCTCTCTCTCTCTCTCTCTCTCTCTCTCTCTCTCTCTCTCCCCTCTTTCTGTGAAGAATTCTCCCTCTCACCATTCCGCATCCCATCCTTCCTAAAGCAACCGAGCCTTCTTTCCCATATTGCCTGATCGTGCCCCAACCCGAGTGATTCCACGAAGTCGAAACCAAAGCAAGAGAAAGATCAGCCATTTTATGGAGAAAATAATTGTCATCTTGAAACAGGATTCTTCAAGATAAAGGCGCAAGCGTCCAGCTGCGGTATTCGATAATAGTGAGAAGTATGACTATGATTTAAGCTCTGGAGTTACAGTGCTCAGAACTGAGCTTTGCCGTAAACCATTTCGATAACGTTATGGACCGGGGTGACCGCAAAGCTAGTCACTCACAGGCATGGGAAGAGGTAGGCCAGTGAACTGTCCACAGCAGACACCTGTGAACATCACAGACTACGCAGCATGGGAAGAGGTAGGCCAGTGAACAGTTCACAGCAGACACCTGTGAACATCACAGACTACGCAGCATGGGAAGAGGTAGGCCAGTGAACAGTTCACAGCAAGGCACCTGTGATTGGCAGGTTGCGCGACAAGAGAAGAAGTGTAGTCCAGTGAACGGTCTAGAGCAGCTAGTTCTGATGGGGGCAGAGTACGTGGCAATGGAAGAGGCAGGTCAGTGACCAGTGTAGAGCAGCTAGTTCTGATGGTGGCAGAGTACGTGGCAATGGAAGAGGCAGGTCAGTGACCAGTGTAGAGCAGCTAGTTCTGATGGTGGCAGAGTACGTGGCAATGGAAGAGGCAGGTCAGTGACCAGTGTAGAGCAGCTAGTTCTGATGGTGGCACAGTACGTGGCAATGGAAGAGGCAGGTCAGTGACCAGTGTAGAGCAGCTAGTTCTGATGGTGGCAGAGTACGTGGCAATGGAAGAGGAAGGCCAGTGACCAGTGTAGAGCAGCTAGTTCTGATGGTGGCAGAGTACGTGGCAATGGAAGAGGCAGGTCAGTGACCAGTGTAGAGCAGCTAGTTCTGATGGGGGCAGAGTACGTGGCGTGGGAAGAGGCAGGTCAGTGACCAGTGTAGAGCAGCTAGTTCTGATGGGGGCAGAGTACGTGGCGTGGGAAGAGGCAGGCCAGTGACCAGTGTAGAGCAGAGGATCCCACTGACCAACCAGAAGGCAGGCAGGCATGGTGATCATGGCGGTCATGGTGGTCATGCTGTCTGCTCACACCAATGATCCTCGACCCCCACCCTGTGAGGATGCTGGGGGGATCGGTTATGAATTGTAATCCCCGCCTCGCGAAATTCCGTGCTTGTCATGTCCTGTTTTCTGTTGCTGTCTTTGACTCCTGTCTTTTTT
>CM031600.1:20848064-20853064 GCA_018398815.1 Conus ventricosus | reverse complement strand
TGGAACGTGGCGTCATACAAAGAATAATATTATGAGATTCCAGTCCTTTTCCTGTTTTCTAAAGTGTTCTTGCACAACACACACACACACACACACACACACACACACACACACACACACACACACATGCTTGTCTGTTTATTTTCAAACTAGCGTTCACCATGGAATGGGGCTTCATACAAAGAATCTGTGAGCTTTTTGGTCCTTTTGTTTCAATCATTAATGTATATGCTGGTGCAGAATTATTTCAAGCATTAATGTATATGCTGGTGCAAAATTATTTCAACGATCTATGTATATGGTGGTGCGATATTATCTGGCCGTTTAACATGACTTTGCGCAGGTTTATGTTCATGTTGATGTATAACGACAAGACCAGTGTTCATCACAGTTACCATATTGATGTGTAACGACAAGACCAATGTTCATCAGAGTTACTATGTTGATGTATAACGTCAAGACCAAAGTTCTTCACAGTTACCTGTAACGTAGTCATGAATCAATTAGACATACCTCAAGCGAACTGATTATTATCATGTTAATTTTTCATGATGGTTGTGGTGGATTCAGTATCATAATTTTTGCATCTCCGCTATAATCTCTGTTGTCGGGGATGTTCGTGATGTTTCCACCAGAGACGCTTAAAATAATTTAGAAATGACACACACGTTCTCAAAGACGGCGTGTTTATGCACAAAACAGCAATAAGATATGACAGGTAAAATCATAAGTGCCGGCATGTCTGCCTCAGCCATTTTTAAGAGTTTGCGGGGGAGGGGGTGTGTATGCGTGGCGCGCGCGCGCGCGCGTTTGTGTGTGTAGGAGTGGGGGCCGAGGGCAGCGGTGGGGTGGGGATACGGTTGTTTAGTCTTTCAGGTTCATGGCACCGCGCCACATTCTCTGAACCTGGCAGGGGGAGGTTATGCGGGAGCAAGTGGAAAGAAAAATATATGAGAACGTTTCTGAACTGTTTATAAATGAATTCTCTCTCGCTCTCTCTCTCTCTCTCTCTCTCTCTCTCTCTGGTGTAATGAGGAGCGTGCAGTAAGTACACTAGAGGCATATGGCAAGTGCGGAAAGAGTTCGTCAAGTGTGCGCGCGAGACGCACCTCTACGCTCCGGGACTTCTCCGGATATTGCAAAGAAACCGGATACGCCGCGTTTATTTTAAAAGCATGATTTGCGCGATCGCCTCTGACAAGCAGAACGAATTTCGTAATTCACGTATCGACAGCAGTTTGGGGGCTGGAAAAAATATGTCCAGCATCAAACTTCAACCTCTTTTATTCGTTTATTAAACATGTTCGAGAACGTTCTTCCATCCTTTTCCAGCTGAAGAATCTTCTGTTTTCTGTGCGGGCCGTTGCAATCTCAAGAGTGATTTGCACAGCGCAGCGCGTGTCCGTCTCCCTTTGGGGCCAGGCCCTTGGCGCGTGATGTCAGCACGTGCGTGCCAATCAAGTGTTAAGATGTCAGTCGTGGCGGAGGACGGCGGACGGGCACTTGCCCCGGGGCGAGTCAGTGTGGCATGGAGCCAAGGACAGGCGGGTCGGGTGGTTCCGGCAACTCAAGGTGATGCTGGGAGTGCAACGCTCTCTGGGAGGAGGTCCTTCCGCTAGGACGCTTCACTCGGACACACACGTACGCGCGTGTGAATGTCGTGCGCGTGTATGGTTGTAGTGAGACGGGTTCGCGCGTGCATGAAAAAAGTGTGTGACGTGCACACACGCCGCTCTCTCTCTCTCTCTCTCTCTCTCTCTCTCTCTCTCTCTCTCTCTCTCTCTCTCTCTCTCCTCGCGCGCGCACACACACATATAATACACGCGCGCGCGCGCACACACACATGCACACACACACACGCACGCACGCACAAACATACACACTCATGCTAGCGCGCGCACTTACCCACATGCATACGTATGCTTGTAAGCACGCATGCGTGCGCACGCGCGCACACAGACACAGACACACACACACACACACACACACACACACACACACACACACACACACACACACACATACACACTTACGCACTTTCTCACACACGCGCGGGCACACAAGCCAGTATACATTTGCATGTATACATCCATATACAGGTACATTCTCTGTCTGTCTGTCTGTCTGTCTGTCTGTCTGTCTGTCTGTCTCTCTCTCTCTCTCTCCTCTCTCTCTCTCTCTCTCTCTCTCTCATATTAACTACGCCTCTAAAACCTGGAGTTCTGCCAGTGATAATATTTCAAAACCTTACCAACCGCCGCAGAGCGATGCTGCGCGTCGTAGACTCCCGGCTGGGAGGTCGTGAGTTCGATTCCCATCAGAGCCATTTATCTGTGGGACTGTTCTGCCCGACCGGCTCCTACCCATAGCTGCTTTGGCCACAGACCCAGTTGGCAAGACTGGTACCACTCACTCCAGTTTCATCCTCTAAATGGATGCGTCTAGTCTGAGAGCTGTCCAAATTTTCCAGACCAATACTGCAGGTGTCTGTATCTCTCGGGCGTGACTGACGCCCGGAGTATATTACGACAGAAAGCATGGAGTACAGACAGCCCTGTCATGCAGTCTGACCAAAACGGAACTCCGTAGCATTATCGTCGTCATCTTCATCCACATCGATCAGAATGAAAAACAAACAAACAAAACTCTCACATTTATAGCCCTTAATGCCCTGATCTCATGGTCACCTCAGTGTCGATCTCCACCCCTCGTCTGTGCCCTTTGGTGAGGTTCTGTCGGGATTATCGGTATCGGCAAGTTCAGGGGTGGGTGGGACTGTCGGTGGTGACACCCTCCGGAGTAAGAGCACACTCCACGCTGCTTCCTCGACTAAGCAAGTATTATCGTTAAAAGGTTTTTTTTAGTCTGTGGTGTTCTGCGTGCGTTGAGCCAGAACAGGCAGCGGCTGAACTGCCCCGAAGTGACTCTGCAGTGGTGCAGGGTCTCCTGTGAGCAGGTGGCTTCATGACGAGTTGACACTGCCTGCTGTGGGCTACAGTTGCCGTGACTGTGGTGGAGCAGGGCAGGGTGTGGCTGTGGGCTACAGTTGCCGTGACTGTGGTGGAGCAGGGCAGGGTGTGGCTGTGGTGGAGCAGGGCAGGGTGTGGCTGTGGGCTACAGTTGCCGTGACTGTGGTGGAGCAGGGCAGGTTGTGGCTGTGGGCTACAGTTGCCGTGACTGTGGTGGAGCAGGGCAGGGTGTGGCTGTGGGCTACAGTTGCCGTGACTGTGGTGGAGCAAGGCAGGGTGTGGCTGTGGGCTACAGTTGCCGTGACTGTGGTGGAGCAAGGCAGGGTGTGGCTGTGGTGGAGCAGGGCAGGGTGTGGCTGTGGGCTACAGTTGCCGTGACTGTGGTGGAGCAGGGCAGGGTGTGGCTATGAACGGGAAGCCGGAATGAGCGGCGTTGGTGGATCGCCACTTCGCTGGCACGGAGGAGGAGACAGAAATAAGTAGATTAAAAAAAAAATCATTCTGTTTACACAGACGCGTTATGAAAACAAGCTGTCTGAAGTCTTTCTCTCTCACGCTTTCATATTATGAACGTTTAGGAATTCTGTTAAAAATTGAAACTTGTTTATTAAAAAAAAAAAAGATAAAAAGAAAAAATTATTTCGTGAGCTTAATATAATGTACGATCGTGCTCCCTATGCCTTTGAAAAGTGAAACCGAACCAATAGTAATTACCATGTTTACAGGATTAAGATATCTCTATCGATGATCTTTTAACATTTTAGTGTGCCTGGTGGCTGTTTATGGAATGCCATCTGAACTTAATTGACCATACACTCAAGACTAGAGTTAAAAAGAAAAAAGATCAAACGCAACGGATTTATGACTGAAGTACTGCAGCAGCATCATTTGATCGTCATAAGGAGTCATCAAAGACTACTTCACGCAGTCAGATATATCTTCTCTGTCTGTCTGTCTGCTGTCAGGATCAGAATGTAGCGGCGGAGGCCAACGTCAACAAGTACAGAAGGAGAGGGTTTGGCGTTCCATCTGCTGCCACTGCCGCGGCACTCCACTGTGGCCAAGCAAGGCTAACGCTGCCCTTGAAATTCATCCTGGAGGATGATCCGCAGTGGGATAAACAAGGGTTACTAACCATACCCGAGAGGTCGGGAGACAAAGTCATCAATTCAATCCAGCCCAAGCTAAAGACAGGCCAGAATGGGAAAGTGGGAGACAAGGTCATCAATTCAATCCAGCCCAAGCTAAAGACAGGCCAAAATAGGAAAGTGGGAGACAAGGTCATCAATTCAATCCAGCCCAAGCTAAAGACAGGCCAGAATAGGAACATTCGGCAGTAGGTGTGGCAAAGGAAAAACCTCCAGGCCAAGGATATACCAGGACACCCTCACAATCCACAGGCAGGGACTAGAGTCGACAGAAACAAGTCGTGTTTCAAAAAAAAAAAAAAAAACAGCAGGGAAAGCAAAGAGGGAGATGCTAAAACAGAAGATAAATGAAAGAAGAGGATCCCGAAGGTAGTCCAGGAATGCCAGCAGGGGCGATGGGCTGCGTGGGAAAACATGCCTCAGAGAAGTCTCAGTTGGAATGAAGTGTAGCATATGGCCTCTGATACGATCACTTTCATCCTCACATCTGTTCAAGACATCCTGCTTTCCAGCGCAAACGCCGTAAAAAAAACAAAACAAAACAAAACAAAACAAAAAAAGTGGGGGAGCAGGAAGTGGGGGGTGGGGGTGGGGTGAGAGATTAGGTGACCCTGTATGTCCACTCTGCCAGAGCACGGCCTGAGCTCACTTAAAGTAGCGTTCACCCTAGGAGGATACAACATACACAAGCACTGCCAAGTGGTGGAAAGATCGAACATGCGATTAGTATTGGCTAGAGGGAAAGAAACGAAGGCCGCCAGGAGGCCCAACAACAACACCCCACACGGCAGGAGGCAGCGTGGCCCGGAACAGATAGGACACTCGTAGCTTGGAAGCGGGAGGCGTCGGATTGAGCTGATGATGACCGGGCCTGCATGTAATG
>CM031600.1:20835564-20840564 GCA_018398815.1 Conus ventricosus | reverse complement strand
GCATGCATAGTATATTTAAATTAATGAGATACCAGAAGTGACCATCACTTTAACCCATTCTAATCTACCAGCATAACGGTAAACTACTTTAGCCTGGATTCATATCTGAACATTTGTAAAGAAACAAAACATTTTAAGCATTGAAATAATAAGAGAATAAAACAACAAATAACTCGAGAATCAAAGTAAATGTCCAACTGGAGTCTTAACAATTGTCCTAACAACTTCTATAGCCTTCGCTTCGTTCCCAAAATGTCCCCAAAATTCGCGATTGATGGGTTCAACTTAATAACCAAGTATGTAAATATTTTTTAGTATTTCTGCAAAGAAAGATGACATGGATGGTGTAAAAATTTGGCCACAAATGCAAGTGAATTTTTACAATATTTTGTTTTGAAATGCATCAAGTCTGAGTCTAAAGATCAGACTCTTCAAACCCGTTCCTGATGGAGATTGTGTCCCGTTTTACATCTTAAAAGTCCTTAAAGAATTTTCCCTTGTTGTCCTTTATTTGTTTGGACACTCTTTTTGTCTTCGTATCACCGAATCCCATGATGCTTTACCTAAAAGGTTGTAATTTTCGTACAAGGAAAAGGGAAATATTTATTTTAAGAGCTCTTTTCCTTAGCTGCACCAATTTTTGGCTAACCGATCAACCCTTTCATTTGTGCTAAACCAAACAAGTGAGGAATCCAACAAAAGTCAGTAAAAGAACCACGTAAAGATAAAACTGAATTAAATGGTATATCTCAGATATCATTTCCTCTCACTCTTGTATGAGAATATTTTAAAGCTTATAAGACGATTTTGAATCGACACAAAATAATAATTGAAGTATCGATATGGAAAACTAAAAAGATAGTTCAGTGCCAAAATAATGGCAATTTAGCCTGCTGTGAATACAGAGAAAGTTTTCCCAATGTGATACGATTTCTTATTTTTAATGATGGAATAATGAATGCAGCACCTGATAATTGGTTTTCAAGTAAAAAAACCCGTTGTATATATTTTAAGATTAATTTTCTTTATATGTGCTTGACATAGTTGGCAGCATGGTCCCATCACTTTTCCTTAAATCGGGCATAATTAATATCGTAATTAGCCTTACTAAGCTCCCATTGGGAATATTACTGAAAATCGTTTGAGGAGCTACTGTTTGGGGTTCAACACAGCATCTGTAAATAATTGGGACGTATAGGAGCTATAGTTTTTACAGAGTCAAAAGTCTGTGCTCGCTTTGGAAAATGTATATCTGATTTAAAACCATTTTCCTTGATACATGAATTTTGCGTTGAATGACTCCTTAATATATATTTTGCTGAAGGAAATTTTAAATATTTTCGGCAAAAGGCAAAATTCCGATTTCTGTGTAGGTTTTAGTGTTGAGGCATGAACAGGGACCCCGGAGCTATCTTATAAGCTTTGTATCGATGCTTTGCATCTTTTTTATCACTATTTTGGAGTGAAAAGAATTTTTCCCTGAGCATAAGTTAATTTTGATCTCACAAGTGCAGTTGCTAAATGAATAAGTCCTTACTATCTTTTCCCCTGAGTGCAACCTTCCCGTTGGTTGGGGAGCTTGCGTGTCTCTTTGCCCCGGGAGCTATGCTGGCGGGAGATTCGTTTTGGGTAGGGCCACCCAAGCCAGACAGGTCAAAGGGTAGAGACCAGACAAAGAGCACTAAACGGGCCCTCCAGGTGGGGTTGAATTGGGCTAACAACCCGGCCCTAGAAAACAAACGTTGTTACAGAAACCGAAATTGACATTTTCTGAGAATAGCATGGTTGGGGAAGAGTTCTCTCAGCAGACCCCATGAGCGGCTGGTGAAAGCCTTCAGGAGCCATGCGCCGACAACTCTTCTGACGACCAAAGCCAAGACCAGGAATAGGACCTGGAACATCAGAACCCTATACGAGACGGGAAAAAAAAACAGCACAAGTGAGTAGTGAGATTGCACAGGTACAACCTAAAGATCCTTGGCCTGTGCGAGACTAGATGGACAGGAAACGGGAAAGAACAAGGCTGAAAGTGGAGACACATCATTACTCTGGACGAGAAGAAGGCCAGCCCCCACACGCACGGAGTAGCGAGCTGATGACACCCGAAGCGACGCGAGCACTGCTGTCTGGGAACCATGTCACCAAGGATCCTCACTGCAAGATTCAATTCAAAGGGCAGGAAAACCACCATCTTGCAGTGCTACGCCCCAAAAACGTAGCAGACCAGGGGAAAAAGGAGGAATTCTACAATCAACTCCAAACAGTCGTGGATAGAGGCGAAGAGAGACCTTAAGTTTCTCATGGGAGATCTCAATGCAAAGTGGGAACGGACAAAAAGGGCAGAGAGCGATTATGGGCATACACGGAACGGAATACAAAATGAAAAATGGAGAACTGTTTGTGGAATTCTGTGCTTTCAACGACAGGTCATCGGAGGCATGTTTCCCACACAAAAACTTTCACAAGATGACTTGGAATTCACCTGATGGGAAGCCCCAGAACCAAATCGACCACATTACCATCGGCAGAAAATGGCGCAGAAGTTTACATGACGTGAGAGTGAACGAGGAGCAGACGCAGCATCAGACCACAACCTTGTGATAGCGTGCTAAGCCCAAAAATTGAAAACCTACAAAGCCCAAGCAGGCCGACTATCACATAAGTACAATGTACACAGTCTGAAGGAGGGGAGCAACAACAGAGGGGTTAAAAATGGAACTGAGAACAGATTCAGCGTACTTGACCAACTTGCTGAAGAAAATCGAAGACCACGGTGTGACCTGAGGGAGGTTTTGGCAGACGACATGTACACAGTGCTTGGAAAGAAGCGAAGAAAACACAAAGAATGGCTGACAGTGGAACATGGACCCTCCACAGAGCGGAAGCACCTAAAAGACCCGATCAACCCGACCCCAAAACCAAGACCAAGACCACAAGCAAAAGTTACAGGCACACTACTGGGACGTCAAAACCGCCAAGTTAAAAAAAAGTGCTAGACAAGACAGAAACAATTCATCCATTTAGCTCACAGAAGAGGCAGAAACAGCGGCAGGGCAGGAGAAACATGAAAAGACTGTATGAGATTACCCCAACACTTTCTGGAAGACCAGCAAACCCAGTCGCCGGTCAAAGACAAGGGGGAAACACCATCGCAGGAGAAGCTGAGCAGAGAGCAAGGTGGGCAGAGCACTTTAAAGAGACACTGATAGACTGCACCACCTGTCCTCCCAGACTTCCACCACCAACCCAGCTTCTGGACATCAAAACAGGCCCACCAACCAAGACGGAAGTTACCCAAAACCATCAAGTCACTAAAGTCAGGTAAAGCAACGGGTCCGACGGAATTCCCTGAAGCACTGAAAGCAGACTCCAGACGTCAACAGAGATGCTGCTCACCACTCCTAAGCAAGATCTGGGAGCAGGAACGAGTGCCAGAAGACTGGAAAAGAGGCCACCCGGTGAAGCTGCCGAAGAAAGGGGACCTGTCATCCTGTAAAAACTGGAGGGGGGATTATGTTGCTGTCCCATCCCGAGGAAGGTGCTGACCAAAATCTTTCTAGAGAGACTAAAGACCGCCCTAGACAAGACCCTCGCCAAGAACAAGCTGGATTTCGCCAAGAAGATCATGCACAGACCAAATTGCCACCATGAGAATTATATCGAGCAGTCTCTGGAGGGCAGACCCCCTTGTACGCAGTATTTGTAGATTTCCAGAAGGCATTTGACAGCATCGACAGAGATACCATCTGGAATCATCACCACTATGGCTTCCCACCCAAGTTTGTTGCCATCATCCAGCAACTCTACGAGGATGCCACATGCCAGGTCGTCCCGATGGGAAGCTAACGAAGCCCTTCACTGTACAAACCGGCGTTTCCCTCAGGGGTGTCTACTATCGCCAACAATTTCCTGATGGTCGTTTTACTGGGTAATGCGGCGTCTACAGACGGCAAGAGGACAGGAATCCGTGGACTTTCACCAAGCAACTGGAAGACCTGGACTTCGCCGACGACATCAGCCTTCTGTCCCACAAACAGCAAGCGCACAAGAGAAGCTGTGCCGGGTAGCAGAAGAAGCAGGAAAGCAGGCCTCCAAATCAACATAAAAAAACAGAAGCCCTGAGAGTCAACAAACCCGCAACGAGACCATACGACTACAACAGGAAGACATCATTGAAGTTGACAAGTTTGTCTACCTCGGCATGTGGTCAGCAAAGATGGAGGTACAGATGAGGATATCAAGAGTCGCATCAATAAAGCCAGGCACACCTTTACTACGCTACGGCCTATCTGGAATTCCTCTGCCCTCTCACTCCATAACAAGATCAGAATCTTCAACTCAAAAGTGAAACCTGTCTTTTGTATGGTTCTGAAACGTGGCGAACAAAAAAGACAAACACCCACAAAATCCAAACATTTTCAACAGTTGTCTGCGAAACATTGTGAACATCAGATGGCCAGATGTTATTGCCAAGCGAGAACTGTGGAACAAGACCCAGCAAGTTCCAATAGAAAAAAAGAAAACAGAAAACGGAAGTGGGGATGGATTGGCCACACCCTCAGAAAGTCTCCATCCAACATCACAAGAAAGCCCTTGAATGGAACCCTCAGGGCAAAAGAAGAGTGGGAAGACCAAGACAGACATGGCGAAGGAGTACCGAGCGGAAGTGAAGGCCCCCCGGAATGCGTGGGCAAGTGAGAAGATCTCCCAAACCGTGTCCGCTGGAGAGTGTGGTTGCGGCCCCATGTTCCCCAGGGAATTCAGAGGACTAAGTAAGTAAGTATCTTTTCCCCACGACTGTCGACTTATCATTTTAATAAATTTCAAACCTTTGGTAGTTCCAATTCAGTTTAGAAGTCAGGCTTACTCCTCAAATTAACAACTTTTTTATATTCAAGCGGCATTCCATTTATTTGAAAAGAGGGTAGAGGTTTAGGATCATAGCCAGAGTTGAAGAGAACCATAAGCGATTTTCATGTGAAAGGGTTAGGTCCGTTTTC
>CM031600.1:20818064-20820564 GCA_018398815.1 Conus ventricosus | reverse complement strand
TCGTCATGCTATGCTGTCTCCGTCATGCTATGCTATGCTGTCTCCGTCATGCTATGCTATCTCCGTCATGCTATGCTGTGCTGTCTCCGTCATGCTATGCTGTCTCCATCATGCTATGCTGTGCTGTCTCCGTCATGCTGTGCTGTCTCCGTCATGCTATGCTATGCTGTCTCCGTCATGCTATGCTATCTCCGTCATGCTATGCTGTGCTGTCTCCGTCATGCTCTGCTGTCTCCGTCATGCTATGCTGTGCTGTCGCCGTCATGCTCTGCTGTCTCCGTCATGCTATGCTGTGCTGTCTCCGTCATGCTATGCTGTCTCCGTCATGCTATGCTGTGCTGTCTCCGTCATGCTATGCTATGCTGTCTCCGTCATGCTATGGTGTCTCCGTCATGCTATGGTGTCTCCGTCATGCTGTGCTGTCTCCGTCATGCTATGGTGTCTCCGTCATGCTATGGTGTCCCCGTCATGCTGTGCTGTCTCCGTCATGCTGTGCTGTCTCCGTCATGCTATGCTATGCTGTCTCCGTCATGCTATGCTATGCTGTCTCCGTCATGCTATGCTATGCTGTCTCCGTCATGCTATGCTGTGCTGTCTCCGTCATGCTGTGCTGTCTCCGTCATGCTATGCTGTGCTGTCTCCGTCATGCTATGCTATGCTGTCTCCGTCATGCTATGGTGTCTCCGTCATGCTATGCTGTCTCCGTCATGCTATGCTGTCTCCGTCATGTTGTGCTGTCTCCGTCATGCTGTGCTGTCTCCGTCATGCTGTGCTGTCTCCGTCATGCTGTGCTGTGCTATCTCCGTCATGCTATGCTGTCTCTGTCATGCTATGCTGTCTCCGTCATGCTATGCTGTCTTCATCATGCTATGCTGTCTCCGTCATGCTATGCTGTGCTGTCTCCGACATGCTATGCTATGCTGTCTCCGTCATGCTTTGCTGTGCTGTCTCCGTCATGCTGTGCTGTGCTGTCTCCGTCATGCTTTGCTGTGCTGTCTCCGTCATGCTATGCTATGCTGTCTCCGTCATGCTGTGCTGTCTCCGTCATGCTGTGCTGTCTCCGTCATGCTGTGCTGTCATGCTGTGCTGTCTCCGTCATGCTGTGCTGTCTCCGTCATGCTGTGCTGTCTCCGTCATGCTATGCTGTCTCCGTCATGCTGTGCTGTCTCCGTCATGCTGTGCTGTCTCCGTCATGCTATGCTGTCTCCGTCATGCTATGCTGTCTCCGTCATGCTATGCTGTGCTGTCTCCGTCATGCTCTGCTATGCTGTCTCCGTCATGCTATGCTGTGCTGTCTCCGTCATGCTATGCTGTGCTGTCTCCGTCATGCTATGCTGTGCTGTCTCCGTCATGCTATGCTATGCTGTCTCCGTCATGCTATGCTGTCTCCGTCATGCTATGCTGTGCTGTACGTCTCCGTCATGCTATGTTATGCTGTCACCGTCATGCTATGCTGTCTCCGTCATGCTATGGTGTCTCCGTCATGCTGTGCTGTCTCCGTCATTATGTGCTGTCTCCGTCATGCTATGCTATGCTTTCTCCGTCATGCTATGCTATGCTGTCTCCGTCATGCTATGCTATGCTGTCTCCGTCATGCTATGGTGTCTCCGTCATGCTCTGCTGTCTCCGTCATGCTGTGCTGTCTCCGTCATGCTATGTTATGCTGTCACCGTCATGCTATGCTGTCTCTGTCATGCTATGCTGTCTCCGTCATGCTGTGCTGTCTCTGTCATGCTATGCTGTCTCCGTCATGCTATGCTATGCTGTCTCCGTCATGCTATGCTGTGCTGTCTCCGTCATGCTATGCTGTCTCCGTCATGCTATGCTATGCTGTCTCCGTCATGCTATGCTATGCTGTCTCGTTTGCTATGCTGTGCTGTCTCCGTCATTCTCTGCTGTCTCCGTCATGCTCTGCTGTCTCCGTCATGCTGTGCTGTCTCCGTCATGCTGTGCTGTCTCCGTCATGCTCTGCTGTCTCCGTCATGCTATGCTGTCTCCGTCATGCTGTGCTGTCTCCGTCATGCTGTGCTGTCTCCACTGCCACATAAATGTACGCAGCGAGGTCAACAGTTGTCCCTGGATTGATCAGTGTCGCCCAGCCGTACGACTCTTTTCCTTAAACAACTCCATGCAGATGGACAATGATGAGCGTTGCTTCCACTGTCTGCTGGTTTCGCCTAGAGATGACAAGGGCCGTCCAACGTGGGGATTACGTTTGAGCAGCCGCAGCAAATACCGCGTGATTCTGTTTTGTTTTACAGGATACATGTAGTTCGCTTTTTTTAGGCGTCAGAGAAGGGAGGGGTGGAGAGTAGAGGAAGGGGAATAGCGAGAGGGACAGAAAAAATAAATTCGGCTGATCATAGAAATCTGTACGAGTTTCTATGTACATTCATTTAAAAAAAAAAAAAAGAGAAAAAAGTGAATTCCGTCAGAACCCCCTTTTCCCTGCCACCATCCCCTCCACCTCCCTCTCCACCACCACTCTCCCTGCCCGTTT
>CM031600.1:20810564-20813064 GCA_018398815.1 Conus ventricosus | reverse complement strand
TACGCACGCTCGCAAACATAAAACTCGTTCCCCTTGCACACACAAACAGACGGTGGCCGAAGAATAAGAGACCGGTGATTGTGACAGGGGCTGACGAGCGAGACCAAGCAAGTTCCAACCCTAAATCACCAGGTTCTCCCCCATCCCCACCGACTACCGCATCACCAGATGCATAGAAAGGAGAAAGAATTTTGGATATAATTTAGAATGGCCAGGTTAAAGATTGAATTAACCAGAGAAAAGTGGTCTCAAACAATATTTCTTTTATAATTTTGAAAACAAAAAGAAATTGCGCAAAAGAGAAGAATTAGCCGGCTAACAACAACAAAAAACAACAAACGAACCACGAAACTGATGCTTACCAGCTACCCGTGGGTGACCCAAAAGTGGCGGGTCAAGCGACTCTCTGCCCTCTGTCCAGTCGAGAGGACCAGCAGAGCAGATGCGGAAAAGAGATGACGTCCCTCCCTACTGTAGGAATGAAGGTACCGACCGTACCTTCGACGATGTGGTAGAGAACCAAAACCGGAGCGGGCGCTCCCAGGGACATCTTCCGCTCGAGTGAAGAGAAAACCTCCTAACCGATGGCAGCCAACATGCCACCCTACGTCACAGAGTGAGAATCCCTCAAGCCTAAGAGGAATGCTGCACGTGCGGCAGGTAAAAAGACAGGTGAGAGGCCGATAGAGACAGCCAGTACAAGAGAAAAGTGCCAGCCACCCGTGAACCTGCAGGATGAATTGCACGGGCAGTGAAATTAGAGAGAGAGAGAGAGAGAGAGAGAGAGAGAGAGAGAGAGAGAGAGAAAGTAAACCTAACCTGAGCTGAACTACATTAAGGTGCAACCACACCACAAGCCACATTAAGGGACCGATACACGACAACAACAACGACAATAAATAGATGAATAATTGTACTACCCTAGATGGGCCAATCGTCATAGGCCTCGTGACAAACCCGTGACACCCCCCCCCCCCCCCCCCCCACACACACACCCCGAACCGTGCACCCAGCAAAGTCCAATAATCCCCCAGAGCTTTCCAACGGCTGGGGAGTAGATGTTATTGTTAGGAACGGGGAGGAGGACGAGAGAAACTGTCAGCTAATTGGTGACGGACCAGACACCGCGCTGGTGTCTGAACGCCTGAATGACAAGGAAGTTTTCACTCTCCTTCCCCGCCCCTCCCCCACCCAAACCCCCACCTCCTCTCTTTGTTCTCTTCGCAGCTTCCCTCTGTCTCTGGTCCTGCAGTACGTCACGGACTTCTGAGCATACCGATCATCCCCCAGCTAATCCGCCGCCGTCTTTGTGAACACATCACCTGTCACTGAAGGTGTTTGCCTGCTGTCGCGAAGTGAGAAAGACACGGTCTGGGGAATCTGTCTGGCTTGCACGGCAGTGAGAGGCCATCGTGGCCATTGTTTTCCGCGTTCTCAAATGACAGCTAATTTACCGCTCACCCCCCCCCCCCCCTCCCCTCTCCGCCGCCCCCACCCGCGTACATTCTCCGCCCTTCTTCCTGAAATGCTGAAGTGATGAGTAAGGCGTAGCTTTTCCATGCTGTTTCCTATGGGTCCCTGCCTCCTGGTTTTGTCTTAGAGGTCTTTTCCCTGCTTTTCTCTCAGGAATGCTCCTGCAGCACCTAGTTCGGTTTTCTTCCCCATTCTCTCTGTCATTTTTCTCTCTGTCTTTGTTTAAGTATTATTTGTATCTGTCTATCTGTCTGTCTGTTTGTCTGGCTATCTGTCTGTATGTCTGTTTGTCTGACCTGTCTGTCTACATATCAATCCAGAACACGAATTTCTGTTCTTACTTTCTCATTCATAATATCACACACACACACACACACACACACACACACACACACACACACACCACACACACACACGCAAAACATGCGCGCGAGCACACACACACACACACACACACACACACACACACACACACACACACACACACACATGCGTATGTTCACACATTTACTTATGTACACACACTCAAACGCTTCAGCCAGCCTGATGTGCTCACTGGTTATCCCCAGCATTGCACCCCCTACAAGATGCATGAAGATTTTAACGAAAACGGAAAACCCACCATTACACTAACTGCATGATACACGAAGATTTTAACGAAAAAGGAAAATTCACCATTACACTAACTGCATGATACACGAAGATTTTAGCGGAAAAGGAAAATCTACCATTACGCTAACTGCATAATACACGAAGATTTTAGCGAAAAAAGAAAAATCCACCATTACACTAACTGCATAATACACGAGGATTTTCGTGGAAAAGGAAAATCCACCATTACACTAGCTGCATAATACACGAAGATTTTAGCGAAAAAGAAAAATCCACCATTACACTAACTGCATAATACACGAAGATTTTAACGGAAAAGGAAAATCCACCATTACACTAACTGCATAATACACGAAGATTTTAGCGAAAAAGAAAAATCCACCATTACACTAACTGCATAATACACGAGGATTTT
>CM031600.1:20803064-20805564 GCA_018398815.1 Conus ventricosus | reverse complement strand
AGAGGAGAGAGAGAGAGAGAGAGAGAGAGAGAAGAGAGAGAGAGAGAAGAGAGAGAGAGAGAGAGAGAGAGGAGAGAAGAGAAGAGAGAAGAGAAGCACACAGACATACTGACTGACTGAAACCAATTTATTGTCAGATTAACTCTGGTTGTACTGACAAAACACAGACATACACGAACACCAGCACACACATGCATACACACATAGCGCGCACGCATGCACTCCCTTCGCACACGCCGCCCCCTCCCCCCCCCCCTCCCGCTTGCTTCCCATCAGAGAGGAGAGAGAGGGGGGGGGGGAGTGCACATAGACATACACAAATACCAACACACATTCATACACACACACACATCGACATCGCGCACACGCATGCACACACGCACTGCCTCACTCCCTACGCACACGCCGCTACCCCCCCCCCCCCCCCTTCGTCTGCCTCCCCCCACACACACACACACACACACACACATGTACAATCATGTGCGCTTGTTGTATGTTATGGTTGTAAATCTTTGGTGACATTTCGAAATGTTGAACATAGATATCCGTCTGTTAGTTGCATACGTCTGGAGAACCAGATAAGGGAAACTTCATATAATGGTCAGACAGACAGGCGGAGAGAGAGAGAGAGAGAGAGAGAGAGAGAGAGAGAGAGAGAGAGAGAGAGAGAGAGAGAAAACTCTGAAGTTGTTTCGGACTGACAAGACACAAGTTTTGCCCACACCGCCATTTTGCTTACCCCGAACCGCAGATCGCCTGGAGGAGAAGGGAGGAGGGTGGGGGGGGGGGGGGGGGGGGGGGGAAGAGGGGAAGGGGAGGTTTGAGTCCAAGTCGCTACTCTTTAGTCGGGCAACAAATGAGCAGAAAGGACCTCGGTGTCATGCATCACCCATCGTCGATACGGAGGCGACGTTGAGACGGATCGGCAGCGGGGCTAGAGCGGCGACAGGCGATCGCATGTCAGGAGCGCCTTGGCCCGGAGGACGGCCCAATTTGTTGGCCGGCCGGCTGATCCATGGGGCTGTCCGAGGGGCCCGGGCCGCTTGATTTGTCACATGCCGCACGCCGCCAAGCAGAAAACATCCGCGACAGATATCAATGGCCGCCATCTCCTGAAGCCACGTGATGTATCCCGTCATTCCGTGGTCAAGGGACACCACTCTAGGAGGCCAATCGACCGGAGGGGGGTTGGGGGTGGGGGGGGGGGGGGGGGGGCGGGGGAGGGGAACCCGCCGTTGGAGAAACAGGCTGCAGGAAATTTATCAGGAAGCGAAGCACTGTTAATAAAAGCCTTTGGGGAAGGGTGGCGGAGAGAGAGAGAGAGAGAGAGAGAGAGAGAGAGAGAGAGAGAGAGGGAGGGAGAGAGAGAGGGGGGAGAAGAGATGGAAGGAAAGGAGGCGGGGTGGTGGGGAGGGCCCTTCTCTGTTATGACCTCCCCACTCCTCTCTTCCCTCCTTTGCATCTCTCCTCCTTCTGTCTCCCTCCCTGTCTGCCTCTCTCAGGGTTGCCGGCTTTGTTTCCAGGGGCGTGGCAACTAATGAAAAATCCCAGTGACGTTAATTTGGTCATGAAGCGCAGGTCTCGGCCTGTCCAGGTGCTTGTGGCGCAGCGGTCACACGCTCTGGTCATTCATTGTTGGTTAGTTCATTCATTTCTTGTTGTTTCATCTTCGTTTTTTTTTTTCTCATTTTGGAATAGCATGTGCTGTCATTGTTCGTTGATTTGCGAATGCTTGAATGACTTTTGCCAAGACTGCGTAACAATCTTTTTGTGATTTCAATATATCTATCTGTCTATATATCTATCGATCTATTTGTCTGTCTGTCTGTCTCTCTCTCTTTCTCTCTCTCTCTCTCTCTCTCTCTCTCTCTCTCTCTCTCTCTCTCCAACACACACACACACACACACACACACACACACACACACACACACACACACATATATATATATATATATATATATATATATATATATATATATATATATTATATTGAATTATAAACAAAGCTTGCTCTTATGTCTTAGATTGAAGAAATAGGGGGAGATACGCATTCATATCTGCAGTGGCAGATGATTCTGCCTAACTAACAGTATGTGCTTGAGTGGGTGGATGGGGAAAAAAGAAAATAAATGCTTCTCAAAATGAGCCTTCACTAAGCTTATATTCTCCAAGGGGGAGAGACATTCTTCTTAAAACTGAAAAGGCAGAGGAGTCAAATTACCACTTTCCGCGGTCACTGAGGAGAAACCACCAAGTTTCGAAATATCGGTATATGACCAGGAGTTATATGTTAGTGAGTTTCCCTCCCTATTGGAGGATGTCTCTCCCCCTTGGAGAATATAAGCTTACTGAAGGCTCATTTTGAGAAGCATTTATTTTCTTTTTTCCCCATCCACCCACTCAAGCACATACTGTTAGTTAGGCAGAATCATCTGCCACTGCAGGTATGAATGCGTATCTCCCCCTATTTCTTCAATCTAAGACATAAGAGCAAGCTTT
>CM031600.1:20778064-20798064 GCA_018398815.1 Conus ventricosus | reverse complement strand
ATAATAATAATAATGATGATGATGGCAACAACAGTAATAATAATAATAGTAATGATAGCAATACTAATAATAAAAATAATGATGATGATCGTAATGTTGATAATAATGGTAATAATAACAATACTGATAATAATAATAATAGTAATAATAATAATAATAATAATAATAATAATAATAATAATAATAATAATGGTAATGATGAGAATAATAATAATAATAATAATAATAATAATTAATATAATAATAATAATAATAATAATAATAATAATGATGATGATGATGATGATGATGATAACAACAGCAACAACAACAACAATCGTAATAATAATAATAATAATAATAATAATAATAATAATAATAATAATAATGATGATGATGATGATGATAAATTAATGATGATACCAATTATAGTGATAATGGTTATGATGATGAGGGCAATAGTAATGAATAGATAAGTCTGAAATAAAATCATCGTCATCGTCATAGACATCCTCCTCCTCCTCCCCTCCTCCTCCTCCTCCTCCTCCTCCACCTCCTCCTCCTCCTCCTCCTCCTCCTCCACCTCATCATCATCATCGTTATCGTCGTCGATGTCATGATCATCATCACCCATCATCATCATTAGCATTGTTTCGTCGTTGTGAATTGCGTCGTCAGTTTTGTTACACGTCTTCATTTCTGTATTGTGTGTCGTACCTGTACACATCTAAACCTCTTGATTTCTGTAATGTGTGTCGTACCTGTACACATCTAAACGTCTTGATTTCTCTATTATTTGTCGCACCTGTACACACTAAACGTCTTGATCTATATTGTCGCACATGTACACACCTAAACGTCTTGATAGTTGTCGCACATGTACACACCTAAACGTCTTGATAGTTGTCGCACATGTACACACCTAAACGTCTTGATTTCTCTACTGTTTGTTGTACCTGCACACACCTAAACGTCTTGATTTCTCTACATGTTTGTTGTACCTATACACACTTAAGCGTCTTGAGTTCTCTACATGTTTGTTGTACCTATACACACTTAAACGTCTTGATTTCTCTACATGTTTGTTGTACCTTTACACACTTTGTGTATCTAAAACATTTATCTCACCCAGCCAGTTCTTCTGTCACCAGACCTTCTACCAGTACGCTGCTTTCTCTCTCTCCCTCTCTCTCTCTCTCTCTCTCTCTCTCTCTCACACACACACACACACACACACACACACACACACACACACACACACACACACACACACACACACACACACACACACACCGTTCTCTCTCTCTCTCTCTCTCTCTCTCTCTCTCTCTCTCTCTCTCTCTCTCTCTCCCACCCTTCCCCCTCTCTCTTTTACCTGTTCCTTCTTTGTTTTGCTCTGGCTGGCTCTTCAGTTCTTTTCATTTAGTTACGAATAAGAACACGTAAACAATCAATCAATCAAACCAACAAACGAACACCCCCAAAACCACATCATACAGACAGATCTACTGAAACTCAAATAATCACGTGTGTGTGTGTGTGTGTGTGTGTGTGTGTGTGTGTGTGTGTGTGTGTGTGTGTGTGTGGTGTGTGTTCCTGACAGGTTTCTGTGACAACGACGACAACATAGACAAAGTGTGTGGCACTATTACCGGAGATTTTCAGCTCCACACAATAGTCAAAGGTGAGTTCGTCTGTCTATCTGTTCGTCTGTCTGTATACTGGTTATCAGTCTGTTCGTGCACCGGTCTGTCCGTGTTGAGTAGCTATCTATTTGTACGCTTTTCTCCATGTCTTCTTCACCTTTCTTCTTCTCATGATGTTTACAGTATGTATACCTAGATATACGTACATGATGTATGTACATATGTCTGTGTTCATGTGTTCGTGCTCCCGTTCTGGACATTCTCATATCGTCCGTCTTCTTGCTATTATTATTATTATTATTAAAATACTTATATGGCGTCTATCCTCGATTGGAGACCAAGGTCTAAGCGCTTTAGGCCCACTTTCCTTTACGCTTCGTGCTGTCAGCAGGGACAGAGCCAACTGAAGAGCTGCCTGCAGGTGCTAGATTTCCCCTGTCATTCAGTCTGTCAGTCAATCAGTTTCTCATTCATCATTTGGCCTTCCCTTCCGAAAGGTGGTGACGGATTTTACGTGTGCGAACCACAGGTTATAGTCTCATTCGAAGGACTTCTGTGGGAAATGAAGTGAGAACCAATGTTAACTCCGGGGAAAAAAGATCCCCCGGGCACCGAAACGCCCCAGCGGAGATTCGAACCTGCAACCTTAGGATCACCATAAGCCAGAAGTCCGGCGCCCTACCATGTGAGCTGTTCAGGCCCCTTCCATATTCCTTGGGTTGTAATCCGAAGTCAACCGTTTGTGAGATTGTGTGTGTGTGTGTGTGTGTGTGTGTGATTGGACTGTTTTTAAATCCACTGTTGAGCTAGCCACATCTTGTCTTCAGAGATGTACAACCGACATCCCAGAGTCATGGCCAAGCTTCGCTGCATTTCTGTTTCTTTCTTCGTTCTTCCCCTGCCCCACGCTTCCCTTCCTGCCATGCCTACTCCCCCATTACTCTCTTCCCCGACACAGTTTCCCTCAATTGTGCAGTTGCTAACTGTAGTGTGCTCTGTGTTGGCTTAAGTTTGTTTGTGTACCCGAGGCGTGGCAGTTCGGGATGTGGCTGAGTGTTTGTTGTGTTTGTTTTGATTGTCGTTTCTTTAACTTTTTTTTTTCAAATGTGACTTTCTGTATGACTGTCTTTTTTATGTCGTTTTCATAGAAACGACAATCTGAAGATGGGCTTAAAATCACATTGTGGTTAGCAAGAGAGTTTGCAACGTTCGCCGAAAGCAAGTAGAATCCAACATAACTGAAAACAGCCAACGTAACGTTTTCGTACGGGCCGTTGGCCCTTTGGAAGAGGTCAGATCATTTATGGAGATGCTGATACTCCTGCGTTAAACTGTTCGACATGCTTTAGTTTAAATGGGGAGGGGGCAGGGGGATAGGGGCGAGGGACGGGTATTCGGGCTTTTAAACTGATCATTGCTTGTGGTATGGACCATGTGAGCCATGCAGAGTCGTCCGATCTGATGTTTCCGGTATTGCTGAGCGCATTTGGTCAAATATCAAGATGGTTTCAAAGCTGGTGACTGCAGGTGTCCGGTATTGCTGAGCGCATTTGGTCAAATATCAAGATGGTTTCAAAGCTGGTGACTGCGGGTGCAAACTGAAACCAGAGCGAAAGAGAGAATCAGTGCGCCGCCCAACGAAACAATGAACAAATTACAAAACAAGTGCACTGCGTTTCCACCAGGTCGACGAGCGTTGTTTCAGTTTTGTCATTTGTTTATCAAGAGAAAACCTGTGATCTTTTTGCAGTCGATGGTAAGCTTTTCGAGTTTTGGATTATTATCTCAAGAACCTTGTGAGTGACATAATATACCCTTGTAGTTTTGAAACAGTGATTTTCAGTTTTTATTCACTCTCAGAACGTTTCATGGTACCGGGTTTTAAAAATTACGTGTGTTTCTTAAGTGGCATCAGAAATGATTCTCATAAATTTGTTGCTGAGAAACGGAGAGTAAATATCATTGATTTCAAGCGTTGGCAAACGGGTGAACGACTTATAGTCTAGTGCATCCATCTGTTTATTCATTATTGTGGGCAAGGTGTGGAAAAAAGCACCCCTGTTTTATGCTTATTCGTTTCCGTCGTCAAAAAGAATTTTTCGTGAGTTAGTTCGTTCCCTCGGTTCAAACTTTCTGTCTGTGCTTTTCTCTCTCTTCTCTCTGGACCCTCGGTGTTTTTCTTGTCTTTCCTTTTCCAGAAGGTCTGCTGTGCTGAATGTGAATGAGGCGCGTTGTTTAATGAGGTGCGTATAATTTCCTGTTTTATTGAAGTCAGGTTCCCGTTACAGACGCGAGGAAGCACAAGTGCATGTACGCACGCGCGGAGAGAGAGAGAGAGAGAGAGAGAGAGAAGAGAGAGGAGAGAGAGAGAGAGAGAGAGAGAGAGAGAGGGAGGGGACATATATGGGACAGGGTGGGAAGAATGTGAAAGAAAAGTATGGTGAAAGAGATAGGAGAAGTATACACATTAATTCAAAGGCATGCAAATGAGACCTGCACAGTGCAGCCAAAGCCAACTTTGGGGAGAAAAAGGCAAAACGAAGAGCAAGCGCGCTCACACGCATACTCACTCACATGCTCGCAAGCGGTCACCAACACATCCCACACCCTCCCATCCTCCTCCCTCCACTTCCCCGGTCTCCTCCTCCGCTCGCATCTCGCATGCACAAACCCACCCACCAAAAGCCACCCACCTACCGACGCACTCCTACATGCACGCGCACGCGCTCGAACGCAAGCACGTACCCACCCACCCACTCACCTTTACCTACGTTTACCCCCCCCCCCCCTCCACACACGCACGCGCACACACACGCACACTACCCCACACACACACACACACACACACACAAAACACACACACACACACACACCACTCACTCACTCACTCACACACACTCACACACATGCAGAAACATATACACATCGCATCACATCACACCACGGACACTAATCTTGCATGCATGTATTCGCGCCCGGATGCATAGCAGAAGACTGTCGCTTTCTCTCTTTATGCCTGACAGAAGTGGGGGGGGGGGGGGGGGGAGTGGGGGGGGGGGGGGGAGGGGAGAGAGAGAGAGAGAGAGGGAGGGAGGGGGATGCATTGGAATATATGTTTCATGTTGTAGGAACGGAACTAATGAAAAGAGGGAAAGTGCTTTCAAGAAGGAGAGAAAGGGCGAAAACAGTCTTGCTGAAGAGGACGCAATCCCTGTGCACTTATGGCATCCCCGCATAAATGAAGTGTGCGTCGCCCTCTTGGAGATGTTTTTGACTCATTCCCGATTGATTGTTCCCTATTCTTACCGCTCCTAGAGATCTCAGGGAAATTCGACTTTAAAGGCTGTCTGCTTGTTATTCTCTGACTTCCGTTGTTCGGCCATTGTTGAGTTAGCTCTCCCTGGTTCCCTGGTGGCCTAGTATGTTCACTTACACGTGCAGTGTGTACATTCACCGTGGAGCTTGTTTTCTCATCTGCATCTGTTGTTTTGTCTCTCTGTCTGTCTGTCTGTCTGTCTGTCAAGAGAGGTATAGAGACGATGTTGCTTATAACCCAGCTGACAGCAAAGGGCCATATCAGGGCTGTCACCTTGTTGAAGTCACGTCCGGAAACGATTAATTAATATAACACACACACACACACACACACACCACACACACACACACACACACACACACACACACACACATACACACACAACTCATTAAAACAGGTTTTCTTTAAAAACAAACACAGGAATGTGGTTAAAATCTTTCTTCTGGAAAATCAAAGGTCAAATTAAGCATCTTTTATCTTTTTTTCAGAAACTCAAAAAATCAGATCAGGTGCGATATCCCTGAACACGCTTTTCAGGGAGTCTGCTGTGAAATGTTTTTGTCTGACATTATGTAAGCCCCCAACACTCTGTAAGGACACGTTTCATAGTGAGCAGTACATTACAGGGAATGGACCACGGATCTATTTCACCTTTTAGAAAGTTGGAGTGGGTGTAAAAGGCACAGCTGTGTGCCAACGCCACAAGACTGTTTCTTCTTCAGGGCCGCCAGCGGCACACGGTTAAAACGCGTTCAGATCTGGACGGATTTGGAAGAGTTTGTTATCCGTCTGCGAGTTCCACTCCGCTGCCAGAGGCGTGTCTGTCATGATGGTGCAACAGCTACAGAACTGGTGTGAAGGACACTTGCTGAAACGGGGGGAGCGTGGCCCACGGACCAACTCATTCAGTGTTGGTATAGGTCCCGAGCGAAGGACGGATCCCTGTGGGTTTTCTTTTTTTTTAACACTGAAAGATAGGACCTTTCTGACTTGTTGAAACATTTCTCAAGAAGCAGTGCATGGATACCAATGAAACCAAATCAGATGTATTGATACCCACGTGCTTGTAAGATCTCGGTAAGTCAATTACTGTTCGACCTTGGCACAAGTCTGCGCTCTCCCCCGAGTGCTCCTCTGGTTAGAAATTGAGTTTACGGATTGCACTCACACACCCTTTACCTTTGCTTTGTCTCGTGTGTAGTGTGCGCTCACACACTCTTTATCTTTGCTTTGTCTCGTGTGTAGTGTGCACTCACACACCCTTTACCTTTGCTTTGTCTCGTGTGTAGTGTGCACGCACACACCCGTCACCTTTGCTTTGTCTCGTGTGTAGTGTGCACTCACACACACTTTACCTTTGCTTTGTCTCGTGTGTAGTGTGCACTCACACACCCTTTACCTTTTACTTTTCTCGTGTGCAGTCGATCGATCTTTCGTTCCGTTTTGTGCGAAACCATCTTTGAGCAGCTCCTCTTCTTCTTTTTTTTTTCTTCCTTTTTTGTCAGTGATGTAATTTTTCGAGCCCAGACGAAGAGAATGGTGCTCGGCATAATCTCGGAAGGCAGCGGAGATAAAATGGTGGAAGGTCTGTGGTGGCTACACCGTGGAGAATTGCGTGATTCGTGTGGAGAAAAAAAATGACAGAAAGAGGTCAGAATAACAGTGTTATCTGCTTGTGTGATTGTTGTTGTGGTTTTTTTTTTTACATCAAGCCTTTGTCACCTTGTGCTGAGCGACGAAGTTCAAAGTAGTCGTACGGGGTGAAACTCTGCGCACAATCACTCCAGGTTTGTCGTGGCGCCAACCTTTCATATCTTGCAGATGCCAACTCTGGCCTGTGAAGTTCGATGAAGATCCGTCCAAGTGTTTTCCCATTGAACTGGCAAACCAACACTCCGGCAGACAGACAAACAGAGTTAGGCAGGACCTAGAAGAATACCGCACTGCATAATGCTTCACTCGCGTGTGGAGGATATATTCACCTCGTCTGGCAGAAAGAGAACCACGTACAACAGGGCTTTCTTCTTTCCGCTGATGCAAACTCTCTTTCTTTCTTTCTTTCTTTTCTTTCTTTCTTACTTTCTTTCTTTCTTTCTTTCTTTCTTTCTTTCTTTCTTTTTTTTTCTTTCTTTCGTTCGTTCGTTCCTTCGCTCATTCTGTCTTGCTTCCGCATTCCTCCGCTAGAACTTTGTGATTCAAAACGGGGATGAGATCTCTTCGAATGTGGCCGCTTTCAATTCTCTCTCTCTCTCTCTCTCTCTCTCTCTCTCTCTCTCTCTCCTCTCTCTCTCTCTCTCTCTCCTCTCTCTCTCTCTCTCTCTCTCTCTCTCTCTGTGTTAGCGAGTGAGTTCGTGAGTAAGTTCGTGAGTGTGTGTGTGTGTGTGTGTGTGTGTGTGTGTGTGTGTGTGTGTGTGTGTGTGTGTGTGTGTGTGTGTTACGCTACTCATCCCATCGGCACACGATGGACAGCTGGTTCTACGAGGGATGGAATGAGATTTAATGTAGTTGCAGTTGAAAAGAAAAATCAACGCATGCATTCAGACCCCGGACTTTGGTGTAAAGACTCACCCGGAGGGTCCAGAGGGGTTGGGGTCAGCGCGGATGTTGACCCCCAAAGAACAGAGAATCTCCCCAAACTTGACTGACACACGGGGATGCAAACCCAGGGTCCCTCCGATCAAGAGAGCAATGCTTTGTCCACTTGGCCAGCCGAGCCCCTCTGACGCAGGCCAAGAGATCCTGTAGAAGAGCCGATTTCCTGATCGCCGTCGGAATGGGCCAATCAGCGGGAACAATCTGAGAAGCACGAACGTGGCTTTTTCTGTGCCCATTTTCAACTCTGCGGAATCCGCCCCTGCCTTGTTCTGGGCGAAGCGTCATTACTCAGGGCCAGCCAATCAGTGTCATTGCCCGCCCTTTGATCGGGCGTATTTGGCGGCTGCAGCTTGCAGGGGTGGCAAAAAGGATTAATGAGAAGCAGATGGGCATATTTCCTGGCAATGCTCTCAGGCCTGTGGGGACTGGCACGAATTTCCGATCGCGATAAATAACGACTGTCCGATTCTTGATTGTGGCTTGGTTTTTGAAGCAGGATGTCGTCAGAAATGTGAAGTGATAGCAGTTCGACGTTGTTTGCTTGCTCGTCAAGTTTTATATCTATTACTGTGAATATGAGGAGAAACTGCTGTCCTTTGAAATCTTTATCAATGTTCGAAATCGAAGGACAAAACGGGAAAGAAAGTCCATGTGAATAGATATGTTGCGCCCAGATTTCGTGTTCACTAAGGTGCACGCGGCTAGTTTTAAGTTTTATTTCTCTGGCAACAAAAATTACGAAGAAAGAAAGAACAAAACAGCCAGACAGAGCAACAGACAGAAACAAAGAGGTTGGCCGATGAGCGTGACAGTCAGCCGGCCACGCACACGTTTCGTCTGATAGACGTGTGCTGAATTATTTTGTATTCATGTTTTTTTTTTTTCAATGAAACATATTCCAACAAAAAGCCTAAGTTTTTTTTTATTTTTTTTTTTTTAGCAGTATAAACTTTAATCATATTCATGCTTTGATCCTGTGTATTTCGGCAGAAGACTAACGATTTTGTGTCCTCCAAAGTGATACCTGCTCATCCGAGATGTTAGGATTTGAAGAACCAGTAGAAAGAGTGCAGAACATGAAGCCAGCAGAAAGTGGGCAGGGAGTAGCGCTTCAGGGGAGAGAAACACATCAGAGCTGCTGTTTTCCGTCTCTGAAGAGCGATTAGAAACTGACCGCATGAAATAAAGCTTAGAATAACTGACACTTACGGGAAATAACTATTTCCTGTTATGTTCCTGAACTGACACAAACAAAATCTAAACATTCTGCAGCCATTTGTAATGAGTACATGTATATTTTTATATCAATATGATTGTTTTGTTTGTGAAATGAATTATTATATTATCATTATTATTGTTGTTGTTGTTAATTTGACGGGGAAATTAAGAAAAAAGGGAAGACATTATTGAACTGAAAACAACATAACAGAAAGACGGAATAAGGAAAGCTTAAAAAGGGGGAAGAAAGAAAAGAAAAACGGAAAAGAATGAAGAAAACAAAGTAACACTGCGACAAAAAAGAACCAAAAAAAGGGCAATGCCATTTAGCCTACGCAGGCAATAAGGCATGCATCGCCCGAGTCCCTGATTGCACGTGAATCAGCTGGAAGTATCTGCGCACGATCATGGCTTTGGCATTACCCAATGCTAATTTCCTTTTTGCCCCCCTCTGCCATAAGGCTTGCGAAGGCCCAAGCCCAGCATAGCTTGCCCATAAACTTCTGAACTGTGACAGCATCTTCTTCATGCTTTGCTCGTGCATGGAGGACAGAAGTAATAAAGAAAACATTTACGTGCAGTTGTTCCCTTACTTGGTGTCAGGTAGGATTGATGGGAAAAGACTGAGCACGTGAAAATGTGGAATCAGGAAAGAGTGATCAAGGCATTAGCGCTGAAATGCGGAAAATGCCAGCATCGATATAGAGTCAGCATTGCTTAAGTTTGTACAATGTGGTTTTGAAAGTGATCGCTTGAAACTGGCTGGAATCGGATAAGTTTATCTTTCCTGTGGTGCTGGGGATGGGGTAGGGCCCGGGGGTGAGGGTGAGAATCGGAGGAGAGAGAAAATCTTTCAGGACAAAGGGTATCTGTAGTCATCTGGAGGTTCTGTGGTCGTGATTCCCTTTCTTCATTACTCTCTTTGAGTCTTCACTACTAGAGAGAGAGAGAGAGAGAGAGAGAGAGAGAGAGAGAGAGAGAGAGAGAGAGAGAGAGAGGGTCTAGAAGTCGAAGCTTTATTGTTTACAGATACACTGACCCTTAAAACAAGGGTTGACATTCCCACGGGGTAAAGACCATTCAGATAAAACAAATACAACGAAACGCAAAGTGATATCATACGGCACACTAATTTTGCGCTACAATTCGTCTCTTCCATATCTCATCATATTCACACACACACACACACACACACACACACACACACACACACACACACACACACACACACACACACACACACACGCATGCACGCACGCACGCATGCGCGCACACACACACACACACACACACACACACACACACACACACAATTTTCTAACAAACAGGTCAATGGTGGCCAGAGTGGGAACAACATACTCTGCCCCTAGGAGTCTAGACATGGGTATCCCTCAAGGCTCAGTGATTGCACCTGTACTTTTCAACATCATGATACATGACCTGCCAAAGGCGGTATCAAGCAAAGTAACTCTCGTCCAATATGCAGATGATATATGTATGTGGATGGACGTAACCTTAAAAAAGTCGACACCACAAAGAGCCCAAAATTACATAAGAAGATTGTACCAGTTTGACCTTGATAACATTGAAAAATACATGTTTCAAAATGGACTATCGTTATCCCCTGAAAAAACTAATATGATACTATTTAACTCTGGTAGTAATCCAGCAAAATTACCGATCTTAAAACTGCTTGGTGAACCTTTAGAATATAAACAAAACGTCAAGTTCTTGGGATTAATTCTTACATCAAAGCTGACATGGAATATGTATTTGAGTATATTCTAACAAAGGCAAGACATAGCCTAAATCTTTTAAAGACCATTAGTAGATTACCTTGGGGAATGGACCCTGAAACCTTAATTCATCTTTCTACAGCACTTGTTAGGTCCAAACTTTCTTATGGACAAGAAATTTATTTTAGTGCTCCAAAATACCTATTACAAAAATTACAAAGTATTGACTGTAAAGCCTATAAACTAGCTCTTGGCCTTCCGAGTCATGCGTCAAACAAAGAAACATACAGAGCAGCTAGAATCTTACCGCTTGATGATTATCGTGAACTTGCTACTTCAAAATTTGTGTTGAGAGCAAGTACAAGTGACAATTTCATTGGGGAAGAATTGAAACTAAGAACTGAGTGTGATTTTCCTAAAAGGGCAAACAATATATCGTCGCTAATGACAATAGCAACATATACTTCTAATTTAATTGAAAGTTCAGGAATAAACATCAAAGACATGTCAGTAAGACCATCATTCACGCCTATACCACCATGGGAAACATTAAAACCGTCATATGATATCAGCTATTCTAAATTGAGAAAAGAAGAAAATGTAAATGTTATGAATTCAATTGCAAAATCACATATCTATGAAAAATATCAAAATCATCTTCAGGTTTTCACAGACGGCTCCTTGCTTGACAATGATAATGTTGGTGCGGCCTTTGTCATACCGGCATTGAAAATTGAAAAATGTTTCTACATTGGCAAAAAACTGTCAATTTTTACAGCCGAATTGACAGCCATCATGCTTGCTTTAGAATTCTTGGTGAACATTCCAATGACAGTATTTAAAACTGTGATATTGGTGGATTCTAAATCGGTTTTATGTTCACTAAACTCCTTCAGTACCGATACACGGCCTGACCTTGTGTACGAAATTCATTATTTATTACATTGTTTGTCGGCTAATGGCACAGTCATTGAGTTTTGTTGGGTGCCTTCGCACTGTAACATAAATGGAAACGAAATGGCCGACAGAGCTGCTAAAAGAGGTGCAAAAGGTTTAGAGAAGACTGTAGACATGACACTTCCTTTGTCTCTACATGAAAATTACAGGCTGCTAGAAACAACAGCATGGAAAAGATTTAGCAGACGTTATGATGAAAAGACTCTAACACAAAATACAGCTGCAGTTCCGTTGGAATTTGTATCAAGGAAGTTATCAAATGCACCGTTATATTATTCTAGACTTGTCACTTCCCTTTTTTTTCCGCCTAAAAATTAACGCTTTAAAAACAAAATTCTCCAAAAATGTATATTGCATGTGTGGTGCACAAATCACAGTTAATCACATTTTATTTCATTGTAAAAGTCTCCGATGTTTTCTACCTGATTCAGTCTCAGCAAAGAATGTTTCGGAGGAAAACATAGAAGATTTATTACATGACACAAAGGTTTTACTACAAATTGCTGAATCCCTAATTCACTCCCCCATCAGGTCATTCCTGTAATTTTTTTCCCCCTTCTTCTTCCAATGTAAATTAGTGGTGAGGGACACATCCACCCACCCACGTTTCTGTATTTTGCTTTTTGTTTGTTATATGCATCTTTAACATTTCCTCTTTACTGTTGATGCAGTGTTCACAGTTTTCATTACCTCACAGATTTACACTCTCACACACTCACAGACAGAATGCACTCACTCACGCACACCTTGGTCTAATATCACTTATGGTGAAAAGACGTAAAAACAAAGAACGAACGAACGAACGAACACACACACACACACACAACACGCATGCACGCACGCTCGCACTCACACACGCACACACATCCCCCTCCCCTTCTGTTCCCCTCACTCGCCCCATCTCACAGGCACTCTCTTCTCTCTCTCTCCCAATCCGTCAGAACCACACGCCCGTCTCCCCCGTCCGTACCTCCAACCGCACCTTCCCCATCGCCCTCCACACACACACACAACACACACACACACACACACACACACACACACACACACACACACACACACGCACGCACGCAACGCACGCACGCACGCACAAGGCACTATTTAACACATTAAAAAACCCAGCATACTGCCGAGAAACCCAAGGCTGCTCTTGCACATGAGCGGGTAAAGCTTACAGTCATCTTACAGTTGGGCACATCGGCACCGGCAAGATTACAGCCCTTAGCTTTTAATATTATTGTTTTATTTTATTTTCCCCAGTGACTGTCAACTTGACGTGGTCTCACGGTTTTTAAAGGCTTTGGAAATATGCTGAGCCAGTTCGACGAACATAAACTGCCTGTGCTGGACATACTGGGGGTGGTAGGGTATGAACGATCGGGATTGTTCTCTCCCTAAGATGTCTATACCGCGGGCACACCAGTATGAAATATACTTCGTCTTCTGTTTCAGAAATACTATGGAAAAAGGTTTCCAGCTGGGCATTTAATTAAAGCACATCTATATTAATTGTGCTTCAATTCATTTATACCCATCCGAAATATTGAAATACATTCTGTATATCTTTTACATCTGATCTGAAATAAGCGAGACTCAATCTGTAGACGCCATTCCTGGTGTGAGCAGTCTGTCAGACGTTGTCTTATGCCCTTTAAGAATACTGTCTTATTTACGACCCCCGGTTTAACCAAGCAAATCAAAATCCATAATTATGAGAAGAAAACACATCGCTTTCTCTCACTAGTTCAAGTTTCTGGACGCCTTCCAGTTGTTTTATTGACTCATATGCAGCACCAGGTGTTTATCGTCTTCCATTTCCAGCAATCTGAACCAGTATTATCAGAGAGAGAGAGAGAGAGAGAGAGAGAGAGAGAGAGAGAGAGAGAGAGAGAGAGAGAGATGAGGTATAGCCATTTGTACCATTCCTTTCCATACATCTTTATGTGTACGCAATAGGCTGTCTGGATTCAGCGTGTATTTATGGCATTTGCATTGCCTCTGCTGAATGATTAAATACAAAACAAAAAACAAAAACAAAGAAAAAACAATAACAAAGAATTAAAAAAAAAACTGAATGAATGACGGGAAGAAAGAACAGTGTGACCGAAAAAAAACAACAACCGAAACAAACACAAACACAAAACAAAAACAAAAACACGAAAGAAAGAAACGAAAAGTACGAGAAAGAATTAAAAGACTAAACTCGACAATTGGTTTATCAAAAAACAAACAAACAAACAAACAACAACAAACAAACAAACAAATACAGATGAAAAAGTAAAAGCATGTCATCACGTAATCCCATTCACATTTCAAAACGAGGCACGCTGCGACTGTTGGCCAAACGCCACCTTACTCCGCCGCTCTGAGCATAATCACCGTTTTCCGCATCATTTCATGCTGCCTGCCTCTCTCCCTCTGACCCGCGTCTCGCCAAAGCCCAGGCCAGTCATAACAGACCCATAACCTCCCAGTTAGTGACCAGTCAGGGAACACGCTCTTTCATTGAGCAGATTTAGGGGGTGAGAGATGAAAAAAGAATTAAGGAGGGAGGAGGGGAGGGGTGGGGATAGGGGGGGGGAGTGGGAGACACTGTTTTCCACGCGCGTGTATTTAGAACTGGGATAACCAAAATTGTTAAGTACAGAAATGGCTTGATCAGGGAAGAGGAGACAGGGCGCTTGCACGCTGTAGACGAAATCGAAACAGTGGATGATCAGTATTGTTTGGGTCCGTGTCATTTTGACGGAGAAAAACCTAACGTTAGGAAACTGGTTTCCATCCAGTTACCTTGTGTAGGTTAAATGTGGCGTTTTCCCTGCATACATCCCTAGGGGTGTCGGGGCGGAGCCCTTTCAACATTAAGAGTATCCCCGTCTTGTGGAAGTTGATGTGCCGGCAGTTTTGTCTTTTCGGTTCATCCCTTTGTCTATACTTTTTTAAAAAATCAATCTTCCTTATTGCCGTCTGTCGTTGTTCTGCCTCTGTGAAAAATTTGTTAGCAGTTGTACCAAAAACTCCTAAGACTTTCTTCCCTTGTTGCAGGTTATGGCATGCCAACTTCATTGTTGTTGTTGTCGTCGTCGTTGTTGTTGTCGACGTCGTCGTCATCGTAGTTTATGTTGTTGTTCATGTTGTTGTTGTTGTACTCTGATGATTTAAGTTGTGAGACTGGACACACTGTCTAGAATGGATACTAGTTATCTTTTTGGAATATCTGTTCGGCTGCAATGCCCTTGAATTTTTTTTTAAGGGACCGACATCTTTTTTTCATTTATTTGTGCTTTTTCTTTCCCCTCACGGGGAGGAGGCGGGACAATGGGGGGAGGGGACGGGGAGGGAGGGAGGGGAGGGGACTAAACCGAATAGCTGATGCCCTCAGCGCGGCCTATTGTAATCTGCATTCAGGATGTGACGACATTGACATCATATACGTGCTGCACATACCTTGTCGATCGTTATACTGTGTGCATTGTTGTGGTTAGGTCAGTTCTTTCCCTCTGTGTGATTGACAGCCTACAAAGGGTCCGTTGTGTTGGGCTTGGCTGCAGTGCATTCAGAACACTGAAACAGACTGTGTGATTGACAGCCTACAAAGGGTCCGTTGTGTTGGGCTGGGCTGCAGTGCATTCAGAACACTGAAACAGCTGGGCTGCAGTGCATTCAGAACACTGAAACAGCTGGGCTGCAGTGCATTCAGAACACTGAAACAGCTCGGCTGCAGTGCATTCAGAATACTGAAACAGCTGGGCTACAGTGTATTCAGAACGCTGAAACAGACTGTATGCAATTTGTCATGAATTCAAACTGAAAGAGGAGTTCAACTTCCACAAGCTATTTCGAATTCTGCAGCCGACTTACCAATGTTCCGAGAAATCGCTAATCAATAGAAAATGTCTTAGCACGACCAATGGTTTTGAATGATAGCATGCTAATTTCGTTTTTTTTCCCCACTCCATCTGCCACACGTCTGATAACATCCAGGCATACCTAACTGGTTCATAGACTTTAAATCGTTGACGGTGCCTGCTTTATTGTGTTACTCGTGCAGAATTGGGGCCGGATTAAGAGAGGAAAAAAAACGTTTGCTTTTCCCTTTGTATTATTTTACAGCTGGGGAGGGGGGGGAGGATACAGAGAAAACAGGAAAGACTGCAGTGTAATGATGCTGAGAGAGAGAGAGAGAGAGAAGAGAGAGAGAGAGAGAGAGAGTTAATACATGAGCATACGAATGGATAACCATGTTTTTCGTTCTGAGATGTTCAGATCAAAGCCATGTTTTGAAACTGAAAGGAGCTATCCGACACTAGTTGCTGGTTGTGTGTGTGTCATTGACTTACCACCAGCATTGTGCTGTTCGTCACGTCCTTCCAGTCCAAGAGCATTCTGGATAGACGGGGTGTACCAAAACAGCATGCAAATGAGCTTATAGTGCAACGAGCCATGCTGCAACCGACTTCCAAACGTCGCGTGAATTGGCCATTACAAGTGATTGCCAAATGTCGTGTGAATTCACCATACAGCTTGATTGTCAAATGTGGCGAGAATTCGCCCTGTACCTGATTTGCCCAGTGTGGCGTGGAGTGGCCCATCAATAGACAGTACCTGAGCACGGCGATTGGCTTTGCATGACCGCGCGCTAATCTGGTTTTCTCCCTCCGCCAGGCGTCTTTCAAATGCTCGTGCCGGGCATAACTGGCCCATAAACTTCTAATCACTGGACGCTGGCCGCTCTTTGATCGTGCGGTTTCGGGGCTGTTGGCAGGACAGGAACAACAGCGACAAACAGACAAACAAACAGACAAACAAACAAACAAAAACTGTTTTTCGGGATGCATTGATTTTGCTAAGAGAAATGTATGACTTTTTGCACATGATGTCCTAGCTCGATTTGGTTGTAAAAAGTGACACAATATGAAGTGTAGAAAAGGCGGTCAAAGCAATGGAAATCCAGAGGAGGAACGAACATGTCTTTTGAAAAACGATGATGCTGTGGGTGTCAAGCCGGCGTTTTGTTACTGACCCCCAAACAGCTGATGGGAGTGCAGAGAATTTGGTGCTTGGAACTGGCGTCTTTCCTTTCATTGACTGAGTGCCAGTGTAGTTTCCTACTTTGTATCGCTTGTCATTATCACCACAAAGCCCTTGTGTGGGTGACTTGTTGTCGTTGTTGTTGCTGTTTTTCGCTATTGTTGTTGTTGTTATTATCATCATTATCATCATTTTATTGTTTTATCATCATCATCAGCGGCTGTAGCAGTAACATCGTCACCGTTCTTATTGCTGTTGTTGTTGTTGTTGGGATTCATTATGTTTTGTAATTGTCCATCTACATAATGATCAAATTAAAATAACACAATAAAAAAGGGAAACAGAACAACAATAACAAAAACAATAACAGAGAGAGAGAGAGAGAGAGAGAGAGAGAGAGAGAGAGGGGGGGGGATTGTGGTGTGTACGTGATTTCTCTCGAAAGAAGACAAAGGTGAAAGGAAGAAAGAAAGGTAAAAGAGAAGAAATAACTCGACAGAGGGAAGTAACTGGAAAAAGGAAACAACAGCTGAACTATCGAAAGAGCAAAAATAGGGGGTGAAATCGACACTGAAAGACAGAAATATGGACCGAAAAAAGAGAGAGAACAAAACCGAGAAAAAAACTATCAACGAAACAAAACAAAACAAACAAACAAAAATCCGATAAGCATACACGTTCGGCATCGTACATGTGCCGGGAGGCATGCTGCAATTGATTCCCCAAATGTTAAGTCTATTCGTCAATCAATCGAAACTGTCTGCACACGAGCAGTATTGTTGCCTCGTTCACTGCTAATTTCTCTGTTCTTAACCACTGCCTCATGTCTTGAATATGCCCCAACGAAAGCGAACTAGGTCCATTAACTCCCAGTCGGTAAAGCTGTCTGCTCGTTGACCGTGCTGATGGTGCGGGTTTGGGGGAGATGGGAGAAGCGGAGAAGAATTTAACAGGGCAAGTTATGAATGGTAGGTTTTCCTCACTCAGTTCGCATGAGTTTAGAAGAAAAGGGGAAGTAAGAGAGGAGTAGAATCTTAGGTTAGTTATGGTCCGTGAATCGATACTGCCGAGGGTAAAATGTGAACTATGTGCGATTAATGTTGTTTTCGTTTATCAGGTTCTGATTTTAATCTGATGATCTGACACTAGGACGCAAACCAACTCAGTTTTCACTTTATTAAACGATTTTTTAAAAAGTGTCTAGTAAGAATATTTGGTTTGCTGTTTTGAAGCTAGAGTTGTCTGGGTTTTTATTGTTGTTGTTTTGTTTTGATCATCCTAAAGTTCGTTTGTGGGCGAAATATAAAGTTTGTTTGCTGGTATTAATGGCTTTTTGTTGTTGTTGTAGTTGTATTCTTGTCACTGTTGCTGTTTTTGTTCTTGTTCATCTTCACGTAGAAATTCACATCTGTTTTTAAGGAAGTTATTTCTCTTCGATTCGGACACGTCTTTCCTTCTTTCTTTTTGAATTCTTTTCTTCTGTATTTCTTTATTTCCCATCCTCCCCCAACCTTCACCTCCCCCTTTCCCTCCCCGCCCCTCCCCTCCACCCCGTGCTTCCCTCCCACCCACCCCTCCTTCCCGTCGCTCTCCTCCAAGAATACCACAATGATTAATCTGTGGGTTTTGGCCAATCTAAGCTGAGCTGAGAGCCATTTCCCGTCACACAAGCTGCGGCATTGTTTTGGTGCCGAGGGCTGGTGTTGGGCTACCGTTGTTCTGTGAGGTGTGTTGTTGTATTGTTGTGTGAGGTGTGTTGTTGTATTGTTCTGTGTGGTGTGTTGTTGTGTGAGGTGTGTTGTTGTATTGTTCTGTGTGGTGTGTTGTCGGACTGCTGGTTAAAGGCCACGTCTGCTGAATCCGGCCGTCGGTTCATGAACTGCACCTTGCAGACAGCCTCTTAGTTCCTTCCTGGAGGTGTCTTTATCCAATGCCCCCCCCCCCCCCCCCGTGTGTGTGTGTGTGTGTGTGTGTGTGTGTGTGTGTTGTGTGTGTGTGTGTGTGTGTGTGTGTGAAGGTATGCACCCAACGCATCTCGGGTTATGGTCTGGTGTTTTAAAATCATGGGTTTTCTCGAGGATAGTGTCCTGCTTTGGACTGTATTTGACCTTTCTTGCGGTCTGTGTATGAATGATGAGGTCAACTTCCTGTTAGACTTAGTCTCCAAAGACTTTGTAGGGTCGTGACCAGTTAAAGCCCTACAATAAGCAATCTCGGAAAAGTGAGGGACATTGTGGGTTTCCACTCAAGATGGTATGGGGAATTTTTTGTTGTTTTGTTTTGTTTTTTGTTTTGTTTCATCTTCTCACAAAAAGAGGATCTCTCACCTGGAGGAAGGCTGCTCAAGTTTGCCGTTCATCAAACGAAGCAGAACGTGCAGAGTGTGGGAAGACACTGCACTGAAAGATCCCTTAACATCCCATGGCGCTTCAACTTAGCTGTGTCACACTCATCATACATGGCACACGACTATAGTCTTTGGTATTGATTCCTCTCATCTCCCATGAAGGAGCGGCGGTCTGTGTGCCTGCGATCCGGTCAACCAGAGCACTTCAATCAATGGTGTTGGTCGACTGAAGACACCCTGTCCGAGACACTCATAACGCACGGTGGGGAACCCGCGAGCAAGCCAAGTGATGTGGTGTGATTGACGGCACAAATTGCCCGGCCAAACAATGCGGATCACTCTCTTCATTGTCCCCGTCCTAAGCTTCTAAAACCTGAACACCTTATGTGGTCTGACCGGAAAATAGCAGTCCCTTCCGCAGGAAGGAGGAAACGGAAGTAACGAGACGGTGGTAAGCAAACAGAACAAGGTCATACACCACAATTGGGAAATGCACCAAAAGCATTAAACAAAGCATATCAGACTCTTGAGAGGCAGCACGCGGGTGAACTATAAACCAGCTCTGAACAAAACACTATACCCCCACAAAATAAGAACCCGCAAATCATCATGTAGTTTTGAGGATTTCTGCGGATGACAAGTCTCTCAATCTACAAATATAACCAACCATCTCCGATCTGAAGTTAGCACTCAAGCCATAGAACTTACCCTTGGCCCTATCTTGGCATAAGCTAAGGTCACTTCAGTAGTCCCTATCACTTCCTTTTCCTGTGTCTTGAACCTCCAAACATGTATCCTGAAGAATACATGTTTTTAAAAAATCAACTTTTATGCACCATTTAATCGTTAGAGTAGTCCAGATCTGCTCTTGTCTATATATACCCTAAACATCACTCACGGTCTTCTCGGATTGACTTGTGGTGTGTTACCTGTCGCTGGCAAGGAAACGACTGAAATAAGGCAGGAACTGGCACATCTTTTCACACAATCGCTGCGGAGCCTGAGGACCTTCGTCCAATCGGCGGGAGCCCAGGAAATCTTTCTCTCGGATCGGGTTAATGGGAGGGGGTTCGGTCGATTTAAGTTGGTGAAATTGTCCGTTATTTGGGCCATCGACGATTGGTGATTATAGTGACGGGAAATAATAATAGCTGTGCCAACAATGCTCGCGCGAA
>CM031600.1:20750564-20768064 GCA_018398815.1 Conus ventricosus | reverse complement strand
CATCCCTTGCCATATGGCCTGCCTGACTTGAGACGGCTCGACCTAGCCCGCTTGCTGCGGACTGAATGAGAGGACCCTGCCTCAACATGATCAAGTCGCAAACTCGAGTAACTAGGGCCGTCTTTGATGATGTGCCAGAGAACACCTCACCACACCAGTCACCAGCACCACCACCATCCGCCACCCCATTCCCCTGCCTGGTGACTTCCTTCCTCCAGTACTCCCTATCTGCGATCGTTTATTGGTTAAATCCTGGAGCATAGCACCAAGGATGGGATGCCTCTATGTCTGACCCGAACATGGTGTATATGATGTTAGGGCGTATGACACTGCAAAGAGAACGTTAGGGCGAAATAGGAAAGGGCGAAAAGGGAACAGGACGAAATGGGAAAGGGCGAAATGAAAAGGGCGAAACGGGATGACACCCCCTCGCCTCCGGATCGAATTCACGACTTTCCCGCAGTCCATTTTGTACCGAATGAGCAACGATCAGTCTCCTGCCCGCGCGTACTTCCCTCCCCCTTTTTCTTCCAGCCTCTTTCCCTTCCAAACCTTCACGCCTCGATCGCCTCCCCCTTTGCCGCCTCCACCCCCCCCCCCCTCCCCCATCCCTTGCCATAGTTGCCTGACTTTGAGACGGCTCTGACCTAAGCCCGGCTTGGCTGCAGGGAGCTGGAATGGAGACGAGAACCCTGCCATCAACATGATCAATGTCGCAAAACTTCGATGGTAACTAGGGGGCCGTCTTTGATGAATGTGCCCAGAGAACACCTCCACCACACACCAGTACCACCAGCACCACCACCCATCCCGCCACCCTCCCATTTCCCTCCTTCTGCCACTGTTACCTTTTCCGTCTCACCTTTCCATACATCCCCATATTCTGCGAAGGTTACGTTTTTCATTTTGGTTGAAATCCTGTGAGCTCCACTACGCCACGGAAGGACTGTGTTGCTCTCTCATTCGGGTGCTGCAACAGTCCATGAGAGGAGCTACATGTGTGTGTGTGGTGTGTGTGTGTGTGTGTGTGTGTGTGGTGTGTGTGTGTGTGTGTGTGTGTGTGTGTGTGAGAGAGAGAGAGAGAGAGAGAGAGAGAGAGACAGACAGACAGACAGACAGACAGACAGACAGACAGACAGACAGAGGCACAAACAGACGGACAGACAGACAGACAGACAGACAGGACAGAGCTGAACGAGGGATACGCCAAGGATGCTCTCTATCCCCCGTAGTGTTTGTGCTTGGTGTAGGAATCTCGGTCATAAGAATTAGAGCAAACAGGGTAAAAGGAATTCCAATTAGTAACTTTTTAAACCATGACCAGATGAATACTTTAATTTAAAAAAAAGAAAAAAAAGAAAAAAAAAAACAGCAATTTGCAGATGACACAGCACTATTCGTAGAGGCGAAGATGCAGCTGTTACCATTTTTTGGACACATTTCAGGGCTAAACGTGAACAAACATAAAACTGAAGCTACGTGGCTCGACCGGAAAAAAAACACCCCGCAGCGAACGGACGATATTTCATGACTTGAAACGGGTAGATCTGAAAGTAGGGTGGCTGCAAGTAGGATACGAATCATAAAAGCAAAAGTAGAATTACACAGCCGCCAAGCGAAGGAGCAAATTGTAAAACAGACACAACGCTTTTCGACCTGTTGGGTCTTCTCCATGCAGGAAGAACAAAATTTGAAACATCAGAAGCAAAGGACGAACCAACGTCACCAGTCTCTTCGTTCTGATGCAAACTGTGGCGTGGGCGAAGAACTTTAAACGACGTGGTGCAAACTGTGGCGTGGGCGAAGAAACTTTAAACGACGTGGTGCAAACTGTGGCGTGGGCGAAGAACTTTAAACGACGTGGTGCAAACTGTGCGTGGGCGAAGAACTTTAAACGACGTGGTGCAAACTGTGGCGTGGGCGAAGAACTTTAAACGACGTGGTGCAAACTGTGGCGTGGGCGAAGAACTTTTAAACGACGTGGTGCAAACTGTGGCGTGGCGAAGAACTTTAAACGACGTGGTGCAAACTGTGGCGTGGGCGAGAACTTAAACGACGTGGTGCAAACTGTGGCGTGGGCGAAGAACTTTAAACGACGTGGTGCAAACTGTGGCGTGGGCGAAGAACTTTTAAACGACGTGGTGCAAACTGTGGCATGGCGAAGAACTTTAAACGACGTGGTTGCAAACTGTGGCATGGGCGAAGAACTTTAAACGACGTGGTGCAAACTGTGGCGTGGGCGAAGAACTTTAAACGACGTGGTGCAAACTGTAGCGAGGGTGAAGAACTTTAAACGACGTGGTGCAAACTGTAGCGAGGGTGAACCTAAATGACCGAATGGAACTGAAGAGAAGAGGAACACTTTGGGAGGAGAGAAGATAAAGATCAGAATAATGATAATGATGGCAGTGAAACGATGATGATGATGATGATGATGATGATGATGATGAGATGATGATGATGATGAAAAGAGTAGTAGTAGTAGTAGTGGTAATAGTAGTAGTAGTAGTATAGTAGTAGTATAGTAGTAGTAGTAGTAGTATAGTAGTAGTAGCAATAACAATGGCAATAAAATTAATGATAATACTACTAATAATCATGACATAGAAAGAAGAAGAAGAAGAAGGAAGAGAAGAACGTTGCAATAGTAGTAGTAGTAGTCGTCGTCATCGTAGTAGTAGTAATAGTTAGTAGCAGCAGTAGTAGTAGTAATGATGATGATAATAATAATAATGATGATGATGATGATGATGATGATGATGATGATGATGAGATGATGATGATGGTGATGATGATGATGGTGGTGGTGGTGGTGATGGCGGCGAAATTGATGGTGAGAAGAAGAAGAAGGAGGAGGAGAAGAAGAAGAAGAAGAAGAAGAAGAAGAAGAAAGAAAAAGAAGAAGAAATAGCTTATTAAACGTGCACACGAGGTAAACAACGAGCATTGGTGTAACGTGTCGGTGGAGAGTACTGCCGGCCAGTGCGTGGGGATGGATGGGTGCATGCTATTTCTGGTTGCTGTGACAACAGGGCGGGGGGTCCTCAGTCTGGCAGTAAGATCCTGCAAGGTGCGCTCAAAGTTGTCACTCCAGTCTGTGATTGCCAAAGCGTCAGACTTTGACGTGATGACGGTTGTGCCAGGGAACACTTCTTTCTTTTCTTTCTTTCTTTCTGCATACGCAGGCTGATACTCCTGCGGAGACTCCCTGTGTAGACAGGAGGGAGTGGAGTTTTGTGTGTATGACCGTTTTTTTTTATCCGCCAATAAGGCAGCCATACTCCATCTTCGGGGAAGGTGCAAGCTATGTGTAACTTGTCATCATACCAACGGCCAAACTGGCCTTCTCTTCCGAAAGTTGTTGATGGGATTTTACGTGTGTGCAAGATGTTATGCGTGCGTTCACACACGGGACCTCGTTTATAGTCTCATTCGAAGGACTGTATGGGAAATGGAGTCAGAACTAATGTTAACTCCGAGGGATAAATCCCCTTGTACCGAAACTGCCAGGCGGAGATTTGAACCCGCAACCCAGGATCACGAGTCCGGCGCTCTCCCAACTGGGCTATTCGGGCCCCCTGGGGAAGACTGAAGTGCGGGATAAACTGGTTCGGGTCGATGATGATGGATGTGGGCCGGGTGATCATTGCTGTGCTCAAGTGTGCAGGATGTCTGGCCTACCTAGACCTCACAGTACAGCTCACAGTGGAGGGCATACACATGTTGCGGCTCTGACTGAAAAATTGTACGTTTGATTTTCGAACGAGCCTTTGGGGACATGTTGGGTGGTATCTCGCTTGGCGCGAGATACAGATTCTGCGGTCGGGTTTTGAGCAGGGAAAGGTGACTTAGGTGTGGTGGTTTTGTTCAGTTTGGAGCGCGCGAGTCCTTCTCGAAAGTACGTTGAGAGGATGTGATATCGCACGCAGAAACGAGGTCGATCTCAGAAGTATGTAGAGAGAATGTGATAACGCACGACGAGCGATGTCATCTCAAAATGTATATGCCGTCTGCGGTCCTTGATGACGACAGACCTCAACTGGACAGTAAGGTAACGCTGAATGAATGAGAAATTACAATGATACGATAGGACCACAGGACCGAAAGCGAAAAAGGAAACAGAGAATGAATGACAAAACGAAAAAAACAACAACAACAACAACAACAACAACAACAACAACAAGGAGGTGGTACGCATATTGTCTTGCTTCTTCGTCACAGTGTAATTTTTGAGTGCGAAATCCGGACCAATCTCCCCATGGTCAACGAGTCGCCATGGTATAGCGCCACTCATGTTTTTTGACTGTGTATAATTTGTGTGGACCGATCGAAGTTGATTTGTATTAATTACATTGCCGTGAACAACGTCCTAGTTTTCTCGGGTTCTGTTACGTAGTCTAAGCGCACACAGAACTCCATTTAATCGTTTGTAACGGCCACATACATCGTAACTCTCCAATTCAAAAAAAAAGAAGAAAAAAAAAAGAAAAACATCCTCCAATAACAACAGCAAACAACGAATGCAACTCCCTCCCTCTGCTGTAAAGAGGTTCTCCCCGACACTAAATTCACATACGTTTGCGTACGAATCCAAATCTGCTCTTGACATAAGTGCTCCCAGTACAAGTCCCCTCCTGTTTAGAGCTCGGAATCTCCTAAAAACTTCCAGACCTTCTTTCCTTCTGTTATTCCCCGTTGTGTCTAGACGATTGTAGCAGCTGGAGGGTTTAATGGCGCTTTAATGGCGTCGAACTGTGAGGAAGGGGAGAGCAGTGGCCTGGTGGCACTCCAGACACTGTAGAGTTGATGACCCTTTACAAAGCGATTTCTCTGCCGTCCCGTGGAGGTCAGCAGTGGTCACACACCACAATTAAGAGTGTGCACCCAAACGCTTTGTATTCAATGGAAGCGTTTGGGGGGGGGGGGGGGGGGGGCATAAAATGAAATAAAATAAAAACGAAAGTTAAAAACCCAATTACAGCTCCCACAGAATCCTTACCAGATGACTCAACAATCAACGAATACCTGAGCCACCACTAACCGTACGTGAGATTTCAGAACCAGAGAACTCAAGGAAAGTGAATGACAACAAGCAGTGTCATTCTTGCTCCCACGCTGAGATTATTACTGACATGTTATAGTATCTTGTTATAGAAGTAAGAGTTGCCCTACTTGTTCGTAGTCTATTATTTGCTATTCCCTGCCTCATCTAACATTTCCTTTCATTGCTATCAAGCCGAGGTCACTTGTGTCTGCTTGCTCGTGTGTTTGCTTAATCATCTTCATGATCAGCAAGGCTGTGCAGTCTTAAATCGATGATAATTTGTGGTTGTTCATTTCTCTAGTTGGTGTTCCTGTTGCATATGTCAGATACAGAGTACATGGACAAGTTTGAAGATCCTTCTTTTTTTTGGGGGGGGGGGGGGGGGAGGGGGCAGGGGGGGGGGGGGGGGTCTCCTTGTTTATTCTGTGTGCGTTGTGCCGGGATTTCTGCTAGGCGTTTTGATGTCGTAACAGCATCCTTTAGAGTTATGCGCGTGAAAATGTCTCCTCCTCCTGGGAGCGCGACTTATCCTACTTGTTTGTTGTTTACTGTCTACTGTTCCTTGCTTCATTTCACACTTCTAAAGCGTACCATTGGTGCCCGCGGCACGATGTGTCCCGTCTCTCTCTCTCTCTCTCTCTCTCTCTCTCTCTCTCTCTCTCTCTGTGCATGTGAAGGGCACATTATAATTGAAGAAAATGCCTGTGCTATTTGCATTGGCTAATTTCGGGGTGCACGACACAACACACACACACCACACACCACGCACGCACGCACGCACGCACGCACGCACGCACGCACGCACGCACGCACGCACGCACGCACGCACGCACACACACACACACACACACACACACACATCACACACACATCGTGCTGCCACTCCCTCCCCTTCCCTGTCCTCCCTATAGGACATTGTCTCCGATATAATTCAATCTGCGACCTAATTTTAGCACCAAATGTGATTTCCTGAAGTCCCATTCCATAATTAATTATTGATGTGCATATAAAAGGGAAATCAGCTTTCAAACATAGTAAGAAAGAACTTTCAAACATAGTGAAAATTCCTTGAGAAAAAACAACAACCAACTGTTAATGTTTGGCTACGTTTACTCGAAACATTACTCGCAGCTGTGGTGTATGAATTTGTGGTGTGCGACCATACACGTTCTGTATGTTATGCTCGGCTGTTTCTCACCCCAGACTGCTCCGGGAAGTGTTCCTGCCAACACTCGTCAACGTCGGCTTGCCTTTCTTCATGGTGGAGAAGCAGTAGTTAGAGAGAACGCGGGGTTCTGGTTTTCCTTTCATTGCCTGGCTAGTATATGTGTTATGGGTTCTGGCTTCCCCCCCCCCCCCCCCCCCCCCCCCCCACATATATAATCTGTGTGATGGGATGGTGGGGGTTGGAGTAAGAAAAGAATGCCCAAAGACGTGCGGATGACAGCTTCAATTCATTTCATGTTCTTGTTTAGTTAGTATGCGTGTTACTGATGCTGTTCTGATGTGGGTTGTGTAGAAGGAAGGACGTGGGATGACAGCTTCAATTCATTGTTCATGTTCTTGTTCATGTGTTACTGATGCTGTTCTGATGTGGGTATGTGTAGACGGGAGGACGTGGGGATGACAGCTTCAATTCATGTTCATGTTCTTGTTCATGTGTTACTGATGCTGTTCTGATGTGGGTATGTGTAGAAGGAAGGACGGTGGGATGACAGCTTCAATTCATGTTCATGTTCTTATTCATGTGTTACTGATGCTGTTCTGATGTGGGTATGTGTAGAAGGAAGGACGTGGGGATGACAGCTTCAATTCATGTTCATGTTCTTGTTCATGTGTTACTGATGCTGTTCTGATGTGGGTATGTGTAGAAGGAAGGACTGTGGGATGACAGCTTCAATTCATGTTCATGTTCTTGTTCATGGTTACTGATGCTGTTCTGATGTGGGTATGTGTAGAAGGAAGGACGTGGGGATGACAGCTTCAATCATGTTCATGTTCTTGTTCATGGTGTTACTGATGCTGCTCTGATGTGGGTATGTGTAGAAGGAAGGACGTGGGGATGACAGCTTCAATTCATGTTCATGTTCTTGTTCATGTGTTACTGATGCTGTTCTGATGTGGGTATGTGTAGAAGGAAGGACGTGGGGATGACAGCTTCAATTCATGTTCATGTTCTTGTTCATGTGTTACTGATGCTGTTCTGATGTGGGTATGTGTAGAAGGAAGGACGTGGGGATGACAGCTTCAATTCATGTCATGTTCTTGTTCATGTGTTACTGATGCTGTTCTGATGTGGGTATGTGTAGAAGGAAGGACGTGGGGATGACAGCTTCAATTCATGTTCATGTTCTTGTTCATGTGTTACTGATGCTGTTCTGATGTGGGTATGTGTAGAAGGAAGGACGTGGGGATGACAGCTTCAATTCATGTTCATGTTCTTGTCATGTGTTACTGATGCTGTTCTGATGTGGGTATGTGTAGAAGGAAGGACGTGGGGACAGGAGGAGGGGTTGGGGGGAGGGAACAGGATGAACATTTCGGCAGTCGTCGTTTTGTTATAAATTGCCACTTATTTCACACACTCACACAGACACACAGACACACACAGACACACACGCACACACACACACACACACACACACACACACACACACACACACACACACACACACACATTATATAATATATATATATATATATATATATATATATATATATATATATATATATTTGTTAAGAATATTTTTTTTAAATGAAGTGTTAAAATCAACAAGCTTGTTTCGAACCTCTCGCTCTCCTCAGGATATTTTTTTGGGTCACGCTATCTGTCTTTTATAGCGTGCGGGACCTGATTCCATTTCTGCACGTGCGAGTCGCTTCACGTGTGGTCTGTGGTTCTTGTTGGGGTCTGTTCAGGTGGCGTGCGCTAACAAAGATTTCCATTTGTGCCTGCAATTGTTTACTATTTCTACTTTTGTATTCAAGGTTGCTAGGTGTGGTTTACATAATATTAACCATTTTTTTGTGGAGCATAGATTGCATCTTTTTGAAATATTGTTGTATGATGTTGCTCTTTTTATGATTTTCCATGATATGTTGTAGCCTATTTTTTTTATCTTTGAGTCTCCAAATGTATTTACTCAGCTCAGTTTGATTTTTGTATTTTTCAACAACATAAATTTTTCAGCAACATAAAAGAGAAGGGTGCTGAAAGGACATCTTGCAACTGCACTAAAAAAGAACAGTGCCCCCTAAGCAACAAATGCCTTCACAGCAACATTGTATACCAAGCTACGGAAACTTCGGAAAATGAAAAAGAAACATATATAAGGATCACAGAAAACACTTTCAAAACCAGATACGCAAACCACAAACAGTCATTCAAAAATGAAAAATACAAAAAATCAAACAGAGCTGAGTAAATATAGTCTTTACGGTTAGAAACGCGACACGGCCGCTCCAAAATGTTGCAATATTTGGAAAATCCGACATAGCCTGGCAGGTTATTGTACAAACTGCAAAATGTGTCTGAGTGCAACTAGGCCTTTTCTGTTCTGATCACGAAAAAGCCGGGCAGATCACTTTGTCACGGACGGAGTTATGGCCCTGTCCCCAAGTTGCCGCATTTTCACCTTACTCGGCAAAGTGCCACTGTGTCGTTAACTGAGGTCAGATTCACGTGAAAATTGTGTCCTCGTGAAAAAGCAGAGGACACACTACAGGTGAGTAAAATGCAAAGCCACAATGTTTGGTGTCAGTGGGTAAAAAACAACTCGCAAAAAAATGTTACTTTCTCCTCAACACCACAACACCAAAGGATGCCGCGTATGACGTCACATGAGCGCTGGCGAGCCATCGGCATGTTGGAGGCTGGAAACAGAGTGCAAGACGTCGCTAGGGCGCTAAATGTGCACCGGTCGAACATTTATCGTCTTGCAAATCGCCATCAAGCCACTGGGACTGTTCGTGATGCCCCCAGACCTGGTCGGCCACGCGTCCTCACTGCTCGCCAGGAGCGATATGTGGTGCGTAGCTTCAGGGCAAACCCTTTCCAAAGTGCCTCTTCAGTGGGACGACAGATTCATGGACCCGGCAACAGGGTAATTCGCCCCCAGCATCATCCTGCAGCTTCTCAGACGCCACCAGCTGTACTGCCGCCGACCCTACCATGGTCACTATCTGTCGCCACAGCATCGTGCTGCCCGCTTGAATTGGGTTCACAGGCACAGGAACACAAACTGGAGAACTGTCGTGTTCAGCGACGAGGTTCGATTCTGTCTGGATCAGATTGACAGGCGTGTTTACGTGTATCGTCCTCGTGGCCAGCACTTTGCTGGTCAGTACGTGCAGCAGCACAACCTGTGGGGCGGCCAGTCCGTCATGATGTGGGGGGCAATGTGTGGCAACAGACTCATTGGACCAGTGTTCTTCAACCTGCAGCCAGGTCGTGGCGGTGGAGTCACTGCCCTTCGCTACATAGCACAGGTCCTGCGCCCTGTCGTAGTGCCCTTGTTTGCAAGACGCCGCCAATATGTTTTCCAGCAAGACAACGCCCCGGCCCACAGAGCACAGGTCACACAAGCCTTCCTTCAGCAGAACAATGTCCAGATGATAGACTGGCCTGCTCTAAGTCCAGACTTGAACCCTATCGAACAGTTGTGGGCCTTCCTGAAACGCCGCATCAACGAGCAGCCCAACCGCCCTCACAATGCTGTGGCTTGAGACGGGAGATCCAGCGTCAGTGGAACCAAGTCCCTCAGGCCTTTCTTGATCGACTTGTCAACTCCATGCCAAATCGGTGCAATCTCACCGTGATTGCTGGAGGTGGCCACATCCGATATTGAGGCCTTTGCGCGGGTGCCTGGATCCAAGGGCGAAAACTCTTGAAAACTTTACAGTGACAATACGTGCTTAGTTTTATCTGAAAAGATCTAATTTCAATCAATGCTATGCAAAAAACCGCTTTGAAATATGTCTACTGTGAATGAAATGGTATCATATTAAAGTTTTCGTTGCAATTTGCCTCTTGATTTTGTCGCGTTTCTAACCGTAAAGACTGAAAATCATAAAAGAGCAACATCATACAACAATATTTCAAAAGGATGCAATCTATGCTCCACAGAAAAATGGTTAATATTATGTAAACCACACCTAGCAACCTTGAATACAAAAGTAGAAATAGTAAACAATTGCAGGCACAAATGGAAATCTTTGTTAGCGCACGCCACCTGAACAGACCCCAACAAGAACCACAGACCACACGTGAAGCGACTCGCACGTGCAGAAATGGAATCAGGTCCGCACGCTATAAAAGACAGATAGCGTGCCCCAAAAGAATATCCTGAGGAGAGCGAGAGGTTCGAAACAAGCTTGTTGATTTTAACACTTCATTTTTTAAAAATATTCTTAACAGATGTTGCTCCCCAAGGGGTTGAGCACCTTCAGATTTTTAAAGAACACTTTTATATTGTTCATATATATATATATATATATATATATATATATATATATATATATATATATATATATATATATATATATATATATATTAATGCTGAACAATTATGTAGTGGGGGAAAACAAGTGCAGGTTAACAATTCTTCAGTCGTTATAGTAATGACTTGTCAAGATTTGAAACTTATTTTAAAAAAAAAGAAAAAAGTGAAGATGACGAAATTGGGGTGAATTATTTATAAATATGGGGAAGCCCTTCACAGCTGCCTGTTTAAAATAGGATTTTAAATGGAAAAAATTTAAAACCTACAAAATATTTTAACGGTATGTCGCTCCCCACTTGGTTGAGCACTTTTAACATTCTGAGTGGGGTTTGTAACTTTTAAAATTTTTTATATATATATATATATATATATATATATATTTATATATTATATTATTATATATATAAAATTAGAGTTTAAAACGCCACTCAGAATGCTAAAAGTGCTCAACCAAGTAGGTAAACTGGTATATTATAATATATATATACATATATATATATATATATATATATATATTTCAAATGGAGTGACTGAAGCGGGCCGAAGAAGCAAGATTAGGGAATAAGTTTTTAGAACTTACCGCCAATGACAATGACAAACAAGCACAAGACAAGACACGATGCATTTCAACCACTTGGGTCTTCATCAGGCGAAAAATAAATCCATTTAACATGTGGGGCAGTACAACTAAAGAAAAACAAAAAAAAAGAAAAGAAAATGACTCATCCGTTAATGTCATGAAGGCGGAAATGACATGAGGCCAGGGGGATTATGGGAGAGGAAACAGAGGGGGGGGGGGGGGGGGGGGTTGCGTCAGGGGAGGTGTGTGTGTGTGTGATATGATAGGGTTGTGTGTCTAGTTTATTAGGATGGTATGATATCTTTGTGATGGTTGTGGTAATGGTGGATAGAAAAGAAAAAAAAAAAAAAAAAGGAGAAGAAAGGTGTGTGTGTGTGTGTGTGTGTGGGGGGGGGGGGATTTAAGGGGGAGGATCAAAAAACATTAAGATTAGATAGATGGAGGGTTGCTGTAACTACTGTATGAAGTGAGTGAAGGGGATGTGGTGGTGGTGTATGAAAGGGTGTGTGTGTATGTGTGTGTGTATGTGTGTGTGTTGGTAGGGGATATTGCCAACTGATGTTGGAAGAGGTGGTATGTGTGTTTGGTTATTGTTGGATATTGATCCCTTGGGGGTGTAGTGTGCCCAGTTTGGAAATGAGATGGGATTCTTGAGTTGTGCGTTCAAAGCTGTCACTCTGTGACTGCCAGAGTGCCATAACTTTGACATGGTCGATGTTGTTTTTGGGTGTGGTTGAAGTGTAGGGCGACGGGTTTTGGGTCGGTGGTGGCGGATATCAGCCAGGTGTTCAGCGATGCGTGTTTCAAGTGTGCGTGACGTTTCCCCTATGTAGATCTTTCCACACAGCTGGCAGTGGATGGCATATATAATGTTGCGGCTCTGACATGAGAATGTGCGTTTGACTGTGGAGGAGTTTTTGGGCCCTGTAAGATGGTGTCTGGTTTGGTGAGGGGGGGAGATTTTGCAGTTGGGTTTGGGGCAGGGGTTGAGTACCTGGTGGTGTAGCTGTGGTTCTGTTCAAACTGGATCGCACGAGGAGGTCTGACCTCCTCGTGCGATCCAGTTTGAACAGAACCACAGCTACACCACCAGGTACTCACCCCTGCTCCCAAACCCAACTGCAAAAAACTGCCCCCTCACCAAACCAACACCTCTTACAGGGCCCCAAAAACTCCTTCACAGTCAAACGCACATTCTCATGTCAGAGCCGCAACATTATATATGCCATCCACTGCCAGCTGTGTGGAAAAGTTTCAACATAGGGGGAAAGGGCCCGAAACATTAAAAACCCCAAACGCTGAACACCTGGGGATATCCGCCCCACCCCCCCAAAACCCCGTCCCCCCAAACACTTCAACCAACCCAAACAAAAACATCGCCATGCCCAAGTTAGGGAAAAACCTCGGGCCCAGTCACAGAGTGACAGTTTTTAAAAGAAACAACCAAAAAACCATCTCTTTTCCCAAAAACTGGGCACAAAAACACCCCAAGGCATCAAAACCCCCAACAAAAACCAAACACACATACCCACCTTTTCCACATCAGTTGGAAATTTTCCCCCTTCCAAAACACCCCACAATACACACACTTTTTACATACACCACCACCACCCCCCCTTACCATTTACAGAAAGTTACGGGAAAACCCTCCACTATCTAATCTTAATTTTGTTTTGATCCTTCCCCTTAAATCCCCCAAAACCAAGGGCACCCCCCCTTTCTTCTCCTTTTTTTTATTTTTTTAATTTTTTATCCCCCATTACCACAACCAAAAACAAAAAATATCATACCTCCTAATAAATAGAACACCCCCCTTCATATCAAAACAAAACCCCCCCTCCCTGACAAAAACCCCCCCCCCCCCCCCCCCCCCCCCCCCCTCTTTTTCCTTCCCATAATCCCCCTGGCCCCCTTCATTTCCCCCTTCAGGGACATTTAACGGATAGTCTTTTTTTCTTTCTCTTTTTTTTTTTTTGGGGTGGGGTTTTTTACTGTCCCCTTTTGGAATGTGTTTTTTTTTTTTCCCCGTGAAGCCCCAATTGGGTTAAAGCATCGTGTCTTTTTCTTTGCTTTTTTGTCATTTTCATTGGGGGTAATTCTAAAAACTCTTTTCCCTAATTATATATAAAATTTTTAAAAAGGGAAAGGGTTTTAAAAAATATCAACAGCGCTGTTTCTTCCCGATGAAAAATCTCGGGGATGTTTGGGGTCTGTGTCCCGGGTGTTTTTTTAATTTGGCGGGTTTTGTCTTTTCATCACGTGTGTCTGTTTTTTTTCGTGTGTTTCTGGTTTTTTTTCACTGATGGGAATTTTTCCACTTGTCCCCTGAAAGTTGTTAACCATTTCTATCCTAGTTTTTTAAAGTTCCCAGTTGGGGTTTCCCATAGTTTTTATGAAACTTTTCTTTTGAGCTTTGGTTACATCTTTTTGAAATGTTGTTGAAAGGGTTTGCGGCTCTTTCTATGATTTTACCGGGAAATAGTAGTCTATTTTTTCCTTTTGAGTTTTCCGGATGTATTTACCAATTCTTTTTGGTTTTTTTGTATCTTTCTTTTTAAATGACTTTTTTTGGGTTTTGGGAAATATCTATTTTTAAAATTTGGGTTTTTTCAGTGATACCTATATATGTTTTTTTCTGCGTTCTCTGTTTTTAAACAGGGGCTTGGTACCCAAGGGCTTTTTGTAAAAGGGCTTTTGTTGCTCGGGGGCACTGTTCTTTCTTGATACATTGCAGGATTTCCCTTTTATCACCCTCGTTTTTTTTCCCGTACGCCCTTTTTATTTTGTTGGTTGAATCAATGAGTTTTTAAGGTTTGGGATACACGGTATGATAAATTTTATGCTTTTTTGTTTAATATCCCTTGGGGTAATTTTTTGCCCCTTTTGGGAAAGATGATGTTGGATTCAAAAGAAAATTTTTTCCTATATTTGTTTTTACTCTTCCGCATATGGGGGGGTTGTACCATATTTAACTTTCTTTTCCTGTTTTTTCTTGTGTCTGCTTTATGTCATTATCCCGGGTTTATATTGTAATTTGTATTGTAGGGCCCCTTTTGGTTTTAAACGTTCTTGATATTCACTGCCGGTTATTGGAAAAGCGTTTCATTGCATTTACAAAGGTTAGATTTTCTCTTATTTTTTTCCTCTGGGGTTTTTGTTTTTTGTTTGGAAAAGGGGATGGGTTTCTTTTTTATATTTTTAAAAGAAAATGTTCATTTGGTTTTTTTTTTTAGGTTTAAAATATGGTTGGGTTTATTTAAACGTTGTATCTGGGATTTTTATATCTTTTATTTGCTTTATAGTGAAATTTTTTGATTTTGGTTTTGGAAAATTTTACACCCGTTCTTTTTTCTTTTTTTTTTCAAAAAAGCATTTGTACCAAGCCCCCTGTAAAAACAAAGGGGGAACCAGAAAAAAACTATATAGGTATCATGGAAAAAACCCTTTTTAAAAAGATTTTGCAAACCACAAAAAGTCTTTTAAAAAAGAAAGATTTCAAAAACCAAACAGAAATTTAGTAAATAAAATCCCGGAAAACTCAAGAGGAAAAGATAGCAACAATAATTTCCCGGAAAAAAAATAGAAAAAGCACCCATACAACCAAAAATTTTAAAAAAGATGTAACTAAAGCTCCCAAAAGAAAAAATACTAAACTATGCAAACCCCCCAAATTGGGGAACTTTAAATAATAGGATAGAAAGGTTAAACTGCCCGGCACAAGTGGAAATTTCCCATCAGTGAAAAAGAACCAGAACCCCACGAAAAAAACAGACAGCAGTGAAAGGGCAGACAAAAAAACAAGCATTATAAAACACCCGGGACACCAAAACCCAAACCAAAATCCTTATGAAATTTCATCGCATGAAACAAGGGTGTAGATTTGTTTTTAAAACCCTTTTTTTAAACAAAAGTGCCCCCCAGTCCCGGGTTTACCTTTTTTTAAAATCTCTGCTGGGATTTATCCCTTGTCTAAATAAAATAATAAAAATATATATAAATATATATATATATAATATAAAAAGAATATAAACCCAAAAAATTTTATAATTTTCATCATCATCATCTCATCATCTTTTTCTTGCCCTGATGGGGGTTTGAGGAGAGTAAGAGACACTCTTGAAAACCCGGCACCGCCATCCGGCCCCGGGCCTCTTCCTTGCAAACAGCCCTAGGGCGATCCTCCCGGTCCATTCTTTTAAGTTTTCCCTCCCCATTTGGTTGTCGTCCCCCCCGTCTGCCGCCTTCCAGCGTGCCCTGGAAAGACGTTTTGGGGAGTGAATTTTGGCGTATGAAAATGCCCCAACCCCGACAGTTTTTCCCCTTCTTGACGGGTTTCCAAGAGGGGTTCTTGGGGGCCCCCGCAAGTGATGTTATTTGGGGGCCCCACAAGGGCGTTTTTTTCCGGTCTTGCCCAAAAGATCCCGGCAAGCGCCTAAGCATTTTTGTTTTAAACGCTGGATTCTCTTTGGGGTTTTGTGGTGTCATGGGCCCCGGGTTTCGCGCCATTTCAGCAGGAAAGGACAGACCAGGGGCTTGTATATAATTTAAAATATTTTTTTAAAATAAATAGATAAGATATATATTCGTATTCTTTGTCTTTCAAACATTCGCCCGAAGCCCAAAAATTCCCGTTGGGGAAAATGGGAAAAATGAGTTGGGAAAGGAACTGCATTTGGGGTCTTTTTCCTTCGGTTTTGGGGTGAGTGAGTGAGGGTTTGTGTGTGTGTGGGGTGTTTGGGTGTGTGTGTGGGTTTTGAGCGCGTGCGGGGTGCGGGGGTGTTGTGTGGTTTTGTGTGTGTGTGTGTTGGGGTGTTGTGTGTGTGTGTGTGTGTGCGTGCATTTTTTGCGTTTTCATGTGTGTGCGGCAAAAAGTGTGTGGGTTGTGTGTGTGTGTGTTGTTGTCCGGGAAAGTAATAGGCAGCCAATCGGACGGTCCTTAAACCCGTGTAAGGGTTGTTGGAAGGGGCAGTGCTACGACAAACTTCCCCTGTTGAAGGCCCCTATGGCCTTTTTATGTTTGGGGATGGCAAACAATTTTGTTTTTGCTTTTTTTCTTATTTATTTTATGAAATTTTTTTTAAATTTTTATTTTATTTCATTTTTTGTGTGCTTTTTTTTAACGTTCTTTTTGTACTCCCAGTTCTTATAGAACAGGAGTACTTTAGAATGGGAACGAAAAAATGCTGTCTGTGTGTGTCTGTCTGTCTGTGTGTCTGTGTGTCCGTGGTCAAAATGTGTTCCACTCGCTCCAGACAAAACTACTGGACCGATCTTTCTGAAAATTTGTAGGTATGTTCATTATGGGCCACGGATGATGCCCGATGTTTTAGTTTACCGCTATAGCCGTTACTAACGGCTGTAACGGCCTGTAACGTTTTTTTCTTCTTTATGGAATATCTCAGAAAGTACTTGGCCAATTTATAAGCGGTTTGGATGATCTTGTGACAAATCGGAGCCCCTGTCCATATGTAAGTGATGTAATGCTGAAAATGGATTAAACGACCGTTAAAAACCGTTATTCTGCCGTTATTTCTTATATATAGGTGGATTTTAATGAAATTTGGTGTATAGAAATGTTATGACACACAAATGGCACTTCTATATAGTGTTTCAAAATTTGACCGTTGAAAACCGAAATTCTTTACATATTGTCCGATTTGGATGAAATTTGATATATACACAGGCTTTAGCCCAGTGAGGACTAAAATACCAGTTTCAAAAGTGTACATCGGTTATATAACCGTTAAAACCGTTATTTTGCCGTTATTTGTTTATATATTGGTGGGTTTTAATGAAATTTTGTATATAGAAAGGTTATCACACACAAATGACACTTCCTTGTAGTGTTTCAAAACTTGACCGTTGAAAACCGTTATTCTTGACATATTGTCCGATTTGGATGAAATTTGGTATGTACACAGGCTTTAGCCCAGTGAGGACTAAAACACCAGTTTCAAAAGTGTACATCGGTTAAATAACCGTTAAAACCGTTATTTTGCCTTTATTTCTTATCTCGCAAAAGCACTTGGCCGATTTATAAGCGGTTTGGAGAACTGGGAGTACTATACGTTTATATGCTTCGCATCTTGTTTAATCTTGGGGCGACGAGTGAAACCGAATGGCGCGGTGCTCCGTGCATTATTGCTTTGTGTTTTTCCCGTCACAGAATTTCCGTCGTTCAGCTCTGATGAATCGCCGTGCGTTAGTTTGTAGACACTTCTGCTTTTCGGAGGGGTTCAGGTGGGGGAAATAAGGGCGGGGATGGGGGGGGGGGGGTCTCTTTGTCTTACTATGTCGACAGCCCTGTCTGAAAGGAGCCGCTGTGTTGTCGACTGGGCGAAAGAAAAAAGTCTGTGAATTTGCTACAGGAATCGT
>CM031600.1:20735564-20745564 GCA_018398815.1 Conus ventricosus | reverse complement strand
TCTCCACCGCTCCACAGTCTTGACCCCATTCCGCGAAAATGAACATGAAAACCTGGACGTGCCTTAATTAATCTGTGCGCTTCACACACACACACACACACACACACACACACACACACACACACACACACACACACACACACACACACACACACACTCACACACACACACACACACACACCACACACAAAACACACCACACACACACACACACACACTCATCTACACACACACACACACACACACACACACACACACACAAACACACACACACACAAAACACTCACGCACACAAAAACACACACACTCTCAAAACGCACGCACGCACACACACACGCACACACACACACACACACACACACACACACACACACACACCACACACACACACAACACACACACACACATATATATGTATATATATATATATATATATATAGAGAGAGAGAGGAAGAGAGAGAGAGAGAGAGAGAGACAGAGAGAGAGACAGAGAGAGAGAGACAGAGAGAGAGAGATAGACAGAGAGAGAGAGAGACAGAGAGAGGTGTGCGCGCGCGTGTGTGTTGTGTGTGTATGTGTGTGTGTGTGTGTGTGTGTGTGTGTGTGATGTGTGTGTGTGTGGACGAGGGGGGTGGGTGGGTAAAAACTGAAAAAGCTCTGGAAAGGAAGGGATGTCCAGGAAAAGAGAGATTTTCCTGGAATTGGAATATTAATTATAACTGACAGAAACCCCTTTTGGTTTTAAATTCAGCACAATTAAGTTTATTAGCGCGAATATTGTAATGGAAGTCAGCATTGTTTACTTGTGTGCAGCAGTTTATTATGAATTGAATCGATCCATTTGGCCGCCATGGGTCCATTCCATGATGGTGTAGCCATTGGTCTGCAGCACTTCATTTTGTATGGAAGGGTCAGGATGGGTCTGCAACTAAACCTGGACAGACTGACGGGCAGAGCAGGTCAAAAGTGACTTCAAGTAACGCCTTCGGGGAGGAAAACAATATGATTTTGTTGTTGTCATGAAAACATGGAGAACAGAGATTCATCCTACCCTTGCAGTTTTAGTGCACTTCGTTGAAACATCAGCTGCAATTAGACACCTGAAAAACAAACAACAAACAAACAAAGAAACAAACCAATGAACAAAGGGAGAAATTCAATGTTGATGTTTAACATCAGATAAATCCCATTGATGGAAGAAAACTTGGCATAAAAAGCAAAATTTAATTTTCTTCCGATTTGTTATTCAGATGCTGAAATGGGATAAAACATGAATTTAAGACCCCCCCCCCCCCCCCCCCCCCCCCCCCCCCCCCCCCCCCCTGTTATCAGAGCACCCAATATAAAGACACGGTTATACGATCAAATCATAACCAGCATTTAATGAAAGCTTTAAAAACGCTTTTCTGTTAACTATTTAGTTATTTACCAATTCAAAGCAGAACTGAATTTGAACTGAATTCAAGAATTCTGCTTAAGTTAGCTAAACACTTGAAATAAACAGAGACAAAAAAAAACAATAATGCTGTAAACAATCTGATCAGTCCCATCATCCGAAGAAAGTTTGACATAGAACGTGGATTTTCTGATGGTTTTGGCATTCAAACGTGAAGACAGAATAGAATTCATAAGATGCATGCAACAGCAATGCCAAACAGTTTTAAGAATAGCGTGGCCCCCTTGTTTGAAGAAGCTTCACATAGAAAGATTTTTGTACTGGTTTATTAGTCACGTGTTCAAAGCAATAGTAAGCCTATTCAAATGTAATGTCACCAGCTCTCCAGACAGCTTAAACAAAGAAAGCCAATGATGATTTAAAGTATTATCATAAACCCCCATCGTATTAGGAAACATTTCCATGGAAAGCGGGTTTTGTGTTGTTTTGGTGTTCAGTTACTAAAATAGAGTAAATTTAAATTAAAGAGAGCCGTGTTAACAAACGCCGTTAGGCAAATCATGAGACAAAGTTAATGCCGCTTTAAAGACACAATCAATCAAATGTTTTGAAGACAGCTTTCCATTGAAAGCACTTCTTTGTCTTTTATATATATATATATAATATATATATATATATAAGACAAAGAAGTGCTTTCAATGGAAAGCTGTCTCCCAGGTGAGTCCGATCCAGCGGACGAAAGGCCTAGGAGCAGGCAATACAATAGATCTGCCTTCGAGAGGGATTAGGATGGTTTCCTCATACAGCTAGTGAAGGGTTTCTCATATTTATAATATATTCCCCCCCCCCCCCCCCCCCCCCCCCCCCCCCCCCCCCCCCATTTTCTTCATCTTCAATTTTTTCTTTTTCTTTTCTAAAAGTTCAAATCTTTGCCAAGTCATACTATAATGACCGAAGAATTGTTAGCCTGCACTTGTTTTCCCCCCACTACTTAATTGTTCAGCATTATATATATATATATATAATATATATATATATATATATATATATAAATAGTCCGATCCACCGGACGAAAGCCTAGGAGCAGGCAAATACATATAGATCTGCCTTCGAGAGGGATTGCGATGGTACCCTCATGTAGCTAGCGAAGGGTTTTCATATTTATAATATATATATTTACCCATTTTCTTCATCTTCAATTTTTTTTTTTTTTTTTTTAATTTCAAATCTTTGCCAAGTCATTACTATACTGACGGAAGAATTGTTATCCTGCGCTTGTTTTCCCCCACTACTTAATTGTTCAGCATTATATATATATATATAAAGACAAGAACCAAAGAAGTGTGTAACTTAAAGTGAAGGGGCCTGTGCTAGAAACCGCAAGGGAACTAAAAAAAAAGAAAAAAGGTAAATACGTAAAAAGAAAGCATGTGGGTTTCTTTGTTCTGTGTAACCTTCATCTGCATGTGTGCGGGGGGAGTGCTGGCTGGAAGCAGCCTTGATTTGGAGTTACGTGCCTTTAATTGTGTCCATACGAGAGCTCAGGCTATTGTTTGGCTATGGGAGCAAAAGCTACTGCCTCCTTTATTCTTCGCTGTTTATGGCTCCTTGACTCACTACACTTGTGCTTTGAAAGAAAAGGTTGCCTGTGACAACCGCTGCCAGACATTTGAAAGATAACACCAAATCAATGCTATTTCTAGGACAAGGTAAATCCCACTGTTTGAAGAAAGCTTTGCATAGAAAACGGGCTTCTGGCGCTTTTTTGTATTTTGATGCGAAAACGGCTTAGAATTGACATTCGAGACGCATACGCTCCACAGCTTAAAGAAAAACCCACAAAAAAACCCAATGTCAATAAAGTTTTAGAGACATTGTAACTCTTGTCGTTTGCAGAAAGTTTTCCATGGAAAATGGATTTTCTGCTGTTGTGTTATTGAAAGGGTTAAACAGAAAAGAACATAAACCTACATTGTGGCAGCGAGACAGGCCACAGGAAAGGCAATATCATGCTTTCAGTGTCATAGAAAACTCATCGACTGAAGGTGAAAATGTCATTTGGTAAAAACAAAAGTTTTGCATATAAAGCGTGTTGTTATTTAAACACTAGAACACCACAGAATTCACCTTCCAGACGCCTGTGTCAGCTGTTGTTGCTCAGCTGATAAACGACATCGAGAAAGATCTGTTTTTATTAAAGATATGAGGGGAGTCTCCTCGCCATGCCTTTCTGAAACATGAATACGTAGAAAGTCAATAATTATGCTCTCATTCAAAGGCGGACAAGTAATAACAAAACAGTTTTATGTTACAGATCATATAAATCCCATCGTTTGAAGAAACCATGACAAAGAAAGCGGTTTTTTTTCTGATATTTTGTTGATTGAAATGCGAAAATGAGAGTTGTTGTTGTTGTTGTTTTGTTGTTATTGTTGTTGTTGTTGTTGTCGTACCCTGGCTAAAAGACTCCAGGGATCATCCGAACAGCCGAAGTACTTGAACACTATGGTACAAATGCATCAGCTGGGATGAGAACATATATTCGTTATTGTGTTCAGCCGTTACCACCTCCTTTACCCTCCCCCCTCCCCTCCCTGCGCCTAAAAATTGTAACGTTATCTGCTTGGTAGAAAGAGCCGTCGCTAATTTTACCCCCCCTCTCTCTCTCTCTCTCTCTCTCTTCTCTCTTCTCTCTCTCTCTCTCTCTCTCTCTGACCCTTCCTTCACTCCTTCCCCACTTCCACCTCCCCGTCCGCTTAACCTCCCCCCTCCCCCTCCCCCCCTCCCCGCCCGTCCTTGTCATGTAGCCTCCAGACGCTGCCGTCCGAGTGGTGCTCACACGTGACACAGGCTCGGAGATTGGCACGGCTATTGGGCACGTGCTTTCCATTATGAGCTGGCCGAGAACACGCTGTCCACGCCGGCACGACACGACAGCAAGCAACTGGTAGTTTGTAAGGGGAGAAAGGGGGACTTAATGAGGACGGAAAGGAAAGGACGGGGGCGGGACGTAGAAGGGGACTGGGGAAAAGGGGTGGGGTGGGGGTGGGGATGTGAGGGAAGGGGGAGAGGGGGAGTAGAGGAAAATGAAAGGGGAGGGTGTGGGTGGGCCAAGGCGTAAGAAGGAATCGAAGGACATGAAATGAAATCACAAAAAACGAAGATTTGGTAAGAAAGGAAATAAACGAAGTAGCACTGTTACCCCTCCCCCTCCCCCCCCCCCCCACCCCCCTCCTCTTCAAAAATGCAAAAAATAAAAGGCGAAAGAGAATAGGCAATGCGCGCGCATAGATGCGCGCACACACACACACACACACACACACACACACACACACACACACACAGGAAGAGAGAGAGAGAAGAGAGAGTGAGAGAGAGAGAGAGAGAGAAAGAGAGAGAGAGAGAGAGAGAGAGAGAGAGAGAGAGAGAGAGAGAGAGAGAGAGAGAGGAGAGAGAGAAGTGCACACAGAGAGAAATGCATATAGAGAGAAGAGCATGGAGAGAAGTGTATAGAGTCCCCCCTCCTCCACACACACACGCACGCACGCACGCACGCACGCACGCACGCACGCACACACACAAACACACACACACACACACACACACACACACACACACACACACACACACACACACACACAGAGTTTTCTTTTCTTAAACGTTTGGACCTGTTCTGGAAAATTTGACCTTTCCAATTTTGGTTACCTGCAAGTCAGAATCGGTTTGATCGTGTAATAAAGGGATGAACAGTATAACAGGCACAGTGTCAACACCCTAGTCTCTGACTGCGCGTCTTTCTGTGTAGAATTCATGTTTCTTAGAGAGAGAGAGAGAGAGAGAGAAAAAAAAGGCCGATGGTCTCTCTCAGAGCTAGCGGGTCAGAAAGGACAGCTTTCCTGTATTTGACTGGTTGGTTGGGTTTGGTTTGATTTGGTTTGGTTTCCGATGCGTCATAACCGTAGATAACCACGATTCTCACTCTCTCCAGCTCAGGACCTAACAACAACAACAGCAACAACAATAAAACAAAAAATAAAAACAAATAACGAGCCAGTTCGCTCCGGGAATGGACGTTATATGTTGGTGTAAGATTGAAGAGGGGGCATTGGAGTCACACGCTTCAGACTGGGCGTCCTCTTTGGGTGGAAAGAGGAGAGGGTGGGGGTGGGGTGGGGTGGGGTGGGGTGAGGCGATGAATGTCAAAGGTGATCTTTGAATCGACGGTTGTATATTTGTGGGCGCTGTAGTTTTTTGTCAAATGAAGTATCTTGTACTGGTTGTCCAGTTTTTGGTACCCAGAGTGCAAATAGGTTGTGTATCATGCCCGCCTCTCCTTTCTTGTTTCGAGCAGTGTGTGGTGGATCTCTTCCACTATTCATACATTTCATGATGAAGCGGGCAAAAAGTCAGGGCCGCCATGTTTTTTTTAAAGGAACACAAGTGACGGTGTTGTGACGGGCCTGCCCCTCTTTCTTCTTGTACATGGGCAATTTGATTCATCAGTGTGGTGACTTGAGAGTTGAATCCCAGACCTCCTAAATTAAACAGTCCCAGACAGACAAGGTTGATGAGTGTTGGCCAGCGATAAAACAGAACCGAATAAAACAACAGGTGAGAAATTGACAGTCGGAGACCCTGCACTGAATGGTATTGTTTTGATGTTAGCAGACTTGCATACAAAGATTGTCGCAAATTTTATGACATGAAAAATGATTTGGCAGAACTAAAAGGTTTGTATTCAGATCTAAAGCAAGAACTGCGTGACATAAAGAATACTGCTGACGATCTAAAGACAGAAAATGAACTTTTGAAAGAAGAAAGCAACACTTCAAACCATAAGAAAGAGAATCTAGAGAAAAGAGACTGACGATTTAGAAGTTTGCACAAAACGAAATAACTTGACTATCTATGGAATTCCATGGGATTCTTGGGAATGAAACAGAAACCTGGCAAAACTGTCAGGAATTGATCAGTGACATGATAACGGACAAATTAGAATTAACAGATGCAGTCCAATTTGATAGAGTGCATCGATAGAGAAAGCGCTCATTATCGCAAGATGCACTTTTTACAAGGACAAAAAAAAAAAAAAAAAAATCCCAAAGAAAAGCGTAAATCAAAAGGATCAGATGTTTTCGTCTGATGTTTCTCCTGGAAAGTCGGAGAAACGAGGAGAAAACGAACGCCTTTTTTTTTAAGGCAGCCAGAGAGCAGGGCAAGAAAGCCACCATGGTTTTCGATTACCAAGAAATCTGTAGAGAAAAAAAATGGCGAGAAACTGAAAGTGTCCACAAAGGATTTTGGCCGGCTCTGCATAACTAGTGCAGCATTAAATGTTACAGGTCTGCTCACAAAGGACAAGTAGTTTAGGGTGACACCGACTACAACTCGTTCACGGACTGGCAATAGGCCAACCAGCCAACCTGTTGTGTGACGGTGAATTTGCTGGAGCAAAGAGGAAGGGTGGGGTGGGGGTGTGCTGATCCTGCCGGTGACAGTCCAACATGTGCGTCGTCAAACAAGCACGTGAAACTGGGAGCCGGAATGAAACCGTTCCACCGTGTGTTGAGCTTGTCATTTTTCTTTTGACAAAAGCCGTGTTCATGACATAGGCTTGTGAGGCTCATGGCACAGTTTGTAGGAATGCAAAAGCGAGTGTGATTGATTGTAAAGATGAATACTTCCAAAATGATGTAATGGTAGCTGAGGAAAGTACAGATTCTCTCTGATGTTCAACCACCGTTTATGATTCTTGTAAATGCGATTTGATGAAGGACGACCATTTGACGACATGTGAATGATTCAGCTGATGGTGATGTTAAGCGTGTGACTGTTGATGGCGAATAACACACATGAGAAAGATGCCCTGTGGGCAACAAACGTCTTCGCCTTTGTCACACAACGTAAAACTTTTGAACACACCAGAAACACTTGCATGTTGCTGTTCAGATGTCGGTCTTTCGTAATATTGTTTACATTTGAAAGTGAATGTTTATTTACTTTAGAAAAGGCCTTTGTTATTGGCGTCTGTCTCTTTCGTTTATGTGTACGGTAACATAGGTCGGTCTGCACGAGTGGGCGATTTTTTTTAAAAGTTTTGTCGCGATTGGTCCACGAAACGAGCGAACTACGCTCGTTGCTAAATAACTCAGTTTTCAGACGAGCCGTGTTTGTTCCGTCCCAAACAGATGGAAGTGCATGTTGTCCTGAGCTGAGATGTGTTGCATGCACTGTCCCAATGCAGATGGAAGTGCATGTTGTCCTAAGCTGAGCTGTGTTGGCTGAGTGTAATACATGCACTATCCCAATGCAGATGGGCGCGTGTTTTGTCCAAGTTCAGCTTTGTTGGCTCTGTATATTGCTTGGTCTGTCCCAAAACAGAGGGAATTGTGTTGTGTCCAAGTTTAGCTGTGTTAGCTGTATACCTTGCATGTTTTGTCTCAGAACGCATGGGCGTGTGCTTTGTCCAAGCTTAGCTATGTTAGCTGTGCATATAGCATGCTCTGTTCCAAAGCAAAGCGCTTTGTCTAAGCTTGGCTTTTTATTTCTTTCATTTTATTGGCTGTATATATTGCATGCTTTGGTCCCAAATAGATGGACGAGCGTTTTTGTCTGAAGTGAGCTATATTACTTGTGTGTGTGTTGAATCCTGCGTCCCAGAACAAGGACGTGCGTTTTGTCCTAGTTCAGCTGTCCTGGCTACGTATATTGCCTCCCAGAAGAGATGGACCTGTGTTTTGTCCCCTGACTGAGCTGTTCTGGTTGTTCTCTGTGTGTTGCAGTGTCGGGCAATCCTATACCCTGCCCTTTCCAAGGGCCCTACTCCTTCTCCTACACCAACGAGAGCGTGGAGAGGTGCAAGGATCCGCTCTCAGAGATCCACGCCTGCGCGGACAAGTCCAAGTTCATCTTCCGCTACAAGCACTGCAAACGGATGCCCCATACGCAGGACCAAGGTGAGTCGGCAAGGGGCGGCTGGTGGAGAGAGCGTTGATGATGATGGTGGTGGTGGTGGTGGTGGTGGTTGAGTTGGTGGTAACACTGGTGGCGATCATACACTCCTGAATTTAGTTAATGAAAAAAAAATGTAAAGCCAGTGTGTCGGCATCTGTTTAAGCTGATCAGGGCTCATCACTCATCAGAGTGAGAGAAAGAAGCAGTTTTGAAAGAGAGAGAGAGAGAGAGAGAGAGAGAGAGAGAGAGAGAGAGACACAGAGAGAGACACAGAGAGAGGGTGGGGGTGGGGTGGGGGGCGCTTTCCATTTATATCTGCATGTGCCCGTTACAAGAGTATTAGAATACACAACCCATTACAAGACGTCAGATCGAAACAGGAAAGGGTCGAGGGGCGAAGGAAGGGGAGAGAGGGACAGGGTGAAGACAGGCGGGAGGGGGGGATCATTGTAGGAGGGGAGATGGTAGCAGGATGATGGACAGGACAGGTTATGGCCCCTGGAAATCACAGGCTTCACAGGTCAAATCCACCAACACTGAATACTACTGAGGTAACAGGTGACTTTGCGAAGTTCATACTTTTATTATCAACTGTCTAAACGCAGTGCAGTGGTTCTTAAAACAAGCCAGCGTTCAAAAGGGCACACCAAACAAGATGCTAAGAAACGTTTGTTCCAAACATCTTACGAAACCGACATGTGTATGTCTGGCAATCCATGCACAGAGAACAGACAACAATCTTGTACAGGGAACAGACAACAACCTTGCACAGAGAACAGACATCAACCATGCACAGAGAACAGACATCAACCATGCACAGAGAACAGACATCAACCATGCACAGAGAACAGACATCAACTATGCACAGAGAACAGACATCAACCATGCACAGAGAACAGACATCAACCATGCACAGAGAACAGACATCAACCTTGCACAGAGAACAGACATCAACCATGCACAGAGAACAGACATCGACCATGCACAGAGAACAGACATCAACCTTGCACAGAGAACAGACATCAACCATGTTCAGAGAACAGACATCGACCGTGCACAGAGAACCTACATCAACCATGCACAGAGAACAGACATCAACCATGCACAGAGAACAGACATCAACCATGCACAGGGAACAGACATCAACCATGCACAGAGAACCTACATCAACCATGCACAGAGAACAGACATCAACCATGCACAGGGAACAGACATCAACCATGCACAGGGAACAGACATCAACCATGTACAGGGAACAGACATCGACCATGCACAGGGAACAGACATCAACCATGCACAGAGAACAGACATCAACCATGTACAGAAAACAGACATCAACCATGCACAGAAAACAGACATCAACCATGTACAGAGAACAGACATCAACCATGTACAGAGAACAGACATCAACCATGTACAGGGAACAGACATCAACCATGTACAGAGAACAGACATCAACCATGCACAGAGAACAGACATCAACCATGCACAGAGAACAGACATCGCCCGTGCACAGAGAACAGACATCAACCATGCACAGAGAACAGACATCAACCATGCACAGGGAACAGACATCAACTATGCACAGAGAACAGACATCAATCATGCACAGAGAACAGACATCAATCATGCACAGAGAACAGACATCAA
>CM031600.1:20728064-20730564 GCA_018398815.1 Conus ventricosus | reverse complement strand
AAAGGTAATGACATGAACACCAGCTGTCACGTTTTGGTGTGAACTGGTCTTACACCACCAAGTCACGGATGTCTTGGAACGCGCGACACAAGAGGATCCTATACTGATGCAGTCTGGCTCTTTGTGTAGTAGCACGTCTAGCTCTTGTGTTGCCTCGGGCTGGTCCAACATTGATGTAAGTCTGGTCCTGCACTCGTACAACTTGATCCTGGCTGCTTGTTCATGCCTCAACGTGTTCAGATTCTCTGCTCTAAACGGGGCTGTTCATGTATCATCATCCGCCTAAAGTTTTTTTTTTTTTTTCGTTGAGCATTACTTGTTCAGCGCGCATTTCCAAGGCAGCATAGAGTGTGTCCTTGGTGCCTGTCCAACCACGAGCTCATGTGGTGTAATCTGGCTAGTTTCTGTTCTTCTTCTTCCTCGTTCGCTTCCCATTAGATGAGCAGCCCGGTGTCCTCGATGAAGGCTGCCGTCCACCGCAGCTCCTCCAGGGTGCCGTACAACTTGGCTTCCACTGCTGTCGGTGTTGGCCAGTACTTCCTTCCGGATGCTGCATGCGTCACACAGTCTTGAAGGATGTGGTCTGTTGTCATTGGTCCCTCACCACAAGGGCACTCTCCACTCTGTCCAATGCCAAATTTTGTGTGCATGTGGTGGTGCAGGCGATTGTGTCCAGTCCTCAGGCGGAAGATCTTGACCTGTTCCTAGTTTCTGTTATATTGAAGTATTCGTGGAACGTGCTCCATGTTCTTTTGGTTTTTAAGACTTTAAGATGCTGTGGACCCACAGCAAACTACAGTTTCAATAAACAGGTTCATCGCTTCCTCTCAGGCAGAGCGAACGTGATGATCGAGACAGGTGATGATGATTCAGTGCTATACCACTTAAAGAGTGAATGAGACCTCTTTCACACACACACACACACACACACACACACACACACACACACACACACACACACACACACACACACACACACACGCCCACATAGACGCGCGCTCAAACACGCAGGAACACACACACACACATATATACATACGCCTCTCTGTTTCTCTCTCTCTCTCTCCTCTCTCTCTCTCTCTCTCTCTCTCTCTCTCTCTCTCTCTCTCTCTCTCTCTCCTTTTCTCTTTCAACAGTTTTCAACAGTTTTCATTAAATCGTAAATTTTATGTTGCGTTTGTTGACTTTGAAAAAGCCTTTGACTCCATCAATAGAAAGCTTTTATGGACTGTATTATTAAAAAATGGTATTAAGGGGAAATTATTTCGCTGTATTAGAGCCATGTACAAAGTTGTTAAGAAGTGGTTCCAATCTGACAGATTATATTAATTGTTTTGCTGGGGTAAAACAAGGTGATGTTTGTAGTCCTGTGCTATTTTCTATATTCATTAATGAGCTTACCATTGAGGTTATCAATAATGGCCTTCATGGTGGACGATTTCCAGATGTCTTAGAATTGTTTATCCTACTATTAGCAGATGATGTTGTTTTAGTTTCAGAAACGATAGTTGGCTTACAGCGTCAGCTAAATAATTTGAGCAGGGCTGCCTCTTCACTAGAGTTGAAAGTAAACATGAATAAAAGCAACATCGTGGTGTTTCGAAAGGGAGGTTATTTGGCGGCGAGGGAAAGATGGATGTATAACGGACTTACTATACCTGTGCTGAATGTATATAAATATTTAGGGATCTATTTTTCTACACGCCTAAGTTTTACCTTTGCCTGTAAAGATCTTGCATGTAGGGCAAAGAATGTTTTGATATGTGTCATGAAAAGATTGATTGCTTTGAATAACAATTCGCTTGAGCTATTTCTAAAAATATTTGATTCCCAAATACAGCCTGTTTTGATGTATGGGGCTGAAATTTGGGGTTTGGATAGTGCTGTTGTTCATTGCGAGGCAGTACATTTATTTGCTTTGAAGAGGTTTCTAGGTTTTGACAGGCGTATTTCTAATGATTTGGTGTATGGGGAGACCAACAGATATCCACTGTTTATTTGTTCAGCCATTAGATGTGTTCGGTATTGGTTAAAGCTTTTACACATGGAGCATTATAGATTGCCTCGTAAGTCTTATGAAATGTTGTTCAAATTAGATGTAAAGGGAAAAAACAAACTGGGTTTCAAATGTGCGTGTGTTTCTGTGTAAGCATGGATTTGGGGATGTCTGGTTGTCACAGGGTGTTGGAAATCAAAGCCACTTTATTCATGTTTTCAGACAAAGGTTGATTGACTGTAGATGGCAAATGTGGGACGAGCATATACAAAGTAGTGGACGTTATGATTTGTACAGAAATTATTCCAGTTTTCGTTGTACTCAGCCTTTCTTGAAATTTGATTTGGATATGCATCTGAAAAGATCCATTGCTAAATTTAGAGTTGGTGTTTCTGACATAAGGACTCATTACTTAAGATACAGACAACATAGACAAAATGACTTGGTATGTCCATTGTGAATGCAAGGTGAGGAAAATGAAATACACTTTATGTTCCTTTGTCC
>CM031600.1:20715564-20725564 GCA_018398815.1 Conus ventricosus | reverse complement strand
GAGCATAGGCCATCGACAACACTCCGCCATCGCACTCGGTTCTGGGCTGCTCGCTGAATGCCTGTCCATTTGGTCCCCTGCCTCTTCATCTCGGCCTCAGTGTCTCGCCTCCAGCTGCTGCGAGGTCGGCCCTCTCTTCCTTTTCCCCTGCGGGTTCCATGTCAGGGCTTGGCGTGTGGTGCTGGATGCTGGCTTCCTGAGAGTGTGTCCAACCCAGCCCCACTTCCTCCGACAGAATCCGCTTGGCCACTGGTTCCTGTCCTGCTTGTGGCTATACTGACTGCGGGGGAAAAACATGCAGGACGGGATTGTTGATCTTCTCTGGCCATCTGATTTTGAAGATGCGCCTCAGACAGGTGTTGATGAAAGTCAGATTGTTTTTTTGCTGTATTGCCTTGGTCGTTCTCCAAGTCTCGCAGCCATAGAGCAGAACCGACGTCACGTTTGAATTGAAGATACGCAACTTTTTGTCCTTCTGAGTCGAGATGAAGGATTAGGACCAATCCAGGACACTTGGTCAAGACTGACTTTGTTTTTAAAGACACCGCGTGATGAGATTAACGATGTCGTAACACTACTTGATGAAATCAAAGACTGTTTTATTATCGCTGCTTGATGAAATGAAGGACTGTATTAACACTGCTTTAAGATATTAAGGACTCTTTTAAAACACTGCTGATGATATCATGGATTATGTTTGCGCTACTTAATCAGATCATGGACTCTTTAGCACTGCTTAATGAGATTAAGGACTATTTTATCACTGCTGATGATATTAAGGACTATGTGACACTGCATGATGAGATTAAAGACTTATATTCACATGACTTAATGCGGTTAAGGAGTGTGTAACACTGCATAATGAAACCAAGGACTACGTCTACACTGCTGTATTACGTCAAGGGTTATGCCCATTTCAGGATGAGAACAAGAGCAAGGCTGATCTGATGACGATAGAAGGTTACGTAACTTTTCTGTTATGATAGCAACGCCCATGTTGATGAAACTGACGTCAGAACATCTCTTGATGAAAAAGTGACTGCAGTCATTTCGAGACAATACTCGATGGCAATAACAGCGAAAATGACTGAAGTTATAACATAGAAAACTTTGTGGCTAAAACAAAACAAACCTGCATGCCTGGTTTTGTACTTCCAGTGAACTTTCGGAGCAGTGTTCATCATGGATAATTTAACAGGGAACTGCCGGCATGAATCTGATGGGGAAATAGCTGCCTTCAGATCAGCATCGGATAAACACTATAGAAGTATAGCATAGGCCATGCGGTTTTCACAAAAGGGGCTAATATAACAAGAAAACGTTTGTGCTACTCTCTCTCTCTCTCTCTCTCTCTCTCTCTCTCTCTCTCTCTCTCTCTCTCTCTCTCTCTGGCTGTGTGTGTGTGTGTAGTAGTAGTAGTTGTAGTAGTAGTAGTAGTAGTAGTATTTCAGTTTTACCTCTAGACGAATGTGTGTGTGTGTGTGTGTGTGTGTGTGTGTGTGTGTGTGTGTGTGTGTGTGTGTGTGTGTGTGTGTGCACGCGCTAGAAAGAAAGAGAAAGAGAGGGAGAGAAAGAAATTGCGTGTACGTGCGTTTGTGTGTGTGTGTGTGTGTGTGCATGCGTGCGTGCGTGTGTACGTGTGTATGTATGTGTGTGTGTGCGTGCGTGCGTGCGTGTGTGTGTTTGTGATTCGATCGTTTGATCACTGTCAAACTATATTGAGTCAATTTTAACTCATATTTCAGTGAAATTAGAATTATTGCTGTTTGAATATCATCACAATCCTAAGATTGTAATCACCAAACACACACACACACACACACACACACACACACACACACACACACACACACACACACACACACACACACACAATATGTTTCGCTTTTAAATGATGACAATATTAGTAATAATGATAATAGTAATGAAAAGTAAGTGCAACAGATTTGATGATAACAATAAAAATAATGACAAGAATAGCAATGGTGTCGAGGGTAATGATGGAGATGATGCTGGTGATGATGATTGATGAAAATAAGCAGCCATTCAGGATTCACTGGGTTTTTTGTTTTGTTTTATATTTCTTTTTTTTTTCTTTCTTCTTTATAACGTTCCTCGTTTGCCTTTGTTGATGTGGTAGTAAGAGTTACAATGCTGGACATTCTTCCTGTCAGTCAAAGGACGTTACCGTGTTAGACCACGTGGACATAGAAGAAAGAAGAAGAAGAAGAAGAAGAAGAAGAAGAAGAAGAAGAAAAAGAAGGAGGAGGAGGAGGAGAAGGAGAAGAAGAAAGAAGAAGAAGAAGAAGAAGAAGGAGGAGAAGGAGAAGAAGGAGGAGGAGGAGGAGGAGAAGAAGAAGAAGAAGAAGAAGAAGAAGAAGAAGAAGAAGAAGAAGAAGAGGAGGAGGAGGAGGAGGAGGAGGAGGAGAAGAAGAAGAAGAAGAAGAAGAAGAAGAAGAAGAAGAAGAAGAAGAGAAGAAGAAAGGAGGAGGAGGAAGAGGAGGAGGAGGAAGAGGAGGAGGAGAAAGAAAAAAAAGGAAGAAAGAAAGAACCAAAGAAAGAAGGAAAAGAAAGAGACACCAGAACATAATTCGAAAAATATTTCCTGTTTGGCCTCTAGTCACCACCCTCTACCTTCCCACCACCCACCCCACCCTCCCCTCGACCCCTTCACATCCGCCCCCCCTCCACCCCACCCCCGTGGTAAATGCTCAGTTGTGGGGAAAAACGAGATAGTCTTCATCTTACAAACAAAACAAAAGAAAACAAAACATCACGAAAATCAGCCCAGCCAGCAACCAGTCCTTGGGGTGGGTGGGGGTGGGGGGTGGGGGGATAAAATGAAGGCAGGAGACGTGATGGGTAGCCCCTCTCCACCACCCTGTCCCCTCCCCTCATTCTCTCTCTCTCTCTTCCCCCCCCCCCCCCCCCCCACCTCCTCATCACACTTGTCCATCTTTTGTCAACCCCCCCCTCCTCTCCCCTCCCGTAACCATAACGATAATACCACACTGTAAAGAACGCGAGCTCAGGTAGAGGAGGAGGAGCGGGGAGGAAGAGGAGGAGGGGAGGAGGAGGGGGAGGAAGAGGAGGAGGGGAGGAGGAGGGGGAGGAGGAAGAGGGGGAGGAGGAGAGGGAGGAGGAAGAGGGGAGGAGGAGGGAAGGAGGAAGGGGGGGGGGGGGGGGGAAGGGGAGGAGGAGAGGGAGGAGGAAGAGGGGGAGAGGAGGGAAGGAGGAAGGGGGGAGGGGGGGGGGGGGGGGGGGAAGGGCGGGGGAAAGAAACAGAAGGTAGTTAAGGGTGGTATGTGGTGTGTGTGTGTGGGGGGGGGGGGGGGGGGGGGGGGGGGGGGTAAGTCGATACGTCCCTGTTCTTTTTCTCCGTACCGTTTTTTTTTTTCTTCTCCAGTCCACCATCATCTCTTACCACCACCACCACCCCTACTCCTCTCATCACCCTCACCTTCCTTCCGATTCTGTTCCGGTGCCGAGTTGATCAATGGCGGGAAACTCGGGTGCCGAGAGAAGGTGGTAGCGAGCGGCATATTGTCGCCCCCCCCCCCCTTCCCTCCCCTGCTCCTGTCAATTTTGACTCAGGGTAGCCAAAATGTCAGGGGTAGAAGGGAGGGTGGTAGTGGTGGTGGTGGTGGTAATGGTGGTGGTGGGAGTTAGTGTGGTTCTGGTTCTGGTTCAAGCTCTGTCTCTGTTTCCTCTCTCTCTCTCTCTCTCTCTCTCTCTCTCTCTCTCTCTCTCTCTCTTTCCTCTCTCTGTCTCCCTCCCTCCTCTCTCTCTCTCTTCTCTGTCTCTTTACGTTTTAGAGAGGAACAGTTGAAATGAAATGTTATAAACCTAAGTTTGTTACTTTTGTTATCACCAAATGAGCATCCCCTTTTTTTTTTTTATAATAATTTTTTCTATATAAATCATTCATTTTCAATAGCATAAACAATTTCATGTTACGTGTCTCATGGGGATAGGCTGGAGGCCTCACATTAGTCACGAGTTCTCTCTCTCTCTCTCTGTCTTTGTCTCTTTCTCTGTCAGTCTTGTCTGTCTGCTCTCTCTCTCTCTCTCTCTCTCTCTCTGGCTTGCTCGTCGCTGTCTCATCCATTCTCATGATACTTGATATTTCTATCATCCTTTAGCCCACGGGTTTCCCTTTCTTTTGGACCCCCTTCTTCCCCCCTCTTTCCCTCCACCGACCTCCTCTTCCACCCTTCCTCCATCCCCTCCCCCCCCCCCTTTTTTTTTTAAAAATACTACTCCTTCCTCTTCCCATCCCTCGCGCTTTCAGGTCTCTTTTGTCCTATATCTCTCCACCAGCCCCCCCCCCCCCCTCCCCTTCCCCCCGCCCACACTCACACACCCTTTTTCCAATCTGTCGTTTTCTTCGGCAAGGTCCGCACCTGATCCACGTGCAGCACGTGGTTGTTCAACGTCCTTTCACCGAGCAGTGACATCTCCAAGTAAGAAAAAAAATCAAACAAGATGTGTTTCAAATCTCACACACCTTGCAGTGTTAGTAGGTCGCTTAAAGCCAGGTTGTTTCTGTAAGTGAAATAGATTTTAAGTTTTAATTAATAGCGAACAGCCAAGAAAACGTAGCCAAAACGAGTCACAAGACAAAACACGACGCGTTTCGGCCTCTTAGGTCTTCTTCAAAAACACTCGGGACAACGAAAAAGTGAACGAACAATCCCTATCGTCATTTACTTCAGCGCATGCAAGATGGACGTTGAATGAAAGAGAAGGTTTTCCGTAAGTGGGAAGGTTTATTGTGCTTTTCGTTTTCACTGTGTGTGATGTCAGTGTTTCTCTCTTGTCTTTTGTTGGTGAGTGTGGAATTCTTACTTCTGGGTGATGATGGCACCAATATAATCATGTTATGTGTTTTGTTACGTTTATGAGTACGCTTATGATAAATGATAATATTGGTGATGATAGTGATGATGATGAGATGATGATGATGATGATCCATGTCGTGATCTTTGTTGTGATTATTGTTACTATTATTGTTATCGTTATAATTGTAATAATAATAATAATGATAATAATAATAATAATAGTTATTGTTATTGTCATCATCTGTCTGTCTCTTCCTGTTGTGTGCGTGCGTGCTTGTGCACGTGCGTGGGTGCGTGGGTGCGCGCGCGCGCGCACGTGTGTGTGTATGTGTGTGTGTGTGTGTAAGGCCGGGTGGATGTTTGGGTGGACGGGTGTTTAGGTGGTTGTGGGTGTGCGTGTGTGTATGGGTATGTTTTCTGACATGTATAGCTTGCCACCATGCAGCCTGTGGGTGGATACAATCCCCCCCCCCCCCCCCACACCACACACACACACACCACACTCACACACACAAGGATGATACATTTTCATGTATTAGTATCAGAGTATAGGGCAAGAAAGGCGGCCGCGTTTGTTGCTGTAATTTCGCGTGAAGCGCGCACGTGTACACACTACTGACGCACAGAGGGAAGTGGAAGAGAGGGTTGAACAGTTTTCAAAATTGTCCCCTATCCTCTCTTTGATTGTGTGTGTGGTGTGTGTGTGTGTTGTGTGAGAGTGTGTGTTGTGTGTGTGTGTGTGTGTGTGTGTGTGTGTGTGTGTGTGTGTGTTTGAGAGAGAGAGACAGACAGACAAACAGAGAGAGAGAGAGAGATAGACAGACAGACAGACAGACAGACAGGGCAGAGACTGACGGTCAGACCGACCGACCGACACACAGGAAGACTGACAGGCTGATCGTGGATGAATGCTCCTCCAGTGACAAGATACAGATCGGCTGACGAACTGTCAATATCTTCCGGATCTTCTGTCCCTCCCCCTGGTTCATGAATATGAATGAGATAACAGTCTGTGGGGCCGGGCTGGAATGGGCATGTTCTATCAGACTGGAGCGTTCTGTCCTAGGGACGCCAGCACGGACATGCCAACGTTAAGGGTGGACAGCGAGAGAGGGGAGGTCTGAATGGGACTTTGTACTATAAGCTGGGTTTTGCGTCGATTTCTTGTATCACTGATGTGATCATTGGGAGAAATGAAAAAAAAAAGTATTTTGTGTGTGTGTGTGTGTGTGTGTGTGTGTGTGTGTGTGTGTGTGTGTGCGTGCGCGCGCGCGCGCGCGCGCGCGTGTGTGTGTGTGTGGTGTGTGTGTGTGTGTGTGTGTGTGTGTGGCGCGCGCGCGCGGCGTGTATGTGTGTGTGTGTGTACGCGCGCGCTAATGTGTGTGTGTGTGTGTGTGTGTGTGTGTGTGTGTGTGTGTGTGTACGCGCGCGCTATGTGTGTGTGTGCGTGCGTGTGTGCGTGTGTGTGTGTTCGTATGTGTGTGTGTTTGAGAGAGAGAGAGAGAGAGAGGAGAGAGGAGAGAGAGAGAGAGAGACAGACAGACAGACAGACAGACAGACAGACAGACAGACAGACAGACAGACAGCAGAAAGACAGACAGACAGACAAGACAAGACAAGACAAGACAAGACAAGACAAGACAAGACAGACAAGACAAGACAAGACAAGACAAGACAAGACAAGACAAGACAAGACAAGACAAGACAAGACAGACAAGACAACAAGACAAGACAAGACAAGACAAGACAAAGACAAGACAAGACAAGACAAGACAGACAAGACAAGACAAGACAAGACAGACAAGACAAGACAAGACAAGAAAAGACAAGACAAGACAAGACAAGACAAGACAGACAAGACAAGACAAAGACAAAGAGGATGACTGAGGGGTTTTGCCCGTGCTGTGGTGTTTCAGAGCTGTCCTTTCAGTGCCTGGCCATGTGGTTCAACGGCCAGTCCTTCCTCTACGGCAAGTTCTCCTCCACCGGCCCCCGCCAGGTCACCAAGAGGATGTACCGCTGTTTTGTGAGTGACGCCCACCTTCTCCTTGTCCCCCTTTCTGTGCTAGGCTTTCAGCTTCAGGGGCGCTTGAGTAATAACCCCCCCCCCCCCCCCCCCCCTTTTTTTTTTTGTTGTTGTCAAGTTTTGACTCGTGTAGTCTTCTAACACTTGTGCAAAAAAAAAAAGCAAAAAAAAGCGGGTAATTGGGATCAGGAAGGGGAGTGCAATGGGGGGGGGGGGGGGGGGGGGGGGGGGGCAAGGGGAGATAGAGGGGATGTGGATCCTTCTGTTGTTCACTCAGGATTGAGCAACTACAGATAATGATAAACAGAATTTAAAGGTCTGGGACGTAATTTGTGGACGCAGGTTACTGGTGTGCATGCAGCCCAGACAACTGTTCATGGACCTCTGATGTTTTGGGGGACGGATTTGTCTTTCGACCCCCCCCCCCCCCCCCCCCCCCCCCCCCCCCCCCCCCCCCCCCCCCCCGCCTCCCCCCTTCCCTGCACGTAAGAACCGATTTCTTTTGAATATTAAATCTCCTTTGTTTTCCCTCCTTAAGACTTAGCGGCATTGTGCAACCCCTTTCTAATTTTAAGCTCGGTTTTTTTTTTACAGCCTGACTGACCTTGTCTTTGACGGAAATCAACTTGTGTGCGAGAAGGCTTTTCCAGCGGCGGGTTTTTTTTTTTTTTTTTAATTTAAATTAAAAAAAAATTTTTAAATTTTATTTCATATTTAATTTCAGTTTTTACACTGGCCAGATACGCATGATGCTGCTATCTTGCAGGTCGACAAAGACAGGAATTCGGTGCTCCCATAGTGGAGAAAACCCAAAGGAAGAAGTGGCCAGCCTTAGGTCCGAGGCAAAGTTGGTCATTGACCAGAGATGGCCTGTGAATCCAGTAAATGTGTAAATGGGGACTGGGGAGGTGCTTGGCTGTGCATACCAAGTGATGAATGCGCGGTCCTCCCATCCAACGACCCTGAGGGGGGGGGGGGGGGGGGGGGGGGGGTTAGAGGGAGGGAATGGGGGAAGGTAGGGGATTATGTTCTTTTTCATCCTAAAACTCTTTTCATAGCTTAGCACAATTTTAGGGAGTCTGCTTGAATAGAAAGAAAGGATATCAGTCCGCGATCGACCTCCTTTACACACACACACACACACACAACACACACACACACACACACACACACAACACACACACACACATGCCCGCGCGCGCGCACGCAGTGATAGTGTACTGGTCAGAGAGAGAGAGAGAGGGAGAGAGAGAGAGAGAGAGAGAGAGAGAGAGAGAGAGAGAGAGGGGGTGGAGGGGGAAAGGAGGGGATGGGATTGTAAAATGTTGAAGGTCGATATCAGCTGAACAGATTTTCTCCACCTCATGTCAGTCAGAATGTAAGTATCATTCACGTCGTTAAGCAACAGTTTGTGTCTTCTTTGTGTATGAAGTATGTAGTGATGTGGGACATTAATATGGCGCACATACTGCATTTCTGCCCACGGCACTTTTTGTAATGATAATGCTTATGATGATAATGATAATGATGATGATGATGATGACGACGACCATGACAAAAATATATAACCGACATTCGTCACCTCACCCTCCATATAGTGGCATAGACATAATGCGCGAACAGTCCTACGTATATCGATGAATACTCCACATATTATCATGCAAGCAGTATACATTCTTATTACGGAAGATACATGTGCTTAAACCTGTCTTTAATTTGATGAAAGAATCAGAGTGTCTGAAGGAAGGAGGTAGTTTGTTCCACTCACACAGACCTCTGTGGTTCCAAGTCGGTGGGGATTGGAAGGAAAACAGTCCAACGTCATCGTAGGTCTGACTGGATTAGGGACAATGGCTGTAAGAGTGGGGGCTGACGAGGAAGAGTGTCGAGGTGAAGTCATGTACACAGACAGTCGGGTGCAGAAAGCAGACAAGGCAGCAAAGGAGGAGGTGGAGAGTCTGGGTTCAGTGTTGTCAGAGTTTTGGCAGCCAGTGCAGAGAATGCAGTAGTGGAGCTTCTTCTTCTTCTTCTTCTCAGTCCTCTTCGTTCCGATCGGAACACAGGGCCCGCACTGCAGATCTCCATCTCGCTCTGTCTTGGGCTGGTCTCTTTGGCTTCACCCCAGGTCATGTTGGTGAACTGGAGTTCTGCCTGTAGGGTTCTTCTCCAGGTGGTGTACTGGTCGTCCCCTCTTCCGCTTCCCCTGTGGGTTCCGGTCCAAGGCGTGGCGTGGGATGTGGGCCTGTCCTCTACGCAGGGTGTGTCCAACCCAGCCCCACTTCCTCATCTGGATGCTCTTGGTGATTGGGTCTTGCTTGTTCAAATTTGGAGGATTAAGGAGGAGTCGGGCAACTTTGTTTTGAGTTCTTTGAAGTCTCTTGAGATGGTACATAGGATGGCCGGCACGAAGAGAATTACAAACACACAAACCAAAATCTCGGTAGCACCAGTTGATACAGAGAGAGAGAGAAAGAGAGGAGAGAGAGAGAGAGAGAGAGAGGGGGGGGGAGAGAGAGAGAGAGAGAGAGAGAGGGGGAGAGAGAGAGAGAGAGAGAGAGAGAGAGAGAGAGAGAGAGAGAGAGAGAGAGAGAGAGAGAAACGAAACTTGTCTTGCAAAGTTTAAGACAGGCAGATGTCCAGATGTCATTAGCATGTTCAAAAGAGACGTTCTGGTCAAGAGTGATATTATCTAAACTACGGACAGAAGAGGAGAAGGAGTGAGCCGTGTTGTTCATTGTCGCCGTCTGGTTACGAAGCATGATGAAGTAGTGTCTGTGGACATGCCAGCATCCCTTCGGTCTTCTCATCATCGAGTTGTAGGTTATTGTACCCGTCATGTCCCGTCATCCATATTGTAAGGCAGCAACCCCGCATCCAGGACACAGCAGTCCCATCAGCATCAGCAAGCGAGGCCGACTGTTCAGGCTGTGTACCCTCAGCAGACCTCTCGTCCGACAGTGCCTGCCTGTCAATGAGCTCCTTCTGAGAGAAGCAGACAGCACTCACAGAATGGGTCCCAGCACGACAGCTGTGAGTGTTGGTGTTCTGATAATGTTGCATGATGGTGGACTTTCCCGGACCAGGCTTGAACACGTGGATAAGAAAGGAAAAAGAGAATTGGAAAGAAAGAAAA
>CM031600.1:20700564-20710564 GCA_018398815.1 Conus ventricosus | reverse complement strand
GCGCGTGTGTGTGCGTGTGTGTGTGTGTGTGTGTGTGTGTGTGTGCGCGCGCGCGCTCGTGTGCGTGTATGTGCGTGCGTGCGTGCGTGCGTGTGTGTGTGTGTGTGTGTGTGTGTGTGTGTGTGTGTGTGTGTGTGTAACGAACAAGACTTTAGATGATAAGAGACCATAATCCACATACGCACCAGGCTCAACCTTTACAACCAGTATGTTCAATTTGAGGGACAAAGAGGCCTCAACGACAGTTCTTATGAGTTTTCATACTGTTTAATGTGTTGCGCAGACGTCGGATTTCGACTCGGAAGGATGCAAATTCGAATCATGCTTAACTTGATTGGTACCATTGGTTCCAAGAGGGGGGGTTAGAACCTCTGCCGAAGTCTTTTATCGTTCGTTGTAATGATGATGTGGAAGGTGCTGCACGAGAGAAGACCTTCTGTCTGTGCTGTGTTCCAGACACTGAACTTTTTCAAGCAGATTCACCTGTTCCGGCATCTTCCATGTTCTTCCTGGAGGGTTCCTTTCCAAGGGTCTTCTGTGACAATGATTTTGGATTGGGTGCACAGACCTTTAGAGCTCTCTAGTCTGTGACAATGATTTTGGATTGGGTGCACAGACCTTTAGAGCTCTCTAGTCTGTGACAATGATTTTGGATTGGGTGCACAGACCTTTAGAGCTCTCTAGAGTGTGTTACCGTTTGCTGTTTACGAAATCGGTGTTTCCTGCCTGGTCGTTTACCGTTTTTGCCGTTACGAAATCGTTGTTCCCTGCCTGGTCGTTTACCGTTTTTGCCGTATGCATTTGATCGCTGGCCGTCTCGTGACTTACTGCCGCCAATGACCACCGGCACATGCATTTTCGGAAATTAAGCAAATCCGAGATTTACATTTAAAAGACTATCAAGCGTACACACATACCAATGATTGAAATATTGTATCATAAAATGGTTCGTTCCTTCGGTAAAATGGAATCAAACAGCACCAGACTCTCAGACCTTCCAGCTGTAAGCACCGCTCTTTCCCTTCGTGCGCTGGGCGGCGAAACGCCACAGAAAATATGGCTGTTTGACTCGGGTGTGCATTTGGACGAAATGACGGTTAGTTCGGTGACTTGTCAGCTTTTACGGCGAATTGGAATACGGCCAAACCCTTTATCCAGTCCAGCGCTCTCCTTTTGTCACGCCCGGATTCCTGTCCATTGAGGGTCGGTGTGTTCTGATGCACGGGACGATTTCTGGTCTCGTCTGGACATGATGTCTGACCCTTCAGCAAACTGTCTGAGTTTGCGTATAAAGCTGTAGAAATGTCATTGTCAAAAGAAGACCTCTTGCGTGAACTTCAGGCTGCTGTTCACGATGACAACACCTCGCCAGAGTACAGCGCCACACATTTTCACCCCAGTTTTGTTCCTTCTTCCGTATACACATCGTTGACGGCTAAGTGGATTGACATACAGGGTGGGTGTTGTTGTTGTTGTTGTTGTTGTTTTCTCCAGGGACAGCTCTCATCTTGCTGTGGCTTCTTTTACGTGCGCTAAATGCAAGGAACACGAGAGTGAAGTGACCCGGTGGCTGTCCATCCCAGTCCGGGGATGTCGGCATTTCTGACGCGTAGGAACACAGATAATTAACACTAAGCATAATTAGAAAAGACTTTTTTTTATGACCTCTAGTCCTTAAATGCAACATCCACACTGTTTGATTCGGAGGCTGTGGCGGATTTTGAACGGAAAGAAGCTGGATTAGAAAATACTTTAAACTTCGTCTTTGTTTGTTTGTTTTTAATCTGTCCCATATATATTATATATATAAACAAATGTAAGTGTTTATGTTGAGCTACGTAATTCGCTGAACTCTAGCAGCTTGCTTGCGATTGGTAGACAAAGCCCGTTTACCTGTTGGACGGGATTTCGGTCTATTGCTGTTCGAAAAAAAAAGTCTCTGGTGATGTGCAGCTAGCCAGGGCTCTGAACGGTAACGTAAGACTGTGTTCACGCTGCCATTGGTCACACGCTGCTGGTCGACACAGCTGGGCGGCTTCCAGTGTAGGGACAGCTCCGTCAGACGGCCTTCTCACACAATGGTCTGCACGGTCAATCAGTCTGACGGTGCTGTGGGGGTGGGGGAGGGGGGGGGGGGGGGGAGTGTCCACGCTGCCTCCCGGCCTTGTTGGTCCGGTGGGTCCGAGTTGGGTGAGGGGTTGTTGAAGTACTGAGAGTGAATACGCCTGGTTCCTGTTTTCAACGTTCGTTTGTCTTTTCGCTGTACACCTTTCACCTTGCCTTGTTCCTGCTCGACGATTTGACAATCTAAACTGCAGATCATTTCCCTCGAATTTTGTTGAGGATTCAACAACAACAACAAGTTCAGGTTAAAGGTTAACGTGCCCATGGCCTGTCTGTTCTTGGGGGGCAAGGAACTGTCAGAAGTTTACCGTGTTTAGGGCAGGACAGGATTGAAGGCGGAGCCCAAGTCTCTCTTTCCGCCGCCTTTTACCTGCCCTGATATGAACCATGTGGCCATTCACTCTTTACGATGAAAAGAAACGGTGAAATCAGACATTCTCACAAAGGAGGGATGTTAACAGGCGAACACATGCTGTGCACGGCGTGTGTCAGTTCAACACTGGGACACTTTCTCTCTTTCAGAGACTGATGTTATTCACACCTCTTTACGTTTCTTTCCATACAGCTGCTACAAAGAAAACAAAAGATCCTCAGCGAATTTAAGGGGGTATGTTATGTCACAGGGCATTCTTGGTGGACGTAGACTATAAATCTGAATATAGCCTGGCGTAACTGATCCATAGTATTGAGCCGGAGACTGGGTGGATGGAGTTTCATTTTCTTTACTGGTGTGTGTGTGTGTGTGTGTGGCGTGCGTGCGTGCGTGCGTGCGTGCGTGCGTGCGTGCGTGCGTGGTGCGTGCGTGTGTGTGTGTGTGTGTGTGTGTGTGTGTGTGTGTGTGTGTGTGTGTGTGTGTGTGTGTGTGTGGACATATCTACATCTGTACAAGACAGTTACAGCTGTAGTAGTTTGTATTGTATGTGTACAGATGTACGAATTCTTGTACTGTATGTGTACAGATGTACGAATTCTTGACCTGTATGTGTACAGATGTACGAGTTCTACGGGACGCGGGGGGAAATGTCCATGTCTCAGGACGCCACGTGTCAAGGCCTGTCCAGTCCTCGCTTTGGCATGAACACTTTGAACTCAACCACCGTGAGTGACCACTCCTCTGCCCGTCTGTCCGTCTGTCTGTCTGTCTGTCTCTGTCTCTCTCTCTCTCTCTCTCCTCTCTCTCTCTCTCTCTGTCTGTCACACACACACACACACACACACACATACACACACACACATACACACACACACACACACACACACACACACACACACACACACACACACACACACACACACGCGCACACACACACATACACGCACACGCACACGCACACGCACACACACACGCATACACGCACGCACGCACGCGCACACACACACACACACACACACACACAACACACCACACACACACACACACACACACACACACACTGTAACTAGCATCGCATTCCAGCCACCATAAATCATGGTTCAAGCATAAGGCAAACCTGTCTTCGTGTTCTACTGTCACCATGTCTCTGTAGACCCACAAAACGTGGGTCTTTAAATCCGAGTCGCACAGCCCGCCCCCAGTGACACTGAACTTGTGTCCCCTGCAGATGTGGACAAGTGGCCTCGGCCCCTCTGCGTCTTCCCCAACTTCCTGTGGCGCAGTGGCGCGTGGCGCGACGTGGGGGGCGAGTGGCGCATGACGGTGGAGGCCAACAACGAGGAGCTGGCCATCCACACCCTGATCCACCCGGACTTCCTGACCCCCGAGGAGAACAGCCCCGAGACCCAGCTCCGCGCGCTGTGCCTGGAGCAGGTGGTCAACGAGGCCACGTCCATGTCGCTGGCTCTGCGCGAGGTGCACGTGCTGACCTACGCCACCAACGGCAGCTGGTGAGTGGCTTGTTTGGGAGGGTCTCGTTTGGAGGAAAAGGGTTTCCTTTTCCGTGTTTGGTCTGTCTGTGTGTCTCTGTCTGTCTGTCTGTCGTCTGTCTGTTTGCTGTCAGTCTTTCTGTCTCTGTCTGTTTGTCAGGTGCCAGGTTTCACAGCCATATAACAACGTTGACATCACACTGGAGTTATGAGATTTCGGTTTGATTCCAAGGGCTTTGAGCAAATGCCTTGGTTGTATCCTGCCTGCTCCTGGTCCACCCAGCTCTGTTGTCTGGCCACCTCTGTCTCTGTCTGCCAAATCTCCCGTTCCCCTGCCGTTCCTTGGAGGATGGTGAATCTTGGTCACATGTTCATACCCATTCAGCTCTGTTGTCTGGCCCCTCCTGTCTCTGTCTGCCAAATCTCCCGTTCCCCTGCCGTTCCTTGGAGGATGGTGAATCTTGGTCACATGGTCATACCCATTCAGATTTTCTTTTCGTCACTGTGATCAAATATTTGAACAGTAAGAACACAAGATAGACAAACAGCTTATAATAGAGAAGTAGTGATAGTAGTAACGACTGGAGGGAAGTGGCGATAACTTATCTCGATCCGGACGAATGGAATAAATTAACTATTGTTACAGCGGAGTCGGGGTTACGTATTCCACGTATAACCTCGATGTCATCGGCCAGAATCTGTCGGCACGGCTGTTTCGTATGCTGGTTTGGACCGACATTTTGACACCATGGCAACGCATGACTGGGTGCATGGCAACGCATGACTGGGTGCATGGCAACGCATGACTGGGTGCATGGCAACGCATGACTGGGTGCATGGCAACGCATGACTGGGTGCAACAGAAAAGAAAAAAAAATACTGTTCCAGCAAACTGAAGAACAAACACATTACAAAAGAAAGTCCACGCGTTTCGACCTCTTTGGTCTTTCAGGCGAGAAGAACAACATTCAAGACCCTGAAAGCGAAGGACGAACAATCGCTTATGTCCTCAACCTGAGCTCAGAATGGGTGCGGAATGGAAGCTAGGTTGCAGGGAAGGGAAACAACACGAGTTACAATGATAGTAACAATATTGATGATAATAATAATAGTAATGATAATAATAATAATAAAAGAAGAAGAAGGATAATAGTGATGATGAAATGAAGAGAGCATAAGCACCACTTCTGTTAATGCCATGAATGATGGCAAAATAATCATATAGTAATAATAACGAAGAAGAAAAGAATGGTACTAATGACAGTAGTATATGAAGACAGAGAAAGAGAGGGTTAGAGGAAACAGGTAAACAGTGTACGCTTACTCAAGTGCTCGCTCACACTCTCTGTGAAGTGCAAATCATATGAGAAAACTAGTAGCATACACACTTCGCACATAGTACATATAGACGATGTACGCATTTGACGACCGTCACGCGTCGTGTGTGGGGTATGTATGTGAGGGAGTGCGTGTGTGCGCTGGTTTGTGTGCTGCGCGTACCGAGCGCGCGCGTGTCTGTATATGTGTGTGTGTGTGAGCGGCACAAGTTGCGTGTGATGATGCGTGAGACGCTGTTGGGCGCGACGGTGTGTGTGTGTGTGTGTGTGTGGTGTGGTGGTGTGTGTGTGTGTGTTGTGTGTGTGTGCGCGTAGTGGCGCGCGCTGATCTCCTTTCTCTCTATCTCGTCTGTCTTCGTTCACGTAGTTTCCTATCTCGTCAGTCTTATCAGTTCATGTAGTTTTCTCTATCTCGTCCATGTTTATCGTTCACTGTGTTTTCTTTTCCGTCTGTCGTTCAGTTCACTGTAGTTTTTCTCTATTCGTCTGTTATCATTCACTGTGTTTTCTCTATCTCGTCCATGTCTTATCAGTTCACTGTAGTTTTTCTTTTCTTCGTTATGCTTTTCTTTCCGCTTCCTTTTCTTTGTCTTCTTTCTTTATCTCTCATTCTTTGTCGTGTTTTGTTGTTGTTTTTTTTGTCTTACTCCTGCTGGTGTATATGTCTGTTCTTTCCACCATTTTTATTTTTCATTCTTGATTTTTTTTTTTAATTTTTTTTTTTTTACCCATCGTCGTCGTTTCTCTACTTCGTGACACGCAGATGCTGCTCTCTCCTCTCCCACACACCGCACCATCAATACTCCGCTCGCGGCAGCCTCCGATCCTCTTTCGCCTTTTTCTTTCTTTCTTTCTTTCATCGTTTTTTCTACCTCTCTTCTCCAGACCGAGAAATCCCTTCTTTGCACACTGTATAAACCTGAACGTGCCAAGTTAGATGCTTTCTCTGTTGACACGGGGGCATTTTTGCCGCGTGACGGGCCGGTCGCTACACAGCGAGCCCGTGGTGGAGCTTCCTTTTATGCCGCTAGATCTCCGAGCGGAAGTGACGCGCAGTGGATATTAACTTCCGGGCGAATCGATTTCCGGGCAGTACCGAGCCGTGTCTCTTTGCACAAAGTCTAGGCGGACGCTGAGTGGGGGAGCCCGCCAGTGGAAATCTGATGACTGATCGTTTAGGGTGTTTGTTGGGGGACACCTAGTGTTGGTCTCCGTGATTATGCTCGTGGAAGTGCCCGACTCGTGTACGGTGCTATGGAGCGTGGGGAGAAGAACTTTGTAGATGCGATTTTGTTTCATATTAGGGGCAGAAATGAACAAAATCATCTTCTAAACTTATCTGATGTCGGTTCAGGTACAGACCTGTCATATTCCTGCTGAGGAAAACTTAGAAGGGGATTTGTGTACTTGTTTGTTTGTTTTTTCTGTGATTTTTCCTTTATTTGTGCAATGTGTGTGTGTGTGTGTGTGTGTGTGTGTGTGTGTGTGTGTGTGCGCGTGCGCGCGCGCACGCGCGTGCATACGTACGTGTGTGCTTGTGCGCGCGCCTGCCAGTTCTTGAGTCTGATCCTTTCTTTCCTCTCCTTCCTTCTGTTAGTCTCCATCACTTCAGTTGTCTTTTTCTCCTTTTTTTTTGCTACTGTTGATTCCCTCTCATCATTTTCCCCTTCAGTGATACTACTACCACTGCTCTTTCTGGCCTCTTTTGAACTCGGCCATACCCCGAGTCGACCCGTCGCAGCCCTAGCACCGGCAATCAACAGAGAGCAGTCAGTACTGGGTCATTAAGAGGCAACCCACCAGAGGACGCTCTGCACTGCTGCCAAGTCACTGTAAAGTGTTCACTGGTTCTTGTTCTAATCCAGCATTTGCGGAATACTATCCATCATGTCCTCAATGGACAACAGTATTTTGGTAGTCGTGATGCCAGTGTGAATGAAGGTGGTCCTTCAGAGGGCTCCATCACGTCCATCAAGCAACAGTCCACAACGGCCCATACCAGCGACTTGACAGGAATTGGCCAGAGGCATGGATTTGAAAAGGAAAAGGCAGATAGATACGGTGACCACTAAAGCACGATGGTGTCATAGGAGTTTTACTCTGTTCTGAAGCTTCATTGCAGGCCTAGACCCCCAAACTTTCTTTCAGAACATATCCTGCTGCTTCGGTCAGGCCCAGAGGATACACAGATCTGCTGGGTTGGTCAGACACTGTGAGCGACACCCCTTAATTAAGACAGCATTTGTTAAATGGATGTGACTTGGCTGCGTGGTTCAAGTCTTTCCTTTTAAACCAGTGGGAACTCAGTTCTGGGTAGAACCTGGCCAGGGCAACAACGAAAAAAAAACAAAAGCAACACACGCACACGCACGCACGCATGCACGCACGCACGCACGCACGCACGCACGCACGCACACACACACACACACACACACATAAAACCCATAAATGATTTCTCCTGGTGGGATTTCTGGCCACCTGCCCACGGTCTCTGATGCAAACCACTGTGCCCCATGGCAAATCAGTTTTTTCGTTTCCTTTTAATTGTTCTGTGGTTTTTCTTTCTGCACCTTTCCCAGTACTTTTTTTTCCATCTTTATTTCCTTTTCTCCCTCTCCTGTGTGTATCTTTCCCCTTTTAATAATTTTCTTGTCGTCAGTTGCTGCTGCATTTTTTCTTTTTGGTTTTTGATCAGCCAGCCAGACTCACTTCTCATGTTTACCACTGCATTGATACTCCTCTGCGAGAGCCTGTGACCCTTTTCCAGTTTTTTTTCTTATTAATCTTCCTACTATCTCTCCACCCCTTCCGCATCAAACTTCTATTCCTTCTCATCTTTAGACAGAAATCCCCCTCTTTGTACTGTCCCAGACACACCAGCCACAGAGCGCCAGGTTAGATGCTTGCACTGTTGACACGGCCATTTTGCCGGCAGACAGCCAGTGGCGTGGAAGTGAGCCGATCAAAGATCTTCCCTTTCACCCGGCAAACATCACAAAATCTCCGATCGGATGGGACGCACTGTAGACTCAAGCTTCCGGGCGAATCGATTCCCGGGACGTACTAAGCTGCCGTCTGTTTCTGTGTGTGTACAAGGTCTAGGTGGGACGGCAAACTGCTAAGTGATGGAGCAGCCAGAAGAAATCTGATGACTGATCAGTGAGAATGTTGAGTGGACAACATCTAGTGTTGGTTTCCATGATGATGGTCAGGAAAGTGCATACTAGTGTTTGTTTCCAAGATTATGATCATGCATGAAAAAGCAAACTCGTGTAGGACGCAGAGGCACTGGGAGAAGGTGTGTTTGTGTGTCTGTGTGTGTGTGTGGGGGGGAGGGGGGGGAGTTTTCCAGCTGTAGCGTGGCAGCAGTCAACAGATGATTTTAACTGGCAAGGTATTGTTTCAGATAAAGATCTGTCATATTCTTTCTTGGAAACATTCAAATGTTATCTCTCAGTTTCTCTCTCTTTCTGTTTTTTCGTTGGTGTGTGTGTGTGTGTGTGTGTGTGTGTGTGTGTGTGTGTGTGTGTGTGTGTGTGTGTGTGTACACGTGCAATTGGTATGGCTACAGTTTAGTTAAGGAGGAACGTTTGAGAATTTTTGAATATCTGGGAAAACGTATGATGTGTTTAGCTATAAACATTTTAATTTTTTTTTAATATTTATGAATTCAAAAATATGTATAGATGTATTTCTATAATTCATGAACAATAAACTTTTCCACCGTGTCATTTTATGTAACTTGTTTAGGATAGACAGAGACATGATAACATACCACAGGGGAGGGGATGTGAGAGAGGCAGCAGCAGGGTGGAAAGGAGTGATGGATGAATGGCATATTGTGAGACAGCGTGGAAGAAAAAGAAAAACGAAGAGAGAAGAAGAGAAGGAAGAAGTGTAAATTGAGACATCAGTGATAATATCAGCAATTACAACAACAATAACAAGAGAGAAAAAAGGCATTGCCGAGTCCGACTACTTCAACAATAGGCACAACATATCGTAAATGTACACATGTAAAGGGTGAGCGTTGCAGTGAAATATTAAGAAAAGCAAAAGAAAGCAGACACAAAGTCAGTTTGACATGTGCCTTGGAAAACAATGATGTATAAGCATTCCATGCTTGGACTCCTTCATTGTAGTTCATCAGGGTTTGGACAATTATTTTCTGTCAAATGTTGGAGAAGTTTGTGTTTAGTTTTGCGTGTTCTTGTTCAAAGTAATGATAATGTGAAGTCAACGAAAAAAATGTGTTTTATTGACAAGTACCTAGATGCGTGTGTGTGTGTGTGTGTGTGTGTGTGTGTGTGTGTGTGTGTGTGTGTGTGTGTGCACATGTGCATGTACATCTGTGCTTGCTGTTCCATTCCTTTCCGTTTTGTTTGAAAAATCCTCTTTGTTTTCCTTCCAACTCCGTTTGTTCCATCCTCTTGCTTCCTTTCTCTTCTGTTTATATTCTTCCCTCCCAATATGCTGGTCGCTTTTTTGTCAGCTTTTCCTGCTACATCCAGATAATATCTTGCATCACTGCCTCTTCTTTTCCTTTCTTTGCTTTTTTTCATAATCTCTTCTACTACTGTCACCACCAACACAGAAGTCCTTGTCCAGCATCGCCTCCCTCTGTCCACCACCCTTTTGTTTTCTGTTCTTCAGACCCCTCCCTCCCCCTTTCCCTC
>CM031600.1:20668064-20695564 GCA_018398815.1 Conus ventricosus | reverse complement strand
TATAGGATTGTAGATTAACATGATTCGATGTAAATGATAGAATATAGGGTAATAAAAAAAATACATCAAATAGACCGACAACCGCGACCATGACAATAGCAACGATCCTTCCCCCTTCTCCCGTCCTCGCAACCTTCAATACTACGTATGAAATGATTAACGTTGACCCGTACTTTACCACTAATTATGTTGACCAGCAACATCTCTGAGGTACTTTGTTTAAAACAAATTAGTGTATGATTCGTGCGACATGTTAATATCGACTCAGTAGCATCATGTTCGATTAACTTCCGCTACCAAAACTCAAAGTCTTTTAGCTTTTAGATCATCCACAAAAAAATCGATGAGATACAAATACCGCTGTTATATGCAGAATGCGATGTTGCCCTTCGTTTTTCAGTTTCCTACCAAAAGATGAATAAAAAAATATCTGAATACAAATGACATGACCATATATATCACGCGCTGTGGAGACGCACATAAAAGTGAATGTTCATCTGAATACTAGAACATACACACCGATTTCAGTATGCAGTCATCAGGCCCAGAACCAAGGATGACGTAGAAAATTGTCTGGAACACATACCAGTCAACTGAAGGACCAAGGAAGGCAGAGAAAGAGAGAATGGGCAGGAACATAAATCACAGAAAGACAGAAACGGCGCCAGCGTAAGAAAAGAAGACATTTACGGTGTCAGAAATTCAGGGGGTAGGGAGGAATCTGGTTTGAACTGAAAGAAGCGTTACACGCACACCCCATGGAGGATCATGTATCTCGTCAGCCGAGAAATTCCGACGTTGATACTGGTTGAACACATTATCCAAATCGCGTTATCCAAAGAGAGGCCAAAACGACTTTTGACTAACAAAAATAGCAGCCTGGATTCGCCGAGACGAGTAGGAGTTGTTTCTCATCCTATCCTGACGAAGGAATTTTCTTGACTCTTTCCTTCTCCCAAAGACACGCCATCGTCCCCTTTGGCGATGATATTCTCTCAGACAGCGAAAGAATGACTTTGGAATCAGGACGTCAAATCCTATTGGCAGCTAGCGCTTACCAAGTAAAATAGTATGTACAAAAAAAAAAAAAAAAAGGAACAGTTTCTAGTTGGCCAATGAGCGTGAAGTATGACGGGAGCCGGAGATTAAAAAGACCCTCCCCCCCCCCCCCCCCCAAAAGCACTGTCACACATACACCGGCGCGCGCGCAGGCGCGCGCTAGCTCCCACACACACAACACACACACACACACACACACACACACACACACACACACACAACACGCACGCACGCACGCACGCATGCATGCATGCATGCACTTTCAGGAAAGCAAGCGCGCACGTACACACACACGCACGTGTGCGCGCGGGCTAGCATGCACGCACGCACGCACGCACACACACACACACACACACACACACACACACACACACACACACACACACACACACACACACACACACAACATACACCGCACACACGCACACAGCACGCACACACCAAGCGTGCGCGCGCGGTCACACGCACACACACACAAGCGCGTGCGCGCTCGCGCGCGCGCAAGCACACACGCACGCACGTAAAGACATGCACGCACATACAGTTTACGTTTCAGTTTGTGATTCATGAGTGAGGTATCACTGCATGTGGACTAGTCCATATAAGCTACACCCATCTGCTGAGCTGCGCACGCACGCACGCACGTACGCACGCACGCACGTACGCACGCACGCACGCACGCACACACAGCACACACACACACACACACACACACACACACACACACACACACACACAAAGAAACGCACGCTCGAATGCGCGCATGCACTTACAGAAACGCACGTGCGCGCACACGCGCGCGCCTACGCACACACACGTGCGCGTGCGTTCGCATGCACGATCGCACCCACGCTCACTCACACACGTACACACACACACACACACACACACACACACACACACACACACACACACACACACACACTCGCGCGCAATCGCGCGTGCGCATGCACACACACGCACACATATACAGACACAAACATACGCGCGTGCGTGCATGTTCAGGCATGCACGCACACACACAGCTTCCGTTCCAGTTTGTTTCATCAAGGAGGCATCACTGCATGTTGACTTGTCAATGTATGCTACACCACATCTGCTAAGCTCCGAGACCACAGGACACAACACACACACACACACACACACACACACACACACACACACACACACACACACACAGACACGCACACACACATGCACACACGCACGCACGCACGCACGCACACATGCACGCACGCACACACACACACACGCACACACACACACACACACCACACACACACACACACACACACACACACACACACACACACACACACACACACTGCGCATATGCGTGCAAGCAAGAGCTTGGGAGAGTTAGTGATAGCTGGGGGGGGGGGGGGGGGATTATGTCTCCTCCATACGGCAATATGAGTCACGTGAAAGTCTTTTTTTTTTCTTTTTAAAGCGAAATTAATCATCTGCATATTCATTCGTATTGAACGTTTTGAAGACAGAATCTATATGCAGAGACTAGATGTTTAACATCTTGTCAATACTATTTTTCTCTTGCTGTCAAAGATATTTTGAGCGGACAGTGAATACGAGGACGTTAAAGCATACGATCGAATTCTGCCCACAGCGCGAAAAATAACAGGAAGAGAATTTGTGGGGGGTTAAAAAATGAATTACATTAATCGGGGGTCTTTTCGATTTCGGAATGCGTCATCGATTTGCTAACAGTGTTTTTACTAGAAAACATCAGAAGCCATATGATCAAGATTCAAAGCACACAGCACACTGTTTTTGGAGGGGTTAGCTGAGCTGTGCTTGTGTGTGTGTGTGTGTGTGTGTGTGTGTGTGTGTGTGTGTGTGTGTGTGTGTGTGTGAAAGCAACATTTTGTTGAAGTGCCGGTCAACCGAACGTCTGATCAATGCCACAAATCATGTCAGTTTTATGCATGTAACGAGTTTGTAGTTCTTGTGTTCCAGTTCGTTGTTGGTTTTTTTTTTTTCTTCTCCCGAATGTGAACCCAGCCGGTGCCCTCGTTATGTGTCCTGTCTGAATGTTCCCATGTCTTTCCTATTCCCCGGTCTAAACCCTTGCATATGTTTTGAGTCTGTATGACCTAAGGTATGTGTCAACTGACCTGGGCTGTTATTATAAGTTATTGCATTTTTTTTCTTTTCTTTTGTTTCCCTTCTGTCAAAGATTTGAGGTTATGTGTCAGATTTTCTCCCAGCAAAATCGCGCGATGTGCTTTGCTTATATAGTCCAAGAATACCCAGTTGAGAGGTTTTGCGCGCGCGCGCGCGTGTGTGTGTGTGTGATATAGTTATATGGCAGTTCCCCTTGATTGGTCAATGTAGCTTTTCTTTTTTTTTAGGAAGCCTTCATCCCTCGCTCCCCCCCCCCCCCCCCCCACCCCTCAAGAAACAAAAACAAACAAACAAGACTGAAAATGAAGAAGTGTTTCCCCAAGTACAGGTGGGATGGACTGCTAAAATAGATGTAGTTTCGGGCATGCTCCGCAACTGTCCACAGACTGTCTATGGTAGTGATTTTTTTTCCTGTAATCTTTCTGTTTATCTCGATGCTGGGTTGAGGACGCTCTTTGAGTGGGCGAGTGCGGGGCTGTCGGAGCGGCTGTCTTGCAGACGTGGGGACTGTGAACTCCAGGCCGTGACAATGATATTCATGCACCTGAAGGATGCAGTATGGAATCCCTCGGATGTCCCAACACAAAGGTGCCATTTTCGCTGCCCATCTCAACACGTTGTCGATCTGCTGGTATACCCTAAACCCCTGTCTTTCTGGACTCTTGCAGTGCATACCGTTCCCGCGCCTTCGTCGACTGTTTGAATGTCTTTGTGGACAATCATCCTGTCGTTGGTCTGGAAATTCTTCTACACTCTGGTCACGTAATGCAGTTAATGACATGCTGGCTTCCCCCCCCCCCCCCACCCCCCCTGTAAGCTGGCAGTGGGGTGGTGAAAGTTGTACTCGCTGCCTACATAGACACTGGCTGTCCACTCTGCAGTGTCTTGTGGCCCACACTGCTGTTGTTGATGTATTGTCCTGTGACATTTAAACGCTCTTTTTGTAATACTTTACGCTTTGTTTTTTTTTCATCAGGAGAGAATAATCCAGGGAATGCTTGGAGCTCTCTGCACTGCCTCATGGAAAATACTGCAAGATGTCTGTAGTTTCCCCACCATGTCATACTCTGTCTTGTTTCTGTTTTTCTTTATCGTTGGTCTGACCAAGATGTCTATCGTTCAGCCACCATGTCATACTCTGTATTGTTTCTGTTTTTCTTTATCGTTTGTCTGACCAAGATGTCTATCGTTCAGCCACCATGTCATACTCTGTCTTGTTTCTGTTTTTCTTTATCGTTGGTCTGACCAAGATGTCCGTATTCAGCCACCATGTCATACTCGTATTGTTTCTGTTTTTCTTTATCGTTGGTCTGACCAAGATGTCTATCGTTCAGCCACCATGTCATACTCTGTCTTGTTTCTGTTTTTCTTTATCGTTGGTCTGACCAAGATGTCCGTATTCAGCCACCATATCATACTCGTATTGTTTTTGTTTTTCTTTATCGTTGGTCTGATCAAGATGTCCGTATTCAGCCACCATGTCACAATCTGTCTTGTTTCTGTTTTTCTTTGTCGTTGGTCTGACTCCTTCGTGATGTGACAGTTTTCCTTCAGGAGTGGGACAGCCCCCTGTTCAAAGGCTGTGTGTGGTCGTCTGGACTACAGCCATCAAAACTTGAACCTCTACTTCCAGTCTCCTGCACGTCCCCATGTCTGTCCCATCTTCTTGGGTGGTGGGCGTGGGCGTTCAACCTGAAAAGAACCCAACCGGACCGAACCCAGCACACGAACTCGTTCATGGTCTTTGTGTCAGGAGGACATGCAGAGACATGGGACATCCAGACTCGGGGGGAATACAGCGGGGCATGTTGGCACGTGAACTCGCCTGCACGCAAGGGTCACAGAGGTCTTGCACCAGACAGCGACGTGGCTTTTCGCAGCGTCGTCCAGAACCCTCTCGCCATCACAAAAAAGTCCCACCCTGAAAACAGAAAAAAGTGGCGTTGCGACGGAGGATAATCCGGCATGATTCCTCCCCCCCCCCCCCCCCCCTCTCCCCGCCCTGTTTTGCATACAAATCGACAGGCCACGGAGAGAACCAGTCTTCTTCACAAGCCCCGAAAACTCCGAAAGGGCACACGAGGAGCGCCGGAGACGGCTTTGGGGCCCACGCGCTATTTGGACTGCGTGGCGTCAAAAATGAGATCGCTGAGGTGTGTGTGGGGGGGGGGGGGGGGGGGGGAGGTTGGAGGCTGGGGGGTGGGGGTGGGTGGGTGGGAGGGACAGGGGTGGACGCACCCTTACAAGCCTAAGCCCTTGGCCAGAAATGAGATTCCTGTCTGTAAGAGAGAGAGAGAGGGGGGGGGGGAGGGGGGGGGGGGGGCGAGCCGGGTCTCCTCCAGTCGCTTCTTGGCTTTCCGCCTGCCGGCTGATGCCTTCCGCCGCTTTGACAGTCAACAGACGGAATTGGCAAGTCGGGGAGGAAGTCATTGAAGTGGCGGAATGGGTCTTAAAAGCCCTCTTCTCTTCCCACCCCACCCCCACTCCCACCCCGCCACCACCACCACCACCACCTCCCCTCAATCCCGCCCTGCCCCCAGTTCTTCTCCCCCATGGTTGGCTCCCCGACCCTCTGTCGGCAAGTGGAGCGGCCCGCTTCCCCGGGAAATACGGGCTCAGCGGCCAGACAGCGTCTGGAGGGTGTGGGCGGCGGGGGGGGGGGGGGATGAAGAAGAATGGGGAGGGGGTGTGGTAGAGAGAGAAGACATTCTCTCGCTCTTCTTCCCGTGTGTGTGTGTGTGAGAGAGAGAGGGGAACTCAGATTTGCTGATTAGTTCCACTGTCACCTCAAAAACAAGAGAACAGATACAGAAACGGAAGGATAACAAGCACACAGGATGGACAGCGGTGTAAAAAAAAAAATTGGATTCCTCCGCTGAAGTCGTTGCATTTGCACTTTCCAGACAACCCATCCGATAGACAAAAAGTTAACTATGAATTCAGAGAGAGAGAGAGAGAGAGAGCGAGACAGAGAGACAGAAAGACAGATACAGAGAGAGGGGGGGGGGGGATCACTTATCAGTGCTTGTAACAAAAACAGAATTACTGCGCCGTCGAAGGAAGGAACACACAAATTACAAAACAAACACAACGCATTTCGACAAGCTGGGTCTTTTTCAGGCCAGAGAAATAACGGTGAAGACAATTTCACAGCCTCATCACAGCTTATCACAGGGAATGGAAGTGTTCCGGGGATACGACAAACAGCCGTTTCTGATCTTTACAGCAACAGATCAATGCCTTTCATGCGCGCGTGCGTGCGAGCGTGCGTGCGTGTGTGTGTGTTCTTGATTTAATGTCGATTCACCTTGGTGATTTTAGCACAACAAAAAAATAGTGATAATAATAAATAGCAATAAATGCTTAAATATCCGATTACATTACAAATTAAAGGTAATATAACTTAACTGCAAATAGTTACCAATAGGACTGTTAGCTAACTGATGGAAAAAGCTGTTGTTAACGTCGGTGAAACAAAATTTCATTGACGGTATGTTGAGAGAGTATAGTGACAAAACGCCTTAAATCATTACAAAATAAAATGTGATCATTACTCTTTTCTTTTTTTTTTTTTTGTCCACAGATGCAGTCAATGTTTTCGGTGTACTTAGTGATAAAGGCGTTAGTTTTCCACCGATACATGAGACATGCTATTTTTTTTTTCTTGACACGAGAAGGAGTTTTTATGTCACAGATTTTAAAGTTCATACACCAACAACGAGTATTTGTTTCGATGCTATCCAATTGGTTCCAAACATACGTGTCTACTACTTTATGTCATAATATTCGTGTAACGATAATGGGAAAAGTATGTTTTCTGACGTTGGATCGTTTGCTGCCTTTTAGCCGCTCAGTCAACTTTATTGTGTGAGAAGAGAGAGAGAGAGAGAGAGAGAGAGAGAGAGAGAGAGAGAGTGTGTGTGTGTGTGTGTGTGTGTGTGTGTGTGTGTGTGTGTGTGTGTCGTGCGTGTGTGTGTGTGCGCCTGTGGTTGCCGTGAAAGACGTCCAATAATAATACGGGAGCAGTGTTCACTTATATCGTTGGCGCAGCACCACACTTTGAATTTAAAGCAGTTTGTTTTAAACACGAAGAAATTCTCCCTGTGCATCGGCTGCTGGGCAGAGAAGAAGCCTGTGTTTGTGGGCACCAGAGGAACTTCGTGCAAACGCCCTTCCTAGATCTTCAAAAACAACAACAAAAAATTGCAAAACGGTACTAGCTGAATTAGTGAAGGCTTTAGTGTGGTAATCCTTGTTTGAAACATGCCAGCTGCAATGGGGGTGACAGTGCACAGCCGACTGGCTCTGTGGGGAACGGATGGAACCACATCGACTGGCGAGAACCGAAGGAGAAGAAGAAGAAGAAGAAGAAGAAGAAGAAAAAAAAAAAGAATGAATTACAGGAAAAGACAAGCATTCCTTTAAACCGTCCGAATAAATCGCACACCGACAGGCAGGTTGAGTGTCGTGTATCAGACATGCTGTCTTTGAATCGAGGATTGGGAGAAAGGGATGTGTGTGTGTGTGTGTGGTGTGTGTGTGTGTGTGTTGTGTGTGCGTTGTGTGGGGGGGGGGGGGGGGGGGGGGGGGGGGGGGGAGGGTAAACGTGGTGAAGATCAGTGGTGCAGATTTTCCCGTGTCCAAGACGGTGGGAGAAAGGAGGGGGGGCGGGGGGGGGGGGGGGGGGGGGGGGGGGGGGGGGGGAGGGGAGAGGAGGAGAGAGAGAGAGAGAGGAGAGAGAGAGAGAGAGAGGGAGAGAGAGAGAGAAGGGGGGGGTGGGTGGATGAGGAAATGGGGAACAGGAGTGGCGGGAGACGGAGAGAGAGAGTGCAGTAGCAATGCTGTTATCGCCAGCTAACGAGCGGGTCCAAATGGGGTGTGTGTGTGGCCGGCCAGGAAGGGGCCCCTGGTTGGCGAGGTGTGGGGAGGTGACAGTTTTAGTGGCAGCTGAGCCCCGCGCTCTTCTCATGCAACACCACCATTAAGCACCGCCCCTCTCCCTCCACCCCCTTCAGTGCCTACCCCTCCCCCCCCTCCACCCCCCCCCCCCCCATGCCCCCGTCCTTCCTCCTCCCTCTTCCTCCACAACACAACGTTCACATACTGTCATCGCGCCGCCGCGCACACACCACACACCACGCACGCGCACGCACACACGCACACACATACGCACGCACGCACGCACACTGATAGAGGCACAGACTGTCTTGATTGAAAGCAAGGAAGTGCGTACCGGTGTGTTTGGTTTTGTTCTTCCTCATCTTGTTCTCTACTTCTTCTCCATCTTCTTCTTCCTTCTTCTTCTTCTCCCTCCTTCTTCTTCTTCTTTTTCTTCTTCTTCTTCTTCTTTTTCTTCTTCTCTTTAACTGTTTTCCTGAATTGTCTGTCCCTACCCCCATTCCCTGATCCTATTTTCATGCATTTCGCATTGGCCAGCCCACACATGCATTCGTGCGCGCGCACTCTTGCGCAAACGATCTCTCTCTCTCTCTCTCTCTCTCTCTCTCTCGCCTCTCTCCTCTCTCCTCTCTCTCTCTCCTCTCTCTATCTCTCTCTCTCTCTCATACACCTTTTTTTTTTTTTTTTTTTTACACACACACGTTACAGAATGTTATTGTCTTTGTTTTGCAGTGAATCCAGCTACAGATGTATACGACTAAAGCAGAGAGCGGACCAAGTCTTTGAAATGCGCATTGGTAAGTTGTGTGTGTATGTCGACCGCGTGAAAACATGTGTGTCTCTCTGTGCATGCGATTTCTGACACGTGTGTGTGTGTGTGTGCGCGTGCGCGCGCGTGTGTGTATGTGTTCATCATCATTATCATCTCTCTCTCTCTCTCCCCTCTCCTTCTCTCTCTCTCTCTCTCTCTCTCTCTCTCTCTCTCTCCCGCTCTTGTATGTATGCATTTATAAAAAGACATGCACGAGCGCGCAGTCGCGCGTGTACGCACACCTGCGCGCACATACTAACACACACTCCCGAGCGCGCGCACACACGCACACGCGCGTGCACACACACACACACACACACACGCCACCCCACAACCACACACACACACACACACACACACAACACACACACACACCACACACACACAACACACAGAAACACACACACAGCGCCCGCGCGCGCTCATTCACGCAAGCATGCAGATGAGGCAAAAAAATTCAAGTGAGGGAACAGATTGCTAAACATCTCTGTGTGGTAGATGGGCAAGGAACAGTGCAAGCGAGAACAGTGGAGAATGCAAACATGCACACGAGCCAGTCACAGAAGCTGTTCAAAAATCTTGCGGTCTTGTGTGTGTGTGTGTGTGTGCGTGTGCGTGCGTGGTGTGTGTGTGTGTGTGTGTGTGTGTGTGTGTGTGTGTGTGTGTGTGTGTGTGTGTTTTGCCCAGCCTAGTAGTCCCTGAACATAATCGTGAGCTCCAGATTACTTTTCTTCTGAAAGCGTAAACGATGCAAGCATAAACGATGAAACGATGTCTGTTCGTTATAAATTTTTTTTATGAGGAACGTTATAACTTTTTTTATGAGGACATATGATGTTACAATATCACAGTCAGAGAGAGAGGGGGGGAGAGAGAGAGAGAGAGAGAGAGAGAGAGTGTGGTGTGTGTGTGTGTGTGGGTGTGGTGTGTGGAGAGAGAGAGAGAGAGAGAGAGAGAGAGAGAGAGAGAGAGAGCTTATGGGTTTAGTCAATACTTCGCGTAAGTCCATGACAGGAAACAACTTTCGTCTTTGACGTCATAACAGGCCTGAAATGGGCTGCCTGTTGTCAGTTTCACTATGATGACACCGAAACCATTTTTTTTAAAGAGAAAATTGGTTTCAAAGCGGGGAGGGGGGGGGGGGGGGGGGGGGGGGGCGCGGACTGCAGGCGGAAAATGGAAACGAGAGCTGAAAGACCGAACTTCTGCGCTGCCAAAACGAAAAGAACAACCACAGTGCGGAAAGAGAACCACGCATTTCGACCTGTTTGCTCTTCTTCAGGCAAGAAAAGGATGGATATTCCAGACCATGAACACGAAGGACGAACTGTCCGTCCCTTCCAGACCATGAACACGAAGGACGAACTGTCCGTCCCTTCCAGACCATGAACACGAAGGACGAACTGTCCGTCACTTCCAGACATGAACACAAAGGGGAGAACTGCCCGTCACTTCCAGACCATGAAACGAAGGACGAACTTTTCCGTCACTTCCAGACCATGAACCGAAGGACGAACTGCCCGGGTCCTTCCAGACATGAACACGAAGGACGAATGTCCGTCCTTCCAGACCATGAACACGAAGGACGAACTGTCCGTCACTTCCAGACCATGAACACGAGGACGAACTGTCCGTCCCTTCCAGACCATGAACACGAAGGGACGAACTGTCCGTCCTTCTCTCTTGGAACTGGATGCAAAAATTTGATCTTGGGATGAACGACAGAAACTACCGGCTGGAACTGAGGTTGAAGGGAAGACAAGAAATGGTAATATTAATAATAATAAAAATAATTAATTTAAAAATAATAATAAATAACAATAAAAATAACAATAATAAAAATAATGTAGAAAGTAATAATAATGATAATACTATAATAATAGTATCGACAGTGGTAGCACAATCATATAACAATGAAAATACAAACAGTAATGATTATAATAGCTGTAATCGTAATCATAACGGTACTCCCAGACGAAGAGGAAGGAGAGCATGACGGGATAGTTGCAGCAGCATCTTTTGGCTGCAGAGTTATGCGCGCGGATCGTCTTCGTCGTGACAAGCTTCTAGCAAACATATTCAGTCTGCAAAATCTCCCCGAGGTCGGAGTGTGGGCTGCCCCCGTGGCGAGGCAATCAAAAATGGTCAAAACACGTAATGTTTATCCCCAGCTGATGCATTTGTACCAAAGTGTTCAAGTGATTCGGCTGTTCGGATGATCCCTGGAGTTTTTAGCAGGTACGACAACGACAACCACAACAGAATAGCAATGATTAAAGAATAAGGAGAAGGAGAAAGATAGCGGAGAAAGGAAAGGGAAAAAAAAAAAAAAGAGGAGAGGGGAAGAAGACTATGGAGAAAGGGAAAGATAGTAAAACACCGGAATAAGGCGATGCCATGAGTGTTCACATAATCCGGTTCGTGCAGGGGATACTGTCAGCGCGCACGGTTTTGCGTCCCTCTCCTTAGGTTTATTTGTTTATCGATTTATTTATTTATTGATCGTTTGAAGAGGATGCGAGCGGGGGGGGGGGGGGGGGGGGGGGGGGGGGGGGGGGGGGGGGGGGAGGGGGGGGCAGAGGAGAAGGGAGGGAGGGAGGGGAGGAACACGGAGGCAAGGTCCGAAACACTGTTTCTAATTACGGTTTCACATCAATCTGGGGCTATCCATCTCCCCTGTCCAACTCGTTGCCAACAGCCTCCTTCAATTTCCCCCGCCTCCCAACACCTGCTTGTGTGGTCATGATTAAAGATTGTTGGGGGGAGAGAGGGGGTGACGGGTGCGGCGAGAGAGAGACAGACAGACAGACGGACGACAGCAGAGGCGCAGCAGACATCAGGCAGACAGACAGGGAGGAGAGAAAGAGAGGGCGGGAGGGGGAACAAGAGGGAGAGAGATGGGGAAGGGGGTAAAGAGAGAGATGGAAAAGACAGAACCTACAGAAGAGAGAGAGAGAGATAGAGAGAGAGAGGAGAGAGAAGAGAGAGAGAGAGGAGAGAGAGGGGAACAAGAGGGAGAGAGAGGTGAGGAAGGATCAAGAGAAGAAGGAGGGGACAGGAGAGAAATAGAAGGAGGGGGGCGAGAGAGAGTAGAGAGAGAGAAGAGAGAGAGAGAGAGAGAGAGAGCGAGAGAGAGCAGGAGAGAGAGAGAGAGACTTCACTTAACAAAAGGAGTATCGGTTAGAAAATGAAAAACCTGTCGTTCAACTACAAAGTAGCATCAGCTAAAAAGAAAAAAACTATCCTTCACCTTCAAAGGAGTATCAGCTACAGACAAACTATCCTTCACATATAAAGGAGGAGCTTCAGCTAACAGAAGGAACAAAAACCATCACCTAAAAAAGGAGCATCAGCTACAGAACACACAAGCTGTCCTTCACACTAAAAGGAACATCACTACAGAGAAGACAAAAGCTACCTTCACCTACAAAGAACATCAGCAACAGAAGACAAAAAGCTTCCTTCACCTACAAGGAACATCAGCTACAGAAACAAAAGCTATCCTTCACCTACAACAGGAGCATCAGCTACAAAGAAAAAAGCTATCCTTCAAAGACAAAAGGGGTATCAGCAAAGGAAGAAAAAAAAGAACCTCTCGAACGTAGAAAATCAGGAAGCACGCATTGTTCCAACCATTCCCAAATCCGCGAAACAAACCAGCAGGACAACCACAGAAGAGGGAGCTACTGGGCAGATGTACAAATACAAGTGAACCTGAGCGGCGTGAGGCAGGAGGAGGAGGAGGAGGAAGAGAAGAAGGAAACGTACAACCACTGACCCAGCAGTCCCCGCTCCAGCGAGTGTGAGTACCGGTCAGTAGAAGGAGCTTGCACGTGGGTGCTGTGGCTGGCGTGTCTTCTTTTCGTCCCTGGGCTCAAACGTCGGGTGCATCACTGTTGCACGACAACGCACAACACCAGAACCGGCCGTTTGTTTTTGTGTGTGTCCCAGGTCTTCCCAGCGCGGTGGATCACGATTTGCTCCCCACAATCACCCGCAAAACCATCAAACGTGAGTTCCACATCACCTGCTAAAACACTCCACCAAAGAAAAGGCTGTCAAAATCGCTGCTGTTACGTGATTTGGGCGGGGGTTGGGTTGGGGTGGGGGGTGCAAGTGGAGGATTATTAAGAACTAGGAGTAAGATTCGCACGCTGTATTAGGAACAAGCGGGCACTGCAGGTTCTTGGAGCATGTCAGCTACATTGGACGGCCGTTTGGAAGTCGTGGCACGTGGGCGAACGGGGAAAATCTCGGACATACAAGAACAAGCTTAGGAGTTTCCAATCAGGCGAGAATTTTTTTGTCCTGTAAACACATGGAAAGTGCCCAATCCGATTTGCTGAGAGAACGCGCGTGCGCGCGCGCGCGAGCGAGTGTGTGTTGTGTGTGTGTGGAGAGAGAGAGAGGAGAGAGAAGAGAGAGAGAGAGAAGAGAAGAGAGAGAGAGAGAGAGATGGCCGAGTGCTGAGAGAGATTCCTTCTCGAAAAAAGAAAAAAGCCTTGAAGGCGTTCAAACTTTTGTTTCTCTAAACTTCAGATCGTGATCCTGTTTTCGCCACACACGCACACGCCTCCCGCACACGCCACACACCCACACACACACACACACACACACACAAGGCGAGACAGAAAGAGACCAGAGAGAGACACGACACAGAAAAATAGTGGGTAGGGAAATGTAAGTCTATCGATACACCCGAGGGAAAACGATCTACAAATTATTTATTGTGTCCAAGTAAAAGAACACTAAGTTGTCCTGTCTGTTCTGTCAGTCATCTGTCTGTCTGTCTGTCTCTCTCTCTCACTCTCTCAATCTCAACTCTCTCTCTCCCTCGCTCTTTCACTCTCTCTCTCTCTCTTCTTCTTTACAGTCGTCAGTTGCCAGCTGCCTGTATTGTATTGATGTACTGCTGGCATTTGGGAAAGATTGGGTGAAGGAATAATTACTATATGGAGAAAGTTGATCTCTCTCCTCTCTCTACTCTCTCTCTCTCATCTCACTCTCTCTCTCTCTCATCTCAGATCGACATAGACATAGTCTGCTCAAACTCCTCTCTCTCTCTTCTCTCTCGCTCGTTCGCTCGCTCGCTCGCTTGCTCGCGTCTTTCGTTGAGCTCGAATTAGTTTGTTGGTGTTTTTCTTTGTTTTTTGTTTTTTAGGGGTGGAGGGGTCCCCCACTGCCAAACGATTTGATGCAATGAGGTGTCCCCCTCTTGCCAACGATTAGATGCAATGGAGTGGTCCCCCCTCTTGCCAAAGATTTGATGCAATGATGGTCCCCCTCTTGCCAAACGATTTTGATTGCAATGCGATTCGATTTCTTCGTATAATGGGAGTTTATATTTCAAAGTCATGGAAATTACTAATTACCCCCCGAAATTGCAAAATTGGATGGGTTTTCTGATCTTTTTCGTACTCTTTATTTCAGTTTATTTTATTGATTTCATTTTTTCTTTTTTTGTGGGATCTTAAAGACATTACAAAACAGAAGGCAAAAAAAAAATACCTCATCTTCCCGAATCGTTCCGGGACAATTGGTGGGGGGAACAAAGGGTAGGGCATCCTCACATTCAGTTTGGTTGCTTGTTTTTGGTTTTGTCCTTGCACGTGTGTTATCCGTGCGCGTGTAATATTTGTTCCATTAATACGTCCCGATAACCGGTGCTACATTTACCAAATCGCGCATGCGAAAGCGTGCCTGTGTGTGTGTGTGTGTGTGGTGTGTGTGTGTTGTGTGGTGTGTGTGTGTGTGGTGAACTGTGTGTGTGTGTGTGCGAGCTGCGTGCGTGCGTGTGTTGTGTGTGTTTGTGTGTGTACGTGGTGTGTCGTGTGTGTGTGTGTGTGTGTGTGTGTACGTGTGTGTGTGTGGTGTGTGTGTGTGTGTGTCAGTGTGTGTGTATCCGCGTCTCTCTATGTGTATAAGACATGTTCCCTTTCTTTTTTCATCTCATTCCCCAGCAATTTTTTTATACCCAATGCCCAGGATTTTGAAGGGGGGGGGGGACTCCCAGAAACAGCTCGCCCATTAAGGCCTGAAGCGTTTAACAGCGTCCCACTCGACAATCGGCGCGTGGAAGGCCAACGCTGGTTTTTGCGTGAGCGCTGTTTGTTGACTAATTTAAATGACGAATGTGATATTATCCCTTTCGCTCCCTGTCCATTTCCATGGCCAATTCGGGAGGAGTTCAAGCCCCTTTATTTTTTCTTTTTCCAACAGCCCCCAACCCCCAACCCCCACCCCCCCCCTCCCCCCACCCAACCCCACCCCACCCCTCTCTCTCTCTACAGCTCACACTTTTCTGATGCCGTGAATTCGCTTGTCATCCAGGGAAGAAAAGTGAAGCTTCACGGCCGATCGATGGTTTTGTTTAGTTTCCGCATTCTGCGACAACCCACCCATTATTTGAAGTGGTGGGGGGGGGGGACGAGAACAAGCCGTGTTTCATTGGTTTAGTTATGCCCTCCCTCCTTCCCTCCCTCGTCTTCTGGGTAGAGGAAATTGGACGAAGGAAAAGGCGAGAGGTGGGTAGGTGCACCTGCCCCCTCCACTTTCAGTGGTAAAAAGGTACAAAATACCCTTTGAACATGGCCTGTTGCCTGTCAACAAGATTCCACAGATTTGCATTCGTTTTGTTAAATCTAAAAAAGACAAAATTCCGGGAAAGAAGGCGTTGAGGGACAGGAAAGTGGTGTGTGTGTGTGTGTGTGGGGAGGGGGGGGGGGGGGGGTTTACAGTTTACTTCCCAGCGCGCCTCCCCACCTTCCCTCTTCTCTTCCGCAACCCCCCCCCCCGCAACCCCCCCCCCCCCCTCTCACTCTCTATGTCAGCTGTGTGTGTGTGTGTGTGTTGTCCAGTCCTCCCTGGTCTTTCTTTCTCTTTCTCTCTCTCCTCTCTCAATCCTCTTCCACCCCTCCGCCCCTCTCAGCTCAAAGTCCCTCATTCTCCTCCACCCTCTCAACCTCAATCCTCATCTCTCTGTCTCTCCTCTAGTGTCTATTCCTCACTGTTTCACCACGTTCCACTCTCCTTGCTGTGTCTCTCCTCACCCTGTTAAAAAACAACGCCCGCGATTCTTATTCATGCGAGCCCAGCGTGTGTGTCCTGGTGTGCGTGTGTGCTGTGCGCGTGTGTGTGTGTGTGTGCGTGACCGCGCGCGCGCGCGTGCGTCGTGCGGTCTGGTGGGGCGTCCTATGTGTGGTCGTACTGTGGTTTTACGATAGATTTGTGCGCACACACAGACACACACTCACAGACGCACGCACGCACGCACGCACCACGCAGCGGCACGACACGCACCCACACACACACACACACACACAAACCCAGAAACACACCACACAACCCCACACACACACACACACACACATGCGTGAATAGGATGTTGACGTGCGCTGCAAATACAGGCACATACACTACGCAACTCCATCGTTCGCGGAATAGATGTTGCCTGCGCGCAAAACACAGAACACACCCAGAACTACACACACACACATTAACACACACACACACACACACACACACACACAACACACAACACACCTTGTACATCCGTTTAGGGCCAAGACGTATGTATGCCTGATAACATGAAAGCCTTGCATGCCACATCTGCCAAGGATGAGCTCTCCCGCAAAAACCAACTCTGGCACATCCAGCCCCCTTCCGGGCACACCGACAGACTCCGAGCTCTTTCGATTTTTTTCTAAACTATGCAAACACAATCAACCCCCTAACCCCCTTCGCAATTTCCTGCCGTCTGCCCGACTCCTCCTCACTCAAAAAACACATCGGTGCAAACCAGAGGCAAGAAACGAGCAAAGCCACAAGAACATGCTCGCTCCCCCACCACAACCACCCCCCACATGCTAGCTCCCCCCACCCCCCCCCCCCCCCCCCCTCCCCCCGACATGCTCGCACCCACCGCCTCCCCCACATGTTACCCCCTATTCCCCTCCCCCCGGCTCTCAAGCCCATATCACTAATCTAATTTTTTGAAACTCCAAACTCAAGAACAAAATTCCGATTTTTTTCCTCGCATGGGGGCGATGGGGTGGGGTGGGGGTGGGTGAGTGAGAGAAGTTTTTTTGGAGAAAGAAGTTTCGCTCTCTCCACAAGTCATCACCCACACACCCCAAAGAGTTAACCCCGCGCATAAATAGCCCTTCGGTGGACGGCTTGCTTAAAACGAAAAACGACGTGACTACTTGCAATCAAGGTCGAAACTCTGACCTGATGGCGGCGAAAGAGAGTGTAACGATCATGATGTCGTTGCCGACACGCTAAAAAAAAAAGCGAAGAAAAATGAAAAAAAAGAAAATAAATAAAAAAAAGAAAAGCCTTCGTTGGCTGGTGTCGAGTGAAGAGCCGCCATTGTATTTTGGCGGGAACGGGCGGCAGACATCACGCCCGCTCTTTCTGATTGACATATTTGCTTGAACGTAGGCTCACATGTTTGGCCAATTACAGGTTTTCCTGCTGTCACATCTTTGTGTGTGTGTGTGTGTGTGTTTCTTGTTGTTGCTTTCTCTCTACTTAGTCCCATATGCTCTTTGCTTACTTTGCTTTTTTTTTTTTTTTTTTTTTTTTCCCATTCTTCAGTGTCCTTGCTGACTGTGTGCCGCAAATGTCGACTGACATATCAGCTGCGATGATTCCTTTGCTTTCCTGTTTTCCTTCCTCGAGAATAATGCAGGATTGATTTTTTTGTTTGTTTTTGTTTGTTTTTGAGTTGGCCACGTGCGGATGACGGGTGTATTGAGTTATCGAGAAACAGCAACACTATCTTCATCTCCCCTCCCCCTCCACTCCCCCCCCCCCCCCCCCTATCCAGCCCATTTCCCTCATCATGCGGCAATTTACAGAATTTCTCAACGTAATGGAAGACTATTTCTCCTAGATTTTCGTCCTCGAACTTGTCTCATTCTCTGTTGTCCTACGTGCTGTCGTGTGCGCGACGCAGCGAACTGACACAACACACGCATCATGCCCAGTTTTATTTTTTGTCTCCGGGATGGTGCGAGTCCCATTGGCTCACGCTGCGTGCTCCTACCGGCGGACATTAGGGTCTGTGTTCCATCGAGAGGAGTCAGTGTTTTCATCTCTGCCTGTTGGTTTGGTTTGCTTGTCTGTTCGATCTGCGAGACTACGCAGCGAGCATCAGAACCCATTTTGAACGAATGTCGGTGAAAAGAGAACGACTGCGGTGAAAAGATGACGAATACGGTGGAAAGATGTAACAATGTCGGTGGAAAGATGAACAATGTCGGTGAAAAGATGAACGAATGTCGTGTGAAAATGATGAACAAAGTCGAGAAAATGATGAAGCGAATGTCGTGGACAGATGGGACTAGGGCCAAGGGGCGAACCAGTACTCTTGTATTGGATCCAGTCCACCCCCCCCCCCCCCCGCCCGCCCCCCCCCCCCCCCTCTTACCTACACTGATTAAAAAAAAATTACGTATTTTCGATAATTTGTATTAATTTTCCCAACAAAATTCGCCTGAATCTTGACTTTAGAAAAAGGCCGATGAGATTCAGTGATGTGTATGAATTTGTAAAACTTGTACGGATACGCATTTTACCAGAATCCGTTGATGAATATAACATCCAGAAGAAGCGGATGGGGGGGGCGGGAGGTATATTTTATTCAATGAGTGTACAGCAGTAGCAGATCAAGCTAAAAACCTGCAATTGCTACCAAAGTATAGTCGAGACGACGAGGATCTACTTAGGAGAAACAGTGTTGGCGTACTCTGTGATAATTCTGGAGTGAGGCAGTGGATTCGGAGGCATATCCACACAGGGCAGAACATGAAACACTACGCGCTCTCTTGGACCTTGGCGGCGGCCAGCGGCACTCTTTCTGGTGCCGTTCTGGTCATCCACAGTGCTTCGCCATCTGAACACCTTGACAACATCATTCCTAAGTCTCCTCAGCGACTTGAAAAGCATGCTTGTATTACTGAAAAGATGACGGGTGGAGGTGGAGAGGTGGATGGGGGCTGGGATGGCGCAGGGGAGGAGGGAAGGAGGGGGGGGGGGGGTGACGACAACAACAACAGCATGCAACATCATCAACAGCTACAGCTACGAAAACACCACCACCACCACCACCACCAGTAATAACATTAATTAACAACCCCACCCCTCCCCCAACAACCTACAAATGCACATGGGAGTATGCAGACCTCCACCATGGTCGGAAGGACTGTGGAGACACACGTCATGGGTGAAAACAACGAAATTGTTTTCACCGTCAGGGGAAGTAAATGTGGGAACAGACTAAAAGAGTGACGTCCCTGGACTTTTCTGGAGTGGAATATGGGACACGTAAAATGTCAACGTATACGTCACTGGACGGTTTTTCAATATTCTATAAAAAGATACCCCAAGCACAAATAGCGATCATTTGGTAGACAGTACCTTCACATCGATCATGTTCAGTGAGAACAAAATGTAGTAATCCTGGTGAACGGATTGCGGATCCGCCGGATCTGATTCATTTTTGATGAGGGGTGGGGGTGGGAGGTGGTGGGCGTCGTCCTCGGATCTCATCTCTCCAACGGACTTGGATTAAAAACCGGTCATTTTTTGTTGTTGTATCATACTGCCGACAAACAAGCAAACTGACGCAGGTGAAAACAAAGTCTTGGCGGAGGTAGCAATCGATTATCGATCACCTGCACGACTTAAAGGACGAAAAGAAAAAAAAAAAGATGTGAACAGCAGCTGTAGTCAGCGACTGAAGCTAAAAGAGGCGCTAGGCGCCCACGACTCCCGATCAGTCACACACCCCTATGCTGGACTCGTTTGTCCAGCTGGACTCTAATCGCCGTCCCCCCTAGCCCCTTCCGCCCTCCACCTCCCTCCCCCACCCCCCAATCAGTCCAGTGGAGGTATTCTGGGCAGTTAGCGGACGTCCAGGTTCAGCCCCGGGGTACTTACTTCAATGTGGCTGTGTGGATGGCAGTGACGGATGATAGACTGGTGGTTGCGGGTGTTGAGCTCTCGAGGTCTGAGCGGGGATTGGACTGGTGGAAACCAATCAGTCAGTGTGTGCCAAATGAGGCGGGACGTACATGCAGGGAGGGTTCACGCCGATAAGAAGCAACTAGCGCGAAACTAATTAGTGAGTAATGAAACGGATTACTTGAAAGAAGAAAAAAACCCCCAAAAAACCAAGAACTTAAGAAATTTAATATATCTGTATAGTGACATGGTTATTCGGTTGTGACTGTATAATGAAAGAAACACGCGTCTTCGGATGACAGTTCTCTGAATGTTTGGTAATGTCATATTGGTTGTATACCTGACACATCAGTGAAATCTCTCTCCTCTCTCTCTCCTCCTCTCTCTCTCTCTCTCTCTCTCTGTGTGTGTGGTGTGGGGGGGGGGGGGGGGGGGGGGCAGGAAGGGAGATGAGAATGTAGAAGAACGTAGAAAGAAAACATGATCAGCATAGGTTGTATGACAACTCATACCTTTCAGTGAAAGTGAAACTTTTAACCGTAAGAAAAACAGACTACCCGGACTGATGGGAATACATAACAGACCGCCAGGTCTGTGACACGAAAGCCAATACTTCTGCAACCGCCCCCCCCCCCCCCTCTGCCATCCCCCATCTACGCCCCCCCCCCCCCCCTCCCGATTGCTACAACACAACAACTGCTACTCTTTTTCCCCGTTTCTGCTGCTACTAACAATACATCACTGATGTTTTAGCTGCTACTACAAACTTGTGCAACCCTTGCCGCTCGTTCAGGTCTAAGCATCGCGCTGGGCCTGCCTTGTTGCTGTAAGCCTACTGCAGCCGCTGCCATGTGTTGATGGAAACAGCATCAACAGTTCTGCTGCGCTTGTTGAATGAATATTCACGATGTAAAGTGACACAGCCACCAGACTGTGCCCTACCCCCCACCCACCCCCTGTCCCTGTCCGGTTTCTATCGGGAAGCTCTCCATGACCACGTCAGTACACTGTGCAGTGTCCGCGTGGAATCGGCGGTACGGGTTCACAGTCAGAATCGGCGGTACAGGTTTACAGTCAGAATTCGGCGGTGCAGGTTTACAGTCAGAATCGACGATTCAGGTTTACAGTCAGAATCGGCGGTGCAGGTTTACAGTCAGACGCTGCCAGTTTGAATCCCATTGCTACTCTGCATAAACAGTGGCATTTTTGTTGTTGTTGTTGTTGTCCAGCTTAACATGTTGTTCTGGCGGTGCCAGAGTAGTGTTAGCTAGTACCCTTTCCACTCCCTTCCCCACATGTCCTCCGCCCCCCAGCCCCTCCCCCCTCTCTGTCTGTCTGTCTGTCTGTCTCTCTCTCTCTCTCTCTCTCTCTCTCTCTCTCATGAAATGGCTATCCCCTGTCAGCCAAATCACCTACAGTCAGTCTTGAGAAAGTACCTCGCGTTGTCTGTCAGGTGGGCGGGAACAACACTGGAACCGCACCAACACTAGGCGGGACGTAAAACCTGAATGTAAACTAAATGGCCAGGTGCACGAAGGAACGGGGAGACAATGACGATGCCCCCCCCCCCCCCCCCCCCCCCCCCCCACCCCCCCCACCGCTTCAGAGGGTTTCCCTTCCGCGTGTTCAAAGGTTTCCCGGTAAAGTGGGTGGAAACCCTCGCCTGAAGCCCGAGAACGGCTGCACAGTCTTGACTCCTGCCCGCTGATTAATGACGGGCCGTGCTTTGCGTAACCTGGTCAGCAGCTAATTGCGCCCCGCGACTTTTCCCCGGCCGACTGGGCCAGGGATTGGACTTCTGACGACTGAGCCGATCAGCGCGACGTGTAAAGCCAGGCGAGGAAACTCGACCAGAGTGCTACTAACGTGCGCAGCAGTCAGCAGGGCCAGTCGCTGCTGGAATCTGTCCGCGCAGACTTCGCTCACGTTGGTCCACGTGAATTCAGCGACAGCCAGTGGGGAAATCGGGCAAGCAGCATTATTCTGCGAGCATGGATCTTTTTTATTTTTTTAATTTTTTTTTTACCTCTGTACATTTTCTTTTAACCTGCGGCTGTTGAATTGTTTGTTTGACTGTCAGTAAAGTTCGCACAAAAGTCAGCAGACCGATTTTGATCTAGTTTAGTAGAAAGATGGTTTGTGCCGCCCCCCCCTCCCCCCCCCCCCCCCCCCCAAACAGACCCATTGCATTTTGGTATGAATCGGTGATACCGATCCGGATCCAGCGACTCCAGGATCCGTTCAATAAGGCTGTCACAAAATGTTCGTTGAGCATGAAGACTGTGGAATTACTGTCGAGAACCGGTCGCTGTGAAGTAGGATTTTGTCATAAAATATGAAAACAACCTAGTGATATAATGGTTCAGATTTCCTGTGTTCCATGTGTATGGAAAATCGGTCTTTCAGTCCGTACGCACGAACTCTCTCTCTCTCTTTTTGTCTGTCTGTCTGTCTGTCTGTCTGTCTCGTCTGTCTGTCTGTCTGTCTTCTCTCTCTCTCTCTCTCTCTCTCTCTCTCCTCTCTCTCTCTCTCGAGAGGGAACATCAGCCAACCATCGAGCCCATTTCCCCCTCCAGTATTACAGTAACAACGCCATTTTTCAAAGTATATTTAGCCGCGGATCCGTATCAAAGGGCAGATCCAAGATTCGGTTCGACCCTGACGGTAGTCTGCGCTCTCACGACTGCCGCTCAAGTTTCCGTTCAAACAGAACGTCCGTGATGTTCTTGCTGTTGGTCAAATGAGAGGCTCCACTCGACGCAAAGTCATGCTGCCACGCGGCGTTGCTCTAATATAATTGTTCTCCTATGAAATTAAAAGTGAAGCCAGATGAGTGTGGCTATGTGTTGACCTGGATCAAGTTTCTCCGTTAAAAAATGATAGGAAGAGGTTTTTGAGACGTGGAGAAACCTGACTTGTTTTGTAAGGGGATCAGATCTGTTATCATTGTTCGTTTCGGGTTTGGGTTATCTTCTTTGTGGGTGTTGTTTCCCCGAATTGGCCTCCCGTTCCGCGTGGAATTTGATGCTTCGTTTATCTCTGTTTCTCCCTCTTCCATAGTCGTTTCATTTAGCAGTTCTCCTTCCAATCAAAGGAAAATGCAGGTGCTGTCATGGATGGCCGTTGGATTGTTTATACGGACCCGACTGTGGTCTCTCTCTCTCTCTCTCTCTCTCTCTCTCTCTCTCCCCTCACCACTCTCTCTTCTCTCTGCATGTACGTGCTTATATGCATGTCCTGGTTTGTGCGTGCATGCGAATGCATGCTTCTTTTTCTTTTATCTCCCCTCCCCTCCCCCCTCCCCCCCCCCCCCTCCCCCACTTCCACTCTTTCTTGTATGTCTTGTCAGATTTTAAATTGCTTCAGCAGTTCACAAAGAACACAACGAGCAATTTTCCGCCAGCATTGTGCTGTTGTCGAGCGCAAATGCCGTATGTCATCAACGTGACTCCAACGCTTTAAATATCGCGCACTGTATCATGTCTCAAGCATAAAAGATGTTCTTTCCGCTCCACGTCGATGAATTGCTCACGCTTTCCCGTAATAAAGATATCAGTGAACAACCAGAAACATGGCACAATAACTCTGCACTGAAAATAGTACAGATCTGACACAAACCCCTTTGGTGTCCAGACAAACAATCTTCTTTTTTTTTTTTTTTTCCAGAAACAATGAGCCTGACATATTCTACCTGTAGGGAAATGCCATCTAGGAGAGTATTGATCTGTAGCGTGTGTGCCTTGATTTTAACTGAAATCTGTTGGCAACAATGATGGGGGGGGGGGGGGGGGGGGGGGGGGGGGGGAGCGAATTGATGTGTCAAACAGACACAGCAATCCACAAAAGGAATACTTTTATGAAAGACAGATGGCTCTTCAAGGTATGAGTTATTACCAAGTTTGGAATACTTTTCCCCAACATATCTCTAACCGACAAGGCTTGTCTTGAATGTAAATAACTTAAACCTTGTACATCCTCGTCAATTTTACCACAGCCCTAGTACCTTTTTGGTCAAATGGCGATGTCACTATCTTTTGTGTTGAGTCAGACGAGTATTATGTTTACCTGTTTATGCAGGCTAGAGGTTTTATGTGGGAGTACACTGAGGAACTAGATTGGGCTCCAATTTCTCATCAATATTCACGCCAATAAATCTGGGTTTTCGACGTACTACATATTTTTTTTCCCCGGAGCTGTGTCGTAAAGAAACGGCAACCAAGACACTGGATATCTGTACACGATTTGACGAACCGGACAAGACGGACGGACGTTAATTTCTGTTCAAAAGACATTGAACTGGGCCATCTTGCCCCACACCAAACCGTCAGTCGCAGAGCTTGGACCAGTGCCCATCCTTGGCCAGTGATGCATGCTGCGGGTATCGGTGCCGTGTCCACTCCGCTAACGAACTGGCTGACAGATTGCCTCACCCACTTAGACCTAAAGAATGACAAATGACAGTGCACGTGCACCCCGCGGGGCGTTGGACGGCAGGTAACTGTGTGGGTATGTCGATTGGATTTAAAACCCCCCAGTGACGAGCGCAGGGAGGTGGAAAGAAGGGAGGATAGCCTGGAGGAGGATGGGGGGAGAGAGGGACTGATGGGTAGGAAGGTGGAAACAGAGGGTGGTAGGTGGGGAGGCTGGCGGGAGGGTGGTGGTGGTAGAAAGGGTGCATTGTGGAGAGAAGCGCATCGTGTCATCCAGGGACTGGTCTGCCCAGAGGAGAATGGTGTGCTGAAGCTCTGGGCAGTGTGTGGGAAAGATGATGAGGGACGCTGCAAAATACAAGATGCTTCACTATACTGTAGGATAGCTTTGTTGAACTGTTTTAGGCACACAGCATCAGCGTAGTTACTAAATGTTACTGTTCGCATTTTGTGAGTGCCTAGTTTCTAGATGTTACTGTTCCGAATGTTTGTATGAGTGTTTTGAGTTCTGACTTTCTTTTTATCAAAAGGCACTGGTTTAAGGATCAAAGTATGTATTTAATGTTCTCGAGTCCTCGAGGTTTTTTTTCCCCCTCCCATGCTTTGGTTAATTCGCGCTCGATCTGTGAAAAGTTGCAACAGTTAGATAGCCAACCCAGTACCCTGGCAACAATTAAACTCTACGGGACTGTTGAAAGAGAGAGGAGAGAGAGAGAGAGAGAGAGAGAGAGAGAGAGAGAGAGAGAATGGACTGAACATTGCGGAGTGGGGGAGGGGGGGGGGGGGGGGCAGAGCCTTGGCACACACAACCTATGGAAGCGAAAGAACCTTGTGAACTGTTTTTCAGTGTGGCGCTCCAGTGAGACGACCCCTGGAGATGAGGAAGGTTAGAAGCAGGGTTAGCGTTACAAGTACATGGAAGGTCAGGATTAGGATTAGGTTTTAGAAGCAGAATCAGGGCAATAGTTAGGGTGAGAGGTTCCATGCTGTCTAGGTTACAGAGTGAGGGTTAGTGGCGCTTGATTAAAGTTCTGAAGTAGGGCTAGATGCAGAAGTAGGATTAGAGTTAGGTCAGGGTTAGGGTGGGACGTACTGACTTGGACTTAGTCCTCTTCGTTCCGATCGGAACACAGGGCCCGCGCTGCAGATCTCCATCTCGCTCTGTCTTGGGCTGTTCTCTTGGCTTCACCCCAGGTCATGTTGGTGAACTGGAGTTCTGCATGTAGAGTTCTTCTCCAGGTGGTGACTGGTCGTCCCCATCTTCCGCTTCCCCTGTGGGTTCCAGTCCAAGGCGTGGCGTGGGATGTGGGCCTGTCCTCTACGCAGGTGTGTCCAACCCAGCCCCACTTCCTCATCTGGACACTCTTGGTGATTGGGTCTTGCTTCGTCCGGTGCATGAGTTCCTCGTTGGAGATTCGCTCCGGTCATCTGATGCGCAGGATCTGGCGAAGACAGATGTTGATGAAGATTTAGGGATGCACTGAACGTGTGACATAATAGAACCTTGAACGCAAGGTGCTCCGCGTGTGTAAAAAGCTGGGGGTTTAGAGGCACTGCAAACAACGGCATGATGGCTCCTGTCTGAAACTGACTTGTTCCGTCTGTCACTCGTGACGATGAACGCGGCGTATTATATCGTGTGCTACGACAGGCGGCTTTAAACTACAGGTCTGCAGGACCGTCTGAAGCACAGACATCGGTAGGACGTGGCTCGGCCATATACGGACAGGCGGAAAAGCAGTCCTTTCTGCAGTGGGGGTGGGTGTGTGTGTGTGTGTGTGGTGTGTGTGTGTGTGTGAGCGGGCGTGTTTCTCTTCTCTTTCTCTCTCTCTCTCTCTCTCTCTCTCTCTCTCTCTCTCTTTTCTCTCTCTCTGTATGTTGGGGTGTTGTAGTGCGCGCATGTGTGTGCGCGCGGCGCCGCGCGCGCGCGCGCGCGCGCGCATGTGTGTGTGTGTGTGTGTGTGTGTGTGTGTGTGTGTGTGTGTGAGACAGACAGACAGACAGACACAGAGAGAGTGGGGTGTGTGTGTGTGCGTGTGTGTGTGTGTGTTGTGCGGTGTGTGTGTGTGTGTGTGTGTGTGTGTGTGTGGATGGGTGGACGCACGCGCACACGTACGCACACGCATTTGTGTTTAAGATGATGGGAGAGGCGCATTCCTTACTATGCACAGAGAGAGAAGAGAGAAGAGAGGAGAGAGAGAGAGAAGAGAGAGAGAGAGAGAGAGAAAGCACATTTAACTATTTCGCCGCAGAGTATATGGAGATTCAGATTTCTCCCGCGCCGGCTGTCAAACTCGTTCATAGACCCGTCACTACATTCTCTTGTTACTTTCAGTAAATGAAAGAAAAACAATTTGAGTTTACATCAATTAGCGGATTTTTTTTTTCCCTTTCCAGCATCTTCCAGTCTTACTTAACAGCAGCATCGCCTAAAGTATTGCAGAATTCGGCCATCGATGGTGAGAGGGGCTGTGGTATTTTGCTAGGTTAGCGTTCAAAGGGAGGATGCATGCCGACAGAAATTGCCCAGAGCCAGTCGAGTCGCAGGAAGTTGCAGGAGGAAACCCGCTTTCGAATTGGAACCAGAGTGTTCGATCACAAACAGGCTCATATCAGAAAGCAGAACTCGACATAACTGAATTAATTCGGGAAATCTCCTCTCTCTCCTCTCTCTCTCTCTCTCTCTCTCTCTCTCTCTCTCTCTCTCTCTCTCTCTCCATGATGTGAAGTGTTCGATGAAAATAGTGTGAACGTTGGGACTCGAAACAGGAAATAAAAATAGGGGGGGGGGGGGGGGGGGGGGGGGGGGAGAGGAAGGGAGGGGGGTGATGGTAAATGACAAAACACAACACACACACACCCCCACACACACACACCACAACACCATACATCCTACAGACAGTCTGTCAGACACACATACTCGCGCGCGTACACTCTCCACGTGAACACACACACACACACACACAAAAACACACACACACACAACACACATCACACACGCAACACGCACACACGCATCCACACACCCAACGCGCGTACATGTTTTGTAAAAGCGCGCGCGAAAAACATAAAACCTTCAGAGACTCATCCATAGAAGACAGGCTGAAAAGGAAGCATCGCCTGATTCACCCCCCACCCCCCCCCCCCCCCCCCCCCCCCCCCCACGACCTCCCCGTCCCTCACCAGCCCCA
>CM031600.1:20650564-20653064 GCA_018398815.1 Conus ventricosus | reverse complement strand
CCGATAATACCACGTACGATCGTCAAACACAATGACCTTTCCCTTAGTTGACGTCACATTTCAGGCCTTTGCACTCACCCGTGACCATTATCTTTGCGTCAGGCTGTAGCCCCTAACAGTCCCATTCCCTCCTCTTATGATGTGTCTACTTGGAACCACCTGGCTTGTGCCTTGATGGCCATAGGCAAGAAAACGAGCAGAATCAACTTTCAGACACGAGAAACATTCACGCAACAATCGAATTGCGCCAGTCTATAAATACTGGACTCTTCAAGCAAGGCCTTGGCTCACGATTTTTTTTGGTGCGCAGCCTGTGAGCGGACGATGGGACAGGGAGGACAGGACGCCATGGACGAAGTCGATGGAGGTCGGGGTGAGGGTGAAGCCTAAATTTCCCTTTTGTCGGGGGGGGCCTCGTGGGTGAAAAGGGGTCGCCGGGGCGACGGGGCCCGGGGGAAGGAAAGGGGTGGGGTGGGCTTTAGGGGGTCAATCGCCCCCCCCCCAACTCCCCCCCCCCCCCCACCCCCACAATTCGTTCCCACCCTTTTTCCCCAGCATTGGTTTTTAGGAGTGTAAACGTTGCAATATCTATTGGGATTAGTGTTGTGGTGTGTTGTTTTTTCCCGGGGTTTTTTCCCTTCTGTCTGGGGGTCTTCGTCGCTCTCTCTTCTCTTCTCCCCTCTTTTCTCTTCTCCTCTCTCTTTTCCTCTTCCCCCTCCTCCTCCCCCTCCTCCAAACCCCCCCTCTTTTTCTCCTGCGAACAACCTAAAAGGGGCCCGGGCCACGATGATTGTTCATAGGTTTTCCACGCGTGGGGGTTTTCTTTATTTCACGGGATTACCGTTTGTTGCCGCAACGTCGTCCTGGCCCGCAACTTCCCTCAGTGGTTGACTCTGAGTTCAAGGGAAAAGTGAACATTGGGGCCCAGTTTTTAGCCCCCAACACCCCCCCCTGTCTGCGTCGGGGGCCCGCCACGTCAGACGGTTTTTTGGGGGGAAACCTGGGAGACAAACTTCAGGTCAGTCCCCATGGATCGGCCAGAGACCGCGCGAGGGTGTCGCCATCCTTTTCCTTTCCGGCCTCCCGCGTAAAGGGGGAACAGTGGGAAAACGCGTTAATGTCACTGGACAGTCCATCGCCGATATTTTTGTGTGTAAACCTCGGGGATCTCTTGCGGGAACCCAGGTCCCCGGGGCCAGCCCATCGTCACGATAGTTTTCCCGTGTGCCACCCTTTTGGGGAAACCCCTTTGCGGGAAGCCAGTGTCCCCAGTGTACAGCGCCATTTATATCTGTCGATTTTTCTGGGTAGGCTCTATGTTGCGACCTGCAACAATATTGTTTCAGCTTTTAGTTTTCCCAGGGACGTTCCCCGCTCCATAGGATCGTTTACGTGCACAAGAACATCTCCCCACAGGCCCCGGGTTTTGGTCTTTCGAAAAGAAAAACAAGGGCCCGGGCCCCTTTTTCATGTGTAGTGGTCAGGAGAAAAAAAAAACCCGTCCTTTTCGAGATAGAACCGGGGACCCAAAATTTCTCCGGTTTTTTAAAAGAGTGTGTCACCCACGGCCCATGTGGACCCATAGCGAGTGTACCCCGATGCGCCTACAAGGGCCCTCCCTCGGGTTTGTTCCAGCCATTTCCTTTTTTGGTGGGAAAAAGCCCTTTGGCCCTTTTATAAAAAGAGATAAGAACCAAGGACAGTTCAAAACCAGTAGACGATTTCAAAATCAGTAACGTGTTTTTTACTGCTATGATAGAGTGGGTTTTTATTGGGAACAGACTCGTGGATGTATTGACAAGGAAAGTAAATGTCGAACGAGGTTTCCCGACAGGGGGGGTTGTTTCTAGTCCGCTAGACAGATTTTGAAGTATTCCCTGGCGTCCGCAACCTTATCGTGTGTCCCCGTTTTTTCTTCGTCCTCCCCATTCCACCCCCCCCCCCCTTTCCCTTTTCCGCCCCATTCATTTAGAATTAAAGTTTGAACATTTGTACAGAAATAAAAGGGCCCCGGGGGGAAAGTTTTCAGTGACCGTGCGCTGTTGCAGTGGTAGACTGCTGAAAGAAGGAAAGGGTGGTAGTGTTGTTTTTTCCCCTCCGGCGGGGACGCGGCCCTATAGCCCCTATCCCTGCTCCATCAACTGTTGTGACTTTGGGTATTCGGGGCGTTGGTAAAATAAAGCGGAAAGGACTTTCCAGTCTTCTTTTCAAAAAATTCAGATGAAAGAAGATAACTTAAGGTTTTTCTTCATGATGGGCTTTTTAAATTTGCACGGGGGGGGGGGGAAGGGAAGAGAGGTGTGCGAATGTGGATTTTTTGCTTTTTATTTTCCCGCCCCGTGGGGTTTTTTTTTTTTTTTCCCCTTTCAAAAGAAAACAGTCCAGGGGCAATTTTAATACGAAAAGACCGTACGTGAAGACAGAAACCCTACACGCAATTTTACCACTCTTACCTCCCCACCCCCCCCCCCCCCCTTTCCCCCCCTCTCTTTTCCCTTTC
>CM031600.1:20615564-20645564 GCA_018398815.1 Conus ventricosus | reverse complement strand
AAGGCCACCGACCTGTGCTGTACACAATGGGTACACGTTTGCTGAGAATGAAATAAAAATGAGTACAGATCATCAACGAAAGGAAGTAACACAAGCAAACAATTGCAAGGGGGAATATTTCAAAGACACAAACCATGATAAACAACAATATTTCCACTTGCGTTTGAAACCAATCACAACACACATTCATCTATCCAGTTTCCGTTCATAAGTTCATGTCTAGTTTTCAGTGCATAAAAGATATACATTGCCAAATTTCTAAGGATCATCATGTTTTCTGATTGCGTCAAATAAGGTCAACAATCGCCATTTGGATAGGAATAGAATCTTAATAAATATTTTTCTCGCAAACATGAGTACTTTAGAATTTAAACAAGACATGAAATTCGTTTTCAGTTTTATTACAAAATGGACAGTGGTTTTTTTTTTTTCTTTAGTTGTTCGTCATATCTGTTCTTGATTCTCAAATCGCATAATCCCGAATGAACTTTTGAAAGAACATACCGAAATGTACTAATTGTGATAACTGACAAATATTTTTCTGCGTGGAATGTAGATTTGAATGATCTGTACGTTGAAAAACGATCGCTCTGAGAAATTTTTGCATTCCAGTCTTGCAAATAGCAATCCAACATTCGTTGTTGTAGTTTCTTCAAGAACGTAACTTCATTTCCACCCCCTCCATTTATCCAAACCTCTGAAAAACCAAAAATATCAAAACATCTTTTAATAATATAATATGAACTGTTATGATGATTGAAATGAGCACGGGCAAACACGGGATTCATATTCAAATCATCAAGTGGGCTTGCTTTGGAAATCTGTCAATTGCCGTATTTTGGAGTTTAAAACCAGTATTTAATGGATTTCAAAGTACCGACCGGTTTCACCATATATCATGGTATTTTGGACTTTTGGGACTCACTCCCAGTAAACGTGAACAAGCGAACAAACGAACTGCTTCTGTAGACTTATATTTGGTTAAGCCCCAGAGTTCAGCAGCATGCAGTAACATGGGCTTTACTTAACAATCAAACAATTTAAAAGATAATGACATCCATGTTGCCTAAAGCCCACATCGCTTTAAAAATGTCGTTAACTTTTTGTTTTGCTCGCCTAACATAAACATCTAATGCGGTGTCAAAAGTCATGCTGGTACTGAGTGTGAAACCAAGATATTTATAGCTGTTAACAACTTCACTTCTCTCCCTTTGTAATACTACTGTTCAGCTTTAGATAAATAACTCCCCTTTCTAAAAGCAATTATTTTAGTTTTATCAAAGTTTATTGTGAAATTTAAAGTATCGGGCGTTTTTGTTTTCTGTAAATTATTTAGCTGATTTTGGAGAGCAGTGGATGTACACGAAAATAGAACAATATCATCTGCAAATAATAGAAGAAATATTTCTTTATACTAGGTAAAAACTGAAATCCATGTTTTCCATTTTGCGATACAGTTTCAGCTACTTCAGTTATTAACCAAGAAAACAAGAAAGGTGACGTCAGACAGCCCTCTTAACCCCTGAAGGACAACAACAAAACGATCAATTCAGACACTTGTGAGCCCTAACGAACACAACTTTGGACAGAACTGTATATACGTCTTAACATTCTAATCATTTTCGTAGAGGATTGAACCTTTTTGAAGTACTTTCCACATCATGTCACGATCAACTGTATTGAAACCTTTCTGGTAATCAATAAAACCCACCTATAGTTTTCTACTTTTATGGCCGTACAAACAAGACTTAATCACCGAATGAAACATTTCGTTAAAAATATGATCTACAGTGGAACATTGTTTACGGAAACCAGCCTGTTCTTCACTTATTTTTCCTTCCGTCTCAGCCCACTTATGCAATCTCTGGTTACCACAGATGTAAACACCTTACTAACAACACTTAGGAGAGATATACTTCTGTCATTTTCAGGGCTTAAAACATCTCCTTTTTAAGTAATGGAATGTCCAAGATAAAAAGAAATAACCGTTTTCATACATCTAGTTAAACAGTTTTGTTAGAAAAGGTGTTATAAGGCTCGGCTGCCTTCATTGAGAGAGAGAGAGAGAGAGAGAGGGGGGGGGGGGGGGGAGTTGCGAAAGGTGTACAGGGATACACGGAATTCGATGTTGGCGTAGGATAAGGTGAAATGGAGAGTGGCAGGCGCACTTTACACACGTACGAGTCAGGCAGCCATTAAACCTCCAAGAGACGCGTGCCAGCTTGAAACTGGCTGCCGGGAGGGTGGGTAGTAAGGGGGAGGCGCTGGGTGGCATCGGGGTTTGGAAGAAGGGGAGAGAGGGAGAGAGAGAGAGAGAGAGAGAGAGAGGAGGGGGGGAGGGAGAGAGTAATCTTGTTCAAAGACTGGAGCGCCAGACTGGTATGACAGAACAGAGATGAGAGGGAACCCTCATCATTCTTTCGCAAGCAACGAGCACACACACCATTCACACACACACTGCACACGCACGCGCGCGCGCGCGCGCACACACACACACACACAAAACACACACACACACACACACACACACATCTCTCTGTCTCTATATATATATAGATATATCTCACACACACACACAAAACACACCACACCCCATCTCTCTTCTATATATATATATATATATATATATATAATATATATATATATATATATATATATTATAGACAGAATGGTGTGTGTGTGTGGTTGTGTGTGGTGTGTGGCGTCCAGGGTTAGGTTGGTGGGGTGGGGGCTTGGTCCAGGATGGAAGTGGGTGAATTTGTTATGACTAGTGTCCATGAATTGATGCTGCATCTCTCTCTCTCTCTCTCTCTCCTCTCTCTCTCTCTCTCTCTCTCTATGACGAGTTTAAAAAAAACAAGGAACTTCCATAGAGGAAGTGGGCAATGTGTTAGAGAAGAACGTAGCAATCACGGGCCTAGGGCGTCTGTTCCATCCATCACAGGCAGTCGTTAAACACAGGTTAAGAGAGAGAGAGAGAGAAGAGAGAGAGAGAGAGAGAGGAGGAGGAGGGTGGGGAATCGGTAGTGCTCGCATTCCCGTTGGCAAAATCCTCAGCTTGCTTCACCTCTGCAACCTCCCCCCCCCCCCCCCTCCCCCCTAACCCATACCCATCACCCTCTTTTCCCCTCCAGCAACTCCCCCATTTCCCGACCCCCGACAATCATCACCCCAATCTATCCTGTTTCTTCTCTCACCCCCCTCCCCCACCTCCCCCACTTCGCGCACCAACACTTGTACCGTTTTTTTCCCTAACCGAGGGAGAATGGTTCAAATCCACGCACCAGGCCGTGTATTTGCGATAGGGTGATCTGCTTGTGGGACCGCCTGGCCGCATTCTACCCACCCCCTGTCTACGTCCCTCGCAACCTCCCCACCCCCCAGTCTACATCCCCCTGCAACCTCCCCACCCCCTGTATACACCCCGCAACCTCCCCACCCCCTGTCTACACCCCGCAACCTCCCCACCCCCTGTCTACACCCCGCAACCTCCCCACCCCCTGTCTACACCCCGCAACCTCCCCACCCCCTGTCTACACCCCGCAACCTCCCCAACCCCTGTCTACACCCCGCAACCTCCCCCCCCCCTGTCTACACCACCCGCAACCTCCCCACCCCCTGTCTACATCCCTCGCAACCTCCCCACCCCCTGTCTACATCCCCCTGCAACCTCCCCACCCCCTGTCTACAAACCCCCTTCAACCTCCCCACCCCCTGTCTACATCCCCCCCCCCGCAACCTCCCACCCCCTGTATACACCCCACAACCACCCCACCCCCTGTCTCCATCCCCCTGCAACCTCCCCACCCCCTGTCTACATCCCCCCGCAACCTCCCCACACCCTGTCTACGCTCCCTGCAACCTCCCCACCCCCTGTCTACATCCCTCGCAACTTCCCCACCCCCTGTCTACATCCCCGCAACCCCCACCCCCACCCCACCCCCTGTCTACTTTCCCCGCAACCTCCACCCCCCCCCTGTCTACATCCCCCGCAACCCCCACCCCACCCCACCCTCCCTGTCTACACCCCCCACAACCTCCCCACCCCCTGTCTACATCCCCCGCAACCTCCCCACCCCCTGTCTATATCCCTCGCAACCTCCCCACCCCCTGTCTACATCCCCCGCAACCTCCCCACCCCCTGTCTACATCCCTCGCAACCTCCCCACCCCCTGTCTACATCCCCCCGCAACCTCCCCCCCCCCTGTCTACATCCCCCGCACCTCCCCCCCCCTGTCAACACCCCCCAACCTCCCCCACCCCCTGTCTACCCCCCCCCGCAACCTCCCCACCCCCTGTCTACATCCCCGCAACCTCCCCACCCCTGTCTACGTCCCTCGCAACCCCCCCACCCCCTGTCTACGTCCTCGCAACCTCCCCACCCCCTGTCTACATCCCCCCAACCTCCCCACCCCCTGTCTACATCCCCCAACCTCCCCCACCCCCCTGTCTACATCCCCCCCAACCTCCCCACCCCCTGTCTACATCCCCCCCCCGCAACCTCCCCACCCCCTGTCTACACCCCCCCCAACCTCCCCACCCCCTGTCTACACCCCCCCCCCGCAACCTCCCCACCCCCTGTCTACATCCCCCCCCCCTCAACCTCCCCACCCCCTGTCTACATCCCCCACAACCTCCCCACCCCCTGTCTACATCCTTCACCAACCTCCCCACCCCCTGTCTACATCCCCCTTAAAATCCCCACCCCCTGTCTACATCCCTCACAACCTCCCCACCCCCTGTCTACATCCCCCACAACCTCCCCACCCCCTGTCTACATCCCCCGCAACCTCCCCACCCCCTGTCTACATCCCCCGCAACCTCCCCACCCCCTGTCTACATCCCCCCGCAACCTCCACATCCCCTGTCTACATCCCCCCCAACCTCCCCACCCCCTGTCTACATCCCCCCGCAACCTCCCCCCCCCCCCCTGTCTACATCCCCCGCAACCTCCCCCCCTGTCTACATCCCCACAACCTCCCCACCCCCTGTCCTACATCCCTCGCAACCTCCCCACCCCCTGTCTACATCCCCACAACCTCCCCACCCCCTCTCTACATCCCCACAAACCTCCCCCCCCCCCTGTCTACATCCCTCACAACCTCCCCACCCCCTGTCTACATCCCCCGCAACCTCCCCACCCCCTGTCTACATCCCTCACAACCTCCCCACCCCCCCTGTCTACATCCCCCGCAACCTCCCCACCCCTGTCTACATCCCTCACAACCTCCCCACCCCCTGTCTACATCCCCCCCGCAACCTCCCCACCCCCTGTCTACAATCCCCCCACAACCTCCCCACCCCCAGTCTACATCCCCCGCAACCTCCCCACCCCCTGTCTACATCCCCGCAACCTCCCCACCCCCCTGTCTACATCCTCAAACCTCCCAACCCCCTGTCTACATCCCTCACAACCTCCCCCCCCTCCCCCCTGTCTACATCCCTCACAACCTCCCCACCCCCTGTCTATATCCCCCCGCAACCTCCCCCCCCCCCCCCCTGTCATGTCTACATCCCCACAACCTCCCCACCCCCTGTCTACATCCCCCCAACCTCCCCCCCCTGTCTACATCCCTCACCAACCTCCCCCCCTGTCTACATCCCTCACAACCTCCCCACCCCCTGTCAAATCCCCCCGCAACCTCCCCCCCCCTGTCTACATCCCCACAACCTCCCACCCCCTGTCTACATCCCTCACACCACCCTCCCCCCCCCCCCCTGTCTACATCCCTCACAACCTCCCCACCCCCTGTCTACATCCCTCACAACCTCCCCCCCCCTGTCTACATCCCCCACCAACCTCCCCCACCCCCCCCTGTCTAAAATCCCCCCAACCTCCCCACCCCCTGTATACATCCCCCCGCAACCTTCCCACCCCTGTTTACATCCTTCACAACCTCCCCACCCCCTGTCTACATCCCTCGCAACCTCCCCCACCCCCTGTCTACATCCCCCCAAACCTCCCCACCCCCTGTGTACATTCCCGCAACCTCCCCACCCCCTGTCTACACCCCCCCAACCTCCCACCCACCCCCCCTGATCAATCCATCCCTCGCAACCTCCCCACCCCCTGTCTACATCCCCACAACCTCCCCACCCCCTGTCTACATCCCCCGCAACCTCCCCACCCCCTGTCTACATCCCCCCCGCAACCTCCCCACCCCCTGTCTATACATCCCCCCCGCAACCTCCCCACCCCCTCTACATCCCCCCGCAACCTCCCCACCCCCACCCCCTCCCACAACCCCCCCCCCCGATAACCTCCCAAACCCCCTGTCTACATCCCTCACAAATCTCCCCACCCCCTGTCTACATCCCTCACAACCTCCCCACCCCCTGTCTACATCCCCCCCCGCAACCTCCCCACCCCCTGTCTACATCCCCCGCAACCTCCCCACCACCCCTGACTACATCCCTAACACCTCCCCCCCCCCCTGTCTACATCCCTCACAACCTCCCCACCCCCTGTCTACATCCCCCACAACCTCCCCCCCCCTGTCTACATCCCCCCCCCCCACCCCCCAACCTCCCCAACCCCCTGTCTACATCCCCCGCAACACTCCCACCCCCTGTCTACACCCTCACAACCTCCCCCCCACCTGTCTACATCCCCCGCAACCTCCCCACCCCCTGTCTACATCCCTCACAACCTCCCCACCCCCCTGTCTACATCCCCCCCGCAACCTCCCCACCCCCCTGTCTACATACCCCACAACCCCCCCCACCCCCTGTCTACATCCCCCGCAACCTCCCACCCCCTGTCTACATCCCCCGCAACCTCCCACCCCCTGTCTACATCCCACCCAAAAACCTCCCCACCCCCTGTCTACATCCCCACAACACCTCCCCCCCCCCTGTCTACATCCCTCACAACCTCCCCACCCCCTGTCTAATCCCCCGCAACCTCCCCCCCCCCCCCTGTCTACATCCCCCGCAACCTCCCCACCCCCTGTCTACATCCCCCCACAACCTCCCCCCCCCCCCCCCCCTGTCTACATCCCTCACAACCTCCCCACCCCCTGTCTACATCCCTCACAACCTCCCCACCCCCTGTCTACATCCCCCGCAACCTCCCCACCCCCTGTCTACATCCCCCCGCAACCTCCCCACCCCCTGTATACATCCCCCCGCAACCTTCCCATCCCCTGTCTACATCCTTCACAACCTTCCCACCCCCTGTCTACATCCCTCGCAACCTCCCCACCCCCTGTCTACATCCCCCCACAACCTCCCCCCCCACCCCCTGTCTACATCCCTCGCAACCTCCCACCCCCTGTCTACATCCCACCACATACCTCCCCACCCCTGTCTACATCCCCCCGCAACCTCCCCACCCCCTGTCTACATCCCCCCGCAACCTCCCACCCCCTGTCTACATCCCCCACCACACCCCCTCTCCCCACTCCCCCCTGTCTACATCCCCCGCAACCTCCCCACCCCCTGTCTACATCCCCCCGCAACCTCCCCACCCCCTGTCTACATCCCCCGCAACCTCCCCACCCCCTGTCTACATCCCCGCAACTCCCCCCCGCCTGTCTACATCCCCCCGCAACCTCCCCACCCCCTGTCTACACCCCTCAACCTCCCCACCCCCTGTCTACATCCCCCGCAACCTCCCCACCCCATGTCTACATCCCCCCGCAACCTCCCCACCCCCTGTCTACATCCCCTCACAACCTCCCCACCCCCTGTCTACATCCCTCACAACCTCCCCACCCCCTGTCTACATCCCTCACAACCTCCCACCCCCTGTCTACATCCCTCACAACCTCCCCACCCCTGTCTACATCCCCCGCAACCTCCCCACCCCCCTGTCTACATCCCCCCGCAACCTCCCCACCCCTGTCTACATCCCCCCCGCAACCTCCCCACCCCCTGTCTACATCCCCCCCGCAACCTCCCCACCCCCTGTCTACATCCCCCGCAACCTCCCCACCCCCTGTCTACATCCCTCACAACCTCCCCCACCCCTGTCTACATCCCCCCCCCCGCAACCTCCCCACCCCCTGTCTACATCCCCCCGCAACCTCCCCACCCCCTGTCTACATCCCCCCCCGCAACCTCCCCACCCCCTGTCTACATCCCGCACAACCTCCCCACCCCCTGTCTACATCCCCCGCAACCTCCCCACCCCCTGTCTACATCCCCCCCGCAACCTCCCCACCCCCCTGTCTACATCCCCCCCGCAACCTCCCCACCCCCTGTCTACATCCCCCCGCGCAACCTCCCCACCCCCTGTCTACATCCCCCCGAACCTCCCCACCCCCTGTCTACATCCCCCCTGCAACCTCCCCACCCCCTGTCTACATCCCCCCCATACCTCCCCACCCCTGTCTACATCCCCACAACCTCCCTACTCCCTGTCTACATCCCTCACAACCTCCCCACCCCGTTGTCTACATCCCCCCCGCAAACTCCCCACCCCCTGTCTACATCTCCCCGCAACCTCCCCACCCCCGTCTACATCCCTAACAACCTCCCCACCCCCTGTCTACATCCCTCACAACCTCCCCACCCCCTGTCTACATCCCTCACAACTCACCCTACCCCACCCCCTGTCTACATCCCCCCGCAACCTCCCCACCCCCTGTCTACATCCCCCCCGCAACCTCCCCACCCCCTGTCTACATCCCCCGCAACCTCCCCACCCCCTGTCTACATCCCCCGCAACCTCCCCACCCCCTGTCTACATCCCCCGCAACCTCCCCACCCCCTGTCTACACCCCCGCAACCTCCCCACCCCCTGTCTACATCTCCCCGCAACCTCCCCACCCCCTGTCTACATCCCCCGCAACCTACCCCCCCCTGTCTACATCCCCCGCAACCTCCCCACCCCCTGTCTACATCCCCCGCAACCTCCCCACCCCCTGTCTACATCCATCAAACCTCCCCACCCCCTCTGTCTACATCCCCCACACCTCCCCACACCCCCTGTCTACATCCCCCCAACCTCGCCACCCCCTTCTACATCCCCCTCAACCTCCCCACCCCCTGTCTACATCTCCCCGCAACCTCCCCACCCCCTGTCTACATCCCCCGCAACCTCCCCACCCCCTGTCTACATCCCCCCCGCAACCTCCCCTCCCCCTGTCTACATCCCCCCCGCAACCTCCCCACCCCTGTCTACACCCCCCTCAACCTCCCCACCCCTGTCTACATCCCCCCCGCAACCTCCCCACCCCCTGTCTACACCCCCCTCAACCTCCCCACCCCCTGTCTACATCCCCCCCCGCAACCTCCCCACCCCCTGTCTACACCCCCCTCAACCCCCCCCCCCCCCCCCTTTCTACATCTCCCCGCAACCTCCCCACCCCCTGTCTACATCCCCCCCCCCCCCCCCCCCCCCCGCAACCTCCCCGTCCTTTTCCCTTAGCCTCATTCCTGCTTCTTACAGATTCTTTGTATTGATATGGTGCGGTGTGTGTATGTGTGTGCGTGCGTGCTTGCGTGCGTGTGTGTGTGTGGTGGGGGGGGGGGGGGGGGGTTCCTGGCAACATTCTATGCAAAGACTAAAAAAAAGGTAAAAAAAAAAACCCACTCAGATAAGAAAGAAAACAAGATGCGAAGCATATAAACGTACTCCCAGTTTTCCAAACCGCTTATAATCGGCCAAGTGCTTGTGAGATAAGAAATAAAGGCAAAATAACGGTTTTAACGGTTATTTAACCGATGTACACTTTTGAAACTGGTATTTTAGTCCTCACTGGGCTAAAGCCTGTGTACATACCAAATTTCATCCAAATCGGACAATATGTCAAGAATAACGGTTTTTAACGGTGCAAATTTTGAAACACTATATAAAGCGCCATTTATGTGTGATGACCTTTCTATATACAAAATTGCATTCAAATCCACCAATATATAAAAAATAACGGCAAAATAACGGTTTGTCGGTTATATAACCGATATACACTTTTGAAACCGGTATTTTAGTTCTCACTGGGCTAAAGCCTGTGTACATACCAAATTTCATCCAAATCGGACAATATGTCAAGAATAACGGTTTTTAACGGCCAGATTTTGAAACACTGCATGAAGTGCCATTTGTGTGTGATAACCTTTCTATATACAAAATTTCATTAAAACCACCAATATATAAAAAAATAACGGCAAAATAACGGTTTAAACGGTTATATAAAACCGATATGGACTTTTGAAACCGGTATTTTAGTCCTCACTGGACTAAAGCCTGTGTACATATCAAATTTAATCCAAATCGGACAATATGTCAAGAATAACGGTTTTTAACGGTCAAATTTTAAAACACTATATAGAAGTGCCATTTGTGTGTGATAACCTTTCTATATACCAAATTTCATTAAAATCCACCTATATATAAGAAGTAACGGCAGAATAACGGTTTTCAACGGTTGTTTAATCCATTTTCAGCATTACATCACTTACATATGGACAGAGGATCCGATTTGTCACAAGATCATCCAAACCGCTTATAAATTGGCCAAGTACTTTCTGAGATATTCCATAAAGAAGAAAACCCGTTACAGGCCGTTACAACCGTTAGTAACGGTTATAACGGTAAACTAAAACATCGGGCATTATTCGTGACCCATGATGAACATACCTACAAATTTTCAGAAAGATCGTCAAGTACTTTCTGAGATATTCCGTAAACAAGAAAAAGCGTTACAGGCCGTTACAACTGTTAGTAACGGCTGTAACGGTAAACTAAAACGTCGGGCATCATCCTTGACCCATAGTGAACATACCTACAAATTTTCAGAAAGATCGACCCAGTAGTTTTGTCTGGAGCGAGTGGAACACATTTTGACCACAGACACACACACACACACACACACACACACACACACACACAACACACACACACACACACAGAGCATTTTTTTGTTCCCATTGTAAAGTACTCCCTGTTCTTTAAGAACGGGGAGTACAAAAAGCAGCATCGTTCTCAACGACACGGTGTTCCCACGGACAGACAACTCCCCCCCCCCCCCCACCCCCACCCCACCCCCCGAACCCCCTTTTTTCAAAGTCCGATGTACTGTTGTCCTTAGATGGCAGGTACAGCATTGAATACAATCTTTTCATGTTCTAGTCACTAGCATGGGAAACACTTGATATAAGTCAAAGGGCACCGAGACGGAATGGTGTCATGTATGCCGTTCTTTCTTCTTCTTTTTTTATATAGTTTTTGTTGTTGTTGTCGTTTTCGAAAGTGTTCTTTATATAAGGATGGTTTCATTGTTGCTAGTAAGCCTTTTTTTTTTCTTGCAGTTTAGTTTAAAGAGTTGAGTGATAGAAAATGGCTGTACACAACGCGTCCATTGTAATGACGAAAGGACAAAACTTGCCAATGATATTCAACGTAGAGCGCGCGGCGCGCGCGCACACACACACACACACACACACACACACACACACACACACACACACACACACACACACACAACCACACACACACACACACACACACACAACACACACACACACACACACTGTCTCTCCCCTCTCTATTTCTTTCTCGCTCGCTCACACACACACACACACACACAACACACACACACACACACACACACACAACACACAAAACATTCACGCACACACACACACACACACACACACACACACACCGCGCGCACACACACGCGCACGCGCGCCGCGCGCCGCGCACAGACCACACACACACCACACACACACACACACACACACACACACAACACACAACAAGACAGATGAGAGCGAGAAGCAAGAGAGAGAGAGAGAGAGAGCAGAGAGAGAGAGAGAGAGAGAGAGAAAAGAAAGTACCTACCAAGCAAGGAATCAGTTCATGAAGTAACACCACTTTTTAGGTAAATCGAACGAGTTATGAAAGAGATTGTTGTCAGTGTGAAAAGCGGACGTTAGTGTGGTGTTGCCGTCTTCTTGTGATCTCCTCCATTGTCTTTAGTTACATCCCCCTCCCCCCCCCCCCCCCTCCCCACCCCTTTCTCCGCCTCGGGCTCCCGAAATCTGATGATGGATTGCCGTCTTCGCAATCAACAAGGCGAACACACACAAAAAAATAACAAAGAGAGAGAGAGAGAGAGAGAGATGAGAGGAGTGGAAAGAGAAAATGTCAATGTTTGACGATTTATTAGTGTCAATTTTTCTCTCCTTGTAGCAAACTGGTGTACTATGTTTCTGTTTGTTTTGTTTTTGGCTTCTTCGGGAATCCCGTCGCTCTTGGTAAAGACGTGAATCTCCGCCTTCCTCCTGCGCCCCCCCCCCCCCCCCCCCCCCCCCCCCCCCCTGTGTGTGTGTGTGTGTGCTTTCGAAGGGAGGAAAAGAGAAGGGAAGGGTGTATGTGTTTCTCTCTCTCTCTCTCTCTCTCTCCTCTCTCTCTCTCTCCTCTCCTCCTCTCTCTCTCTCTCTCTCACTCACACACACACACACACACACACACACACTCCTCTCTCTCTCTCTCTCTCCTCCCTCTCTCTCTCTCTCTCTCTCTCTCTCTCTCTCTCTCTCCTCCATATTTTGCGTGCGTAAGTGGGTATGATGCGCTTGCTTGTGTGTGTGTTGTGTGTGTGTGTGGTGTGGTGTGTGTGGTGTGTGTGTGACATCGTTTCGAAGCACAGAAGAAGTATGGGAGTATTTTGATGTCAATGCATTTTTTTGTGTTTGTTTGTTGTTGTTTTGTTTATATACGGTGAAGACAATGAATGGGCGCCGCCCAGTGTGGTTGGCTGGATAGTTTATCAAACCCAAACTGAACGGAACTTAGTGTGGTAATTCGATCAAATTCAAAATGATCTGCAGTGACTGCGGCTGTGTGATCATCACTTGTGACTGCCTCAGCACAACATGATCATGTTTAGGAGGGCAGATAGTCCACTTGTGGTGCTGATAGTCCACTTGTGTGCTGACTATGTTTAGAAGGGCAGATAGTCCACTTGTGATGCTGACTATGTTTAGAAGGGCAGATAGTCCACTTGTGATGCTGACTATGTTTAGAAGGGCAGATAGTCCACTTGTGATGCTGACTATGTTTAGGAGGGCAGATAGTCCCACTTGTGATGCTGACTATGTTTAGGAGGGCAGATAGTCCACTTGTGGTGCTGACTATGTTCAGAAGGGCAGATATTCCACTTGTGATGCTGACTATGTTTAGAAGGGCAGATAGTCCCACTTGTGATGCTGACTATGTTTAGGAGGGCAGATAGTCCACTGTGTATGCTGACTATGTTTAGAAGGGCAGATAATCCACTTGTGGTGCTGACTATAGTTAGGGGGGGGGGATGTTCCACTTGTGATGCTATGTTTAGGAGGGCAGATAGTCCACTTTGTGGTGATGACTATGTTCAGAAGGGCAGATATTCCACTTGTGATGCTGACTATGTTTAGGAGGCAGATAGTCCACTTGTGATGCTGACTATGTTTAGGAGGGCAGATAGTCCACTTGTGATGCTGACTATGTTTAGAAGGGCAGATAATCCACTTGTGATGCTGACTATGTTTAGGAGGGCAGATAGTCCACTTGTGATGCTGACTATGTTCAGAAGGGCAGATATTCCACTTGTGATGCTGACTATAGTTAGGGGGGGGGGGGGGGGATGTTCCACTTGTGATGCTGACTATGTTTAGAAGGGCAAATAATCCACTTGTGGTGCTGACTATGTTTAGAAGGGCAAATAATCCACTTGTGGTGCTGACTATGTTTAGAAGGGTAGATATTCCACTTGTGATGCTGACTATGTTCAGAAGGGCAGATATTCCACTTGTGATGCTGACTATAGTTAGGGGGGGGGGGATGTTCCACTTGTGATGCTGACTATGTTTAGAAGGGCAATTAATCCACTTGTGGTGATGCCTATGTTTGGAAGGGCAAATAATCCACTTGTGGTGCTGACTATGTTTAGAAGGTAGATTATTCCACTTGTGATGCTGACTATATTTAGAAGGGCAAATAATCTACTTGTGGTGCTGACTATGTTTAGAAGGTCAAATAATCCACTTGTGGTGCTGACTATGTTTTGAAGGGCAGATATTCCACTTGTGATGCTGACTATGTTTAGAAGGGCAAATATTCCACTTGTGGTGCTGACTATGTTTAGAAGGGCAGATATTCCACTTGTGATGCTGACTATGTTTAGAAGGGCAAATATCCACTTGTGGTGCTGACATGTTTAGAAGGCAGATATTCCACTTGTGAGCTGACTATGTTTAGAAGGGCAAATAATCCACTTGTGGTGCTGACTATGTTTAGAAGGGCAAATATATCCACTTGTGGTGTTGACTATGTTAGAAGGGCAGATATTCCACTTGTGATGCTGACTATGTTTAGAAGGGCAAATAATCCACTTGTGATGCTGACTATGTTTAGAAGGGCAGATATTCCACTTGTGATGCTGACTATGTTTAGAAGGGCAGATTTCCACTTGTGATGCTATGTTTAGAAGGGCAGATATTCCACTTGTGATGCTGACTATGTTTAGAATATTCCACATGTGATGCTGACTATGTTTAGATGGGTAGATATTCCACTTGTGATGCTGACTATGTTTATATGAAGGGCAAATATTCCACTTGTGATGCTGACTATGTTTAGAAGGGTAGATATTCCACTTGTGATGCTGACTATGTTTAGAAGGGTAGATATTCCACTTGTGATGTTGACTATGTTTAGAAGGGCAAATATTCCACTTGTGATGCTGACTATGTTTAGAAGGGCAGATAATCCACTTGTGGTGCTGACTATGTTTAGAAGGGCAGATATTCCACTTGTGGTGATGCTATGTTTAGAAGGGCAGATAATCCACTTGTGATGCTGACTATGTTTAGAAGGGTAGATATTCCACTTGTGGTGCTGACTATGTTTAGAAGGGCAGATAATCCACTTGTGGTGATGACTATGTTTAGAAGGGTAGATAGTCCACTTGTGGTGCTGACTATGTTTAGAAGGGCAGATAATCCACTTGTGATGCTGACTATGTTCAGGAGGGCAGATGTTCCACTTGTGGTGCTGACTATTATTAGAAGGGCAGATAATCCACTTGTGATGCTGACTATGTTCAGGAGGGCAGATGTTCCACTTGTGGTGCTGACTATTATTAGAAGGGCAGATAATCCACTTGTGATGCTGACTATGTTCAGGAGGGCCGATGTTTCACTTGTGGTGCTGACTATGTTTAGAAGGGCAGATAATCCACTAGCGCTGCCCACCAATCAGATAACGGTACTACTTGGGGTACAGGGGAATGTGGTGGCGGGGAAGGGGGGGGGGGCGGGGTTGGAGGAGGTCCTGACAGAGGAAGAATCTTCGGCCCTTGCCGACACCACCTATCTTGTTTTTGTTGTTGATGAGGTGGATTTTCAATGGAAATTGCAGATTATACTGACCGCCTTCTTCCCCCCACCTTCCCTTTACTTTAATCACCGTCTCCTTTACGTACAAATTCAAGCATTAATGACGGACGAACAACTTTGTCAACTTCTCTGCAATTGGTAGAAAGAAAGAGCTGTCGGTATTCCCCTGTGGTTGGTTGGTGTCGTGTGTCACTATGACTGGCGTGCACCGAGCAGTGTCGTGTGCCACTAGGACTGACGTGCACCGAGCAGTGTCGTGTGCCACTGTGACTGATGTGCCACTTGGACTGACGTACACCGAGCAGTGTCGTGTGCCATTATGACTGAAGTGCCACTATGACTGCCGTGCACCAAGCAGTGTTGTGTGCCACTGTGACTGATGTGCCACTTGGACTGACGTACACCGAGCAGTGTCGTGTGCCACATGACTGCCGTGCACCAAGCAGTGTTGTGTGCCACTGTGACTGATGTGCCACTTGGACTGACGTACACCGAGCAGTGTCGTGTGCCACTATGACTGCCGTGCACCAAGCAGTGTTGTGTGCCACTGTGACTGATGTGCCACTTGGACTGACGTACACCGGGCAGTGTCGTGTGCCACTATGACTGCCGTGCACCAAGCAGTGATGTGTGCCACTGTGACTGATGTGCCACTTGGACTGACGTACACCGAGCAGTGTCGTGTGCCATTATGACTGAAGTGCCACTATGACTGCCGTGCACCAAGCAGTGTTGTGTGCCACTGTGACTGATGTGCCACTTGGACTGACGTACACCGAGCAGTGTCGTGTGCCATTATGACTGAGGTGCACCGAGCGGTGTCTGCAGTCCTCTGCACTGTACTGTACTGTACTATACTGACTGTACTATATTGTACTGTCTGTCTGTCTGTTGCAGGGGACGCCACGGACGACAACTACCTGGCCTGTCAGGACTCTTTCTTCACCCGCTCGGAGACGCGCATCTTTTTCCGTAAGTATCACCCCCCTCCCTCACTTCCCCTCCATTCCTCCCTCCTTTGTCTCCCTCCCGCCTATGAAAAGATAACGTGTTTCTCTCTCGTCGCCCCCCCCCCCCCCCCCCCTCCCCCCCCTTCTCTGTCTGTCTGTCTGTCTGCCCTCTCTCTCTCTCTCTCTCTCTCTCTCTCTCTCTCTCTCTCTCTCTCTTTGTGTATGTGTGCATGCATGTGTTTATGTATGCGTGCGCGTGTGTGTGTATGTATGTATGTATGTATGTATGTATGTATGCATGTATGTATGTGTATGTTTCTCTCTGTGTGTTTCTGTCTCTGTCTGTTGTCTGTCTGGTCTGTCTGTCTGCTGTCTCTCTCTCTCTCTCTCTCTCCTCTCTCTCTCTCTCTCTCTCTCTCCCTCCAGACATGCATACACGTGTGTGTGTGTGTGTGTGTGGTGTGTGTGTGTTGTGTGTGTGTGTGTGTGTGTGTGTGTGGACTTCGAAGAAGAATAATTTTTGCTGTAGTAAAAAGAACTGTATAGTTATCGATTATAGTGTGTGTGTGTGTGTGTGTGTGTGTGTGTGTGTTGTGTGTGTGTGTGTGTGTGTGAGAGAAGAGAGAGAGAGAGAGAGAGCGCGCATAGTTCCCTCGAGCCTGGTTCAGCGCCATGGAATAAAGAAAAATCTTGGAGCCACATGCAGTCTACATGCCATTACTAAAACGCATAAAGGCCAGTTCGAGAGAGTGTAGGAATTCTTAATATTTTCACCACAGAAATTCTAAATCTCCATTGACATCATGATATCGCAAAGCGATCCCTGCGAAAGAGAGAGAGAGAGAGAGAGAGAGGGGGGGGGGGTGGAGAAGGAGGTGGAGGAGGGCGATGAAAGGAAGAGGAGGAGGAGGACAGTTCTTTGGTACAGTTTTTTTTTCAATGTGCTCACTCGTACGTAAAGTGCAGATGAAGTTTGGAGGTGGAGGAGGAGGAGAGGACGAGGATCCATTATCTTTCAGATGGTAGTTGTTGTTTCTTAGATTGTGCTATACGACAGAACGATCCCCTCAGAGGGTGGGGTGAGAGAAAGAGAGGGGGGGGGGTGAGGAAGGGCGGGGAGGACACAGAGAGAGAGATGGAGGGAAGAAGGGAGGGAAGGCGGTGCTAAGGAGAGGAGTTAGAGAGGAAGGGGGAGAGAGAAAGAAGGAGGAAGGGTGGGAAGGGGAGAGAGAGACAGGGTGGGGGAGAGGAAAGAAGGGAGAGAGAGGAGGGAGAAAGAGGAGGGGAGTTGGATTGAGGAGAGAAAGAGAGGGTTGAGGGGAGAGAGAGAGAGAGAGGGGGGGGGGGGGGGCGGGGATAAAGAAAGGGAGGGAGGGCGCGGAGGGGAGGGAGAGAAATAGAGGGGGAGGGAGCGAGTTCTTCGGTGCAGTTATTTCTGTGTGTGCGCTCGACCGTGAACGACCTTTGTGAAGCATCGATCAGTCTCCCGTGTCTTGGACAGGCTGCTTCTGACTGCCCGGTGCTACCTACCTGCTGCTGCTGCTGCTGCCACCGCCGTTTCACTCGTATGTGATGACGTAGGACGCAATTCATTTCAATACGTCTTGGGTTGGTGCGGCCGCAGTCTCCTGCACTTAAGATGCAGACGGTGTAGACGCAGGTCTCTGTACGTGCATGTGATGAACAGGTTCAGCACAGGGCTTTTCACCATGCAGACGGAATACGCGCCTCGGTCTGCATACCACGAGCTGTTATTATCTCGTCTGCCTGCCTGCCTGGCTGGCTCTGCCCGTCCCTTCTCCACCACCCACCCCACCAGGAATCTGGCTTGTCAGCCACTGGGTTCTCCCCCCCCCCCCCCCCCCGCCCCTTTCCCCCCGCCAACCTTTCCTTCCTGGGCCTACATTTGTCTTCCTTTTCCTGTTTGTCGCCCCGGCGTTTCTTTCTGTTGCAATTATTTCGCTCTGCACCTTCTTGTTTACTACCTAGTTAGGCTTTGCGAATGGTAATTTCAGTGGAGCACGCTGTATACGAACGTTTGTCAGGTTGGATGCTGATTTATTATCACCGAAACGTTAAGTGCTGTGCTACCATAAACATGGAGAACATTCGTCCCATGTGTAAAAAAAACCCATGGAAGTCCAACGCTTCGTCTTGTTCGGTCTCGCCTCCGCATGTCACAGCTTTAACTTTAATACAAGGAACACAGAGAAACACGAACCACAAAAGGCGATCGCTGCCACTCCGGGCTGCTCTGTCCTTCACTTTGCTCTGTAGCCTCCACGAAGAGGAGATCGCAGTCGACTGTTCAGTACGTTGGACTGCCAAGCCGACCAAAAAAAAATCCCCAACCACTCGTAGAGCCGGGTGTTCCTGGCTTGAATCCTCCCCCCTCCTCCTCCTCCTCTGTCCAGCCAGCGGTGAACGGGAACCTAATGCAGTCTATTGAAGGGATGGGCTCCGTCTTGCATGATGCCATACCAAGGCATGGGGTGGACATCAGATAGTTGACTGCCCCTTTTGGCCATACGACTGTGGGATTCTAAGCTTTCACATGTAAACCACGCACCTCAGTCACCGCAGGAAGACGAAAGTAAACAATGCTGGTACTTCTACTACAGGAACTCGGATGAGGCTGCCTGCACGAGAGATGATGTGTGGTACGTGCAGCAGGGAAAGAAGTGGCGACTGCCGCGATGCGTGTAGCATACAGCAGGAAAAGCAGCGCTGATTGAATACTATGCTTGTAGTAGTAGCGATATCAGGAAAAGCAGCGCTGATTGAATACTATGCTTGTAGTAGTAGCGATATCAGGAAAAGCAGCGCTGATTGAATACTATGCTTGTAGTAGTAGCGATATCAGGAAAAGCAGCGCTGATTGAATACTATGCTTGTAGTAGTAGCGATATCAGGAAAAGCAGCGCTGATTGAATACTATGCTTGTAGTAGTAGCGATATCAGGGAAAGTAGCGCTGAGCAATGCATGGAGTAGCAACAGGAAGACAAAATTATATAGTGCTGACTGAAGAAGACATGGAGTGATAGCAGGAAAAGTGATGCTGATTGAACAAGACTTGTCGTGGTACCAGGACAATTTGTGCTGAGCAATGCATGGAGTAACGGCGGGAATAGTAGTGCTGATGAACATCACAAAGGGAGGGATAGCCGGGGGAAAAAAAAGCAGCCGTGAAGAGTAATGGCTGGGAAAGTAAGTAGTACTGATGAACGAGGCATGGAGCAACAGTCCTAAAAGTAGCGCTGACTGAATGGTACGTGGAGAAATAACAGGAATAGTTGTGTTGATGAACAGTACATGGAGTAATTGATGAAAACAAAATAGCACTGATGAACAATACATATAGTAGTAACACCTGGAAACATTAGTGCTAGTGAACAACACGTAGAATAATCCCTCCGGAAATAGTGCAAGAGCAATATATAGAGTAATAGCTAAAAAGCAGTGATAATGAACTATACATAATTATGTGATGTGCAAAACATGGAGTAATAGCTTTTTAAAAAAAAGGAAAGAAAATGTATAGTGTCGATGAACAATACATGGAGTAACAACAGGAAAAGTAGAGCTACTTTAACAATGCATTGAGCAATAACAGTAAAAGCAGTGCTGACTTAACAATACATTGTGTAGCAACGGGAAAAGTAGTATTGACTGAATAATACATGGGTGTAACAACAGGGAAATTAGTGTTGACTGAACAATACATGGTGTAACAACAGGGAAATTAGTGTTGACTGAACAATACATGGGTGTAACAACAGGGAAAGAGCGTTGATGAACGAAACCTGGAGCAACAGGGAAATTAGTGTTGACTGAACAATACATGGTGTAACAACAGGGAAATTAGTGTTGACTGAACAATACATGGTGTAACAACAGGGAAATTAGTGTTGACTGAACAATACATGGTGTACCAACAGGGAAATTAGTGTTGACTGAACAATACATGGTGTACCAACAGGGAAATTAGGTTGACTGAACAATACATGGTGTAACAACAGGGAAATTAGTGTTGACTGAACAATACATGGTGTACCAACAGGGAAATTAGTGTTGACTGAACAATACATGGTGTAACAACAGGGAAATAAGCTGATGAACGAAACTTGGAGCAACAGCGTGAAAGGCAGTGCTGGGTGTGTGAGCAGGGGGGTTGGAGTCAAAAAGGGTGGACAGGGATTTAACCCGCTTGGTACGAACCACAGAACTCAATAAATTTTAACTACCCCCCCCCCCCCCCCCCCCCCCCCCCCCCCCCCCCCCCTCACCCCCTCGATATCTGGAAATCGCTGCATCGTTTTCCTCGCTGGCCTGATTAAGTTAGCATGATAATGTCTGCTCGTGCGTCGAGTGCTAGTGGGAAGAGTGTGAATAAATAAATACCACTACGGGTCATTTAAGACAGCTAACAAGGGACGAATTTGCATGAGATTGCAAATGGGGGGGGGGGGGGAGGGGGAGGGGGGGGGGGGGAGGGGGGGAGAGAGAGAGAGAGATGGGCGGCAACAGTTTTCAGGTAGTCTATCTGGTCTGTTACTTCCAGCGCGTCAATTGATGTCTTTAGGTGGCTGGAGGAAAAGTCTTCCCGAAGAGGAGCATACGCCTGTTCTTTCAACAGAGGTTGCTGCTGCTGCCATTCTTCTTTAATACCTCGTCTGATCTGGAACGGACACGCGCGTCTGGCTTCAGCATGTCTCTGCTTCTTTCTCTTGGCGTTTTTGGGCATTTCTTTCTTTCACTCAGTATAAACGTGCAGACCAATATAGTTACACACGCTCTCTCTTTGTCCCTGTCTGTGTCTCTCTCTCGCTCTCCGCACCGCAATACGGGGCCTGATGTGTGTGTACTGGACGCACCACTAGCTTGTTCGTTTGCAGGAGGCAAGGGAGCATAATAGCGTTTAAGGGTGATAGTTCCTGTTTTCTTCAGGAAAAGAGCTCTCACCCTGGAGGTAAAGAAAAGAAAACAAACAAACAAAAAACGGGGGAAAACAAATATATATACATGAGGATCAAAACTATTCTGCTTGGGGTAATAAATGTTTTCCTCAGGATCACGACTGGGTTTTGCCAGTTTTTGCAAGGGTAACAACTGTTTTTCCTTTGGTTACACCACATCCGCACCCCCACCCGCACCCCTTTTTTTCTCGGATAAGAACTGTATCCTTGCTTTCCTGAGGAAAACGGGTGTTACTGCGAGAAAGCCGACGTCAAGAGGGGGGAAAAAAGCTGTGATCGTTGTGGCCATGACGAACACGAATGGGGTGGGCGACACAGTGTGGGAATGGTTGTGGTCCCGGGCGTCACACAACAGCTTTCCAGTTTTTTCGTTCTTTTCCTGAAAGATAATGACTGCTTTCTGTTTTGATCGCGGGCTTCACACAACAGCTTTCCAATTTTTCGTTCTTTTCCTGAAAGATAATGACTGCTTTCCCCGTGAAAATAGGGAAACACCCGATAGTAATTGTTTTCCCCGGCGAAAATAAGAAAGAAAGAAAAAACAACAACAAACGTGTGACCCCCAAGGGAAAAACTACTGTGCTGCAGAAAACCGTTGTGATTCTCAGGAATGACAGCTTAATCCCGTGTTTGTTTGTGTGTTTTTTTCTGAGAGCATGATAACTGTTTTCCTAGCTTGTGGAGCTAGGATGCTTCCATAGATGGGTCGTCGTCTGGGTAGCCTTCCCCTCCGCGATGCAAACCTAGCAAGCGTGAGGGTTTTCCGATGGTCAGTCTTCACTAGGGTAAATAGCGGTTGCACACAGGTCGCATGTTTGCTCCCCCTCGCTCCTGCTGCGGGCAGAGTGTGTTCTGCGAGGCTTTGTTCCCTGCTTCCTGACGACGGAGTGGCGGTGACGACGGTGCTGCTGTCTGTGACCTGCTGCGATGGTTTGCTGCCGCCGCTGATGATGATCGGCTTCACGTCGTCTCTGGGTTCAGGCTTTAACTGTTCTGGTTCTCTTGGGGCTCTGTCTCTTTTATGATGTTTGTTTGTCTGTGGTCACTCCATGCCTTTGTTCTTATCGAGCCACGGGTGATGTGTATAATTTATCCGTACCAGGTGTGTGTGTGTGTACGTGTGTGTGTGTGTGTGTGTGTGTGTGTGGTGTGTGTGTGTGCGCGCGCGCGCGTGCGTGCGCGTGTGTGTGTGTGTGTGTGTGTGTGTGTGCGTGTGTGTGTGTGTGTGTGTGTGTGTGTGTGTGTGTGTGTGTTAGTGTGTGTGTGTGTGCACGCGCTCGTGTGTATTGATTGTTCAGCCCGCTTGAAACATTAACATGCATACTGGCGCTTCCCCCCACCCACTCCACCCCGCAACCCACCCACCCACCCACATATCCCTCCAACAAACCAAAAGAGAAGCAACAGTGCGGCAGCTAATATGCAGAAATGTCACAGGTTCGCAAAACTGCGGCCTTTTTGTAATAAATTTAAAATATTGTTTCTGTTAATGTTGTTTTTGCAGGTGTGAAGATGAAAATATTTCCGTAGTCCTGATAATGGTTTCATTTTTTTTTAATAACCTTGAATGTTGGGTTTGCTGGGTTTTTTTTTTCTTAATCCTCTAATCCTCATTTCTTTTCTTTTTCTTTTTCTTTAGTGGGCCTCTAACCTCCTATGTTGCTCACTTTCTTCCCCCACCCCACCACCATTTCTTTTTTTTTCTGTTTTTTTTTTTTTTTTTTTTTTGCTGTTGTTATTTCTCACAGACTGGAAACTGCACCCAGCAAAAGGAATACATTTTAACGCCCGTAAAAAGGCTGGGGATGCATTCGGGAATGAAGAAAGCACAACAAACGGTGCTTTTCCTATTACATCTTTTGATGTTAAAAGGTTTGACGACCGAGGAGAGAATTTCCCCGGATTGTGGTATTTCTTCCACCGTTTTTTTTTTTTTTCTCCCGCCCCGTCTTTCCATCACGTGTTTATTAAAGTTTGGCGTGGGGATGCCTTTTTCTGATATGCAGGCATCCGGCGTGGATCTGATTTCCATGTCCCCGTGTTGTCTTAACCGGGGCTGTTTTCCTCACGTTGAGGTGATCAAAAGACGCTCGCTGTCGTTGGCGGGCCCTGGCAGCTGGATTATCATTAGCCACGAATGACTCTGACGATCGCTTTCACGTATCGGAGGGATGTAGTACACACACGCGTAGCGGAAACCTTCTGCCGCCCCCCCCCCCCCCCCCCCCCCACCCCCCCACCCCCCTCTCTCTCTCTCTCTCTCTCTCTTCCGTTGCTATTATAACCTAGAAAGGTTCCAGCAACGCACAAGTCCCGATCCTGATCCTCTCTCTCTCCCTCTCTCTCTCTCTCTCTTTCTCTCTCTCTCTCTCTCTCTCTCCTCTCTCTCTCTCTCTCTCTCTCTCTCTGACCGCATAGATTCAGATCACATGCCTGTTTCTTTCATTGCTGTTTTTCCAAAGGAAAATGTTGTTGACAATAATGAACAAGAAAACCATGTTATAGAGAAACTTGTATGGAATAATGATTGTGCTAATCGATTTCAAGAACTATTATGTGGGGTAGATGTTGTTAGAAAAATGGAAAACGCCATAGATATGATACAATCCGACGTAAATGAAGCTTTGAACATGTTTAATGAGTGTGTAAAGGAAAGTGCTAAGTGTATGAAGAAGCATATACGTGTCAATAGAAATGACAGATATGATGATTGGTATGATAAAGAGTGCCGAATCAGTAAATTAAAAGCTAGACAATTATTAAGAATTAGCTGTCGTACTCATGATCCACAAGACAGAGCGGCTTACTGTGTTGCAAGGCGGGAATACAAGAAATTGTTAAAAAGAAAGGAGAAAGAGTATAACAAGTTCTTAATAGATAAGTTGATTTCCTCAGTTAAATGCCAAAAAGACTTCTGGGAGACTGTTAAGAAAGTATCTTTCAAAAGAAAACAACCAAAGAATAAGATAACTAGCGATACTTGGTTTCATCATTTCCAAAATTTGTTAGGACAGAATGTCAGTGACAGTGTTAATAATGAAGAAATGGCGGATGCTGACGTAGATAGTTCATTTAATCGTCCAATATCCATAGAAGAGGTTACTTTAGCTATTAGAAAACTGAAAAATGGCAAGTCAGCTGGCCCAGATGGTCTAATTGGAGAATTATTTAAACATGCAACACAACAGCTGTGCTATTTTTTCATAAATTTTTTAATAAGTTATTTGATGAGGGCATGTACCCTGATAATTGGTGTGAATCAATTATTTTGCCTATATTCAAAAAAGGCGATGTTGACAATCCCAATAATTATAGAGGAATTTCCCTTAGTGACATTAGCAGTAAACTATTTGGAATAATTATTAATAGGAGAATACAAGAATGGTTGATGAGAATAATATAACCGGGAACAGCAAGCAGGATTCAAAAAGGGTTATTCGACCGTGGATCACATGTTTACTTTGTTGGCACTAATCCAAAAGCAGTGTTTCTCGTAATCGTAAGCTATATGTTGCTTTTATAGATTTTCAAAAGGCATTTGATTCAATCAATAGAAATATACTCTGGCCAATACTACAAAAAATGGTATATGTGGTAAACTCTATAGGTGTATTAAAAGCATGTATAATGTTGTTAGAGCTAGAGTCCGGTGTGGAGGTAAACTGACAGATTTCATTAATTGTACAGCTGGGGTCAGGCAGGGAGATGCATGTAGTCCAGTTTTATTTTCCTTGTTTATAAATGAACTAGCTATAGAAGTTATTAATAATGGTAGACATGGTGCCTTGTTGTCTCTTGATACCTTAGAGTTGTTTATTCTCTTATTAGCTGATGATATTATTTTGATATCAGAAACGCCTGTTGGTCTACAGACACAGTTGAATAATTTACGACGTGCAGCTGGTACTCTTCAATTAAAAGTTAATATGTCAAAAAGTAATATCATTGTGTTTCGTAAGGGGGCTATCTTGGTGCAAGGGAAAGATGGGTTTATGGTGATGTTAATATGCCAGTTGTTAATGCATATAGGTATTTAGGTATAATATTTTCTACACGTTTGAGTTTCACAGTGCTTGTAAAGATCTAGCAAGTAGGGCAAAGAATGCTTTACTGTGTATTATGAAAAAGTTGTATGTTTTGAATAATACATCCCTTAAGGTATTCATCAAGTTATTCGATACCCAAGTACAGCCCGTTCTACTTTACGGCTCTGAATTATGGGGCTTAGACAAAGCTGCTACTTGTTGTGAATCTGTGCATTTATTTGCTCTAAAAAAGTTTCTTGGTGTAGACAGACGTACGGCCGAATGATATGATATATGGAGAAACCAATCGCTACCCAATATTTGTTTTATCTGCTGTTAATTGCATTCGTTATTGGCTTAAATTATTGCAAATGTGTAACGATAGAATTCCTAGAAAAGCCTACAATATGCTTCTAGATATGGACTCTAAAGGCAAAAATAACTGGGCCTCCAAAGTACGTTTTTGTTTGACAGAAATGGGTTTGGGTATGTTTGGTTAAACCAGGGTGTGGGAAATATCAAAGTATTTTTAAATATTTTCAGGCAACGATTAATAGATTGTACATGGCAAAAATGGTCTGACCATATTCACAATAGTGACAGATTTAGTTTCTATAACAATTTTTGCAGTGTGCATGATTTGAAACCATATTTGACCACTATTATTGATAGACATTTACAATATGTTACAACACGATTTCGTTTAGGAATATCAGAATTAAAAGTGCACCATTATAGATACAGAATGGCTAACAACGAGGATCTGATTTGTCCATTATGTAATGTAGCACAAGAAGATGAAATACATTTTGTTCTTTGCTGTCCTGCTCTTAGTAGTATTCGTGAAAAGTTCATCAAACCTAAGTATTATAGTCAACCGAGTTTATTCAAATTGTGTTTATTGATGTCTTCTCAATCAGTTGAAGTTGTTAGAGGTCTTTCAATGTTTCTTTCAAAAGCATACAAGTTCAGAGAAACTGCCACATCTTAAGAATTTTGTTTGTATCATCTTTGTTATGTTTTTGTTAAGTCATAACTAGCGCTGCTTCAATGTTCTTTTGTTGTTCACATTCCCCTCATAAGGGGCCTTGGCCTAAATGAAAATAAACGGGATTCTGAATTCCGAATCCGAATCCGAATCTCTCTCTCTCTCTCTCTCTCTTCCGTTGCTGTTATAACCTAGAAAGGTTCCAGCAACGCACAAGTCCCGATCCTGATCCTCTCTCTCTCTCTCTCTCTCCCTCCCTCTCTCTCCCTCTCTCTCCCTCTCTCTCTCTCTCTCTCTTCTTTCTCTCTCTCCCTCTCTCTCTCTCTCTCTCTTTCTCTCTCTTCTCTCTCTCTCTCTCTCTCTCTCTCTCTCTCTCTCTCTCTCTCCTCTCTCCTCTCTCTCTCTCTCTCTCTCTCTCTCTCTCTCCTCTCTCTCTCTCTCTCTCTCTCTCTCTCTCTCTCTCTCTCTCTCTCTCTCTCTCTCTCTCTCACAATGCAGAACACTGCACGTGTTTCACTGTACAGGCTGATTTCTAGTCCAGCTCCTCCGCTAACAGCATGGCTACGTCAGCTCGTTTTACATGTAGGATAGTCTTTGTGTTATCGCACTGTACGCGATGATCGTGACTGTGTCACATTGCATCATCTTCTTCTTCCTCTTCTGCTGCTGCTGCTGCGTACGCAGGCTGATACCCCTGCGGACACCCCCTGTATAGGGAGTGAAGTTTTGTGTGTATGACCGTTTTTTTATCCCGCCATTAAGGCAGCCATACTCCATCTTCGGGAAGGTGCATGCTATGTGTAACGTGTCATCCATACCAACGGCCAAACTGGCCTTCTTTTCCGAAAGCTGATGATGGGATTTTACGTGTATACAAGATGTAATGCGTGCGTTCACACACGGAACCTCGGTTTATAGTCTCAGTCGAAGGACTGTATGGGAAATGGAGTCAGAACCAGTGTTAACTCCGAGGGAAAAATCTGCCTGTACCGACACGGCCCGGCGGAGATTCGAACCCGCAACCCCAAGATTACGAGTCTGGCGCTCTACCAACTGAGCTATTCCGGCCCCCGTCACATTGCATCAAATCACGCGATCGCACAAGGACCGACTGTATTCGATCTCTTCATTACGGCTTTCAGTACTCATATTCAATTATAATCACGGTTTGACTGGAACAAACAGCATATCCACATCTATCCACAAACAACGCTTTAGGGAAAAAAAAAGAGATCAGAATGGATATATTTAGGGTAAAATGAGTTAAGCAAATAAACTGTGGACTAATTATTTGGAGTGAATGAGTTGTGCGAATAAGCACAGGACTGAATAATTGGGGTACAGGGGTTGTACGAATCAACATAAGATTGAATATTAGGGGTAAAGAAGCTAGGTGAATGAGCGCAGGATTAAATATAATTATGGGGTTAGTCGCACATACGCACAGGACTAAGTGTTTGTGGTAAAGGAGTTGTGTGAATAAACACGGGACGAAATATTTGTGGCAAAGGAGTTGTGGTAATAAACACAGGACTAAATATTTGTGGTAATGGAGTTGTATGCATAAATACAGGACTAAATATTTGTGATAATGGAGTTGTGCGAATAAACACAGGACGAACTATTTGGGTAAAAGAATTGTGCAAACACGCACATACATTCCATAAAAAAAGAGTGGTGCGAATGAATGCAGGATTAAAATGTTTGAGGTTCAGGAGCTGTCCGAATAAACACAGAACTTTTGGGGTTAAGAAGTGGTGCGAATTTAAACATTGGATTGCATATTTGGGGTTTAACGGAGTTGCTTGAAAAAGGAGGGGTGGGGAGGGGATGCGAAGGGTAAGGAACTGAGCTGGGACCGAAAAGGACTGTCAGCAGCAGCGAAGAAAGATGGTGCCAGCCCCATGTTCAACGTCTGAACTAACATCAGGGATGCTTTGACCATGGCTTCCATAGCTCTCCATCAGCTCTTGTCCCTGTGCAGTATCAGAGGACTGCAAACTGACGGTGAAATTAGTACGAGAAATGCTTTGAAAGAAAAAGAAAACAATATGAGACGGGCGGTTACTGGAGACGAGTAGAAACGATGTCAGAATACAAGCTGACGAAACTTGCGTGCCTGCAAGTCCAGTGTACGTGCATACAATTCTCTCCCTGCCATCTCCCGCTTAATTAATTAAACGGCTGGTTGCTTCTTCGCTCGCCGAGCTTGGCTCTGAGCTTCTGTCAGATGCCAGATGTCACTCCGAAGATTTCGCACACCATCAATAACTAACCCCAAGTCGCTTTGCGAAGGAGACCTTCCGGCCGATAAGCCTCCCCCCCCCCCCCCCCCCCCCCCCCCCCCCCGAGGCCCTGACGACTGAGCGGCTGACAAACACGCATCCCGCCTTTCAGCCAGCCCGTTTTAAAAGCATTCACGCGTACGGTCCCGCCGCCGATAGCGAATGAGCTGTGAGAGGAGAAAGAAAAAGAAGAGGAGTCCACCACCAATAATAATACCAAATGGAAAAGAGAAAAAAAGCGATGGACAGAAATGTCAAAAGAGCAACACGACTTTGAAAGGCCTCCTAGAGGGAGGCGGAGATAGAGGACCTCCTACAAGCGCGCGCCCCCCCAGGCCACAGCGGATCGGAGGTGACGAAAGCCGTAAACGGTGGCGGTCGGTCAAAGGGTTCGAAGCCCGCCTGTCCCTCGGCGGCAAGCAGCCGAGGATGATAAGTCCGGGCCGCGCGGCGCGACTTCAAAGAGCCGTGGGAGATAAGGGGCCGGGAGGATGGACCTGGGCGGTGGGGAGCTGGCCCGACACAGGGATTCCGAGAGTCTGGGGAGAGGCTTGGGGAAGTCCTAGGAGTGCCGGCACAGCGGCGAGGGGTGGCGGGTGTGCTGCCCTCTCGGAGGGCTGTTGAAAGAGGCGTCTGACACTGCGGGGCCCGGCCTCGCTGACCCTCAGGAAGCGCGCTTTCATGTGGGCTTCTTCTCTCCACAGGGGAGGGTCAGCAGTGTGTGTGTGTGTGTGTGTGTGTGTGTGTGTGTGTGTGTATGCGTGTGTGTGTGTGTGTGAGAGAGAGAGGGAGAGAGAGGCAATATGGGCTCCGCCATATTTCAGCCGATAGAAGTAGAAAGGCTGTATTAGTGTTCCAGCCACACTGGCTAAAAGTTGCTTTCTGTTGGGACTCTCATGCAAACATATGCCAAAAGGACTGGGCATTATTTCATTGATTTGTTCGAGTTGTATCAACGTCCAGTTTTGTCGTCAGGAGTTCACAAGTCAGCGAGGTAAAGGCCGTGGATGGGTGTCCGGACGTAGACGTTCTTCAACATGTTTGAATCGTCATCAATGGGTTAATTGTTTTTCTGGCATAGCCTTTGTCTCAACAAACAACTAGCAATTCAGTTTTTTGTTCCTTTCTCTATTTTTTAATTTTATGGTTCTTGCATGAATGGGAAAGAAAATACATGTCAATGGAGCGATGTGGAAATGTGAGTTTCCGTGATCCCGGTGATTGCCACGTGGGTTGCGTCCTCTTTCTCTTGGCACGTAGGCAGGGCAGGGGCTTCACGGCAGCAGCTAGCCAGGCCGTCAGGGGTAATGCTGAAGGTGGCACAACAGATCTAAAAGAAAAAAAAAGGGGAGGTGGGGATGGGGTGTTTGGAAAATTGTAGACGTCCACCAAGGCCTAACAGATCCAGGGTGAGCCCTTTGATTTGAATCCGTCCTTGAGTCTGGATC
>CM031600.1:20578064-20610564 GCA_018398815.1 Conus ventricosus | reverse complement strand
TCAGGAAAGCTGTCCCAATTTATTGTTTATTTTTTTTCCGGTCAGAGGCTGTCCAAATTATTTTTATTTGTTTTTTCCCCTTGCAAGAAAAGCTTCCCAATTTTTTGTTTTTTCTTTTCCTGGCAAAAAAAAAGCTGTACCAATTTTTTGTTTATTTTTTTTTCCCCTTCAGAGAAACGTACCAATATATTGTTTTTTTGCTTTTCCCTGCAGAGAAAAGCTGTACCAATTTTGTTTTTTTTTCTTTCCCTTTGCAGAAAAAACTGTACCAATATTTTTTTTTGTTTTTTTTTCCTTGCAAGAAAACTTTCCAATATTTTTTTTTGTTTTTTTTCCCTCTGCAAGAAAGCTGACCAATGTATTGTTTATTTTTTTTTCCCTTGCGAAAAAAGTTTCCAAATTTTGTTTTTTTTTTTTTTTCCCCTTGCGAGAAAAGCTGTCCCAAGTTTGTTTATTTCTTTTTTTTTCCCGCGAGAAAACTGGAAAAATGTTTTTTTATTTGTTTTTCCTGTGCAGAGAAAACTTGAAAAAAGGTACTGTTTTTGCCTTCCCCCTTGTCCTCCGGTCGCACGGCACATCGGGGGGGGGGGGGGGGGGGGGGGGGAGGGGGGGGGGGGGGGGCTGTGATCTCCCCAAAACCCCCAGCATTTTTGTCTTCATGATCCTTTTCCCCCGGAAGGGTTAATCAAAAACCGGGAGAGTAATCCCCCCCCCCCCCCCCCCCCCCCTCCCCCCCTCTTTCAAGATTTTCTTGTCCGAGATGTTCATCTTACATGCCATGCGCGGTCGTGTTCGGGGCAGACGACGGTGTTTGTGTGTTGTTGTTGTGTTGTTGTGGGGTGGGGGTTTGTGTGGGGTTTTGTGTGTTGTGTGGTGTGTGGGGTGGTGTTTTCGTGCGTGCCTGATCTTCTTCCCCCCCTCCCCGGGCGCATCCTGCCTCTCTTCCTCGCCTCCGTCGGATTGGTGGCGCCCTTATTTCTTCGCTGATGGGCCCCCGCGTTGATTATTACACGTTCATGTTCAGGAACGTTCTTTATTTACGTTTCAAAAAAGAAAGGAAAGAAAGAAGAAAAAAGATATGTCAAACAGGGGGGAAAAAAACGACCCAACACGGGGTTTGTGTGTGTGGTGTGTGTGTGTTGGTGTGTGTGTGTGTGTGTGTGGTGTGTGTGTGCATCCGGCGTGCTTGGGGGGTGTGTTTGTGGTGGGGAGAGAGAGAGAGAGAGGGGGAAAGAGAGAGAGAGAGAGACTGTTTACGTGCGCGTTGTGTAAGACACCCAATTTTCTTGGCGGGAAGATGTAAAAAAAGTCTATTGAGACCGTTTTATTTAACATGCCGCACAGGTCATATACTGTTGGGCAGTACAAAAAAAAGAAAAGAAAAAGAGGATTTGAATTTCTTTCTCTTTCTCTCCCTTTTCCCCTTCTCTCTCTCTCTCTCTTCTCTCTCTCCCCCTCTCCCCACACACACAACAAACAACACACCCCCAGGGAGTTCTGATTTCCCCAAAACCTTTTCGATACGTTACTTTTGCATGCAACGTGAAAAAACAGTTAGAAACTTCAATTTCTTGTACAAAGCATTCAGTTCGTGAGTTGCCTTTTTGTAAATATTTTTGATTTTTAAAAATTTATAGAAATGTTTTTTGTAAAAAGTTTTCATTCTCCCCTTCATTAGGGCAATGGGCCCAAAAGAAATTAAACTTGAATCTGAATCTCTCTCTCCTCTCTCTCTCTCCCACCACCCACAACACACACACACACACACACACACACACCCACACCAAAAACACACCCAAACCCAAACACACAATCCCAAAAAAAACACACCCAAACAACACACACACACCCAAACACACACACCACACACCAACCACCACACACCCAAACCCACCCCATGCAAAGCTACCCTCACTCAACCCTTTTTCTTCCATTTTTGAGTTTCTGGAAATGAAAATTGGGCCCAGATCGATTCCGAAGGCTGGGAAAAGGGCGGGAGGGGAAAAATTAGGCAAATCGAGACCGGGAGAAAGGGGGGAAAAAAACCCAAACAACAATCTGCACAAGCATTCCCCCAGTGCATCAAAAACGTTCTCCGGGGCAGCGAGTGGCAAGATAAAACCCTGTCCCCCCCCCCCCCCCCCCCCCCCCCCCCCCCCCCCCCCCCCCCCCCCCCCCCCCACCCCCCCGCCCCCCCCCCCCCCCCCCCCCCCCCCCCCCCCCCCCCCCCCCCCCCCTCTCCCCCTATTTTCCCTCCCTCCCTTTTTGTTTACGCCCCCCCTTTCTCCCTTTTCCCATCCCTCATTCCCCCTTCCTTGCAGTTTTAAATCCTTCCATCTAGCCCCAATTTTTTTACCACTGGCATTTTCCGGTCCCCCCACGGGCCGCTAATCTTACTGGTAGTACTGAACACTGGAAAAGGTTTCCAGAGCCTAAAACCACTGGTGGCTCTTCCTCATTGGTGATGATACCAGTACCTTTACCAGGGGCAGTATTTACCACTGATGATGATGATACCAGTACCTTTACCAGTGGCAGTATTTACCACTGATGATGATGATACCAGAACGTAACCACCGACAGTACTCTACCATTGGTGGTAAGGCCAGCACCTTACCAGTGGCAGTACTTTACCACTGGTGATGATCCCAACATCTTCCCAGATCGTACTACCTTACCTGAGGTGGTTATGCTAACACTTCACTTGAGGTGATGATCCTAACATCTTCCCAGAGTGATGATTCAAACATCTTCCCAGAGGTGACGATCCTAACATCTTCCCAGAGGTGATGATTCAAACATCTTCCCAGAGGTGTAATCGTACTACCTTACCTGAGGTGGTTATGCTAACACTTCACTTGAGGTGATGATCCTAACATCTTCCTAGAGGTGATGATTCAAACATCTTCCCAGAGGTGGTAATCGTACTACCTTACCTGAGGTGGTTATGCTAACACTTCACTTGAGGTGATGATCCTAACATCTTCCTAGAGGTGATGATTCAAACATCTTCCCAGAGGTGGTAATCGTACTACCTTACCTGAGGTGGTTATGCTAACACTTCACTTGAGGTGATGATCCTAGCATCTCCCCAGAGGTGATGATTCAAACATCTTCCCAGAGGTGGTAATCGTACTACCTTACCTGAGGTGGTTATGCTAACACTTCACTTGAGGTGATGATCCTAGCATCCCCCCAGAGGTGATGATTCAAACATCTTCCCAGAGGTGGTAATCGTACTACCTTACCTGAGGTGGTTATGCTAACACTTCACTTGAGGTGATGATCCTAGCATCTCCCCAGAGGTGATGATTCAAACATCTTCCCAGAGGTGATGATCCTAACATCTTCCCAGAGGTGATGATTCAAACATTTTTCCAGAGGTGGTGATCCTAACATCTTAACCGAGGTGACGATCCTACCACCTTACCAGAAGCGATGATCCCGATCCTTCACCAGAGATCATGATCCCAATACTTCACCAGAGGTAGCTATCCAACTATCTCGCCAGAATTGGTCAGTCTACTAGAGATAACAATCCCACTACCTCCCCAGTCATCCTACTACATTGCCAGAAGTGATGATCCTACTACCTCATCTGAGGTGATGATCCCACTGTCTTACCAAAGGTGATGATCCCAAAACATCACCAGAGATGACGCTTCTGATACTTTACCAGAGGTGACGATCCTGATCCCAATACCTTACCACTGGTGATGATTTCGATGTCTTACCACTGGTGATGATTTCGAAGTCTTACCGCTGGTGATGATTTCGAAGTCTTACCGCTGGTGATGATTTCGAAGTCTTACCGCTGGTGATGATTTCGATATCTTACCGCTGGTGATGATGCCATTACTCTCTCTTGGTATCAATCCCTGGTAGTACCTTACGACTGGTTGTAATTCGAGCACCTTAACCACCACTGGTGATGATCGCGGTAACATACAACCAGTGGTAAAACGAGAAGCTTACCGCTGGTCATGATTCCAACACTTTATTATCAACGGCTATTGCAGTATCTCACCACTGGTGATGATCCCTGTGCATTATTGTCAATGGTTATCGCAGTGTCTTACGACTGGTTGAAGCATATGACTGTTGGGTGATCTAGTTTAGCTTACCACAGGTGGCAATCCCAAGAGCTTTTACCCGTGTGATTCCGAAACTGTACCGCTGATAGTGATGTCATTACCATGAAGTCTCACTGGCGGCGTTGCCAAGGTATTACCGTTGTTGTTGATTCGAGAATGGTGGTCCCAGTGCCTCATCACTGACGATGATCTGGGGCCATGCTACTGTTTGGTGGTCCCAGCGCCTCATCACTGACGATGATCTAGGGCCATGCTACTGTTTGGTGGTCCACGCGCCTCATCACTGACGATGATCCAGGGCCATGCTACTGTTTGGTGTCCCAGCGCCTCATCACTGACGATGATCTAGGGCCATGCTACCGTTTCTGATCCCAGCGCTTAGCACTGGAGGTCATCTCACTTCTTTGTCGCTGGTTGTGATCCCACTGGTGGCGGAGAGGGGTGGTCTAAGTAGATTGGGGGGGGGGGGGGGGGCGAAAGTAAAACGAAAATGGGGGAGGGTGTTAAGTAGATGGTGTGTGTGGGCGGAGGGGGTGGGTGTGGGTGTGCGCTACTTCTGGAACCCAGAGATCGACACACAGATTGTGTGTGTGTGTGTGTGTGTGTGTGTGTGTGTGTGTGTGTGTGAGAGAGAGAGAGAGAGAGAGAGAGAGAGAGAGAGAGAGATGAAAACAAAATGTATAATGCAATACATTGAAGAGGAGCTCAGGTAAGAACAACAAACGAGACGTGTGGTCTTTTTTTTTCCCTTTTTTTATGCTAACAAAAACAGCAACAAAAAAGCTCGCGGAGCCAAGGAGTGTGCAATGCAATGGAATATGCGTCAATATAACTCTAAACATAGTGCAGAACAGACCTAGTGGGAGAGGCTCGACGCGTTTGTCGACATGAACAGAGAATACTGAAAGAATAGATGAGAAAGACGCGGGAGCGGGTAGGAAAAGTCTCGTAGAATCGATGTACTGTGTGAATTTACTGTTAGGTAAGTGTTCTCTGTGATGCGGTTTTTGAGACATTTTGCTGTCGAAGAGATGTCCCTACTGCATTCCGTAATGTTGTGAGCACATCGTCTGCAAGATTCACTGCGATTGAGAGGTATGCGGGTAAAAGCACGGCACTCAAGGCAGAACTGTTGTAGATGTGTTATACTACGCTTTGACATCGATCAGGACCCTGGCCTTGAAGCTGCTTTAAGAGAGTGCGGCCGCTCACGCTGCTTTCAGGGACCCGAGCAGAAGAGTCTGTCGCTACAAGGGCAGGAAGAGTGGCAGAAAGAGAGGACTGGGACTGACGGGGCACACTGGTAAACGACAGAGTGAACTGACAGCATCACGTGCAGACTGTGTTAATGGTATAATCTGCTGCTAGCCATCTCCTCTTCCTAGACTTCCAAAGAATATGATGACCTCTGCTGTTACCGGTCGTTGTGGACTATACTGAGCGAGACGGGCATGAGCACACGTAGATGTGCACAGATGCGAGACTGGCAGATCCAAACTTTTCAGCAGGAAAGTCTGTGGACAATGTCGCAAACCAAACGTTTGTCTTTCTCCTCTGCACCTCCCTCTCCCCCCCCCCCCCCCCGCCCATCCTCTCTTGCCACCCCTCGTTCCCCTCTCCTCCCCAACCTCCTTCCCCCTACTCTACCCCCTTCTCTCTTGTAGCCGGGCGTGCATCAAGATCCCTTAAAACCTTCCCCCAACTCCAGGCCAAGGATTGATGACGGCCAAATTGTCCCATCAATCCCCCCCTGCTCAATCCCGCTCGCTCTCTCTCTTCCCGACAAGCAACGCGAGACGCTTCCGGTGGTACGATCATGCGCAGAGCAGCAGCCATCGGCGGCGGCCTTTTTTTTTTTTCTCCGTGTAGCCTGTTTCTACCACCACGGTTCCATATTCTCCTTAGCAAGCTGGCAGGATACTCGCATATCCGTGGAACCCCCCCCCCCCCCCCCACCCCCCCCCCCCCCCCCCCCCCCCCCCCCCCCCCCCCATATCAGCCCTCCCCACTTCGATCCACCCAGTGCCAAGTTGCTTTTGTGGAAACTTGTAAAAGGAAGTTGAGATTTAGAAGTAATCTTGTAGGCTGAGCATTTTACTTGAACTGGTCATTAGGTGTGCATTCAGTGTTGTGCGATTTGTACCCTTCGACATTTGCAGTGGGGAAGCGAAGGGGGTGTTGGGCCGGTGGGACGGGTGTGGGAGGAGAGAAAGGGGTGTTGGGCGGGTGGGGAGGAGAGAAAGAGTCTGGGAACAAGTTTAAGATTGTACAAGTTTGCTGGTGTTGAGTTTTCCCACACCTACGTGCGTGTGCGTGTATGGATGTAATCGTGTCATGTACATCGTCAGTGCATGCCCATGAATGGGTGTATCCACAGACAACTCAAAATTTATCTACATGCAGATTTGAACAAAACGCATTCTTAATTTTTTTTTCAACGATTGTTTTAGCTTTTTGTATACAATAAGAGAACAACTCTAATATAGCAGTAAAAAACAAACAAGCAAAAAACCCTTACTCTCTCTCTCTCTCTCTCTCTCTCTCTCTCTCTCTCTCTCCACACACATACATGCACGTAGAGCGTACGCGCGAGCGCTCGCGCACGCACACACACACACACACACACACACACACACACACACACACACACACACACACACACACACCAACAAACAAACAGATAACGAGATATAAGCTCAACGTAGCATTGCCAATACACACACTGTTTCAAATCAGAACAGCATAATTATAAAGTATATTATAAATCATACATGCATATCAGACGTGTATCAATTTTTTCTCAGCACTGCCATATAAACTATACAAAGTAAAGAGAGAGAGACAAAGACAAACGCAGTGATATAAACTGACAACTGCGTAGATTATAATGTGAGGCGAGACAAGACAGCAGTTGGACAAGACAAAATGAGTTGGATCATGGGAAGTTTAGATACGATATGTCTAAAGTATACATTGTCTTGCTACAGGAACAGACATACAGATGCACTTCAGCAGCATATAAGTGCTTCATGCTTCAATAGAACAAGAACTGAAATACGAAGTCAATTAGTGTAACGTGTTATAACCATGTATCATGTTGTAGAAAAATACGTCAGCAGATGGACGTTACAAAGAAGTGTCCTGAAACGACTAGAAAAGAGACCAATAGTTTATATACTCAAGCCATTCTGTGTAGTTCAGGGTTGTGCCTACATGACTTATGTTTTTCATGTTATGTTTGTAGCTTGACAATTATGTTCAGGAAGACTGTTGCTTGTGGAAGACTGCTTTCGAGCTTGCATTCATGCTGAAAATGTTTTGCATAATGAAGTAAAAAAAAAAAAAGTGAAATTTTGTGATTGTTACATCAAAACCTAGAGGTATGGAAGTTTCCGTCAGACATATATTCTGTGCGTGAGCACATTTCTCTTTCTATAAAATCAGTGAACATATTCCAGAAGCACTGAACGTAAGAACTTTTCTCAACACAACACAACACACACACACACACACACACACACACACACACACCACACCACAGAGCAAAGCAAAGCAAACAAAAAATTCATTATGATCAGTGACTCCCGTTTCCTTTCAAATGACATTACATCCAAGAATCCATGCATTATTCTCAGCTGAACGTGACACGATTGACCTTCACATCTGTTACCCCAGGCCTTGGAAAAAGGCATAATTCCCAGTCACGAGCTTGTTGCTAATTCAGACTTGATTTTTTATCACAGCTCGGCAGTCACAACATTGTCCATCACTGTAACACATTTTTTAACCTTCGTAAGTGGCAAACACTATCTCACAACAGAGTGACACATAGGTTTCATTTTGTCCTGTGGGATGAATACAAGGATCGACTATTGATCACGTACCTTGTCCATCGTCTTTTTGCCTCTTCCGTTATTGTGCTTGCGGATGAGTTCTTCACTACTCATAGATTGTCTGCCCCTTTCTTTGCTCTCCAGCTCACGAGGAGGAAACGGTGCCATGCCGATGAACGGAGCTACACTTACCAGCATAATGACGGCATCTGTGAGGGATCCCTGGAGATCGGCTGCGAGAAACAGGGACAGATGCTGATCCACGCCTCCTGCCCGTCCAGGAAACACGCAGGTACAGTGGGAGGGGGAATACCTTGACGTTTCGTTTGCTGTTACATTTACTATCGCGTTTGCGTTGGCTTGGTGAAAATTACTATCGTGTTCTTGTTGGCTTTGTGTATGTCATGAGGGAAGCATTTTTCCAAAAGGTGAAAGTGGAGTTTGGTTTGATCCCAACTCCAGTGGTTTTCACCGAGCATCGAATTGTGCCGCGGTCTTGTGTGAAACAGTGGGATTTGTAGCTAGCGCGTCCACCTTTCTCGCTGACAGCGTGTTCACTGGCCCATGCAGGCTGCAGAGAGAGAGAGAGAGAGAGAGAGAGAGAGAGAGAGAGAGAATGAATCTCCCTTCCGACCAGGAAAAAAGGAACAGCTCACAAGAACAAAGACTTCACGTCTCGGGAAATTAATTACACACACACACACACACACACACCACAACACACACACACAACTCTATCTGTCTATCTATACACACACTGTATAGATAGACAGAAAATGTGTGAGTGTGTGTGTGGTGTGTGTTGAGAGAGAGAGAGAGAGAGAGAGAGAGAGAGAGAGAGAGAGAGAGAGAATTAGTACACACACACACACACACACACACCACACGACGCACGCACGCACGCCGCACGCACACACACACACACACACACACACACACAACACATGCCACCGCACATCACAGGTCAAGACATGTTGTTAAGAAAAAAACAACAGAAAAGAGATCAGTCGTCACACAATTCGATACCAGACAGCTGGATGTGATCCGTGCGGCAAAAAGCCACGGCTGCCGTCAATGTGAATCGAACTCGCTACCCCCCCCCCGACGGGTGAATACGGCGTGCCGTCTGACATCACCGATCTGGGAGGAAGAAAAAAAAAAAGCCCTCTCTGTGGGCGCAGGTTTAAGGTGGACGGCCATGAAAGGAATGATCGATTCATAATGAGACGTGGAGCTGACGCCAGTCGACAGATGGGCACTTTTCATGAGCGCCGAGTTGGGTCTCTTGTTATGGCTGCGGTGCCCAGTCTGTATTCGGCGAGGCTCGAGTCTGGGCTTGATCGAATTTTATTGCCAGTTCGCTTGCGAAGGGTAGCGATGTGTCTCGCGCGCGCTCGCGCGCGCACACACACACACACACACACACACACACACACACACAAGCAAGCTGTGCACCTCTCTCTCTCGCAATGAAAATCACGATGAATACTAGGGAGCCACTGGGGATGATTACTTTACATGTCTCTTAGGAACTGAGTTTGTATGCACGCGCGCGCGCGCGCCTCCGACACACGAATCTCTTTCTCCCTCTTTCTCCTCCCGCCCTCTTTCTCTGTCTGTCTGTCTGTCTGTCTGTCTGTCTCTCTCTCTCTCTCTCTCTCTCTCTCTCTCTCTCTCTCTCTCTCTCTCTTCTGGCAAAAGTCGGTGCACAGAAGGAGCAGACCAACAACCTGGTGTCATACGATGAAATCAAGACAATCATCAAGGCACAGCAAGGAATAAAGTGGCACCTCCAGCACCCCAAACACAACCCAGAAGACAAATACCATTTGCTGGGACGACGGGAACAGGTCAAGATCTTCCGCCTGAGGACTGGACACAATCGCCTGCTCCACCACATGCACACAAAATTTGGCATTGAACAGAGTGGAGAGTGCCCTTGTGGTGAGGGACCAATGACAACCGACCACATCCTTCAAGACTGTGTGACGCATGCAGCATCCGGAAGGAAATACTGGCCAACACCGATAGCAGTGGAAGCCAAGTTGTACGGCACCCTGGAGGAGCTGCGGTGGACGGCAGCCTTCATCGAGGACACCGGGCTGCTCATAATGGAAGCGAACGAGGAAGAAGAAGAAGCAGAAGCAGACAGAAAAGACAATTATGTCATCAGCAGACACAGGAGATAATCATGTCATCATCAGACACAAATGCGACTCACGTCATCACGGACACAGAAGATAATCATGTCATCAGACACAAATGCGATTCACGTCATCAGCGGACACAGAAGATAATCAGTCATCAGCAGATACAAAATACAATGATATATTCAGCAAACGGAGAAGACAATCGTGTCATCAGCGCACACACAGAAAACAAGCGTGTTTTCAGCAGACACAGCAGACAATAGTGTATCTAGAAAACGCGGAAGACAGCCATGTCGCAAGCAGATGCAGAAGACAATCGTATTAGCGGACGCAAAGGACAAGGATGCAGTCAGCAAAGAAGGCGGCCATGGCATCAGCAGACACAGAAGACAATTTTGTCATTGACAGACACGGAAGAGAATCATATCGATCGTCACCAGACACAGAAGATAATTGATGTAATCAGCATACACAAAGGATAGTCATGTTATCACCAGACACAGAAGATTAACATGTCATCAGCAAACACAGAAGATAATCAAGGCAGCAGATGTCATAAATGACAATAAAGCATTTAGCAAATGCAGACGACGATCACGTCATTAGCAGACACAGAAGATAATCATGTCATCAGCAGATGCGAAGGACAATGATGTATTCAGCACCCAAGAAGATATGCATGTCATGAGTAGACACAGAACATAATCATGTCACCAGCAAACATAGAAGACAATTATTCAATTATTTCATCGGCAGAACACGGCAATAATATATTCAGCAGACAGAGAAAAGCTACTCATGCCATCGACAGGTACAGCAGATAATGATGTCGTCAGCAGAAACAAACGACAGGGACCTATCCAGCAGACACAGAAGAGACTGATGTCATCAGCTGACACAGAAGATAGTCAAGCCATAAGCAGACACAGAAGATAATCATGTCGTCAGCAGACAACCTCGTCGTAACCAGCAAGTATGAAAGGCAATCGTGTAATGAGCAGATACAGTATGCGCTCTTTGCCACACAACATATTTTGCCTCTTGTACGCTGCAGTCATTGCCAGACTACACGATTTGCCCCTCGTGCGCTGTAATCATTGCCTGACAACATGATGTGCTCCTCGCGCGCTGTAATCATTGCCTGACAACGTGATGTGCCCCTCGTGTGCTGTAATCATTGCCTGATAACGTGATGTGCTCCTCGAGCGCTGTAATAATTGCCCGAAAACGTGATGTGCCCCTCGCGCGCTGTAATCATTGCCTGACAACGTGATGTGCCCTCGCGCGCTGTAATCATTGCCTGACAACGTGACGTTGCTCCTCGCGCGCTGTAATCATTGCCTGACAACGTGATGTGCTCCTCGCGCGCTGTAATCATTGCCTGACAACGTGATGTGCCCCTCGTGCGCTGTAATCATTGCCTGACAACGTGATGTTGCCCCTCGCGCGCTGTAATCATTGCCTGACAACGTGACGTGCTCCTCGCGCGCTGTAATCATTGCCTGACAACGTGATGTGCCCCTCGTGCGCTGTAATCATTGCCTGACAACGTGATGTGCCCCTCGTGTGCTGTAATCATTGCCTGACAACGTGATGTGCCCCTCGCGCGCTGAAATCATTGCCTGACAACGTGATGTGCCCCTCGTGCGCTGTAATGATTGCCTGACAACGTGATGTGCCCCTCGTGCGCTGTAATCATTGCCTGACAACGTGATGTGCCTCTCGTGTGCTGTAATCATTGCCTGACAACGTGATGTGCCCCTCGCGCGCTGAAATCATTGCCTGACAACGTGATGTGCCCCTCGTGCGCTGTAATCATTGCCTGACAACGTGATGTGCCCTCGTGCGCTGTAATCATTGCCTGACAACGTGATGTGCCCCTCGTGCGCTGTAATCATTGCCCGACAACGTGATGTGCCCCTCGCGCGCTGAAATCATTGCCTGACAACGTGATGTGCTCCTCGCGCGCTGTAATCATTGCCTGACAACGTGATGTGCTCCTCGCGCGCTGTAATCATTGCCTGAAAACGTGATGTGCCCCTCGTGTGCTGTAATCATTGCCTGACAACATGATTTGTCCCTCGAGCGCAGCAATCATTACCTGACAACGTGATGTGCCTCTCGTGCGCTGCAATCATTGCCTGACAACATGAAGTGCCCCTCGTGCGCTGTAACCATTGCCTGACAACATGATTTTCCCTCGTGCGCTGTAACCATTGCCTGACAACATGATTTACCCCTCGTGCGCTGTAACCATTGCCTGACAACATGATATACCCCTCGTGCGCTGTAACCATTGCCTGACAACATGATTTACCCCTCGTGCGCTGTAACCATTGCCTGACAACATGATTTACCCCTCGTGCGCTGTAACCATTGCCTGACAACATGATTTGCCTCTCGTGCGCTGTAATCATTGCCTGACAACATGATTTACCCCTCGTGCGCTGTAACCATTGCCTGACAACATGATTTACCCTCGTGCGCTGTAACCATTGCCTGACAACATGATTTACCCCTCGTGCGCTGTAACCATTGCCTGACAACATGATTTACCCCTCGTGCGCTGTAACCATTGCCTGACAACATGATTTGCCTCTCGTGCGCTGGCGAAGCGATCAGGGGCAGAGTATTGGCTTTCCAGAAAATAAAAAAAGAAATGTGTCAACACACACAGACAAGCATACCTTTGATAACATAAAAAAATGAATAAGCTGACGCATGAAACGGCATCAAACACAGAGCTTCGGAGCTAGATTTCCGGTTAAAACATTATCTGTTCAAGAGCTTCCTCGAAGGCAAAAATGTTTTCTACGTGATGTAAATCATTGGCCCGCCAATCCCCACGACTTTGTGTTTTCTGTCTTACGAAAATGATGTGGCAATCAACCCGAAAAAAAAACAACTAGTGAAGAGCAAGAAAAGGGGCAGGAGCGAAACGTTTGGTTTTTGTACGACATACATACAGAGTGTGTGTATGTTGGCAAGTGATCAGCTCTGCTGGGTGGAGCATAGACGGACAGGTCAGAAAGACTGACGTGGAGAAACATGTGGGATGAAATGGAAATTGTGTATCGATTCTGTCATTGACTGAAAGGCAGTGCAGGGTCTGAACAAGAGGTAAAACATGATGACACCGTTTCGTGCTTTCAAAACAAGACAGCGTTTTTGTTTGCATCATGGGCACCACACTGAAAATAAAAACGCCTGAAGTTTAGGTGGATGGATGTTCATCAACGTCTAGAACTTCAAGGTCAGGTGGATGTTCACCAATATTTTGTGTTTCACGTTCAGGTGGGTGTTCACCAACAGTTTGTTCATGTGAGCGCTCGCTCACCAAGATTTGATTCTAGACCACGCACAGGTCGACATATACCAGCGTTTAGGTTCATAAGCTCAGATGAGTGTTCACCGACATCTAGTGCTTCAAGTTCAGGTGAGTGTTCACCGACATCCAGTGCTTCAAGTTCAGGTGAGTGTTCACCAGCCGTTTAGTGCTTTACGTTCAGACGGGTGTTTACCAGTATTTTGTGCTTCACGTTCACGTGGGTGCTCATCACGATTTAATTCTACACCACGCTCAGGTGGCCAGCATTTGCGTTCCTAAGTTCATCAACATTTCGTACTTCAAGATTAGGTGGTGGATTGATCACTGACACGTAGTGCTCCAGCTTCATGTGGGTGCCATGGCATTCTGTTGCAATCCATCGATGTGAATTTGTTCAGACAAAGAATCGGTTAGAATAAGACCTTCCATGTCGCAAATGATTGATTGTTGGGGACGTCGCAGCTATGAGCTTCCCAGAATTGTGGGTTCAATTGAGCTATGAGAGAGAGAGAGAGAGAGAGAGAGAGAGAGAGAGAGAGAGAGAGAGATGATCCGAGTCCTGCCTCCCACGATAGGATAGTCTGTGTCTCAGCTATTCATTCGCTCTCCTTGCTGATGTTGCCAACACAGGCCTAAGACAGTACGCGCTCATTGCAACACTTCATCGATAGGGAGTTTCCCATCTGCCGGCTTAGCAAGAAGTCTGCAGACCGACTGGAGAGTTTGACAGGGGGGCGGGGGGAGGGGGGGGGGGGAGGCGAGTGAAGCGCCATTTTTCTTTCTCTCTCTCTCTCTCTCTCTCTCTCCTGTAAGACTGGCGGTTCTTCCGATTTTACGGTTGCGGCTGACGATTCCCATGGGAATGAAAACTGGTGGCTGTGGCAATGCCAGGAATAGGCTACATGGAAAGCGCCCATTTTCCGGCCCTCCCTCCCAGATAGCAGCCTGATCATGCCAGACCGGCGACGTAGATTGACGAGGGAAATCAGCTTGCCACTTTCAGTCGGTCAGCCAGGCCCTCCCTGCACGTGGTGCCCGATTGCTACACAGTTCCCTCTCATGTATGTGGGCTGTTCCCAATTCAACAGGTTCTTCCTTTGCCGTCTTTTCTTTCTTTCCTGTGCTTTACCTGCTTTCAAACCTAATGTCTCCATTTTGCATTTTTTGTTTTGTGTGTGTACGCGCACATAGTCGCGTGTGAGTGTTTGGATGTGGGGAGAGAGAGAGAGAGAGAGAGAGAGAAGAGAGAGAGGAGAGAGAGAGAAGAGAGAGTGTGTGTGTTGTTGTATACACTAAGTCGAGTGAGCGTGTATGTATGCTGCGTGCGGCGTCGCGCGCGCGCGCGGGTGTGTGTGTGTGTGTTTGTTCACGCGCGCGTGCGCATGAGCCACCATCCAAACATAAAAGCTTTTGCGCGAAAGGCTGGCGGTCAGGTGTGTGTGTGTGTGTGCGTGGTGTCGTGTGGGTGTGCGCGCGTGCGCGCGCGCGTACGTGCGTGCGCAAAAAGGTACAACTTGAAATTCTGAGGTAGCATCGTTCTTGAATATCTATTAACATGGAGAATTTGAACACGGCAAAGAAGCTAAACGTGCTTCTACCCACTAAAACAGACAGCAAACTTCTCTTCCCTTGTCCCCCTTCTCTCCGCACCTCCCCCTCCTCTCAACCCTCCTTCTCTCCGATTGATGTATCACTAAAGAGTCGGATCGATTTTTTTTTTGAGGAGTGCAGAAAAGAGTGCACGGGAGACTGGGATCGTTGATATGTCCACAGGTCTGTGCGCGCGCCGCGTCACCTCCGCCCTGCCTCATTGTGATCATGACAGTTGCAATTAGCTCCCTTGTCAGGCTGTCGAAGCTCCCTGATAGCCTGATGGGCGCGCTTGTTTTCCATGCTCATCTTGTGTGTGAGGGAGAGAAATCTTCTGTGAGAGAGAAAGGGGGAGAGAGAGAGAGAGAGAGAGGAGGAGAGAGAGAGAGAGAGAAGGGTTGTGAAGGGGGGGGGGGGGGGGGGGGGGGGGGGGGCTACGCGCGCGCGTTCTTCAACGTGTGTGCCTTCTTTTCGCTTGCCCATCCTCGTTTATTTCCAAATTTGTGTCCCGTTTCTTCCCTGTTGGTCTTGTTGCATTGCTTCTGGTGGAAAATGACCGGAGTGGGAGACAGGCAGACCGAACAAACGGACCGAGGCAGCGGGGAATGTTCTGCAGTGTAAAGTGATCGGTCCCTACATACTGCCGCCGGTGACGGCTTGAATTCGTATCAAATGCCGAGACACTTACCAGCAGCGAGCATGCTCAGCATGTAGTATTACATGAGCCAAAATACCGTTTCACGCAATGGGAAACACAACAACAACAACAACTCCAACAACAGTAACCACAACAAGGGTCACCAGGGTTGGTTAGTGTGTGGTATAACTAGCCGAATAAACCTGTCAACAGAATCCTTCGGAGCAAGTTTGGGAGGTGAGGTGCGGGATGCGGTCGGAGGGGTGGTAGTCGTGGCAGAGAGAGAGAGAGAGAGAGAGAGAGATGCACAGAGAGTAAAGGAGAGAGAGAGAGGGAGGGGGGGGGGGGAGAGAACATGGGTTACGTTCAGGGTTACGTTCAGGTTAACAGAAAAGAAAATTAATTGTGGAGACAGTCCGCCCTCCAGCCCTTGCCTCCTCTCTCTCCGTCGTCCTGACAGTTTCTCCCTCTCTCTCTCTCTCTCTCTCTCTCTGTCTGTGGTCCTGTGTCTTCTTTCGAAGGAGCTGAACGTTGTCCGGCTCCTTTCCTCCCCTATCGCTCTCTCTTTCCCCTCTCATCTTCTCATCCTGCTTTCGATCGTTTTTCTTCCTCACGTCTTACCCTCACTCGTTTTGCTGGTCTCCCTCGCTCGCTTCCCCAGTCCCTTGCGCCGTTTTTCACGTTCTGCATCACCTTCACATGCTCATCCACTCTATCAGACATTGTACCCATCCGATCTCTTGGACGAAGTGCTTCGTTTATTGGAAACCGAGCATCTTAAGTGAGCAGACGTTAGCCGATGCTTGTGAAAGGATCGCGAGTGCAACTTAAGTGCGCGGCACGTTTTAATACCGTTTCTGGACAAGGCGATCGAACCGCCGTGTACTGGTTATCATCTTCCAGGTAACGGATACTCTTCCATAATAACGTCTAATGTCGACAACAGTACTGTCTTCTAGCCCGGAAATCCCGTCAGGGCTGAATTCGGCAAGACAGCGCAACGCGAGACTTGTCGGCTCAGCGACTTCCGTTGCAGTTGTAACCAGTGGCACGCGCCGACAGAAAGTGGAGCCGAAAATGATAACCAATCACCGGGCAGGTAGCAAGATGACGACGCTTTAAAACGTGACCGCCAATGCCCGTCTGTCGGTGTTCATGGGAGAAGAGTCCTTGTCGACACAAACTGGGGGGACCACCGTTCATAATTTGGGCGCCAATTCCAAGGCGGGGTTCCATTTCCCTTCTGCTGGGGTGAGTCGTCTCTCTCTCGGCCTCTCAGCCCGTAATGGAATCGTCTGTCCTGCACGTTTAAAGTCTCCCGAAATTGCAAGCCGCCTGGTCGATCTCGCTCCCTTTTCCTCCTTCGGTCTAATTGCATGTAGCGGTAGTACTTCAGCTGGGTCCTCTCTCTCTCTCTCTCTCTCTCTCTCTCTCTCTCTCTCTCTCTCTCTCTACACGTAATGGATTCACAGTCCTGCAGGACCTGCCCCAGTGGTGAAACGGGGTTTGTGGTTCAGTTCTCCCCGAGCACAGATTGGGACGATCTACTTTAAAAGCAAGTGATCTTGTTCTTTGTCTCACGTCTTGTACTTTTTATAGCTTCAACCCCCCCCCCCCCCCCTTTTTTTTTTTGTGTGTGCGCATTTCTTTGTGTCGACACCATTGTGCTCGTCCTTTCACACACACACACACCAGATCAATGAGCATTTTCCCTTTGTAGATACATCACAGAAAATCGGACGATCTCCGTGTTCTTGATGGATTTCTCAGGTGTTGGCATCTAAAAGACGCCCATTATAGAGTCGAGTCATTCTCTGGGGCAGTGCAACGGAAATCTACACATAGACCATGTACCAGAATACCCTTTCTCAAAAGCTCTCTCACTGACTATGGCAGTGCAACGGAAATCTACACATAAACCCTGTACCAGAATACCCTTTCTCAAAAGCTCTCTCACTGCCTATAATGGCGTGTTGCCCCACAAAAATCACAGAGTACTCGAAATTTTGTCCGATTTGACATAGAAGATTTTACAACAAATGCAGTTAACGGTGACCTAGGTATGATGAATAATTACTCCTCAAACCAGTTAGCTTTACAATACGTTCATCACGCTTTCTCTTCAACCACTGAATAAAGCGACCTTGCGTCTCTTCGCAGCTGTTATCTGCATAATTCTCTGTTGAATACAAACTGGTGGGTTGCCCAGTCTGTGTGACCAAGAGAACCGTGTGCAGTTGTCCCTTCAAGTTATCTCCCTTTAAAGTGCCTGGGAGGAAATGAGCTCGGGTGCCATACATAGCCAACCTGAATGCCGTGGCCTTGTCATCCCCTCGCTCTGTGTGTGTGTGTGTGTGTGTGTGTGTGTGTGTGTGCGTGTGTGTGTGTGTGTGTGTGTGTGTGTGTGAGAGAGAGAGAAAGAGAGTGCGTGTGTGTGCGTGCGTGCGTGTGTGGAGAGAGACAGACAGAGAGAGAGAGAGAGAGAGAGAGAGAGAGGTGTGCCCCCCCCCCCACCCCACCCCCACCCGTTCATGTGTTTGTATGTTGTGTAGTTGTCTGTAAAATATATACCTAGAATTTAATTACCACTTTACAATTTTTGTCATGCTAGATTTCTTTCCCATGATGCTGCACTTCCAGTATTCACCCAATTTCCCCAGACTTTGCACAACACAAGAATTATGTCTGAACAACAAAAATAATTTCCCCCATTAAAAAAAAAACGAATGTAAAGACAGTAACACGGTAAAAACAGATCACTAATTGACCCTGTACTAATCCTCCCAGTACACGACACAAATAAAGCTGTTAATCCCTCCCCACCCCACCCCCACCCCATGTCCCCCTTTTTTTTTCTCAAGACAAATCAAAATTGTCACATTTGACATCTGACCGCCTTGAGCCTACGTTGCTGACCTATGATTTGGTCATCTTTTTTAATCTGCTGCTTCACCACTTAACTGGTTTCGGTTTTTTTTTCATCTTCTTTGTTAACTTCACATGCAATTCAGCCATCCATTTACACCGTTTGTTCCGCATCCTTACAGAGGTATCTTTATTTCGCTGTGATTGCAGCTGAAATTCTGACGTGCTACCGCACGTGGCGAGAGGGCACGAGACAGTACGCCATAGCAGGAAGACCTGGAAACATCTACATCCCTGTGGGCTGTTTGGTAAGTGCATTGGACGACAGCTCCAGCTTTCTGGCACTGTCAAATCGGGAATCAAATCAGTACAGTTTGCAACTGACTGAGATTCAAAGTCACCGATGATTTTTTTAGCGAATTAAAAAGCGCCCATTAATCTCAGCAGAAGAAATGGTAAGAAATGATGGAGGAAAAAGGTAGCGAACAGAAACAGTCGTCCCCCCACACGGATTTGATACATAGACAGATAAGTACTCGAACCATTTTTTTTCTTCTTTTTCTTCGGCCAGAGTATTATTGTATGTACTGTTTATATCCTCACTCCTGCATTTTCATTATTCATGATGTAGGACATATCTAAAGCATGTATTGATGGTGGTATTACAATGATAGTCAAATGAAATGTTGTTGTTGTTGTTGTCGTACCCTGGCTAAAAGACTCCAGGGATCATCCAAACAGCCGAAGTACTTGAACACTATGGTACAAATGCATCAGCTGGGGATGAGAACATTACGTGTGTGACCGTTTTTGATTACCCCGCCACATGGGCAGCCACACTCCGACTTCGGGGGATTTTAGAGACTGATAATGTTATGCTAGGAGCTTGTCACAACTGAAGACAATCCCCGCATAACTATGCAGAGCATAACAACATTTGATGTAGCCTTGGTGTTCTAGCCTATGTCAATTAGCCTGACACAGCCTTAAGCCAAGGCAGGTCAAATGAAATGAAGAACATAGAAAATAAACAAACACAAGGAACAACCAAAAAAAAACGAAAAAGAAAAAGAAATGAAATAGAATAATAAATAAAGTCGAGAACACATTAAAAAAAAAAAAAAAAAAGAAGACAAAACAGCGGTCACAGACAGACAGGGATATAGACGCCGCCGACCGACAGACAGACAGGTGGACAGACCAACAGATGACTGAGGGACAGAAGAGAGGCACGGAGTGTTAGGAAGGTCACACTGGACACTGGGACTGAAGCCTAATGAAGTGGTGTGCGTCAGTTGCTAAGCTACTTGTGACACATGCATGTACACACGGGTTTGAATCTTAAAATCCTCTGTTGCAGTATCCCAAATCAGCGTTTAATTCTTCATTCATTTGATGCGAGTGGATTAGCCTATAAGGATGAAGATTGACTACAAAATCAGTAATCATAAAAAATTTTTGCGAGCTAGGTCGGCACGTGAGTGTTTGACAATTAATAGAACATGCAGACTTGCACGGTGAGTGAAACTCAGAGAGAGAATGATAAATGAAAGAAGAGACTGTGAATAAAGATAATGTGAAAAAAAACTAGAGGGTTGAAGGGGGGCTACAATCTTGCGAGCTGTGTATTTTATCTGCATGCGGACTCGATAAATATGCCAAGCAGTTTTTCGCTGGAAATGTTCCGCTGACGGCTGATCGCACTCTGCCTGTCTGATGCCCAGTGTGGACGTGTTGTCCGTGTTGTGCAGGTGTTCGAGGAGAAGGGTCAGGAGCAGCGTGTGGCGGAGGTGGACTGCGGGCCCCAGGCAGGCCTGTCCATCATGAACCAGGCCATCGACTACAGCATCACTTCGGCCAGAGGTAAGGCGCCTGTCGGCAGCAGGGGATTGGCAGTCACCACATGACTGGTCCGTGACGACCAGAGAGCTGTGAAACGTGGCAGTCCAGTCTCTTACAGTCCTTCGCTCGAAATACCCGTTGTGGTCACGCTGTAGTTTTGACCGATGGTCTACTGTGAACAGAGAGATTCTACACAATGTAACGAAAAAAAGAGCACATGTATTATATCAATGGACCATTAACAGCCGGCACCTTCAATCTTCCACCCCACCCCATCCCCCCTTCTTCCCCACCTCCCTCCATCATCATGCATGCAGTTAGTGAAGAATGAAGATGCACGTTATTTTTTTTTTGCCTCCGGCAGTCATGTCTTATTCTACAGCTAATCACCGCGCAAAACCATCTAAAAAAAAACCGATGACACCATTCAACAGGCTTAATAGTAGTTTCATAGTCGGCTGGGTTGAAATGACCAGAATCGTATGATCGATATACATTGAAAAGGGAAATATTCAAACAACAAAACATCACAAGAGTGAAAAGTAAAGTATAACCGGCGACCATTCTCAAGAGAGAGAGTATTGTACATCAGCTAAATGCCTTTATATATCTTATGGAAAGTTGGCGGAGGTAGCGTTGGATTTGCAACGAAGCAAATAGGAAAAAGAAACCCCATACTTGCGAGAATGCTGCGCAGAGAGAGAGAGAGAGAGAGAGAGAGAGAGAGAGAGAGAGAGACGCGGATGAGAGGGGGTACGGGCACGCATGTTAGCATGAATTAACCCGTCACTACGTGTGGGCATTATTTCTTGCAGAGGAGTGCAGCAGCTCCAAGGAGCCCAACACCCCCTACTACCCTCTGGGACCCGACGGCCGGACGCGCAGTCCCAGCGTGCGCTGGAGCGGCGTCACGCCCACGTCCCGGCCCGGCCCGAACGGCGGCCGGCGACCGGAAGCGGAAAAGGGCCCGACGGACCTGACCACCAGAGTGCGCGTGATCAACAACAGCAACCCCAGGACTTGCGGCAGCTACATCGTCTGCTTGTGCGCCTTCCTGACTGTGTTGCTCCACGAGAGGTGATGCTCCCATGGCCTGCTCGTCCTTCAGGCGCCCTGGGCCCCGAGGGCCTGGGGGGGGGGGGGGGGGCTCCTTGCCTGGTGGTGTGTTGTCCGCTGTTCTGTCCACAGGCCGAGCCCTGTGCTGACGGCCACTGTGTGGGGGGAGTGTTGAGAGGGTGAGGGGGGGGGGTGAGAGGTGTTCCTTTCGTGTTTTCCTTCGGGGTTCTCTTCATTTACCGCTGTTGGGATAACCGCTTCAAGCTGCGTTGTTTTTTTGTTTTTTGTTTTTTTTTTTTCTGTAAGGAGAGTGTGAGTGACGACTGTTCGGGGTGTGAGGTCCGAGAGACACATGTGGAGAGGCAACTATGTCCTTCAAGCAAGGTAACGCCATTTCACAGAGACAAAAAAAAAAGGAGACGGGTTTGCCGCTGCTTTAGGGTTTTTTTTTTTAATTTTATTTTTTGTCTCCCAAGAAGTAAATACCTGTTTGTCCACTGTTAGACATTGACGTTTTACACTGTGTGTATTATTATGTGGTTGGGTTTTTTTTTTTTTTTTTTTTTTTTTGACCATTCAATGAGACGAACATTATATTTCGACGCAATGCTTATTGTCTGTGTAACTGTCCAGCCTGACACACTTGGCTGGTGTGTCCACATGTGCCCAGGATCACCGTCTGTTCAAGTGTAGCTCCCTTTAAAGTGCGTGGAAGGAAATTATCTCAGGTGCCATACGAAGCAAACCTTTAACATCGTGTCCTCTTCTCCCGTTGTGTGTGTGTGTGTGTGGTGTGGTGTGTGTGTGTGTTGTGTGTGTGTGTGAGGTGTGTGAGTGCGCGCGCCCGTGTGCCTACGTATGCGTGTGCATGCGCGCGTGCGTGCGTGCGTACGTATGTATGTGGTGTTGATCGCGTTTGTGATGTGTGTGTGCTAATAATGTGTACAAAGCTGGTGGCACCACATTCCAATGCTTTCGATCCAAGAATTGTTGGTAGACTCTGTAAAACCTGGAATTAAATGAGGCTGGTTTTGTCAATAATAGCTGAAACCTATGTCGACTTAAATTTTTTTTTTTTATCTCCCAAGAGGTCTAGCTGGAAGGCTAATGGTTGTTTTTTTTTTTTTTTTTTTTTACTTTGTTTTTCATAACTGTCACGTATATATTTTTTTTATAACAACGGATTTTCAACATTTGGTGTGCGCATTGGATTGAGGAGTCTTTTTTTTATTATTCAAATTATCAAATTTGGCTTTCGCTAAAGTGAAACTTGTGTGACCTTGACCATTGGTCGCGATGTCAAAAAGTGATTGCCAGACAGGCGTGTTTGCCAGTGGCCGATCATTCTGGCACCAAATGGCTTAATTCAGTGCAAAGGCTGACCTCATGTCATTGAGCATGTGGGTCAAAATTGAGAGTTAAAGGAGATAACAAAGGAGATAACAAAGGAGATGAGAGGAAACAGAAATCAAACCACTGTCTCCCCGATTGCACTGGCATGCTTATTGTCAACGGCGATATTTTGACAAATAATATTTCCATCAGTCCCAATGGGCACGGGCCCTGAAAAATATAGAATGGCGTTGTTTTGACTCCTTTCTCCCCAACATTCATGCGATTCTTAAAAAAAAATTAAAAAAAGAAAAAAAAAGGTAGGAACGAAACACAACCAACAGCCAAACTGAAAAAAAATGGTGATTCCTTTGAATCGGACGAAGGTATCCCACCCTTACTTTGGCCAGTAAAAAAATATGCTAGGGGGGATATCCCCGTGTTTACCGTAGTTCTCATCAAATCTTCCTCTCAAAGCGCTCACCGGCTGTTGCAAAGCAGCTTGGTGAATGAGTTCAAAGGCGCAGAGCTGCAGACGGGTTGGCTGGATTATCAGAGTCAGCCTAACGTCATTTCGCGCTGCACTGCAACTTTGTCTGCAGTCGGGACATCCGAACGGGGAAACGCCAAGCGGTTAAATGATGAAGGTTTCTCCCAAGCTCTGGACAGTATTCGGCTTCTCCGTGTAGCCCACGGCCTTCTTGTCGACTACTGAAAACGCACGCACCAATTCTGGAACTGAACGTTTAATACTAGTTTCGCTTTTGATGTAAAAAGAAATCGCGGTCATCACAAAATGTGGTAAACATTGTCGGAAACGGTAGAATGAACAGTATTGAATCAAGATTATGTACGTCTAACGGGAGGGAAAGATTTTTGCTTATTCATTTTATTTTATTTTTTATTTTTTTTGGGTGTTTTTTTTTTGTGGAAAGGGAAACAAGGGCTCTGTTTCATTTTTTTTAAATTTCTTTTTGTACGGATTCTGACTCAATAACGTTTGGCCTTATTTTTGTTTAGTGTGTCACAGACGCTATACTGTATCTGAATAATCCCGTGTCTGTGCGATATTCGTCACTTTACAAGTGAACACGTCTTTCCTCGACCTAGTATGGCAATAGATGAGCAGACGTGGCGACGAGTGAGAAGTTCTTCAATCAATCGCCAAGTAAATATGATCTGTGACAAGTGGTGGTCATTTTCTTTGGGCAACGGACACTGTAAATCGGCGACAGCTGTGCTAGAGGTAGACTCGGAAAAGAATGTCAAGGAATTCAGTGAGCGTGACGTCATATTGGCGTCAGAGGTGAAGACTTGGAATGGGAAGTGGGAGGCCCTTCGAGACGGTTCTGGACTGTGCCTAAGACGGCGGCGTCAGCTGTGCGAGCCCCCCCCCCCCCCCCCCCCCTCCCCCTTCCCCGCCACACACACACCCCCACCCACAGACAACAGTGTTGAGAACTCCACGCTGGCTTGACCAGCAGCGCAACACGGAAGAGGTGAGGGATGTCGTCACATGACGCCGTGACTTCGAGGCAGAGTGACGTCACATTTCACTTTGGGACGCGTCCTGTTCAATATTTTGTTCATGTCTGTGAAAGCCTATTTCAATGATTATCTTATGGTGGCGGTGGTGGTGATGGTTGCGTGTGCGCGTGGACTTGCTCTGTGTACACTGTGCGGCGTCGTTGACCAAGACAACGGTTTTCTATGGCTTTGTGGTGCACGGTTCACATGTCACACTTCGTCTCTGTGTCTTTAACAACTCATTGGTAAGGACATTGTTCACCTTTTGAAAAAAAAAGGTTTTTTTTCATACTTAAAACCACAAAACGAGAGATTTCTCTCGCTTTTTGTCTCGTTGGCATTTTCATTTGATTGATCCTATATTTTTTGTTTTTGTTTTTGTCTTATACACATTATCCCCACACTTCCCTTTAACTGGAATTTTAAACAGTACATGTATCGGAACTTAAAAAACAAAAACTAAGTGCTCTTCCCTTTTTCTTTCTGGCTGCAGTTTTTTTTGTTTTGTTTTGTTTTTAAAATGTATCCATGGTTTGGGTTTCACTTCTTTGGTCCGCTTGGTGGCAGTCCCGGCTGCTTCGCTAGCAGCCTTCCATGGCCACGTTATTGATTCAGCTACCACTCGCCTCCATGTCTGGACAGGTGTGATAAATAGTGCAGCCCCTTTGTGATTTCCCCCTTGGTTGGCATAACGCCTGGCCAGGGTCTGGTCAGGAAAAAGTAGACCATGATTTGTGACTCTCTGCACTCGCGTTTGGGGGCTGTCTCCTCCTGCTGGAACTTATGTGCTCAGGTGTTTGATCTTTTTTTTTGTGGACACTTTTGTTTTCTGTGACATATGTGATGAAAATGTCTCGAAAGCAGTATTTATATCCATGTTATTCAAAGTCCCTGCTCCCGTTACCCTATACGCTGTTGGAGCTTGCTGTCACGTAGTGGACTGTCGATGTAACGTCCGGCCCTGATAGCGTCTCCCTGTGTACATACACCCTTGTACAGATGATGTGTATTGTAGAAAGGTACCCATGGCTTGTATGTATGAGGTCCACCACGACGCCGGAAGAACACAGACGGAGGAATCTGGTAGGCGATTAGACATGTACTTGATCTCTCTTGTCCTGTTTCAGTCTCCCAGCAAGGCATGCTCTCTCTCTCTCTCTCTCTCTCTCCTCTCTCTCTCTCTCTCTCTCTCTCAACTTCCCATCAACTCCATCGTAGCTACCCCAAGGTAGCCGGGTGAAACCACACCGGCGGTCGTCTGATAATCCCTTGAAAAAAATACCAACAGTCTTGTAATGGAGCTCTGTCAGTGCAAGCGGTCACTGATTAGGGGACACAGTGCAAGCGTCACTGATTAGGGGACACAGTGCAAGCGGTCACTGATTAGGGGACACAGTGTTTGCGTCTTCTCTGGCCATCTCCACTACACTGCTGTCAGGCTCATTGCAGCCTTAGCCACATCTGCCCTCGGCTCCTCTTGTTGGAACCTGCTTTTCTGCAATGCCCTTCATTTCGTCCTTCATTTTGTTTATTTGTATGTCAAAGAAAAAGGCAACTCGGATCAACAACGTCCCTACCCACTTTGGAACCCACCCCAAACTTCCGATTTTGTTTGATTTGGGTTTTCCTTTTTCTCTTTTTTCTTTTTTGTTTGGTGATGGAGGGGTGCCATATTCTTTTTTAAACCAAAACTTTCTCATAAGAGTACTAATCAGCTCGTGCGGATGTTTTGTTGTTTCAAACTCTTTCGCAGCGATTTTTTCCCCCCAGTCGGAAGCTGTACTGAAGACGACCGTTTGGAGCGGTCGAAAATATGCAACTGAATATCACGGTCTGACAGAGTCGATATTCGTACAATGATGACATGATCAATATAAGAATTATGGGATTTGTTTTCAATGTAGTGTGTGGAGACTGTACATTTACAACTTAACCCAAGACATGGCGCGTATTTTAATAAAATAAATAGACGATGTCAGCCTGCCCCAGTAATTCGGATAATTTTTTTTTACGGCTATGGTCGAAAAAACGTAACAGCGGCAGGATGATTGTCTTCAAAGAAAACGCAAGCGATACATGCATTGGCGCGTAAAACGGTGCCACCCTGCCCTCTGTTATTCTGCCCCACTCATCTTCCCCACTGGTACACTTCCCATTCACTGCACGCTTCCCTCTCATTGCACGGTGCCAGTCTTCCCCGGGCCAGCCCCAAGGTCAGTTTATCTTTCCTTGTTTGTTCGTGCTTGTCTTCCCATCTCTACAGCGGCGCACCGCTTCAGCCCTTTGGTCTGATCTTTGTGAGAGCGTCAGAAGGACACAAGGTAAATTGCACGTTGCGTTGATGTGGGGAACACATGATTGGCCGACCCTATGGGTCTGATCTTTGTGAGAGCGTCAGAAGGACACAAGGTAAATTGCAGCGTTGCGTTGATGTTGGGGAACACAGATTGGCCGACCCTTTGGTCTGATCTTTGTGAGAGCATCAGAAGTACATAAGGTAAATTGCAGGATGCGTTGATTCGGGAACACTGATTGGCTGATGAACATCGCCACACGGACTCTTGGCTGTAATTTGACTTCACCTGTATCCAGCTGGCGATTGTGCCAGACTCAGCTCTGTGCACAACTTGTCCCCAAGAGCCAGAGAGAGAGAGAGAGACGTGGGCCTACACTCTGTTCGATAGTTCGTCAAAAGAACGATGGTGGTGAGCGAGTGTAGGGATGGGGAACGCGCGCAGTGTTTCAGAGAGAGAGAGAGAGAGAGAGTGTGTGTGTGTGTGCGCCTGTGAGTGATGGGGTTGGGACTCGTTGTTCGCATACACACAAATAGAAATCTTCTCAATCGGGCGTTGTCAGCTCACAAATTTAGTGCCGCAAAAACGTGTCGGGGGTTTATTTAGTGTGGGGGGATGAGTTATGGTGAAACTGAAATCGAAGGCCGAGTATTTTGTTTGCTTTCATTTACTTATTTGTTTGGTTGTGGCTTTCTGTACATAACGATTATGCGCTGGAATTTTTCCACCCGAGTCAAAATCAGACATGTACGACCTAACCTTTGATCTTACGGTCAGCATGCGTGGCCTGCCTTTCTCCTCGCCCTGTCTCCCGTCTGTACAGAATATCCGGACTCCGCTGTTGGCACTGTTAGTCACTGCTTCGGCAATGGAAATTCGCACTGTGAAGGGGACGAGCGAGAAAAGAGAGAGAGAGAGAGAGAGGGGGGGGGGGGATTTTAACAATGGTAAGACAGTGCCAAATGTTAGAATTCCCCTTCGTAACAGACATAATCGTGTAATGACTGCACTGCTGTACAGATTGGCTACAGAGATTACTGGCTTCATACGCGAGACTAAAAACTGCTTCCACATAGCGTTTAAATACTGTAATTTAAAAAGACACACACACACACAACACACACCCCACACACACACACACACACACACACATACACACACACACACACGCATACTCATGGAGAGACACACGCACACGCACACACACACACACACACACACACACTCATCTTAGTTAATGCTGCTTATGACATGACCTCATCTTGCATACACAAAGGCACAGAGGGACCCCTTCCTCCCCCTCCCCCCCGCCCAATAAATCTTAATCCTCTGGAATTTACACTTGCCACAAAGCCCTTTTGTCTGTTAATGTAGTTTTTGTTCATGTAGTTTTCGTATGAGACGTGTAAATTTGATACGCTGACGGTTAGATTTGGTGTCCACTCAACAGCTGCTCTATACAATAGCTGTAATTCTTGGGACAGAAGCGACTAGACAGATCAAGCACAGAAAGCGCGGTGTCCAACAAGCTATAAGCCGTGCCGCTCATGGCCCCCCCCCCCCCCCCCCCCCCCACACACACACACACACACACACACACACTACCTCCAATCAAGCTGCCCAGTAACAGATCGCTCTATGCTTTTTTCGTTTGATTAAATCACCATTTGGGGGATCATGCCACTGGTGAGTTCACGCAGCCGTCAACGTCATTGATAGAACTGTGATACACACATGTGTACTTGCAACACTGAAAGTTCTCATTATACTACCTAGTTCGGTTTAAAAGTGTGGTTTTCAAAGTTTTTCTCTTTTTTTTTAATCTCTTCTTCTTCAAAATAATTTTAGATCAATGCTAGAAGAAGTGTATACAATCTGGAACGGATTTCAAATAAAAATGATTCCGGTATTCGATGAAACGATTTTCATAGAGAGGGAAAAAGGGTCGAAGCCCATTAAAACAAAGTCTGTTCTTTCAGGTTTAGAAAACCAAACAAAGCGCTTGAAAAACGTTCGGTTCGTTTGAGAACACTTTAACCAGGACTGATTAACGACTGAAGGACTGGTTCGGAGAAATTAACAGGAAAACCACAGTGAGTGAATTAGACCAAAAAGACGCGCTGAAGTGAGTGTGTGTGTGTGATCACATTATCTTCACAAGGTTAAAGACCAAGCCTCACATTTTTTCAGAAATCCAGGCCTCGCTACACACACACACACACACACACACAACACACGCGCGCACACACGTGATAATAAAAACAAAGCAATGAAGAAAAATACTGAAATAATGCATTTGTGTGTGCGCGCGCGCATGTATGTGTGTTTGTGTGTCTCACGGCCAGCATTTTTGTAAGTCCGATGACTGCGCCAACCAGCACACTTAGAACCGTGTAGCACCTGACAAGTTGCCTCTTACGATACGAACATGAACATTACAATGTCTGTATGTACATCTCGTGTCTTGAAATGTATCGCACAGCACGCGCAACAGCACACAAACGTCCAACCCGCGAGAGGCCGCCAGACAGACAGAATCTGGGAAGGTCAACACGGGCCCCCAGTGCCTTGGACCAAGAAACAAACTGTCCGTTCACCGGGGCAACGGTGGCAGTGGTGCCGAGATTCAACCACTGCGACAGAGATGAATCACTCCACGTGGACTGTGTTGTAGTCCGCCAGTCTATCTGGAAGACATTTTGCGCTCTCTCCCTCTCTCTTCCGTGTCTCCCGGTCGGCCTCAATTCAATTCAATTCAAACGACTTTATTATCACAAACGTGAAATTCAATGTGGCAACGTCTTTTGATTTTTAAAAAACACATAACACAATGGCCTGACTAGATAGAGAAGGAGCGGTGGTGGGGGAGGCGTAGAGAGCGGGGTGGGGCGAGGGAAGGGGTGGGATGCGGGAAGCGGACTGGAGGGTTTGGAGGGGAGGGGGGGGAGGGGCGCTTTTGCTTCTCCCAATTGTATGCTTTCTGATGAAGGTTTGCCCACTTGACCGCCTATTTGTTGACTGCAACGGAAAACTTTTGTTTAAAAAAAAAATGAATTTTTAAATAACGTCTGGTGCACCATAGTTAGTTTGCTTTGTGAAGTTGGTTCCTTTTTTTGGCAGGGTGGGGAGGTGGCAGATGGGACTGGCCTTGTGGGTGGGTGGGTGGGATGTCGTGGTGGTGGCAGAGAGAAGAGAGAGAGGAGGGTGGGGGGAAGGGGGGTATCGGAGCACTTTATTGTCAGACTGCCAGAGCAGGGTGCAAATTAATGATGCTGTCATAACTCCGATGAACTCGCTCGTTCACTATATATATATATCACGGGGAACTACTTCTAGCGACAAGGTTGTCCATGTTTTTTGTCACTGTTGTTTTTGACCTGGCGTCTTTTGCTGTGGCGCCTTTGTGATGATCGACTACCAACCAGCGCATACAAAGCTTGGCGTTTGTTTGTTTTCAAATTGTGTGGATAATGAAGCAGCCCCGACGACGTCTGACCCTTGGTACTATTTACCAACACGCATGTCATGATCTTCTTCCTCCCGTCTGATCTCCTCCTCCTCCTACACCACCTGCCCCCCCCCCCCCCCCCCCCTTCACCCACCCAGCTACCTTCATTGTTTTAGTGTCATATTAATTTTTCTCCCGTGGTTACACAAGAGAAAGTGGTGTCATTCTTATCAAACTTGGTTGTCTTTTGTCCCCTGTGTGTGCGTGTGTGTGTGCGTGTGTGTGTGTGTGTGTGTGTGTGTGCGTGTGTGTGCGTGCGTGCGTGTGTGCGTGCGTGTGTGATCAGTTTAGTCCTGTAACTGGGGTACACACACACATTGATTATCACGAGTACTATTAGATCTTATCGTTTGGTTTTTAACGTACAAGTTGTTTTCCTTTTTACTTCATTTTATTATAACGGATGCTCAAAGTAATAAATGTTGTCCCGTTTTGAACCTGCTTTAAATGGAATTGGTCTAGACAAAATGGGATGGGCAATGCCAGGTCTTCTAGACAAAATGGGATGGGCAGTGCCAGGTTTGGCCTGCTTGTCAACAGAAAGCCAAGACATCTTTGTCGTGAACCGTTGGTGCTCTGGCCACGGGAGGAGAGGCGCCGGGTACATGAGGAGGGAAAGGCCGAATAAGGAATGAGTTGAACGACTAAACTGCCCCCCCCCCCCCTGCCCAACCCCCCCTCCCACTCCCAACACCTTCCACCCCTAAGCCACACATCCATTCCTATTAACTATATTGCTGTGGCGTAAACTTAGGAAGCGGTTGTATATACTACCATTTTTTTAAAAAACAATTTACTTATTCGAAACGTAAAACTGCGCTTGGGCACGTGTTTTGCTGAGCTGTACACCTTGGAACACAATATGCTATTTTTTTTGTGTGTGTGTGTGTGTGTGTGGTGTTGGAATGGCGCGTCAAGCTGCTCTAAAACCTCCATGCAATGATGGCTGTGTGAGGGCCTCGTTTCCGAACAACGTACCCCAGCTGACGGCGTGTGGGAACCAACGGCGTCCTGTCGTCCTCATCTCGCTCAGCTGCACGCCACCCCGGTCAGTCTATAGCGGGGAAAACTATGTGCAACGCTCAGCCTCTGTAGCATGTATTGAAATCCAACCTTGTGCACCTAATTCAGCACCCCCTTGTTTTTTTTCCACTACTAGCAAATTCAACAGCTATCACATGAAACGCTGGTGTGTGCTAAACCTGGTCAAATTCTTCATAGTTTTCCTAGCAATAACGTTGCCAGATACCATTGCGACCAACGGGACAGATCAACTGTAATCGTTTAATGCTTGTACACGGAAATGATGTTTTTTTTTGTTTTTTTAATATTTGTCGATTTTATTTCAGAATCCTCGCGAAAATGATGTGCGCTACTCATTTCAACTGGGATTCTTACTGCATTTTCGTCCTAGCAGGTTTGAAATCGGAACTTTGTATGCTCCGAAAAGAGTCGGTTGACATCCGGCTCCGCTCCCGTGAGGTCTGCGGAGATCTTTGCAACTGGAACGTTCTTGCTGGGATTGTTGTTAATCAGTAAGGATCTTCCCTCTACATCTGAAAGAATCGACGTCGGTTGTTGTTTTTTTCCCCCGTGAATGACCGATGCAAAGATATGAGGTCATTATTCTTTTTTGATATTTGTCTAGGTGTCTTCGGGTGGTTTTTTTTCCTCTCTCCAACGAACGACCATCTTCATGTATTATGTCAACTGTTTTCGTCAATGAGAGGACAGCTCAGTTGTTATGTCATTTTTTTTCAGCCCTTATTGTCCTCTGTCACTCCGCACTGTGCCAGTCTGTTGTTGTTTACGGCAAATTGATGAGAGCATGAAGCGTGCAGAGAAGACATACCAATCGCAGCCGGTTACTATCGTTTGCGCATGCATGGAAGGAAACTAATGGCAGCACGCTTCGAAAAACATTTCCTTTCTGATTTCGGGCCCTTAAAAATAGCATGTCTACGTTTGTATCATGGATGAAACGGATTATTTACAGAGAGGAGCTGTTCAAAAAATGTTTGTTGGCATGTATACCATAGTATGATTCGAGCGCGAAAACAATCATTTGGAATTTTTTTTTTTTAATAGGAATACGATCGAGTGTGTTCTGGATCAAATACAGGATGATTGTGTATGTGGTGTGTGTGTGTGTGTGTGTGTGTGTGTGTGTGTGTGTGTGTGTGTGTGTGTGTGTGTGTGTGTGTGTGTGCGTGCGTGCGCGCGTGCGTGTGTTTAGGGAGGGAAGCTGGGGAGGGAGAGTTGGTTGGTGAAGTACAACCATACACCCGTCATGAATATTATGTCTTTCTGCCGTTTGATCAGAATTTCAGTTGGACTGACTTTTTTTTTTCCACCGAGTTTATTACGGATCGTATCGTGTCGTGACTTCTGTTTTCATGCGTTGTGACATTTTGTTTGGAAGAAAAGAACCTTTCGAAGCGAGC
>CM031600.1:20563064-20565564 GCA_018398815.1 Conus ventricosus | reverse complement strand
ATAAATCCACACTTTGTATGATAGCATGTAGAGGAAAAGCTAAACGACAAAGAAACAGTCCTCTGCTACAGCAGCCAGTCATGAACAACAAACTGTAACCCAGTGTCCACTCCGGACTGAGAAGAGGACTCCATCAGAATCTGGCATGCCTCCGCTGGGAAGGCCAACGACAGGGACACTGGCGTTAAGACATCAGGGCTTGGGACTTTGCGCACTTTCCTGCAAAACGGCAGAATCTTGTCCTTTTAACGGACTTCAAAGTCTTCCCAGAGCCAGAACAACCGTGCTGCCAGTCGATTCCCTTCGGGGAGAAAAAGGGGTGTGAAAACCCACAGTCAGCCAGCGTCACACTGACGTCGCCAAAACGTTCTGTGCCGGAAGGGAAAAAACAAAATGGAGCGGTACAGTGATTCCTGCGTTTCCCGTCACACAGGTCTGTAAGAAAGAGGTTCCGAAGCCATTTAGCACATGCTCTCATTTGGCAAGCGTGCGGAATACGTTTCTTAGATGTCTCATCATGAGCCAATTAACGGCGCTACGTTTAGACACGCCCTCAGCGCGGCTTGAAAACCAAACAGCTGACAAGAAACGGACATGCCTGCTTCAAACTCTCAACATGGCAAAACGTTCCTGCCTGAACAATTCACTTCAAGGTCATTTGATCTGAAGGGTGTGATCTAAAAGGCAGGTGGGGGGGGGGGGGGGGGGGGGGGGGGGGGGGGGGGGGGGGAAGAGCCCCCACACCTCAATCCCACCCCTTCCGGGCGATCGAATCATCCTGACAATTCTGCACCCCAATCTAAACAGTCGCTGGTGCTGTGAAACGACTGAAGCCCTGATGTTTCGCCGTGGGTATTTCATCGTGTGGTCGTACTCTCATTAAACGAAAAACTTTCAGAATATTCATTATTGCTCTACGTTGTCAGCATCTCTTTGGACTGCGAAACGTTCTCTGAGAACATGGTCGTGTGACACGGGTCTGTGGCGGACGGGCCGTGGGAGCCGCCGTTTTATGTTCCCGGCCGACCAAGGAGGAGTCTTCTTCACTCTCGCCGAACTCACGGTTAACTCCACGCCATGAGTTTTTCCCCTTGCTAAACCCTGAAAACCCGAGGTTTCTATAGGGTAGGGAAAAAAATTATCATAATCATAGATGAGCAGACAATAACTTGAAATTTAGTGAGAGCATGCAATGCATATTAGTGTATATTTGAACAAAAAAAAATCTGTGTTCTTGAGTTTCGTACCCGATACGTCACTCGGACAACGCGAATTTTCAAAAATCCGAACCGGCATATGTGGACATTGGCATGGTACGCTTCGTCGTACGATGTCCGCACCGGCGGATAAAAGAAGCCAGTGAGTGTTAAGGTGTCCGGAGACGTGCAATGTGTGTGACTGGTCAGTCAGACTGGACATCTAGGCACAGGTCCTTGGCTCTTTTGACCTCAACAAAGAAACAAAACCCCACGTTTTGCCCTTACTCCAACTCCAGCTCCATCCTGTATGTTACAACGGAACCGTCACAGTTTCCTCATTATTTTTTTCCTTTCATTTTTCGATTGCACGCACACGCAACACATGGAAAGCTGACTTTGTTTACACAGTGGTACTCTTCCAACACTGGACAGTCTCGCCAACCGACCGATGATTTAGTAGCCCGAAACGTGGCTGTGTTCTGTGTTGTTTTTGTTGTGGGGCAGACAGTGAGGACATAGGGGTAAGGCGAGTGGGTAAATCAATTTTGATGCTGCGGGTTTTCTTTTTTATGAACTGATGTATTGTGATTTTTTTTATCCACCCTCCCACCATCACCTCTTCTCTCCGCAAGTCTGGATTTTCTAAGCGTTTCCAGAAATTTTTTAAAAAAAAATTTTCATTTTAACTTAATCCTGTCAGTCTATTATTCATCTCCATCTCTCTTTTTCCTGTCTCGCCTTCTGTCCCTTCTCTCTGTTCCTGTCCTCCCCACATTGTTTCTCGTACACTGCTAAGGAATCCATTTCCTTTTCTCCCCTTATCCAGTCTTTGTTTTTGCCTCTCTCTCTCTCTCTCTCTCTCTCTCTCTCTCTCTCTCTCTCTCTCTCTCTCTCTCTCTCTCTCTCTCTCTCTCTCTCTCTCTCGATGGCGATGTCGATGATATGTTTTTCTTTCCATGCTTACTTACTGCTTGACTACTGCAGATCGTCACTATCTTTGTGATGATTTAACATACCAGAAGAAACTACACTGTTTACACACCACGTTGTTTTTATCCAAATGTTTTCATGTTGATTTGGAGCGGAATTGTGTAACTATGGTGATACAGAAAAAGGAGTCTTAAGTTTTTTGTTGTTGTTTTTTTTACATACTTATCTGTTTCTTCATAAAGTTGATGTGTTGATTTTGTATTTGTTGAACTTTTGGTTGGTGTCAGTCAGGATATCAAGGACATGTTAGAAAAAAGGTCGTTGTTCAAACCATTCACATGCTGGCCAAGACGCCGCGGTCCTGATAAGAT
>CM031600.1:20533064-20555564 GCA_018398815.1 Conus ventricosus | reverse complement strand
TCTCCCTAAATGTTTCTTCCATCATTGAATATTTGTAGTAGTTTTTGCTTAACATATGATTTAACACATTTTCAGTAATTGTCACTGATCACGGTTTCGGAGACAATATCAATTCTCAACATTGACAAGACTGCTGAAAATGTTTATTGAAGTCTGACGGCCCTACCCACTGGGAGACGTCTTCATGTATGTTACGACTGAATGTTCTCATCAACATATCTTTATCACTTTGCCAAGTTTGGTTCTGCTCGGGCTAGTGATTTCACACAAAATGCCAGACATTTCTCTCTCTCTCTCTCTTCTTCTCTCTCTCTCTCTTCTCTCTGTGTCCCCCCTCTCTCTCTCTCTCTCTCTCTCTCTCTCTCTCTCTCTCTCTCGATTACTGTTTGTAAGTGCATTGTGATTGGATTGAGGCCCCATCAGAATGGGCCAATGGCCTTCTGATTAAAGAATTCATTCATTCATGTTCTCTCTCTCTCTCTCTCTCTCTCTCTCTCTCTCTCTCTCTCTCTCTCTCTCTCTCTCTCCCTCATATATTGATGAATCTGTGTGTCTAATGATGTATGTATCTATCTTTCTGTCCGTGTGTCTATCTATATATGTCTATTATGTGTTTGGTGTACAAACACGCATGCACAATGTTTACACTAAAGGCCTCGCAGACCTCAACAGAAACGGAATTACTCGAGTGTTGAGACTAGCAGAGGACGGTTGATCAACAAAATATCAAAGAATGCTCAAGAAAGAACGAAATCAGTTCAGCAACAGTTGAACAACATTGCTCAGTGGTGTCAAGAAACTGGATCGTCCATCAACCTACAAAAGCCCAGACATTGGTCGGCACTCTCAACATACAAGACATCAGGACAAGTACCCTCACCAGTTTCCTTCAATGGATGGCCAGTGGAATCAACTAAAAACCCTACGCTACTTGGATACAGGCTTTGACAGAATGCTGACTTTAGAAAGCATGTTGAGAATACTGTTCTTAAATATAACATGGGGCCTGTCTGCCATGAAAGCTATGGCAGCTATAGGCACTGAACAGCGCCATCTCTACCGACTGCATCAAATAAGCAGTTGTGCACAATGACATTGATTATGGATTAGTGCTTACAGCTTTGTCCAAGAGCAATTTTCTTCACTTAGAAAGAACTGACAATGAAGCACGGTGATTGATCCTGGGAACCACGAAGGAATCATCAGTTGAAGCGATGCGGTACCTGCCCACACTTCCCTCAATGTAAGCAAGACATCCGCTAGGGGCTAGTCCACACGCAGTGTGACACCTTGATGAAACTGAAACCGAAAGCATACATGTTCATACGGAAAAAAACAAGATAGAAAGAAAGGCAGTCGTCATGTGGGCAGGCAGGAAGTAATGAAAGAAAAGATGAGTAAGAAAGAAAAAAAAAAAGAAGAAAATAATCAAGGAGACAAGGGGGAACAAATCTTAAAAAGATCAGAATATAAGCGAAAGAAAAATACCAAATAGAAACGAATGACATAGTTAGAAAGAAAAGGAAGTCGGATGGAAAGAAGAAAAGAAGGAAGGGAAAGAAGAAAGAAAAAGACAGAAGAAAGAAGAACGGAAGAAAGAAAGAAAGATAGAAAGGAAGGAAGACAGGAAAAAAAATGGAAGAGAGAAAGAAAGAAGGAACGAAAGGAAGAAGGAAGAAGGAATTAATTCCTTTCTTTCTTTCCAAAAAGTACATCTCAAAGACGGCTTCAAGGACCTGTTCGCTCGTGACCCTGACTGAAGGCCACAGGTACCGCCCCACCGCACTCAGCACGCTGCGGCTTTCTCATCAAAGAACCAGGCTTTGTCTTGGAACGTTGGAAGCGACTCAACAACTGTCACCCTCTCTTGCCTCTCCCTTCTTCTTCCTCCTCCTCTTCCGTCGTCCCTCCTGCCTTCCACTCGTCGTTCCTGTCTCCCCATTCTCCCCCACACGCACATGCCCCAACCAGCAACCGCTGTCGCCCCCCCCCCCCCCCCCCCCCCCCCCCCCCCGACCCCTCCATCCCATATTGTCACTGTATAAGACAGTAGACAGGGATATATGTATGAATATACCCCCCCCCCCCCTTATAACCACCCCTCCCCCTTTTACCTGAGTGTACGAACGCCTCACAACAAACACACAGACAAAGGGAAATATGGTGCACAAACAGAAGGCTTTATTTGCATTCACACACGCAGTCTCACCAACAGAATAGCAGATGAAAACACCAAGATCCTTACATCCAGCACACACGCGCGGTTCTCCCCACAGCAATAAAAAATCCAACTGTACTAATAACACCAATGCACGGAGGAGGAGGAGGAGGAGGAGGAGGAGGAGGAGAAGAAGAGAAGAAGAGAAGAAGAAGAGAAGAAGAAGAAGAAGACATAAAGAAGAAGAAGACGACAACGACAACGACGACGACGACGACGACGATGACGAAGAAGAAGAAAAAGAAGAAGAAGAAGAAGAAGACGACGACGACGACGACGATGATGATGATGATGATGATGATGATGATGATGAATTCTTGTATTAAGAATCAAGAGAGAGAGAGAGAGAGAGAGAGAGAGAGAGAGAGAGAGAGAGAGAGTAGAAATATTACAATAAAAAAGGCGGTGGGGTGGGGGGGGAGGGGAAATAACGACAGACAAGGAGGGGAGTGGGGGGGAGGGGGGGGGGGAGGGGGTCATTCGTTGTTGTTTTTTATTTACAGGCGAGCCAGTTACTAAAAAGGAGAAAAAGAACAACAGAAAAGCCCAGGTGGAAGAACAAGGGATCAAAGTATGTACCATTGTAAGTAAGCAAAGTGTAGGTCTGAAAAAGAGGGAAAAGTTGAAGATGTGGACAGAGTTATGTAGAAAGAAAATGCAGACAAAGGAAAACAAAAGTACTAGCAGACAGAAAAGAAAGATAAGAATAAACATACAGAGAGGAATAACACGCAGACATGAAGGGGGGAAAAATAAAACAGAAAAAGAATAAAGAAAGGAAACATAAAACTACAGACAGCGAAGAAAACGAGCAGACAAAAAGAACAGAAAAAAACGCAACAGAGCAACAAAAAAGGGGAAAGAAACTAAGACATGTGAAAGAGAACAGAAAAAAGATCTGAGAAAAAGGAAAAGAAAGAAAAATGCAATTAAAAAAAAAAGACACGAAGAAATATATGAGAGAGAAGACCAAAAAAAAAAAAAAGAGAGACAGAAACAGGAAAAAGGCAGAAGCGAAAGAAAGAAATAATGCAGCCTGGAAAGAAAGAAAACCGCTGACAGAAAAATTATTTTAAAAAAAACACACCCAAAAAAACGAAAAAGAAGGGATGAATTTTTTTTTTTTTTTACAGATTTGAAAAAAAAGGAAAAAAAAAAACATAGAAAGAAGACATAAAGCTACATAAATAAAACGCACACAGGAGAACAAAAAAAAAGAAGCAACGAAAAACAGAACAAGCAGACAGTTAAGAAAGAAATATACTTTTTTTCAAAAGCTGTTTATTATTATCAAATTTTATTTCAGTTTATAATTCTTCTGCTTTTTTTAAAACTTCTTCTTCTTCTTCTTCTTCTTCTTCTTCTTCTATTCACCGTCATCTAAAACAAAATACTTATCAAGTTATTATTTTATGATTACTTCCCCCTGTTCTTTTTTTTTCTCATCTATTTCGAAACCCTGAGTAATTCGTCTGTTCGATTTTTATTCCCTAACTTATTATCAAATCAAGGTAACGTAACTCCCCTCAAACTCCATGCTCACCGGAAACAATCGGCCAGTCTTTTTCACTTTTTATGTTGGATGTCTTTTGGTTGCTTGTTTGTTTGTTGTTGTTGTTGGGGGTGGTAGTATGTTTGTTTTCTCGCCTCATTTCTTTGAGCTGTCTGCATTGTCTGAAGAAGGCCAAGATGTCGAAACGCACTGTTGCTTCTGTCTTCGTTATGTCTGTCTAGTACCTCACCTTTAGTTTTGTCTGTCTAGTACCTCACCTTTAGTTTTGTCTGTCTAGTACCTCACCTTTAGTTCCCTAAGACAAGAAGGACAATAAATAAAATACTGACAGCGAGGAAAGATTAAAAAAAAGGTTGATAGACAGAACGGACATAAATTGCAGACAGAACGGGAAGAAACAAACAGCAGATGTAAAGGGTGCAGACAAACAGGCAGAAAGAAAAACACACCTACACTTCTATTCTTGATGAGTACTTTATGTTACTTTCCACCTGGAAATGACAGATACGCACAAGCGTCTGCCTCCAAAAATACTTTTCAAGACCCCAAACCGACGTCAAAGCGTCTTAACTCTAAAGAACGCGAGAGATGCGCGCGACCCTTCTTTTTTTTTCTTTTCTTTTTCTTGAACGCGGATTGAAGACCATTATTTTGTCTGATGTGACACATTTCAGCAACTGCAGCTCTCTTCCATATCCATCATCTATTCACTCTAAACCTTTCTCATTCTCTCCCCCTTCCCCGAGCTCTACCAGCCCCCTTCCTCAGATCTATCTTACTACTCGTCTGTGTCTGTCTCAGCCTGCAACAGAGTGAAGCTTTGAAAACAAAAGAAAAAGAAAAAAAGCTACCTCAACACCAAGTCCACTTGGCTCAAGACGTCATTTTTACTGACGACTACTGTTATACACTGGATGCTATAGATACACACATCCCCCTTTCCCCCCATTCTCTCCATCACTTTCTCTCTTCTCCTCATGTTCTAGTTCTCCTTTACCCATGGAAGAGAAGGAGAAGCGTGAGGCATAGGATGAGAACTGACTAAGCTCCGAAACCATCCAAAAATTAGCACCACAAAATGACACATTTTGCTGACCAGGTCATCTCAGAAATCTGGATAGTGTCACCTTTCACCAGTATTACCAGAAATATGGATAGTGTCACCTTTCCACCATGGATTATTAGAAATATAGGCAGTGTCACCTTTCCACCAGATTATCTAGAATATGGACAGTGTCACCTTTCCACCAGGATTATCAGAAATATGGACAGTGTCACCTTTCCACCAGCATTATTAGAAATATAGGCAGTGTCACCTTTCCACCAGGATTATCAGAAATATAGACAGTGTCACCTTCTACCAGCATTATTAGAAATATAGACAGTGTCACCTTTCCACCATGGATTATCAGAAAAAAAAATCAAAATAGACAGTGTCACCTGTCTACCAGGATTATCAGAAATATGGACAGTGTCACTTTCCACCATGGATTATCAGAAATATAGACAGTGTCACCTTTCCACCATGGATTATCAGAAATATAGACAGTGTCACTGTCCACCATGGATTATCAGAAATATGGACAGTGTCACCTTTCCACCATGGATTATCAGAAATATGGACAGTGTCACCTTTCCACCATGGATTATCAGAAATTTAGGACAGTGTCACCTTTCACCATGGATTATCAGAAATATGGCAAGTGTCACTTTTCGACCATGGCATTATCAGAAATATGGCAGTGTCACCTTTCCACCATGGATTATCAGAAAATTGGATGTGTCACCTTTCCACCAGGATTATCAGAAATATAGATCAGTGTCACCTTTCCACCATGGAATTATCAGAAATATAGGCAGTGTCACCTTTCCACCAGGCATTATCAGAAATATAGGCAGTGTCACCTTTCCACCATGGATTATCAGAAATCTGGATCTGTGTCACCTTTCCACCAGGATTATCAGAAATCTGGATTGTGTTACCTTTCCACCATGGATTATCAGAAATTGGACAGTGTCACCTTTCCACCAGGATTATCGATATGGACAGTGTACCTTTCCCAGGATTATCAGAAATTTGGACAGTGTCACCTTTCCACCATGGATTATCAGAAATATGGACAGTGTCACTTTTACACCATGGATTATCAGAAATATGGACAGTGTCACCTTTCCACCAGGATTATCAGAAATATGGACAGTGTCACCTTTCCACCATGGATTATCAGAAATATGGACAGTGTCACCTTTCTACCAGGATTATCAGAAATATAGACAGTGTCACCTTTCTACCAGGATTATCAGAAATATGGACAGTGTCACCTTTCCACCATGGATTATCAGAAATATGGACAGTGTCACCTTTCCACCATGGATTATCAGAAATATGGACAGTGTCACCTTTCCACCATGGATTATCAGAAATATGGACAGTGTCACCTTTCCACCATGGATTATCAGAAATATGGACATGTCACCTTTCCACCATGGATTATCAGAAATATGGACAGTGTCACCTTTCCACCATGGATTATCAGAAATATGGACAGTGTCACCTTTCCACCATGGATTATCAGAAATATGGACAGTGTCACCTTTCCACCATGGATTATCAGAAATCTGGACAGTGTCACCTTTCCACCATGGATTATCAGAAATATGGACAGTGTCACCTTTCCACCAGGATTATCCTCAGCAACTAAACAGATCACATCAGACTTCGTCCTTAGAAAGAGCAGACTAGACAGGGAAACGTCAGAGCAGAATGTGACAAGGCGGCGACACAGACCTACAGGCTGAGAGCAGTGGATTAAAAAGAGAGGAGACAAAGGATTGACGGAAAGGAAGCCAAGGCGGCGACACAGACCCACAGTCTGAGAGCAGTGAAAAAAACAAGAAAGGAGACAAAGGATTGAAGGAAAGGAAGCCAAACGAGCAAAAGAACAGAAGCGAGAGCAAATTACTATCTCATGTTCCTCCGGGTTTTAAATCATATCCGCACCAAATGTTACAAGTTCGAGGAATATCTATGTAGCTAACAGGCCTGTTTTTTGTTTGTTTGTTTGTTTTTCAAACGGAGATCCATACATTGTTTCAGAAATACATTTACGAACAGGTCCCAAAATATCGCATCTCTCAATGTTATAGTAAGTGGGGGAACAAACAACAACAACAAAAAAACCCATATGGATCTGCCCTCTGACAAAAAAAAAACCCATATGGATCTGCCCTCTGACAAAAAAAACCCATATGGATCTGCCCGCGGATCGTATTGGCACCCAATGTCATGGGTGTCGTCCTTGGCACTCATTCCCCCTCTCTGTCAGCTTTTGTTCACATCAGTTCAGGAGTTTGTGTGGTGTCTCGCTGCCAGACAGACAGATCAACCGAGATGCGGTAGAAACGTCACTTCCTCGGCGAAGGTAATAAACAGGCGTTCTCAGCAGATATAACGATCATTAAACAAACAACAACAACAAAAAAACACACACACACACACACACAAAACGCGTTTCGCCATGTCCTTGGGTATGAAAGCGATTGATATGTCGGCTATGCAGACGTTACCCGCATGTCATGTTTAGAAATAGGCCCGAAATCTGACGTAATCATTCCTTTGGGAAGAATCCTTAAAAGGCTCAGTCCACAGCAAGCTCTTATCATCTTCCATAGCACCTGTTGTCTGCTGTCCCCATTCCTCTCCATACCCCCCCCCCCCTTCTTTTTTCTTTCTTTTCCTATCATCAATCCTCCCTCCCTCTCTCTCCTCCTCCCTCTCTTATCTCCTCTCACTTCCTCTCTCTGCTTCTCTCTCCTCTCTCTAACTCTCTCTCCTCCTCCTCTCTCTCTCTCTCTCTCTCTATCACCCACAAGTGTCAAGTCGGGAGTCTGGAAACATGTCTGGAACAGGAAGAGGCTGACAACATGCACGCTGAGTACACCAGGCGTAGGTCGCATCTTCCATCATGTCAGGACAGCAGGAAGGACTCATCGATAACTGCCACATACCGCCCTCTGGGGGGCACGCTCGCCCCCGTTTGAATTCCCCTCTTCCGTCACGGAGCGAAGTCGTTGGAGAAAAAGTAAAAGACAAATAATCGTCTTCAACCCGCCGTCTCCATCCTCTTCTACCCCCCCCCCCCCTTCACTCCCTAGCGCCCTTCCTCCTGCCCTCTCACTAAGAATGAAATGTGCAGCTATGATAATATTCATCACTCTGATGGCAAGAATCTTTGATGCATCATATACAAGTTGTTTTTGCTCTTCTACTGTCTACCTTCTGACTTTCGTACAATTTTGTTTAGTTTTAAAAGACAAATAAAGATACGTTTTTTTTTAAACCAAGAAAGGGGAAGACACAACACACACACACACACACGCACGCACGCACGCACGCACGCACGCACGCACGCACGCCGCACGCACGCACGCACGCACGCACGCACGCACGCACGCACGCACGCACGCAACACAACACACACACACACCACACACACACACACACATACACAGCGGGGGAGTGTGTGTTGTGTGTGTGTGGGGTGTGGGGGGTGTGGGGGGGGGGATGAAAAGACGTCAATGAGACAGACTGCGACTAACCGCCGTCTATCTTTTTTTGTCTCCACAGCAACCCGCTGGATGTTCCAAATGAACGATAATCGGACTGACCCAGATGGTAGCAATGCAGAGGGAAAGCACGGAATCTAAAATGCTTTGCCCCGGCCCTTCCCCCTTTTCTCTCCAATGCACTGTATCAATAACCTTACATGATGCCATCACACAAGCTTGGAAGGATTATTGATGATAAGTGCTTCTTCCACATAACTGCAGCCAGACGCACAATGTGGCCACCTGCCTGGTAACAACAACAAACAACAACAACAACAACAACAACAACAACAACATCAAGGACATGGCTCAGGATCGATAATATAAATAGCATAGCTCATCAGTGAAGATCAACATCATGCCCACACTCCACGACAGTTGATGGAGACCCAGTCAAGGAGGTCTCTGTATATATATGGCAGTGTGGATGACAAATAAGGAGACACACACACACACACACACACACACACACGCACACACACACACACACACCACACAAACACACTCACACACACTCACACGCACGCACGTACGCACGCACGCACGCACGCACACGCACACACACACACACACACACACACACACAACACACCACACACACACACACACACACACACACACACACACACACGAGGCGACACTCCAAGAGATGTTAGCCCATTAGATATCTTCCTCATGCAGAGAAAAAACAGGTCAAACTCTTAGAAAATCAGCGGCCGCCACAAGCTAGCTGCACATCTTCAATGCAGACGTCAAATCGTCACGCACTTCGGCACCACGACGTAGAAAAATATCAGAGTGATGCAGCACAAGACAGCGATACACATTAACACCTTATGAGACGCATTTTGTTAAAAAAAAAATTCAGTGGCCACATACAATCAACGATGACAAGTTGTAGCAAAAGGCTGGACAGCAGCAGGTTACCACATGGATCCTCAGAACGAACGGGTCAGGATCAGAATACGACACATCCCTGGAAAGCCAGCGGTCCAACATCACCAGTCTAGCTCTGACCCGGAACCCACAGGGAAGCAAGAAGATGACAAGAAGACCTAGACACAGCTGGGGAAGAGACACTACGGATGCAGAGCTGAGGAAGGAGGGGAACCAGCTAGACAGAGGCCGAAAGGCCATCCCTACCTGGCAGAGGGGAACCATCTAGACAGAGGGGAACCATCTAGACAGAGGGGAACACTAGACAGAGGGGAACCAGCTAGACAGAGGGGAACCATCTAGAAGAGGGGGAACAGCTAGACAGACAGACATGAAAAGGCCACCCTACCTGGCAGAGGGGAACCAGCTAGACAGACAGGACAAAGGCCATCCCTACCTGGCAGAGGGGAACCAGCTAGACAGAGGCCGAAAGGCCATCCCTACCTGGCAGAGGGAAACCAGCTAGACAGACAGAGGCCGAAAGGCCATCCCTACCTGGCAGAGGGGAACCAGCCAGACAGACAGAGGCAGAAAGGCCATCCCTACCTGGCAGGGGGAACCAGCTAGACAGACAGAGGCAGAAAGGCCATCCCTACCTGGCAGAGGGAACCAGCCAGACAGACAGAGGCAGAAAGGCCATCCCTACCTGGCAGAGGGGAACCAGCAGACAGACAGAGGCAGAAAGGCCATCCCTATCTGGCAGAGGGGAACCAGCCAGACAGACAGAGGCAGAAAGGCCATCCCTACCTGGCAGAGGGGAACCAGCTAGACAGACAGAGCAGAAAGGCCATCCTACCTGGCAGAGGGGAACCAGCTAGACAGACAGAGGCAGAAAGGCCATCCCTACCTGGCGCACAGTATGCTGGAGAAATGTCATCATGGGTGATGCTATCCTAAAACGAAATGCGAAAAAGTATCTAACTGAGAATCGTTAAAGTTACAATGTGTTCGATGCCATAGCGTGTGTTTTAATGATGACTTTACAGCAGTCTGATCAGAAGGAACAGGCGCGGAATCCTTAAGCGAGGGCGTTAAAAACAACAATATGTTTGTAAGTGTAGCCCCGAATATAAATAGCAATGACAACAGGACAACAACGACAAGTTTCTATGAGCAAGCCAGGAACACTTGGAAGCGCATCATCTGCGAAAGTTTCGTCGGCAAGGAATCAGTGTTACTGCCTGATATCCATGCCGTTAAATCCATCTGCATTGCACGTATGGGTAACTTCCTCCTCTCCTCTTTACATCCTCACCCCCTTCTCCACCCCACTACCCCTTCTCTCACTCTCTCGTCTCTTCTCTCTCTCTCTCTCTTCTCTCTCTCTCTCTCTCTCACCTCCTCCTCCTCCCCTTCTCTTCTTCTTCTTCTGCTGTCCTCCTTGTCTCCTCCCTCCTCCTCCTCTCCTCCTCACTCCGTCGTCGGTCGTCGTCTTATTCTTTGCAGACGTCTTTCTCTTCTTCTTCTTCTCTTCTTCTTCTAATTCTCTCTCCTTTTGCTTTCTAATACTCGATCCCACTGCCTTGTTTGCAGGCAGTCTACAACAGGATGCTTCTGACAAAATATACTCCGAATTACGCCTTGTCTGACTTATATTTCTTCCATACTTATGGTAAGGACTATTGGTACTTTGAAGACCTTTCTTCTGCAATGGATCTCGTGTTCTGTATTCTTCCTCTCTCTTCTTCTTGTTTTCTTCTTTTATCTTTTTTTTTTCTTTTCTATGCTTTCTTTAAAAAGACTGAAATAGTAAAATAGGTCAATGAACTCTTTATGATGGTATCTGAACGTGACCTTGGCATAAAACGATCGACAATATCACATCCCCGCGTTTGAAATGCTGCTTTTCCATCTTTCTGCTTGATTTCTAGCTTTAAAAAAAAAAAAACAAATCTTGAACAGTACAGAGGAAAGATGTTGTTGACTGTCTCAGTTACTGCTAGAGTTCATATGATACTTGGTCTAGCAGGCGTGATTTGCTCTCTACGTTTTGTATTTGTCTGTCATTTGTAGAGTCTCTCCTCTCTACTCTCTCTCTTTTCTCTCTCTCTCTCTCTCTCTCTCTCTCTCTCTCTCTCTCTCTCTCTCTCTCTCTTCGCTCTCTCTTTCTCTCTTCCTTCTTCCATCCTTCTCTGTCCCTATTGATTTACCACGGTTGTAAGGCAAACAGTCTGGAGCGGGGAAAAAGCTGACGACGCGCACAACGAGCACGTGTGGTATAGGTTGTCATTTCCCTCATCCTGGAGGTAAAGTGCCAAAAGACATAAATCAGTGCTTCCTCCATGCTGCACGCAACACCCTTTCACACAGTTGGCGTCTTTCCTTTTCCTTCATTCCTCTTTCTCCTCTTCACTAACTTCTCTAGATGGTGTCTTCCCCTTTTCGTTTATTTCTCTTCTTCCTCTTCCTCTTTTCTTCTTTTGTTCTCGTTCTACCCACCTTTCCCTGTCCTCCCTCTTCTATTCCTGTGGACACACAAGGCACCGAGCAAACCCAGTGACCCAGTCTGTTCACTGTTGCTCACATCGTCTTCAAAACGCAGGAATGTGAGTTCTGTACACGGTTATGAGTTAAATGCAAAAAAAAAAGAAGGAATAATCGGATTACGACCTCTTGCTTTGAAATACACCTCATGACTTTAAATCACACAGATAGTGAATGAACTGTTAACTGTTTGCCCAATTTTCAAGTATAAGTGTACTGTGCAAAGTTTTTCAACAGATAGCATCTTCATACTGGTGAAAGGATATGGCTGGATCATGTTGCTTAGTGCACTACTTTGCTATGGAATCTTCAGCAACCTCTCGAAGATGAATAGCATGGACCTAAAAACAAGAACTGGTGCTCAGTGTGTTATTCCCATTGCTCCACAGAGCTGGGCCTCGCTAAAAAGAAATCTGTTGATGTGTTCATTATTTGCTGCTTCTTTTTGGCTTCCTCTCCCTGAATTACTGGTTTTATTGTGATGTTTTTGACGTTTTGTATGTTATTGTTTTTTCTAAAGGTCTTACTAACGATGTGGTAAGGGGAAAAAAGACTACTGTACACCCAAAAGAAAATACTCCAAATTTATACAAAAACGGGAAGAACGGACAAAATAAAAAAAGAGGAAAACTGAGGAAGAGTGGGAAGACAGAGGTGGTACGGAATGGGGTACCGGAATGGACGGGGATGGGAACAAGTATTTATCAATGCTCGACGCGTTTCTAAAAACTTCGTCATTTTTTATAAATGCAGAAACCACAAATAACACCAGACTGCCAATTACGTAAAAAGGTATAAAAACCAACCACCCAACAACTACTGACCACTAAACTATGATGGCAATGTCCATGACATGACCCTGGCCTCAATGAAATGGATAGTCTGCTCTACTCCTGTTGTTTTTTTTTTATACCAACAACATGAAACTAAAGCGGCCATTATCTTGGTAGGTATCATGTGTAAGATTACAACTACCGCCTTACATAATAATAATGATACTAAAGATAATAATGATAATAATAGTGAATACTTATATAGTGCCTATCCTCGACTAGAGACCAAGCTCTAATCGCTTTACAATCCCCACTCGTTCACACAACGGGCTGCCTACCTGGGTAGTGCCGACTGAAGAGCTGCCAGCTGGCGCTTCATTCAGTCGTTTCCCGTATCAAGCAGTCTTAGAACAAGCTGCTTTTCATTCTAAGTCAATCAGATCTGATACCAGTGGATCCTTATCATTTCATCCGAACCATTCTATGGTGAGAGCATGTCATTACACTGAAAGGTCCACCACTTTACTCTAGAAGACGTTAGCAACTCATATATCTGTCCCCTCTCCCTCTCGCCTTCCTCTCTCTATCTTAACTCTCAGTCTACTTCCAGTTGACTACACAGAGTCATTTCACGGCTGCTTTCAGATTTAAAGAAACGAAAGCCAATCCTGTCACAAAACAAAACAAAAAACTATACGAAAACAAACACAAAAAGAAAACAAAAACACAGACACACGCACGCTCACTTTAGGTATTCATAACAAATCAGTTCTAACATTACAATCATGAAGGCGCATGAAACTGGGCCTAGCTGAGTGTGGCAGATATTCTGACTGATTGTTTAGAATCATATTCAAACAACAAACTTCCCCGAAGATGGAGTATGGCTGCCTTAATGGCGGGATTAAAAAACGGTCATACACACAAAACTCCACTGCCTGTCTATACAGGCAGTGTCCGCAGGAGTATCAGCCTGCGTACACAGAAAGAAAGAAAAAGAAAGAAAAACAAGAAACGACAGTGTTCTCTATATTCCAATGGGACAAGAAACATGTAAACGTCGTGTCAGCAAAGAGCACTGCCGAATGAAGAACTAGTGTCCATTTCATTGGTCAGACGTTCTCTACCTACTCGCCAGTACAACATGAAAGTAGAATGTTATAATATATTATTTGAAATACACAACTGATGTAAAATGTAAAACAAAAACTCCTTTTTCATCACCAAAGTAATTGAATGGGCTACACAAGTAGAAAATTAGTGGATGATATTAAAAGAGACAGACAGACAGACAGACAGAGACAGGGACACAGAGAGAGACACAGACAGACAGACAGACAGACAAAGAGAGAGAGAGAGAGAGAGAGAGAGAGAGAGAGAGAGAGAAGAGAGAGAGAGAGAGAGAGAGAGAGAGAGAGAGAGAGAGAGAGTTACAGAAAACGGGGAAACTGCCAGCAGAATATTTCCAGAAGGAAGGGACACAATTCATATTAAAAGAACACCCCCATTCCCTCATCTGCGACATCTCCATCTGTAATACAACAGCGTGGTTGAAATCGTGGAGCAATCTATCTGGAAACTCGAAAAACAGCTCAATCCGATACTTTTCTCTCCACTGTGTCAACAAAAACACCGGTCACTACATTGGTATTTTCTAGACTGATTAAAGCTGTAGTTTTTTTTTGTTTTTTGTTTTTGCTGGTTTATCATATCATCCTCTTAGAAAAATGTTTTACAGGTCCAGACAATAACATGTATCTTTACTACCAGCTCTTCAGTGCTTCCCTATTCAGTAAGAATTAACTATACTGTGGCATCTCTCTGTGTCTCCTCTTTGGTCACTGACACTGGTCCAAAATATCTTTCAAAAATATTTCACCATTAGTACCATCTTGACAGCACCACTCATCTTCTGATTCTTATTTCACCATTAGTACCATCTTGACAGCACCACTCATCTTCTGATTCTTATTTCACCATTAGTACCATCTTGACAGCACCACTCATCTTCTGATTCTTATTTCACCATAAGTACCATCTTGACAGCACCACTCATCTTCTGATTCTTATTTCACCATTAGTACCATCTTGACAGCACCACTCATCTTCTGATTCTATTTCACCATTAGTACCATCTTGACAGCACCACTCATCTTCTGATTCTTATTTCACCATAAGTACCATCTTGACAGCACCACTCATCTTCTGATTCTTATTTCACCATTAGTACAATCTTGAAAGCACCACTCATCTTCTGATTCTTATTTCACCATTAGTACCATCTTGACAGCACCACTCATCTTCTGATTCTTATTTCACCATTAGTACCATCTTGACAGCACCACTCATCTTCTGATTCTATTTTACCATTAGTACCATCTTGACAGCACCACTCATCTTCTGATTCTATTTCACCATTAGTACCATCTTGACAGCACCACTCATCTTCTGATTCTATTTCACCATTAGTACCATCTTGACAGCACCACTTATCTTCTGATTCTATTTCACCATTGGGTACCATCTTGACAGCACCACTCATCTTCTGATTCTTATTTCACCATTAGTACCATCTTGACACCACCACTCATCTTCTGATTCTATTTCACCATTAGTACCATCTTGACAGCACCACTCATCTTCTGATTCTTATTTCACCATTAGTACCATCTTGACAGCACCACTCATCTTCTGATTCTATTTCACCATTAGTACCATCTTGACACCACCACTCATCTTCTGATTCTATTTCACCATTAGTACCATCTTGACAGCACCACTCATCTTTTGATTCTTATTTCACCATTAGTACCATCTTGACAGCACCACTCATCTTTTGATTCTTATTTCACCATTAGTACCATCTTGACAGCACCACTCATCTTCTGATTCTATTTCACCATTAGTACCATCTTGACAGCACCACTCATCTTCTGATTCTATTTCACCATTAGTACCATCTTGACAGCACCACTCATCTTCTGATTCTATTTCACCATTAGTACCATCTTGACAGCACCACTCATCTTCTGATTCTATTTCACCATTAGTACCATCTTGACAGCACCACTCATCTTCTGATTCTATTTCACCATTAGTACCATCTTGACAGCACCACTCATCTTCTGATTCTTATTTCACCATTAGTACCATCTTGACAGCACCACTCATCTTCTGATTCTATTTCACCATTAGTACCATCTTGACAGCACCACTCATCTTCTGATTCTATTTCACCATTAGTACCATCTTGACAGCACCACTCATCTTCTGATTCTATTTCACCATTAGTACCATCTTGACAGCACCACTCATCTTCTGATTCTATTTCACCATTAGTACCATTTTGACAGCACCACTCATCTTCTGATTCTTATTTCACCATTAGTACCATCTTGACAGCACCACTCATCTTCTGATTCTATTTCACCATTAGTACCATCTTGACAGCACCACTCATCTTCTGATTCTATTTCACCATTAGTACCATCTTGACAGCACCACTCATCTTCTGATTCTATTTCACCATTAATACCATCTTGACAGCACCACTCATCTTCTGATTCTATTTCACCATTAATACCATCTTGACAGCACCACTCATCTTCTGATTCTATTTCACCATTAGTACCATCTTGACAGCAACACTCATCTTCTGATTCTATTTCACCATTAGTACCATCTTGACAGCACCACTCATCTTCTGATTCTTATTTCACCATTAGTACCATCTTGACAGCACCACTCATCTTCTGATTCTATTTCACCATTAGTACCATCTTGACAGCACCACTCATCTTCTGATTCTATTTCACCATTAGTACAATCTTGACAGCACCACTCATCTTCTGATTCTACTTCACCATTAGTACCATCTTGACAGCACCACTCATCTTCTGATTCTATTTCACCATTAGTACCATCTTGACAGCACCACTCATCTTCTGATTCTTATTTCACCATTAGTACCATCTTGACAGCACCACTCATCTTCTGATTCTTATTTCACCATTAGTACCATCTTGACAGCGCCACTCATCTTCTGATTCTATTTCACCATTAGTACCATCTTGACAGCACCACTCATCTTCTGATTCTATTTCACCATTAGTACCATCTTGACAGCACCACTCATCTTCTGATTTTTTTTCACCATTAGTACCATCTTGACAGCACCACTCATCTTCTGATTCTATTTCACCATTAGTACCATCTTGACAGCACCACTCATCTTCTGATTCTATTTCACCATTAGTACCATCTTGACAGCACCACTCATCTTCTGATTCTATTTCACCATTAGTACCATCTTGACAGCACCACTCATCTTCTGATTCTTATTTCACCATTAGTACCATCTTGACAGCACCACTCATCTTCTGATTCTTATTTCACCATTAGTACCATCTTGACAGCACCACTCATCTTCTGATTCTTATTTCACCATTAGTACCATCTTGACAGCACCACTCATCTTCTGATTCTTATTTCACCATTAGTACCATCTTGACAGCACCACTCATCTTCTGATTCTATTTCACCATTAGTACCATCTTGACAGCACCACTCATCTTCTGATTCTATTTCACCATTAGTACCATCTTGACAGCACCACTCATCTTCTGATTCTATTTCACCATTAGTACCATCTTGACAGCACCACTCATCTTCTGATTCTATTTCACCATTAGTACCATCTTGACAGCACCACTCATCTTCTGATTCTATTTCACCATTAGTACCATCTTGACACCACCACTCATCTTCTGATTCTATTTCACCATTAGTACCATCTTGACAGCACCACTCATCTTCTGATTCTATTTCACCATTAGTACCATCTTGACAGCACCACTCATCTTCTGATTCTTATTTCACCATTAGTACCATCTTGACAGCACCACTCATCTTCTGATTCTATTTCACCATTAGTACCATCTTGACAGCACCACCCTCATCTTCTGATTCTTATTTCACCATTAGTACCATCTTGACAGCACCACTCATCTTCTGATTCTATTTCACCATTAGTACCATCTTGACAGCACCACTCATCTTCTGATTCTATTTCACCATTAGTACCATCTTGACAGCACCACTCATCTTCTGATTCTATTTCACCATTAGTACCATCTTGACAGCACCACTCATCTTCTGATTCTATTTCACCATTAATACAATCTTGACAGCACCAATCATCTTCTGATTCTTATTTCACCATTAGTACCATCTTGACAGCACCACTCATCTTCTGATTCTTATTTCACCATTAGTACCATCTTTACAGCACCACTCATCTTCTGATTCTTATTTCACCATTAGTACCATCTTGACAGCACCACTCATCTTCTGATTCTTATTTCACCATTAGTACCATCTTGACAGCACCACTCATCTTCTGATTCTTATTTCACCATTAGTACCATCTTGACAGCACCACTCATCTTCTGATTCTATTTCACCATTAGTACCATCTTGACAGCACCACTCATCTTCTGATTCTTATTTCACCATAAGTACCATCTTGACAGCACCACTCATCTTCTGATTCTTATTTCACCATTAGTACAATCTTGACAGCACCACTCATCTTCTGATTCTTATTTCACCATTAGTACCATCTTGACAGCACCACTCATCTTCTGATTCTTATTTCGCCATTAGTACCATCTTGACAGCACCACTCATCTTCTGATTCTATTTTACCATTAGTACCATCTTGACAGCACCACTCATCTTCTGATTCTATTTCACCATTAGTACCATCTTGACAGCACCTCTCATCTTCTGATTCTATATCACCATTAGTACCATCTTGACAGCACCACTTATCTTCTGATTCTATTTCACCATTAGTACCATCTTGACAGCACCACTCATCTTCTGATTCTTATTCCACCATTAGTACCATCTTGACACCACCACTCATCTTCTGATTCTATTTCACCATTAGTACCATCTTGACAGCACCACTCATCTTCTGATTCTTATTTCACCATTAGTACCATCTTGACAGCACCACTCATCTTCTGATTCTATTTTACCATTAGTACCATCTTGACAGCACCACTCATCTTCTGATTCTATTTCACCATTAGTACCATCTTGACAGCACCACTCATCTTTTGATTCTTATTTCACCATTAGTACCATCTTGACAGCACCACTCATCTTTTGATTCTTATTTCACCATTAGTACCATCTTGACAGCACCACTCATCTTCCGATTCTATTTCACCATTAGTACCATCTTGACAGCACCACTCATCTTCTGATTCTATTTCACCATTAGTACCATCTTGACAGCACCACTCATCTTCTGATTCTATTTCACCATTAGTACCATCTTGACAGCACCACTCATCTTCTGATTCTATTTCACCATTAGTACCATCTTGACAGCACCACTCATCTTCTGATTCTATTTCACCATTAGTACCATCTTGACAGCACCACTCATCTTCTGATTCTTATTTCACCATTAGTACCATCTTGACAGCACCACTCATCTTCTGATTCTATTTCACCATTAGTACCATCTTGACAGCACCACTCATCTTCTGATTCTATTTCACCATTAGTACCATCTTGACAGCACCACTCATCTTCTGATTCTATTTCACCATTAGTACCATCTTGACAGCACCACTCATCTTCTGATTCTATTTCACCATTAGTACCATCTTGACAGCACCACTCATCTTCTGATTCTTATTTCACCATTAGTACCATCTTGACAGCACCACTCATCTTCTGATTCTATTTCACAATTAGTACCATCTTGACAGCACCACTCATCTTCTGATTCTATTTCACCATTAGTACCATCTTGACAGCACCACTCATCTTCTGATTCTATTTCACCATTAATACCATCTTGACAGCACCACTCATCTTCTGATTCTATTTCACCATTAATACCATCTTGACAGCACCACTCATCTTCTGATTCTATTTCACCATTAGTACCATCTTGACAGCAACACTCATCTTCTGATTCTATTTCACCATTAGTACCATCTTGACAGCACCACTCATCTTCTGATTCTTATTTCACCATTAGTACCATCTTGACAGCACCACTCATCTTCTGATTCTATTTCACCATTAGTACCATCTTGACAGCACCACTCATCTTCTGATTCTATTTCACCATTAGTACAATCTTGACAGCACCACTTATCTTCTGATTCTATTTCACCATTAGTACCATCTTGACAGCACCACTCATCTTCTGATTCTATTTCACCATTAGTACCATCTTGACAGCACCACTGATCTTCTGATTCTATTTCACCATTAGTACCATCTTGACAGCACCACTCATCTTCTGATTCTATTTCACCATTAGTACCATCTTGACAGCACCACTCATCTTCTGATTCTATTTCACCATTAGTACCATCTTGACAGCACCACTCATCTTCTGATTCTATTTCACCATTAGTACCATCTTGACAGCACCACTCATCTTCTGATTCTATTTCACCATTAGTACCATCTTGACAGCACCACTCATCTTCTGATTCTATTTCACCATTAGTACCATCTTGACAGCACCACTCATCTTCTGATTCTATTTCACCATTAGTACCACCTTGACAGCACCACTCATCTTCTGATTCTATTTCACCATTAGTACCATCTTGACAGCACCACTCATCTTCTGATTCTTATTTCACCATTAGTACCATCTTGACAGCACCACTCATCTTCTGATTCTTATTTCACCATTAGTACCATCTTGACAGCACCACTCATCTTCTGATTCTATTTCACCATTAGTACCATCTTGACAGCACCACTCATCTTCTGATTCTATTTCACCATTAGTACCATCTTGACAGCACCACTCATCTTCTGATTCTATTTCACCATTAGTACCATCTTGACAGCACCACTCATCTTCTGATTCTATTTTACCATTAGTACCATCTTGACAGCACCACTCATCTTCTGATTCTTATTTCACCATTAGTACCATCTTGACAGCACCACTCATCTTCTGATTCTTATTTCACCATTAGTACCATCTTGACAGCACCACTCACCTTCTGATTCTTATTTCACCATTAGTACCATCTTGACAGCACCACTCATCTTCTGATTCTTATTTCACCATTAGTACCATCTTGACAGCACCACTCATCTTCTGATTCTATTTCACCATTAGTACCATCTTGACAGCACCACTCATCTTCTGATTCTATTTCACCATTAGTACCATCTTGACAGCACCACTCATCTTCTGATTCTATTTCACCATTAGTACCATCTTGACAGCACCACTCATCTTCTGATTCTATTTCACCATTAGTACCATCTTGACAGCACCACTCATCTTCTGATTCTATTTCACCATTAGTACCATCTTGACACCACCACTCATCTTCTGATTCTATTTCACCATTAGTACCATCTTGACAGCACCACTCATCTTCTGATTCTATTTCACCATTAGTACCATCTTGACAGCACCACTCATCTTCTGATTCTTATTTCACCATTAGTACCATCTTGACAGCACCACTCATCTCTGATTCTATTTCACCATTAGTACCATCTTGACAGCACCACCCTCATCTTCTGATTCTTATTTCACCATTAGTACCATCTTGACAGCACCACTCATCTTCTGATTCTATTTCACCATTAGTACCATCTTGACAGCACCACTCATCTTCTGATTCTATTTCACCATTAGTACCATCTTGACAGCACCACTCATCTTCTGATTCTATTTCACCATTAGTACCATCTTGACAGCACCACTCATCTTCTGATTCTATTTCACCATTAATACAATCTTGACAGCACCACTCATCTTCTGATTCTTATTTCACCATTAGTACCATCTTGACAGCACCACTCATCTTCTGATTCTTATTTCACCATTAGTACCATCTTGACAGCACCACTCATCTTCTGATTCTTATTTCACCATTAGTACCATCTTGACAGCACCACTCATCTTCTGATTCTATTTTACCATTAGTACCATCTTGACAGCACCACTCATCTTCTGATTCTATTTCACCATTAGTACCATCTTGACAGCACCACTCATCTTCTGATTCTATTTCACCATTAGTACCATCTTGACAGCACCACTTATCTTCTGATTCTATTTCACCATTAGTACCATCTTGACAGCACCACTCATCTTCTGATTCTTATTTCACCATTAGTACCATCTTGACCCCACCACTCATCTTCTGATTCTATTTCACCATTAGTACCATCTTGACAGCACCACTCATCTTCTGATTCTTATTTCAGCATTAGTACCATCTTGACAGCACCACTCATCTTCTGATTCTATTTCACCATTAGTACCATCTTGACAGCACCACTCATCTTCTGATTCTATTTCACCATTAGTACCGTCTTGACAGCACCACTCATCTTTTGATTCTTATTTCACCATAGTACCATCTTGACAGCACCACTCATCTTTTGATTCTTATTTCACCATTAGTACCATCTTGACAGCACCACTCATCTTCTGATTCTATTTCACCATTAGTACCATTTGACAGCACCACTCATCTTCTGATTCTATTTCACCATTAGTACCATCTTGACAGCACCACTCATCTTCTGATTCTATTTCACCATTAGTACCATCTTGACAGCACCACTCATCTTCTGATTCTATTTCACCATTAGTACCATCTTGACAGCACCACTCATCTTCTGATTCTATTTCACCATTAGTACCATCTTGACAGCACCACTCATCTTCTGATTCTTATTTCACCATTAGTACCATCTTGACAGCACCACTCATCTTCTGATTCTATTTCACCATTAGTACCATCTTGACAGCACCACTCATCTTCTGATTCTTATTTCACCATTAGTACCATCTTGACAGCACCACTCATCTTCTGATTCTATTTCACCATTAGTACCATCTTGACAGCACCACTCATCTTCTGATTCTATTTCACCATTAGTACCATCTT
>CM031600.1:20523064-20528064 GCA_018398815.1 Conus ventricosus | reverse complement strand
TGTCTGACATTATCACAGCGAAAAGTCTTTGATTTCTGTGAGAAAAACAAACTTGCTTTCTTTCTTCTTTTTTTTGTGTACATACTCCACATCATAACAATCTTCACTGTCACAGAGTTGCTATGCCAAAAAACAAGCCAGCCACCCGCTGTTGCAAGACAGCTGAGCATCTCTGACAGAACAGAAAGACAGGAAGAAGGCGGGAAGGAAAAGGAGGAAGGAGTGGGAGGGAGGGGGTAAGGGATAGGAAAGGAAAGAAGACTGACTGGAGGACCATAAAAGGAAATACAAAGGAGAGGAAGAAAAAAAGAAAATAATGTGAGAATCGAAGAAAAAGAAAACCTCAGAAATTTTGAGTTATCTACAGTTGAATCGAATGCTATATTTATGAAACTGAATTTTGATATGCTACAACGGCATTGCCGTTTTTTAACATCCTGTTTTGTGTTAACTCAAAATCTGAATCTGCTCTTTATAACTTGGACACTTGAGATTCCAGTGTAAGGAGAGATTTACTTTTTGATCTGAGATATCTGATAACTTACATTGTGTCTATAGGAAATGGAACAGACTTCTGTTCTGTTCTGTTCACACCGATGGCTATTCTGGAATGGACAGACTTCTGTTCTGTTCTGTCACACCGATGGCTATTCTGGAATGGACAGACTTCTGTTCTGTTCTGTCACACCGATGGCTATTCTGGAATGGACAGACGTCTGTTCTGTTCTGTCACACCGAGGGCTATTCTGGAATGGACAGACTTCTGTTCTGTCCTGTCACACCGAGGGCTATTCTGGAATGGACAGACTTCTGTTCTGTTCTGTCACACCGATGGCTATTCTGGAATGGACAGACTTCTGTTCTGTTCTGTCACAACCGAGGGCTATTCTGGAATGGACAGACTTCTGTTCTGTCCTGTCACAACCGAGGACTATTCTGGAATGGACAGACTTCTGTTCTGTTCTGTCACACCGAGGGCTATTCTGGAACGGACAGAACGTCTGTTCTGTTCTGTCACACCGAGGGCTATTCTGGAATGGACAGACGTCTGTTCTGTCCTGTCACACCGAGGCTATTCTGGAATGGACAGACTCTGTTCTGTCCTGTCACACCGATGGCTATTCTGGAATGGACAGACTTCTGTTCTGTCCTGTCACACCGAGGGCTATTCTGGAATGGACAGACGTCTGTTCTGTCCTGTCACAACCGATGGCTATTCTGGAATGGACAGACTTCTGTTCTGTCCTGTCACACCGATGGCTATTCTGGAATGGACAGACTTCTGTTCTGTCCTGTCACACCGAGGGCTATTCTGGAATGGACAGACGTCTGTTCTGTCCTGTCACACCGAGGGCTATTCTGGAATGGACAGACTTCTGTTCTGTCCTGTCACACCGATGGCTATTCTGGAATGGACAGACTTCTGTTCTGTTCTGTCACACCGATGGCTATTCTGGAATGGACAGACTTCTGTTCTGTCCTGTCACAACCGATGGCTATTCTGGAATGGACAGACTTCTGTTCTGTCCTGTCACACCGATGGCTATTCTGGAATGGACAGACTTCTGTTCTGTCCTGTCACACCGATGGCTATTCTGGAATGGACAGACTTCTGTTCTGTTCTGTCACACCGATGGCTATTCTGGAATGGACAGACGTCTGTTCTGTTCTGTCACACCGAGGGCTATTCTGGAATGGACAGACTTCTGTTCTGTCCTGTCACACCGATGGCTATTCTGGAATGGACAGACTTCTGTTCTGTTCTGTCACACCGATGGCTATTCTGGAATGGACAGACTTCTGTTCTGTCCTGTCACACCGAGGGCTATTCTGGAATGGACAGACGTCTGTTCTGTCCTGTCACACCGATGGCTATTCTGGAATGGACAGACTTCTGTTCTGTTCTGTCACAACCGATGGCTATTCTGGAATGGACAGACTTCTGTTCTGTCCTGTCACACCGAGGGCTATTCTGGAATGGACAGACGTCTGTTCTGTCCTGTCACACCGATGGCTATTCTGGAATGGACAGACTTCTGTTCTGTCCTGTCACACCGATGGCTATTCTGGAATGGACAGACTTCTGTTCTGTCCTGTCACACCGAGGGCTATTCTGGAATGGACAGACGTCTGTTCTGTCCTGTCACACCGATGGCTATTCTGGAATGGACAGACTTCTGTTCTGTCCTGTCACACCGATGGCTATTCTGGAATGGACAGACTTCTGTTCTGTCCTGTCACACCGAGGCTATTCTGGAATGGACAGACTTCTGTTCTGTCCTGTCACACCGATGGCTATTCTGGAATGGACAGACGTCTGTTCTGTCCTGTCACACCGATGGCTATTCTGGAATGGACAGACGTCTGTTCTGTCCTGTCACACCGATGGCTATTCTGGAATGGACAGACGTCTGTTCTGTCCTGTCACACCGATGGCTATTCTGGAATGGACAGACGTCTGTTCTGTCCTGTCACACCGATGGCTATTCTGGAATGGACAGACGTCTGTTCTGTCCTGTCACACCGAGGCTATTCTGGATAGAAATAGCTAGCAAACTAACAACAGACGCCACGGTGAGAAATGTCCAGAAGTACATTAATACTCGATGGGCATGAACTAACTTTGTTATTGAAAAAGCGTATCTATAATGAACATCTGCCAATCAAAAATTAAGTTCTGTCAGTGCCAGAAGTGTTTAAAGTCTGATATATAAACTTAGTTTCTATTCACAGAAAACTCAGTTCTCTCAAAAGTAGAATTACTTGTGCTAGTCTAATAACTGGTCATAAGATTATTTTTGAATGACCAGTTATAACTCTTTAACAATAAACATTCTGAAACTGATCTTCCACAATTCCAAAGCCTTAAAAATGTTACGTAATAAACCTAACTGTTACAAGTAGCAAAAGTGATTTCTGGTTCTGAAAGTATTAGACTTTTATAAGCAATGTGGTGATCATTCAATCATTTTATCTCTCTTGGTCAGTTCTCCATGATTTTTATGACCCAACACACAGTTTTCCGTTCTTCTGATTTTCTACAATTCCCTGCACTTCCCTCCTCTTCATACACAGACAGACAGACAGACACACACACACACACACACACACACACACACACACACACACACACACACACAAAGACGTACACGCGCGCTCACACACATACATCTCTTTTTTTCCCTATTCCAGTCTTATATCAACCTACTTAGTATGCCAATATCATATAGAACATACATATCAAACTGAATGTACAAAAAAAAAAGAAACGACAAGAAAAAAAAAAGTAGGAAAGAAAGAAAATACGGAAAGAAAGAACGAACAGTTAACAAACAAAGAAAAAGACAAAAACAAATAAAACGCAAAGACAGAAATCTTGACAGACATAGAGAGAGAGAAGCACGTTAAAAGTAGGTTCCACAAACATTATCAAGGACAGGATCGGAGATAACCCTGATCTGACAGCCAGAGACAAACAACTGTACAACAAACCCCGATGAATCGGAAAACAACAACAGCATAGAAAACACACACGGACGCGCACACACAAGCACGCACGCACGCACACACACGCGCGCGCGCGCGCCAACACACACACACACACAACACACACACACACACACACACACACACACACACACACACACACACACGTTGACTTCGTTTTTATAGTCTCCACAGCACCACAGAGAAAAGGTAAGTTCGAACCAGTTGTTGCATCTCTCTCTCTCTCTCTCTCTCTCTCTCTCTCTCTCTCTCTCTCTCTCTCTCTCTCTCTTCTCTCCCTCTCTCTCTCTCTCTCCATCTCTCTCTACGCCACACACACACACACACACACACACACACACAAAACACACACACACACACACACACACACACATACACGCACACACACTGAGGTACCCCTCATCCAACTGAACCCTCCCTCTTCCTCTGAAAAGTCGGCGGTTTTGTTTGTTTGTTTGTTTGTTAAGACACTGCAGTCAGCACCATTTTTCTTCAACCATCAGGCAGACATTGAACAATCACTATCGTGGGATTTTCCTTTCCCCATCTATTTCATTGGAGATTGTTTTTCTGTCTCCCCTTCCCTTTTCTCTCCATAGCATCATTCCCAAAGCGCAGGGAGCGATCAACATCAAGTCGTCATGAGTCTAATAATAAATCAATACTAAATCGAGCTTATATAGCGCTCTTCGATGAGAGAAAAAGACTCATCCTCAGAGCGCTTCACAATACAGGAAAAATAAAAGTTTCCATAAACACTGCACAATATTGAGAAAAAGGCATCAAAACAATAGGTCACAAAGCAAGCACTAAAACAGATGCACAAGCCACATCCCCCCCCCCCCCACTCCACCCTCTTCCCACCCCCCCGCCTCCCACCGCAACCGCCACCCCCCCCCCCCCCCCCACACACACACACACTACACACATGACATTTTATTAACAACGCTCGACAAGAATTTGGAAATAGAAGAAAAGAACCAACCCCCATCCCAACTCCCACACCCACCACCCGCCTCCAATTTCGTGAACACTGCACGGGGTACAATTTAAAACATGCAGAAGGGAGCACACACACACACACACACATACCACACACACACACACACACACAGACAGACAGACAGACAGACAGACAGACAGACAGACAGACACACACACACACACACACACACACACACACACACGCACGCACGCACGCACGCACGCACGCACGCACGCACGCACGCACGCACGCACGCACGCACGCACGCACGCGCGCGCGTGCGCGCGCGCGCGCAAAGGACAAACTCAACACGAAGCAACAAAAACCCACGCGCGTAAACGCACACACACTAACGCACACACGCAAAAGCACATAAGCATTCAGGCACGGAAGCGCGCGTGCACATACAAGAGGCGAAGGGATGGAGAATGCATGGGAAACACGCATTAACTGGTACGCTATGAAGAAAGACAAAAGGACTTCTGAAAGAGATGCGTTTTGAGACCAG
>CM031600.1:20513064-20518064 GCA_018398815.1 Conus ventricosus | reverse complement strand
GTGTGTGTGTGTGTGTGTGTGTCTGTGTGTCTGTGTGTCTGTGTGTATCAGTGTCTGAGTCTGTGTGTGTCTGTGTCTGTAATTTGAACAAATTTTGCATGGTTTTCTTCTTTGCAACGAGCTACTCAAGTGAGATGTTTTGTTTCGTTTTGTTCTGTTTTGTTTGTCCAAGATTTTATTCCTCTCTCAAACATTTCTTGGCAATGCAAGATGAAGGCAAGGCGAAGATCTTTCCGTTTTATCGTTTCCGTTTGCTGCCGTGTATCTAAACCAGATCGTGACCGCTACATCATCAACACGCCCCGCCCCCCCCTCCCCTCCCCCCACTCCCACCCCACCCATCCATGTCCCGTTAACAGTTACCTTTCCCTGTTTCAGTTGCTCAGATCATTGGCAGCAGCGTGGATAACGGATGCACAGAAACTAAGAAAGCTTGATGCAAAACGCAGGAGGAAAAAAAAACTTTGAACCCACTTGGGAGAAGAGGATGTTGTGTACTTCGACTCGTCGAGTCTTCAAAGCAACTGAGGATAGCAGCAGTCACAAGTGCAGTTTGCTGGTTGTTGAATTATGTTCACTTGTCTTGAGAACAGTTCGCTGCTGGTTTGAAAAAAAATAAGTGGATGGGCGAAGGAAGTGAGAGAGAATCTAAATAGTGAGAGGGAAGGACGTGGGGAAGAGGAAAAAGAGGGGAGGGGAGGGAAACTGGGAACTGGGCAGGGTAGATACGGGGGAAGCTGTGATTTGGCTTAGTCTTAGATGCTGAGGCCATCTGGTGCTGTAGTACCGAGATGGTGGATGATCTGTTTCTCCATGTTCTTTCTCTCGAAGGAGTCACCATTGCTGTTGCGCCAGACCACTGATGTAGAGAAGTGGGTTACGCTGTGGGGATCGGTGTTGAAGTGTATAGCCACAGGGGTTTGCTTTTTCTGGAGGATGCTGTCCCTGTGCTCTTTGCAGCGTTCTTCCAGTGTGCGGCATGTCTCGCCTACGTAGATGCGACCGCACAGGCTGCAGTGGACTACATATACTAAATAAGAAAGCTTGACTACTTGCCTCTTTGCAATTCCTAAACTAGCAGAATATATTCTTTGACACATTTCAAACTCTCTCTCTCTCTCTCCTCTCTCTCTCTCTCTCTCTCTCTCTCTCTCTCTCTCTCTCTCCTCTCGTGTGTTGTGTGTGTGTGTGTGTGTGTGTGTGTGTGTGTGTGTGTGTGTGTGTGTGTGTGTGTGTGGATATGTGTGTGCGTGTGTGTCTGTGGGGGTGGGTGGGTGGAAGGGTGTGTGTGGAAAGAGTGTTTGTGCTTGCATGAAGATATTTTACTGATGGGATTGATTCACTATTGATGCTTACACAGGAAGTTTACGCCATTTTTTCTTTCTGTGTTTGTGTATTGTCCTGGTATATGGTTGCTGTGCTGTTGAAAATGAATGTTCCATCTTTTGGACAAATAACTTTGTTTTCCTTATCCCTGTCCTAAACTGTCTCTGGATCAGTGAATGGTCAAAGTATGTTTCGTCTCCGGATATACAGAAATTAGGAAAGCTTGACACCTTTTTCCCCTGTGCAATTCCTAAAGTAGCGAATGATATTCTTTGACACCTTCAAACTGGCTCTGGATCAAGGATACTGTCATTCAAAGAGGCCGCACAGTCTACCTGAACACGCCGTCAACACGCGAGTTCAAAAGAGAACCCGGGATAGCCAAATAGCAAATGACAGAGAAAGAAAAGAATCACTGACAAATAATGACTGTCCTACAAAAATGGCTGAAAAGAATCAAATAACTGACATATTACGATCATCAGATTCCTCTGGTAGGAAACAGGTGAGAACTGTGTACACATGAAGACAGTGTGAGTTCTCACACAATGGCTGAAAAGAACTGATGACCAATCAGAATCTTTCCGAAAAGAGTTGATGACAAGAACTGTGGACAAAGAAAAATACCAGAGTCATCAGTGAACAGCTGAAAACCTGATTGCTGAAGGTTACGAGAACTCCTTACAAGAGAGTAGGTGGAAAGACTCGTTGACAATGATCATCACATTCCTGAGAGAATATGTTCAGATGGTGCAAACGGTGATCTTGAAATACCAAGACAGGGGATGACAAGTATAAGCTGACCAAAGAAAAAAGGTGAAAACATTTTATGAGAACTTGTAACCGGGCAAGTCACGTCACTGTCGAGACAAATTACAAGATAAACCAACTAAAACAGATTAGCATCTTAAGGAAAAGACGAGACGTGATGCTAAAGATAGTCACCATACTGATAATATTTATTATCATCGTGAGAATTGATCATTAACAGAACGATCATCGTCATCTCCTTGAACTGACCATGATCATAAAGACTGATTCAAGATAAACTTAAACTCATTAACGTCAGACCTAGGACCAAGAAAATCGACCGATGATGGCAACGCGTGAAGCAAAAAGATAGGGAAGGCAGATTCAATTTGTTTGTTTGTTTGAAGACAGTTACCCTATGCCAGTGTTACAAGCCATGGGTCCCCGGAGTAACGACTTTCGCAAAGAGGCCGACACAATCAAGAACAGTATTTCAAATCTGTACAGAGAAAACAAGTGGTTCCAGCGAGGGTCAAGGAGGCCATCTACATCGCAGCCACCAATCCCCTGTTCAACAGGGACCGGGCCGCTACACACCTTGCCCCCGGTGTACGCTTCACTGATTCGGTCACGTGACTTGGGTAACGCTCACGCAGTCAGCAACAGCATCGCTGAGGAAGATGGCCGATGGCTGTCGAAAGCTACGAGTGAGTAGTGCGTTTTCTCTTGTTGGGAGAGTAGGTCTAACTTCAGGCAGCAATATATTTCAAAGCTGTTTCCTTGAAGGTGGACACACGATGAATGAACCACGGTCACGTGTTCAGGTCATGACATCGCACCGCCAATGGAGCGACAGGTGCGTGACAGAAGTTGTCAGTGACATTCGCCTGCTTCAGACTTGATGCCTGTTCTTTCAAACTTCAGTATTCGCCCGACTGGTGCCTACAAGTGAACCGAATCAAAGCAAAGTTGTTTATCGTCTTGAGAGCTTGAAGCGGCCTTTATTTACACTTATTCTGCGATGGATTGTCAAGTGGAGGCAGTTACCAACAGTACTTTAAACTGGCCCAAATGCTAAATCTCGAGCACGTCGCGAAAAGAGTCCACAAGCAAAATAGCATGGACCCTACATATGGAATCACTGTTAGTGCATTCTTTTTTTCGGCACTGCAATGTTGTTTTGGCTGCTGCCCATGTGACAGAGTTTACCTTCAAGCTAACGCATGTTGTACACTACTTCCATTTTCTTCGCAAACTCTGAACCCTAACGAGTGTTATTAATCCTGAGAGTAATCTGTAATTAAGCACCTCTATTCGTTTGGCTAGTGTCAGTCTTCGACCACAACTCGTCGATTCCTTGGTGGGCCCACCATGCTTCTCCTCTGGAGCATGTTGGTCTTTCTATGTCCCTCCTTTTTTCCCCCAGCCGGGGAACAATACAAGTTAACTTCGCTCCTAACTATGGGGTCTATCGTGGACCAGAACCACACCTCTTGATGGGGCACTTCAGCCTTTTTCATCTTCATCGCGGACCCAGGCCTCACCTCACTTGGCTTCGTCTCCATCTCAAAGAATACTGCCGAATCGAGCGGCCGATCTGTAAAGCATCTTCTTGAGTCAACACTTCCCTCCTCCCTATCTCGAACGCTCCAAATCCCTGATCTTCAAAGACCAACAGAAGTCCTCGGCCAACATGACCCTCCGCAGTCCGCCAATGTTCTGTGCTCTCAAAGACGAAAAAAGTCTCGCACAAAGAAACCAATCCCCGTCCTTGATGTCTTGTCTCCTCCTCATACCTAGCTCCATCCCCTTTCTTACCTTCCTTTCTCCCTCCCTCCCTCTCTCCCTCTCCTCTCTCTCTCTCTCTTTCTGCCTCTCTCATCTCTTCATTAGTCTTAGAAGTTTCCAAAGCCAATGGGAACTTGTCTTACGAAGGTCCAAAGCAAGGGTACTGCTGATCGTGAATCGTTCTCTTGCTTGATATCAGGCAAGCACCAATGCGCGGATTTCTGCCCCATCAAATTTGCCATCCTTCCCGGTGAGTAAGAAGTGATGGCAAGGACTGAAGTCTGGCACCAACTGGAGACAAAAGGCAGCCCCAAATCCTGAAGAGGGTGGGAGGAGGATGAGATTGTGTGTGTGTGTGTGTGTGTGTGTGTGTGTGTGTGTGTGTGTGTGTGTGTGTGTGTGTGTGTGTGGTGTGTGTGCGTGCGTGCGTGCGTGTGTGTGCGCGTGCGTGTGTGTGGTGTGTGTGTGTGTGTGTGTGTGTGTGTGTGGTGTGTGTGTGTGTGTGTGTATGTGTGCGTGCGAGGGAATATGGCGCACCCGAGTGGCCAGCGTCTGTTCTGTGAGGGTAAGTGGGGAAAAAAGGCACGCTGAAGGGGGCGGCGTATGGGTAGCAGCCGACTCCTCTCAAGCCTGTTTACTTCTGTGATGAAACCTGTCTCACAGCCACTTCGGGGCCCCGGCCTGCCAAAGACCACCGCCCTGTCGGATGAGAGGTGAACCGTGAGGGAATGCAATCGTCATTGATGTCGCCATCCCAGTCAACGAGCACCGCTGGCTTCTGGACGAGTCGCTAATCAGCAGGGTCTTTCTTCTCCCTCACCCCCCCCCCCCACCCCCCACCCCCACCCTTTCACTCCTCTCCCCTCTTCTCCCGCGCTCTTCTCCCCTTGCCGTTCGTATCTGTATTCTCCGACAGGCATCGAGATGGAATGCCTCCTTGATGCTTCCAACACTGCCTCTTCTTCACCTACAGAAGGATGAGTTCTCTGCACCGGTTCTCTGTGCCAGCCAGAAGGTCTCCTAGTCTGCCCTGCCTGCATTTGCCCTTTGTAAGATAGCAATTATTAGGAGAACACAACACACAACCAACTCTTGATCGTGACGTGGGGATAGTCCGAAAGAGCTATCAACACTGA
>CM031600.1:20488064-20508064 GCA_018398815.1 Conus ventricosus | reverse complement strand
TCAATGTAAAGGAAAAAGGAAGAAAGAGTACATGATTCCTCCATGTGATCTGGGACGAGTACCAAATGTAGTGTTTTTTGTCCTTGGTCCTCATTCCATCTGCCAGCCAGGGAAAATTTCCCTTTAGTAGTTCTGTGTTGTCTCGCTGCCAGACAGACAGATCAACCAGCTGATACAGGTGAAAGCGTCACTTCCATGGCGGATGGCAAATAAACAGAAAATTTCTGCTGGTTTAACGATCATGAAAAAAAAAGACTTATTTCCATTTTTGGAAATTTTTCCATTTCATTTTTTGACGCATTTTGGATATGAAGACGATTGTTGTGCCCAGCTACCAAGTCGTGACCCTTTTTACTGTCCAATCCTAGAAAAAGGGCCCAAATCTGACGTCATCGGGTTTTAAATGTCAAAGCCTAGAAATGGGCCCAAATCTGACGTCATTTGTTGTACTGTCATGCCTAGAAATGGGCCCAAATCTGACGTCATCTGTTTTACTGTCATGCCTAGAAATGGCCCAAATCTGACGTCATCGTTTGTACTGTCATGCCTAGAAAATGGGCCCAGCATCTGACGTCATCTTTCTTGTGAGAAACATACTGAAGAAAGTAAGTCGGCTCAATCTTATAACCTTCCATAACATCTGCTGTTTTTCACCATCAATTCCCCCTTCCTACCCCTCCCTTTCAAACACACACACTCTCCCCTCTCTCTCTCTCTCTCTCTCCTCCTCTCTCCTCTCTCTCTCACTCTCTCTCTCTCTCTCTCTCTCTCAGTTCTCTCTCTCACTCTCTTCTCTCTCTCTCTCCTCTCTCCTCTCTCTCTCGTCTCTCTCCCCTTTTCCTTCTCCTCCTCCTCCTTCTTCTTCTTCTTCCACTTCCTCTTCTTCTTCTGTCTCTCATTTCCGCCCTCTTCCTTTCATCCTACAAGTGCCAAGCTGGAAGTCTGGAACAAGTCTGGGGAAAAGGAAGAAGCCCGACAACGCATACAGAGTGCACTTGGTGTAGGTCGTCATCTCCCATCATATCGCGACAAGGGGTGAAAGATTAATCAATGTCTGCCACATGCCGGCTTCTGGAAAAATCCGCCCTCGTTGGAGCTCGCCTCCTGTCGTCATGCAGTTAAGTCGTCGACAAAAAAAAAAAGTTGATCGTCTTCCGCCGTCCTAAACCCGCCCCCCCCCCCCCCCCCTCCCCCCCCCCTCGCCTTCAGCTTCGATGTCCCCTTCTTCTCTCCTTCTGAAGAAAATGTGCAGTGGTAATGACATTTATCACTCCAATAGCAAGCTTTGATCCAACGTTTCTTCTGGTGTACCCTCTTTCTCCCTTTGTAATTCTACTGTGTCCACAAAACGTGATACATAGATTACGATTTTGCTCTGAAGGACAAATTAAGACGATTGAAATAAAACAAAACATAGCTTACAGGAATGCGTTGGTAAGGGGAGAGAGTGGGACAGCGAGAGCGGGAGAACGAGAGAGAGAGAGAGAGGAGAGAGAGAGAGAGAGAGAGAGAGAGAGAGAGAGAAGAGAGAGACGAGAGAGAGAGAGAGACAGAAGAGACAGAGACAAAAAGAGAGAGACAGAGACAGAGAGAGAGACTAAGAAGAGAGAGAGAGAGACAGAGAGAGAGACATAGAGAGAGAGAGAGAGAGGAGAGAGAGAGAGAGAGAGAGAGAGAGAGAGAGAGAGAGAGAGAGAGAGAGAGAGAGAGAGAAGGGGTGGGAGCAAAGGAAAGAGAGCAAACTGAAAAGACAGTGACACAGAGGTCACTAACCAGCGATGTCGTTTTGTCGAACACAAACCGCTGAATCTCCGAAGTGAGTGAGAGGGGGGCCTGGGAAGGCCCAAAGGAAGTACAATGGCTCCCGCCTCGAAAAAACCGGAACTCGGAAGTCATCCGCCTGCCCCTCTCAGAAAAAGATGGTTAAGTCATCTGTTTAGAGAAGCAAATCGATTGTTTGTAGGGGGGTGTTGATAAACAATATGAAAATAAAAATTACAAACTTGATTACAGGAATTCAAGAATTGTCCAAACAAACCACAAGAAGAAAAAAAAAGAAGAAGAAAAACCCAACATTTCCATACATAAATCAGAAGACTGATGTTAAAGAGATGTATCTGCTGTTTTTGCCCTTTACACGACGTTATCTCATGACCTTACACCTATCATCGAATGTAAGGCCTTCTCTCGCAAAACTGCAACCTGAACTAGTAAATGACCACCTGTTTGAAAAACCAGACAATCTGAAACATGTCAGGACCAACCAGAGATACCAGAGGTCATCAGTGAAGATCAACACCATTGTCAACAACGCAGTCACAGTTGATAGAGACCCAACGAAGGAGGAGCATGGGAGTACTTTGGTTAATGTATGTCAGGTCTGTCAGAGAGGTGGACACGTCTGCAGACGTCACTGCAAGGATCAGCAAGACAGGAACGGTGGTCGTCAGGCAGGGGTAAAGCTCTCCAGACATTCCAGCCACCACAACACTGTGCCTGTCCACTGTAAACGTTCAGTCGCCTTGCTGCACGTGCTCTGCCGCCCAACACTGTCCCCTGTCCACTCCCAAACCCGTTCAGTCCCCTTTGCTGCACGGCTCTGTCCCCCACAACACTGTGCCTGTCTCCACTCCCAAACGTTCAGTCGCCTTGCTGCACGGCTCTGAGAGTTGAAAGAAGCCAGAACGATGCAGCAACAATGGACACTTTCATGACACCCGCCTGGGGCCGGGTTTTTTTTTAAACACTCAATGTCCAGAAAAGGGTCTGAAGTGATAGTTATAGCAAAAGGCGGGAAAGTAGTACGTCATCATACAGATTAGAATCAGTGCTACTCTACAGGTCAGAGACTTGGCGAGTCACCACCAACACCTCCATGAAGATCCAAACCTTCATCAAAAATGTTCCGGCAGATCCTCCACTTGCGATGGTTCGACAGAGTGCCAAACACCGACCGACCTGTGGACGAGGGCAAACCAATAGCCATGGACGTCCAGGTCAGGAAGAGAAAGTTTGGGGATGGGTCGGCCACACACTGCGGAAGGAGCCCTCTAACATCACCAGGCAGGCGCTCGAGTGGAACCCGCAGGGCAAGAGAAACGAGGGGCGCCCAAAGCAGACCTGGAAGGGGGGCTTGCCTAAACGAGCTGAGAGCCTCCAGCCTGACCTGGGGTGGGGGGGGGGGGGAGATCAAAACCTGTGCAGGGACAGACGGAGTGGAAGGTTGCTGTTGAGGCTCTATGTTCTCAAAGGAGCGAAGAGGACTAAGTCAAGATAAGTCATACAGATTATGAGGAGCAGGTGGATGTAAACAGGACGCATCCCTAGGAAGCAAGCACCTAGCACCACTCCCTAAGCTCTGACAGGGAACCCACAGTGAGCAGCAAGAAATGACGGCCCTGACACTGCCGGAGCAGAGATGTTGGAGCAGAGCTAAGGCAGAAGGGAACCCATGGGACTGAAGCAGGAATGCCCGACCCACAGTATAGCACACTGAAGACACGTCAGTGATGGACCATGCTCTCCTGGAGGAATTGCAACAGAAAGTAAGTAAATATGATCGTCTGAAAATTCGTCATGTCACGATGTGTTTTGATGCCATGGCATGTGCTTGGTGATGACTTTATTTGATGTCTGATCTATGAAGGGACAGGCATTAGAAACATCGTATGAGACTCTAAAAATAATACACGGAAGAAAAGAAAACCGTCTTTGTTATCCGTGCAGCCCCAGTTTGTGAAAAACAACAGCAACAACAAAGTTTTAACGAGAGGCTCTTGACACTTTGAGCTCATCATTCTTGTAAACTTTCTTGGAAAGGATCAGCATAACTGTCTCATACATACAACTTTGAATCCATCTTACCTTTATGGCATGAACAGCCTGTATCCCCGTCTGCTCCTTTCCGCCCTACCCACACATCTATTCCCGTTCTATCTCCCTCCCCCTCCCCCGCCACTCCCACCCCCATTTCCCCCCCCCCCTCTTCTCTCTCCGTCTCTCTCTCTCTCTCTGCCTGCCTGTGTGTATGTCTGTCTGTCTCTGTTTCTGTCTCTGTCCTCCCTCTCCACCTCTTTCGCTTTCCCTAACACTCTCTTCCAGACCTTTTCATGCCGGCGGTTTGAAACAGGAGGCTGATGACAAGAGTTACACCGAGTGCACCTCATCTGACTTAGTGTTTCTTTCACGCTTACGAGCGGGGTCGGGAATTTAATGCCATCCTAGGTACATAGATCTACATCCTCTTTTTCGATTTTTTTTCTTCTCCTCCTCTCTTCTTAAACAACTTCTTCTTCTTCTTCTTCTCCTCCTCCTCCTCCTCCTTCTTCTTCTTCTTCTTCTATCTATTTTGTTCCGAAGATTTGGACGAATGAGTCAGTGACCTCTTTATGAACGGTATGTGTTCGTGACCTTGACCTTTAAATGAACGCTAAACGCACGTCCCCAACCCTTAATGGCGGCTTTCAATGACCAGTTGGGATTTTCATCTTGAAGAGTCTTGGATAAAAAGTGTCGGTGATCGCATCCATTACATGGTGTAATCTTAAGATAGTTGGCCTTTCACAGCCTAAGTGGCGCCTAACTCTTCTCACTAGATAAGAAAATAGGTTTCTGGATTCTGGATTCGACATTAGAAAAGTAGTTACATACCAGAATCAAAACTTACTTGGAAATTCGACAGTGTCGCCTGTCTTCTTCAGCTCACTGTTGCTGTTGGGGCAGCGAGGCCTTGATGGACAATGTTGTGGGGCTGAACGGTTGTCAAGTTTCTGATTGAAGACGGGGGGGGGGGGGGGGGGTTGGTAGTTGGAAAAGCCTTGACCTCTGTTCAGGCTGGGGGTCCGGGTCTTTAATTTCGATGGCTTCTTTGACTTTTCTTTTTGTGAGAGGGCTCTGTAGAAGGATCTTAGTTCTTGGGGGCGAAACCTGGCCTGTGGCTTGAGATTTCATGATGGCGATAGATCGTTTTGGTGTATCCTGTAGACGGGTGGTGGGTGTCCTTGCGTCTCGCCGAAAGCGGGTATGGGTACAGTCCTTTGACACCATACCTGGTACACTACAGCCACATTTGCTGAGGGGGTGGTTAGAGGAAAGTTCAGATATTGGTCAGTGTGGGTGGGTTTCCTATAAACGGTAGTCTCTGGAACCATTTTGAAAGGGAACATTGAAAACGCAGGCCTTGAGATGCTGCCAACCCTCCCAGCATATGTAGCTATGTGGATGAACCATGACCCGCATCAGGAACGGAGGTGACAGCTTCACCCTCACCTGAATCTCATCGACGACAGTATCCAATTCACGTTCCGAAACTGAAGCGGAGGTGGAGATTCCCGTTTCGACACACTCATTACCCAACCATGACACAGGGTGAGACCACCGTTTATAGGAAACCCACCCACACTGACCAATATCTGAACTTTCCCTCTAACCACACCCTCCAGCACAAGAGATCTGTTGTCAACACCCTCATGCCAGAGCCTCTGTACTGTGTTCCACTAAGGAGGAAGAGCTGAAAGAAGAAGAACACATCAAGACTGCCCTTTCCGCTAATGGATACCCTGCATGGATGTGGGACAATCCTCGAATTCGCTACCCTTCTTCCACAGATACGGACACTGTGAAAGTGGGGATCCCTTACATTAAAGGAGTCTCAGAGCGTCTAGCCAGGACCTTCCAACAACATGGATGCAAAGTGTTCCACAAACCCACCAACTCCCTACGCCAGCAACTGACCCATGTTAAAGACAAAACGGACCCCCTCAAGCAGTGTGGTGTAGTGTACCAGGTAGGGTGTCAAGACTGTACCCATACCTACATTGGCGAGACAGCAAGACCACTCACCACCCGTCTACAGGAACACCAAAACCGATCTACTTCTGCCATACATGAACATCTACAAGCCACAGGCCACAGTTTCAGCCCCAAGAAATTAAGATCCTATCTACAGAGCCCTTCCTCACAAAAAGAAAAGTCAAAGAAGCCATCGAAATTGAGACCAGACGCCCCAGTCTGAACAGAGATCAAGGCTTTGAACTCCCCCCCCCCCCCCCCCCCCCCCCCCCCCCATCTACAATCAGATCCTGACAACCGTTCAGCCCCCACAACAGTTGTCCCATCAAGCCTCGCTGCCACAACAGCAACAGTGAGCTGAAGAAGTTTTTGATTCTGAGTATGTAACTACTTTTCTAATGTCTTCTCACTAGGTTCTGTTTTTGTTTATTTCCTCTCTGTCTAGCTGTCTGGCTGGCTGACTGGCTGTCATTCACTCTGTCTTTTACTTCTATAGTTGTCCCTTACGTGCGCGTCCTAATTTAATGCGGACAGATGAAAAGTACAGGTCATGCCTAAACTGCAATTCTCACTAGAATCATTTTTGTTCCAATCTCTCTCTCTCTCTCTCTCTCTCTCTCTCTCTCTCTCTCTCTCTCTCCCCTCTCTCTCTCTCTCTCTTCTCTCCCACCGCCCCCTCTCCTCTGTGCCTCTCTCTCTGTCCCACTCTGTGTCTCCTCTGTTTGTCTTCCTACCCCTTCACCTCCCCCCTCTCTCTCTCCCTCTACCTCTGCGCCCTATCTCTGTGTCTGTCTCTCACTCCCTCTCTCTCTCTGTCTCCCTACCCCCTACCTGTGTGCCTCTCTCTCTTCTTCTGTATATCTCTCTCCCAACCCCCTCTTCCGCGCCTCTTTCTCCATGCCTCTGTCTCTCACTCTTCTTCTCTATCTATGTCTCACTCTGTCACCCTACCTCCTCTCTCCGTGCCTCCCCCCCCCCTCCCCTCTCTCTCTCTCTCTCTGAACATCCTCCCTCCGTCCTTCCCCCTATGAATTTACCAAGGTTGTAAGGCAAACAGTCTGGAGCGGGGAAAAAGCTGACGACGCGCACAACGAGCACGTGTGGATAGGTTGTCATTTCCCTCATCCTGGAGGTAAAGTGCCAAAAGACATAAATCAGTGCTTCCTCCATGCTACACGCAACACCCTTTCTTGTAGGCGTCCTACTTTTTTTTTATTGCTTCCTTCTTTTTTTCCATTTTCTTTCTCCTCGCGCCTTCCTGCTACCTCCCTCTTCTCTTCCTGTGGACAAACAAGGCACCTACACAGAACCTAGTGACACAGGCTTATCACTGTTGCTCACATAATTTTCAGAACTCAGGAATGTAAGTCTGAGCCCATCAGCTGAGGTTCGAGTTTTCTTAAGAGAGAGAAAAAAAAGAAATAAATAAAAATAAAAAGAAGAAGAAGAACACCAGAGTCCAACGTGTTTGGCTGAAATATGCTTCTGATTCACACGTATTGCTGCTGAGTTAGCGACTGTTCCTGTCACTTTCAAGCATATGAGGGATACCTCGAAATTTCTTTTTTGAAACATTTGATACCTTCTTGCTGAGAACAGATATGATAAAGGTCTGTTCGCATGGAGTTGTGCCATGTTTTAACATGGACTTTCCTCTCAAGTAGAAGTAGCACATGCCAAAAAACCAAACTACATTCTGTTTTTAACATGGCATTACAGATGCTGGCTCATGTGGTGATGATGCTCCTTGATGGCCCGAGAAGACAACCTTTCAGGCCTCTTCCTTCTTCTGTTGTTTATTTCTGGTCTCCTTTCCTTCCTCAATCACTGTTTCATATCCGTGGTTTTTAGGTTTGTATGTTTGTTTCCAAAAAAATCTTACCGATGAAGTCAAAGAGAAAGAAGAAAACACAGTACACACAAAAAAAAGGAAAATATGTAGTACTCCTTGGAAAAAAGGAAGAATAAAAAAAAAGAGGAGGCAAAAAGTGGGTAGAGTGTGAGAGGGGTGTAGGCAGGGGAAATGGGGTGTGCGGAGGTGGGGATGGAGGTCAGACAGCATTAAACAATGTTCATTGCAATAAAAAGACACTCTCAGATCCTGAAAAACGTAGAGATAACACATACCAACAAACTGTCAACTATACAAAGTGCATACAAATCCAGCTTTCCAACAACAGGGGCTGCTGAACAGAGGTGGCTGTGACCTAACTTGCCCTTGATCTCCAACCGACATTCTCATCTACCACTCTGCACTTCCCTGTTCTTCTCCTTTAGACAATGGAATGACTCAGCTGTAGTCATCATCTTTGATGGTGTCCAGCACCAGATTAACATCACTGTCTTGTGCAGTCAAGAATCAATTTAGTTTTTCACGCAAATCACAGACCTATCCACCCCCCCCCCCCCTTGCTTCCTCCCCCTATCCATCTAGCGTACTTGTCTCCTTTGAACGGCCATGTTTACAGTTCAGCCTGGATCCCATATTGCCCAGCCGACCACACGAAGCTCTTTGAGGGCTAGCATCAATTTGAAACAAGCTGAAGTCATACCTGTCACACCACAAACACAGACACACACCCACCCACGCACCACGCACACCACACACACACACACACACACACACACACACACACACAATGACCGTGCCATGTGCACAATAGCCACATTACACCTACAGCCCTGTGTAACAAATTAGCGTCCATTTCTTATTGTTTAAACTAACACTACGTAGCACCAGATTACAACATAATTAACTACATGAATGAATTTGTAAACCAACCCCCCAAAAAATTAATATAAAAACAAAACACGCATCAAATCTCTATGAATGATATCCATAGACTTATATTTATTAAAGATCTCTGTAAAATCAGGCGCTCTGTAAGAATACATGTTTATTACTAACCATCATTATCACACGATATTATCACCAATAGTAGTTTATTACTTCTTCATTAATTCATAGTGAACACTGGATGATTAGGCCAACAAACTCCACCCCCTCTGCCTTCACCCAGACTAGTAAAGTTTTTAAACGTCAGTCCTGGTCGGAATCACAGATGTATTGCCCCTATCACTGTGATACTTTTTGCTTTTAGCGGGCTGCTGAACTCATTATCCCCAGAAAGCGTCCCAGTGCACGATGAACGGAAACCTGTCGTTAAATACCTCCACTTAGACAGCAGTTTTTTGTTTTCTCTCCCTGTGTTTGTTTTTTACTTTAACCGTTTGTTTTCTCTATTTCTGGTCATAGACCTGAAGCTCCCCCCCCCCCCCCCCCTCTTCTCTCTTTCCAGAGCTGCATCTCTTCAGTTCTCTCTTCGATCCCCACCCCTTCCTCCCCATTCTCTAGGTCTCTTTTTCTGATTCTTTCATATTTTGTAGAATCCCCGCCCCATTCTCTGTCTCTTTTCTGCGGCCTGCTTCACTACCAACTCTCCCTCTCTGTCCCCTCCCCTCTGTTGTTGACTGTGTCTGTGTTATTGGCAGGTCTAGGTATGCAGGTCTTATGCAGGTCTATGTGTATGTAATGTACTTCCGTACATGAGAACTCTTTCTTTCTTTCTTTCTTTCTGTTCTTGTATTTTCATTTTGTTACTCATTGTATTGCCGTTTATACCCCCCCCCCCCCCCCCCCCCATGCACACGTTGGCTCAGCAAGGACAGATTGAAAGTACAGGTGGTCCCTTAAACCTCAATCCTTGATTGGAGAAAGTTTTTTCCGCTGAATATTCTCTCTCTCTCTCTCTCCCTCTCTCCCTCTCTCTCTCTCTCCTCTCTCTCTCTGGTGGTCCCATAAATCGCAATCCTTGACTGAGAAAGTTCCCCCCCCCCCCCCCCTGAATTTTAACACTCTCTCTCTCTCCTCTTCTCTCTCATCTCTCTCTCTCCTCTCTCTCTCTCCTCTCTCTCTCTCTCCCTCCCTCCTCCCCTCTCCTCTCTCCTCTCTCGTTCTCTCTCTCTCTCTCTGTGTCCTAATAATTGTCAGACTCATCGTCCGGAACAGGAAGAACCCGACAACATGAACCCTGAGGACATGCATAGTAATTTGACAAATGAGACAACATGAGCCTTCCCTCCATTGTTCGTATTTTTTTGCACTGCGGAAACTTGAAGTTGGACGGCTCCTTTCCGCGATGTTATGTTTTTTTTTTCATTTTCTCTTATCTCCATTTCCAAGTCCACTGATTTCCTCGTCTATTTTTCCTGTTCTGTGTGATCTTCGAGGTTGGCTGGGCCGGATGCTGCCATGAAAAGGTTTCATGTTGACACTTTAACCTCTCCTTTATCCTGTCTCTGCCCCTTCTCACCCTCCTCCACCCTCGTCTTGAAATTCTTTCAATGTGACTTTTATTATGATTGAGGACTTGTTGACCTGCACATGTTTTTCTTCCATCCTTTACTTACTTTTCTTTTTTGTTTCTTTCCTTGTCCTGCTTGAACAAAGATCAATTTGTCAAGGCTCCTGCCTCTAGTGTCTTATCATTCATTTGTCAGCTTAGTATTTTGACATTTATTTTCATGATTTAACTTGCGCCTGCAGTCCTTACACTCTGAAAGTGCAACTTGCATTTTTCCTCCCACTTTGATCCCAAACAAACGCTTTCCCCTGAACAAGCTCCACATGAGTAGTTCTTTCGTCCCGCTATGGACCAAAACTCTGTGTGTGAGAGTGTCTGTGTGGGTGTGTGTGTGCGTGCGTGCGTGCGTGCGTGCGTGCGTGCGTGCGTGCGTGCGTGCGTGCGTACGTGCGTGCGTGCGTGCGTGCGTGCGTGCGTGCGTGCGTGCGTGCGTCTTTGTGTGTGTGTGTGTGTGCGTGCGCGCTCGCGCACGTGGGTGTGCATTGTGTGTGTGTGTGTGTGTGTGTGGTGTGTGTGTGTGTGTGTGGTGTGTGTGGTGTGTGTGCGTGGTGTGTGTGATATTTTTGAGAATGTGTGTTGTTTTCTTATTTCCTTCCACAGCAACAAAAAGAAATTTAGGGTTGGCAGCAAACCGTAGGGTCGATCAGATGAAACGGAAAACTTTTCTGTCAAACCCAAGCGTCGTTTAGAAGATCTTGACAAGACAAGGGTTTCATTGAGCTTTCTCGAAATTCCTTCTCAGAGACGCACTGCTAGAAAATCGAAGGGGCTGACATGTTAAGGATGCTGCCTTTCCAGTCATCCACACTCTCCTCCCCTCCCCCCACTCTAACCCTCGCTCCCGAACCCCCTACTCTCTATCCCCCCCCCCCCCCCCTCTCCCCCGAAAGACGCCAAGAGAAGGTCCTCAACAACAAAGGGAAACTTCTCAAGGCTTTGCCTGTTATTGTGTTCTCAAACAACCAATTAACCAGAAAGAAGCCAGAGATCTCCATTCGATCTCTCTCTCTTTCTCTCTCTCTCTCTCTCTCTCTCTCTCTCTCTCTCCAACTTTCCGCCATACTCATCTCAATTTAGATCTGAGGCAGTGGTCAAAGCCATGGGCAGATAGCAGGCCTGGACACTCAAGGAGCAGTCTCGCGCGTGAATCTGCTCTCGCAATAGGAACACGCACCACCGCGCGATTTCTCACCCCATCACCTTTTGCCACCCTTTCAAATGGGAGGGAAGCGCTGGCCAAGAGTGGAGTCTGACACCGCCTTGAGACAAAAGGCGACTCAAAGGGGGGAGGGGGCGGGGGTGGAAGGGGAGAGGGCACTGACGTGCCTGAGTGTCTGGTGTTCTTTTATGTGAGGGCGAGTGAAAACAGGCATGCGGAAGGGACAGTGCGTGTGGCTGGTGGTTGCCTCCTCTCCTGCACCTCCAAATGTTGTGATGAAACCTGTCTCTGCCTCTTCGGGGACCCAGCCTGCCACAGTCCTTTGCACTGTTGGTGCTGACGAAAGAGAGGTCAGCTGTGAGGAGGAATGCCATAGGTGTTCACGTCCGTCATCCCGGTCAACAAGCCGCCTTGGATTCTGGCTGCATTACCGATCAGCGCTTTCTTTCTTTCCACTCCCGCTTCTCCTAGTCCCATTCCGTTATAGTTGTTCGTGTGTCTGTCCGCTCACATGCGTGGATATCAAAGCCTCTGGTTTCTCACAACACTCGCACTTTCTCATCTAGTGAAAGATGAGGATCTAGTTGCAAAGTGAGGCGACTGCAGGCGGAAATCTGAACAAATTTGACAAATGATTGACAAGGCTCCGCTGAAAAGTGTAGACAAACGAATCACAACACGAAACACGACGCGTTTCATTCAACGACCATCTTGCGCCGAAGTGGATGAAGATGATTGATTGCGCGTTCACTTTCGTTGTCTTGGGTGTTGTGTATCTTGCCTGAAGAAGACCTAAGAGGTTGAAACGCGTTGTGTTTTGTCTTGTGACTCGTCTGTCTACGTTTTTCGGCGGAGCCTGATCAATATTTGTTCAACTTGGTAAAAGATGAGTTCTCCACACTGATCAGTGGTGACCATGCCTACAGCAAACCTGAGTCCGCTGACTCTACCCTGCATGCACTGACCCGTTGTGGTGATCAGGAGAACAGAACAGAACACACACAAAATGAAACAGACCGGAAGGTGTGATCTGTTTCAACAGCTTCTAATATGGAAATCACTTCCTCGCAGATCATCAACCTTATCACCTTACGACTTTGCATCAAGATAATCCTGGTCAGCAGATTTGCTCTATCAGCAGATTTGCTCTATCAGCAGATTTGCTCTATCAGCAGATTTGTCTGTTACTAACTAAACGTTTGCTCTTCTTTCATTTTGCAATAAAACAAACACACCAGTCACTACAAAACACTGGAAAAGGAAGAAAAGAGCTACCAAATCGGTATAAACTACATACTTTATAAGCAAATAAGTCTTCAGCATCTTCCCCCTCACCCCCCCCCCCCCCAAAAAAAAAAAAAAAATATGGGGAAATAGAAAGCAATGCTCATCAGAGATGGTTTATCCTGGGACATCCATGAACTTGTTTTTCCCATTGTATGGGTATGCTGTAGTTGATGAAAAACAAAACATTTTCTTTTTCAATGTGGAGCTCTAGAGAATGTAAAAGTATGCTGCTGTTTTTCCTTTTCTACTACAATAGGAATAACTGACAAAAAAGATCTGCCTGATTTATTGTGTCCGATGAAAGATTTGTCATACAATCTGTTGCTAAATATTTCAGAGGTCTGGAGTAGAGACCAGAAAAGACCAATGTTGAGCTATTGTAGACGATACAGTTGTCATGGAGGAAAGACAATGTTTACTTCACGTTTTCCGATGACTGAGTTGTTCTCGTTGTTATCTGTTAATTCCTTTTCTTCTCAAGGTATAAAGTGTGTTACAAAGAATTTGTTACTTGGCTTTTAGTTATCCTGTTCTTTTTCTTTTCTCATAGATTTGTCAGACCGATTGAGAATGTTCCTTTCTGTTTCCATACGATTTGAAAAAGATACATTTTCATTTCATTGTTTCGTGGTCACCCTCATACCCCTTGTCACAAGATCATGACAAGACCAATTTGGCGATGAGAATACACTCTAAACTCTGTGTGTGTGTGTGTGTGTGTGTGTGTGTGTGTGTGTGTGTGTGTGTGTGTGTGTGTGTGTGTGTGTGTGTGTGTGCGTGCGCGTGTGTGTAAATACTATGAGATGTATATTCACAGCCAGTGTATGATCGGGGGTGTGAACGCACGACACCCAGCTGCAGAAAAAGATGACGTGTGTCAATGACGCATGATTAAGTTGATACATTCCTTCACTGAGCTATGTAAAGATCGCGTGGCCAGGCATGCTAACAGAGACTTCATCAAAGACCATGTCCTTGCTTTTTCTTGTCTTTTTTTTTCCTGTAACAAATATTTCTAACAATATTGATTTTTTTTCTCTGATATAACTAGACATGTGTCGGTACAATGACAAGTTATGCATTCTCACAGATGGATAAGATACATGGAGGATGCCACAAAATGTTCGTTTTGCAAACAAATCACTAAAAATATTTTCTTCAATATTTGTTGCACTGTCCTTGAAGATTGAACTCTTTCGAGTGTTGCTGTAGCAATGACGCTACCGAATGACAGAGCTATGCTGTCATACTCCTGCATCTAGCCGAAACTGATATTTCTGGTGTCAAGAGCAGTAAGCCCTTTGCAAACCTTAACACAATTATTTAAAAAAAAAAATTTTCTTCATGTTTCACCTCGACCTGTTAGGTTACAAAATTATTTCAGAAGCAGCATTGCCCTTGGCTGGGATACCACAAAGAGCGCAAAATGCTGCATCTTAAAATAGCGAGCGATGAAAGGATGAAGATACCACAAGATTCTAGCAGTCCTACGCAGTTCATGAAAAATTAGGACTTGGGGCTGTGTAAGTATCCTTTTTTTGTCTTTTTAAATTAAGCATTGCTAAGACAAGAACTCGACTGCATTCTGAAGCGATATTATGTTCACCTCTGAAGACGAGGCCACTGCTCGAGTACTTTCATAAATTTTAATTAATTTCTGTGGTTAAGTTGATCATTTATTACATCTATGTTCTCTCTTTCACAAATATGCCAACTGCAGCAGTCACACCCCGTCACGTGAGGTTACTGACCTTGCTATCACATTAAAACTACTTTCTCTCTCCCCCTCTCTCCTCTCTCTCTCTCTCTCTCTCTCTCTCTCTCTTCTCTCTCCTCTCTCTCTTGCGCACGCGCCCATGCCTTTTAACTGCCTGATTATCTGCAAGTTTATATCGTTGTTTACTTGTTTCTCACCGCTCCCCACTAGCAGCCTGAAGCAGCGTAGAATGGGTATCTTTCTAGCGTACAGGGGAATTTGACTCTATCCCAAGTGATTGACAAAGAAGCCAAGTAAGCTGATCAGCCCACTCTCGCCCACACCGTCCGTCACAAACACTGCAGGTGGCGTCATCTCCTGGTGTGCTCCTATTTCTTGCGGCTTTGTCTGTTTTGTTTCCCCATTCCTCCGTCTCAGCGTCCTATGCCTTCTATTCCTCCTTGTGCTTCTCTCTCTTTCTCTCTGTCTCTCTCTGTCTGTCTGTCTGTCTGTCCTGTCTCTCTCTCTCTCTCTCTCTCTCTCTCTTCTCTCTCTCTCTCTCTCTCTCTCTCTCTCTCTCTCTCTCTCTCTCTCTGTGGGTTGGGCTCTAATTTTCCCATTTCTGCCCTTTTTACTTAGACATAAATCTAACTCACTTACCATACAATGTCAATATGGTATATTATTAGTAGATATTATCGTGCTGATCTTAGCGTCTTATTGATTAGTAAAGCGTCTATTGTTTATATGATAGTGACTGAGAGAGAGAGAGAGAGAGAGAGAGAGAGGAGGAGAGAGAGAGAGAGAGAGAGACAGAGAGACAGAGGACAGGCAGACAGAGACAGACAGACAAAGACAGACAGAGAGAGAAAGACAAGACAGAAAGAGAGAGACAGGGAGAGAGAAGAGAGAGAGAAGAGAGAGAGAGGAGAGAGAGAGAGAGAGGAGAGAGAGCAGAGAGAGAAAGGAGGAGAGAGAGGAAAGAGAGAGCAAGAGAGAGAGAGAGAGAGAGAGAGAGAGAGAGAGAGAGAGAGAGAGAGAGAGAGAGAGAGAGAGAGCAAAGAGAGAGAGAGAGAGAGAGGCAAGAGAGAGAGAGAGAGCAAAAGAGAGAGATCATATATGTGTCTAAGTGCTGCACTCTTGCATGATCATGCTTATGCGAGTGAAAGACTGAACGCGCGTACACATTCGCATGTATATGTCTGTGTTAGTTGGAGTGCGTGCGTGCGTGCGTGCGTGCGTGCGTTTGTGTGTGTTTATTATTTATTCCCCCACCTCTCTCTCTCTCTCTCTCTCTCTCTCTCTCTCTCTCTCTCTCTCGTCTCTCTCTCTATTTTTCAGATGATATTCCTTTGCTGATCATTTATCCCGTTCAAATCCGTATATGTATTTCTAACCCCGTAACTAACGAGGAATTACAATGTTTCGGGTCCCTATTTATCATTGACCCAAAACAGCGTAGCTCTCACCACACTTCTTCCGTACCGGACACAGACTCTTCGTTCTGGCTTATCTTGTTTTTCAATGAACTCAGTCTCACTTATTTGAGTTGCTAAATTGAAGGAAACCAAGAGGCCGAAACGCGTTGTTACTCCTGTCTTTCTTTGGGGTCTAGAAACCTGAATTTGTGTTCTCTTACAGAGACAAAGAAAAGAAATGATCTGCAGACCAAAACAAAAAAAACAAAAAAAAGAGCGAATAACTGAAAATATGCACACAGACTGGAAAGAAACCACGGACAGATAGGGAAGGGAGGGAAGAAAGAAACTGCAGACAGAAAGCGAAGGGAGGGAAGAAAGAAACTGCAGACAGAGAGGGAAGGCAGGGAAGACAGAAACTGCAGACAGAGAGGGAAGCCAGAGAAGACAGAAACTGCAGACAGAGAGGGAAGCCAGAGAAGACAGAAACTGCAGACAGAGAGGGAAGCCAGTGAAGACAGAAACTGCAGACAGAGAGGGAAGCCAGAGAAGACAGAAACTGCAGACAGAGAGGGAAGGCAGGGAAGACAGAAACTGCAGACAGAGAGGGAAGCCAGAGAAGACAGAAACTGCAGACAGAGAGGGAAGCCAGAGAGACAAAACTGCAGACAGATAGGAAGGCAGGGAAGAAAGAAACTGCAGACAGAGAGGGAAGGCAGGGAAGAAAGAAACTGCAGACAGATAGGGAAGGGAGGAAGAAAGAAAATGCAGAAGAATAGGGAAGGCAGGGAAGAACGCAGACAGACAGGGAAGGCAGGGAAGAAAGAAACTGCGACAGAGAGGGAAGGCAGGGAAGAAACTGCAGACAGAGAGGGAAGGCAGGGAAGAAACTGCAGACAGAGAGGGAAGGCAGGGAAGAAAGAAACTGCAGACAGAGAGGGAAGCCAGAGAAGACAGAAACTGCAGACAGAGAGGGAAGGCAGGGAAGAAACTGCAGACAGAGAGGGAAGGCAGGGAAGACAGAAACTGCAGACAGAGAGGGAAGCCAGAGAAGACAGAAACTGCAGACAGATAGGGAAGGCAGGGAAGAAAGAAACTGCAGACAGAGAGGGAAGGCAGGGAAGAAAGAAACTGCAGACAGACAGGGAAGGCAGGGAAGAAAGAAACTGCAGACAGAGAGGAAAGACAGAGAAGACAGAAACTGCAGACAGAGAGGGAAGGCAGGGAAGAAAGAAACTGCAGACAGACAGGGAAGGCAGGGAAGAAAGAAACTGCAGACAGAGAGGAAAGACAGAGAAGACAGAAACTGCAGACAGAGAGGGAAGGCAGGGAAGAAAGAAACTGCAGACAGAGAGGGAAGGCAGGGAAGAAAGAAACTGCAGACAGACAGGGAAGGCAGGGAAGAAGAAACTGCAGACAGAGAGGAAAGACAGAGAAGACAGAAACTGCAGACAGAGAGGGAAGGCAGGGAAGAAACTGCAGACAGACAGGGAAGGCAGGGAAGAAAGAAACTGCAGACAGAGAGGAAAGACAGAGAAGACAGAAACTGCAGACAGAGAGGGAAGACAGAGAAGACAGAAACTGCAGACAGATAGGGAAGGCAGGGAAGAAACTGCAGACAGACAGGGAAGGCAGGGAAGGCAGGGAAGAAAGTGCAGACAGATAGGGAAGGGAGGAAGAAAGAAAATGCAGACAGATAGGGAAGGCAGGGAAGAAACTGCAGACAGACAGGAAGGGAGGGAAGAAAGAAACTGCAGACAGATAGGGAAGGAGGGAAAAAGAAACTGCAGACAGATAGGGAAGGCAGGGAAGAAACTGCAGACAGATAGGGAAGGGAGGAAGAAAGAAACTGCAGACAGACAGGAAGCAGGGAAAACTGCAGACAGAGAGGAAGACAGAGAAGACAGAAACTGCAGACAGATAGGGAAGGCAGGGAAGAAACTGCAGACAGATAGGAAGGCAGGGAAGAAAGAAACTGCAGACAGATAGGAAGGCAGGGAAGAAACTGCAGACAGAAGGGAAGCAGGGAAGACAGGGAAGAAACTGCAGACAGATAGGGAAGGGAGGGAAGAAAGAAACTGCAGACAGAGAGGGAAGGGGGAAGAAAGAAACTGCAGACAGATAGGGAAGGCAGAAGAAACTGCAGACAGATAGGAAGGCAGGAAGAAAGAAACTGCAGACAGATAGGGAAGGCAGGGAAGAAAGTGCAGACAGACAGGGAAGGCAGGGAAGACAGAAACTGCAGACAGATAAGGAAGGCAGGGAAGAAAGAAACTGCAGATAGATAGGGAAGGCAGGGAAGAAAGAAACTGCAGATAGATAGGGAAGGCAGGGAAGAAACTGCAGATAGATAGGGAAGGCAGGGAAGAAACTGCAGATAGATAGGGAAGGCAGGGAAGAAAGAAACTGCAGATAGATAGGGAAGGCAGGGAAGAAAGAAAACTGCAGATAGATAGGGAAGGCAGGGAAGAAACTGCAGATAGATAGGGAAGGCAGGAAGAAAGAAACTGCAGATAGATAGGGAAGGCAGGGAAGAAACTGCAGATAGATAGGGAAGGCAGGGAAGAAACTGCAGATAGATAGGGAAGGCAGGGAAGAAACTGCAGACAAAAGAAACAAGAAGAAGCAGACAGGCAGGGAAGGAACTGCTGACAGGCAGGGAAGGAACTGCTGACAGGCAGGGAAGGAACTGCTGACAGGCAGGGAAGGAACTGCTGACAGGCAGGGAAGGAACTGCTGACAGGCAGGGAAGAACTGCTGACAGGCAGGAAGAAAGAAACAGGAAAGACAAAAACTGCAGTAAGAATAGAAGAAAAAGGCCACTCTTATAGACCTGATAACTATGGTCTTCACGTAACACTTTGCCCCGATAAGGATACTGCACAAGCGTTCGCCTCCCCCCAAAAAATACATTTTATGAAGCAACCCGATGGTAGATGAGGTATCTTAAAAGCCTCATCATGGAAAAAAATGAAATCACACACACACACACACACACACACACACACACACACACACACACACCACACACACACCACACACACAGAGTTTCCCGTGATGAGCATGGCTAGTTTTACGTAGGTGTCAGACCATTAGTTTGTCTTTTGTGACATGCTCAGCCGCTGCATCACTCCTCCTTATCAATGATGTCATCCCTCTTTCCCTCCCTCCCTCAGTGTCTTCTTTCTCTCCCTTTCCAAAAACCCTCTCCTTCCCCCATTTCCCGATCACTCTGTCAGTAATTACCTGTCTGTCTGTCTATCTCAGCCTACACAAAGAATGGAGCTGACAAAATAAATACCGCCATGGCATGTCACTTCGTTCAAGTTGTCATTGCGACTGATCAATACCATCACACCGCGGTCCGCGGCAGACGCACCTATCATCCTCTCTCTCTTTTCATGCCCACACTTTCCTTCCTAACCCCCCACTTTCCAATGCTCTTCTTCCATTTCTTTCAATCCCTCTTCTTCGTCTTCGTCTTCGTCACACGTCCCTAGGCATGAAAGCGACAGATCTGTCAGCTGTCCAGACGTAACTTGTACTGTCTATGCTAAGAAATGGGCCCAGCACATGACATAATCATTCCTTAGGAGAGCGTCCTTAAAATGCTATATCAGGACAGCTTTATAAGCTTGCCATGGTACGTGCTGTCTCTCCCTATCCATTTCTCCCTCCCTATCCAGACCTTTCCAATTTCCACACCCACACCATGCCCCTTGATATCTGTCTAACTTTTTTTCTATTGAGCCTCTCTCTCTCTCTCTCCTCTCTCTCTCTCTCTCCTCTCTCTCTCTCTCTCTCTCTCTCTCTCTCTCTCTCTTTTCCAAACATGTAAGGCCAAAAGTCTGGATTCAGTCTGGTAGAAGAACAAGCTGGAAAAAAAAATCCAAACTGATACACTAGGAGTGGGTCGTCATTTCTATCAGGTCAAAACAAGGTAGAGGAAAGACTATTCAGTATATGCCACATGCTGTCTCCCGATACAAATCTGCCTTCAATGGAGTTGACCCACCCCCTCCCTTCTTCGTCATGTGTCGTTAGAAAAAAAAGTAGAAGAAAGTTGATCGTTTTCCACCTACAGCAACCACCTTCCACTTTCCAGCACCCTTCCTTATTTATTCCTTGAGAAGATTATGTGTTGCTGTGATTACATTCATCACGCTGATCGCAAGAATCGTTGAGCCACTGTTCCCCCCCCCCCCCCCCCCCCTTCTCTCTGCTTGCTCTTTTTATTGACACAATGAATTTATTTAGTCGTTATAATTTCGTTATAAAGTGCAAGT
>CM031600.1:20465564-20485564 GCA_018398815.1 Conus ventricosus | reverse complement strand
AGGCAAACAGTCTGGAGCGGGGAAAAAGCTGACGACGCGCACAACGAGCACGTGTGGTATAGGTTGTCATTTCCCCATCCTGGAGGTAAAGTGCCAAAAGACATAAAATCAGTGCTTCCTCCATGCTACACCCCTTTCACAGTTGGCGTCTTCCTTTTCCTTCATTTCTCTGCCTCCTTCTCCGCGTCTTCAATCGTTCACCCTACCTTCCCCTCTTTCTAATGTTTCTGTAGACAAATAAGGAACTAAACAGAACCTGGGTCACAATGGTTCACATCATCTTAGAATTCAAGAACTTGCATTCCGAGCCCTCTGACCCATTTACAAGTAAACTAAGAGTTAGGCACAACATTAAAAAAAACATGTTTCCAGCCTTTTTCATACGTCATGACTACGATTCAGACAGATTGTTCCTGTACCAATGACAGTTCGTGGAACGTTAAAGCTTAAGAAGAACTATACACAACTTCAAGTTTTTCCACATTCAACGTATCAACACAGAGAACAGAACATGTTGTCGTCATGTGGATTCGTGCAATGTTTTAGCATGGACTTTCCTCAATAAGAAATGAATACGGACACGAAGCCAGAACTGGCGTTCATTCTGTCATTTACATTCTGTCAGACATGGAGTTCGCACGATGAAAACACTCGTTGCCGGCCTAAGAGAAAATGTTTCAGTGTCTTCATTCTTCTGCATCTTTTTTGCTTCTTTCTTTTCCTCAGTCACTACTTTCTGTCGGTGGTTTCCGTAGTTTGTGTATTGTGTGTTGTGTGACAGCCGTGTAAATCTAGACACAGAAACAAAGAACAGAAGATTAAAAAAAAGTGTTGTGAATTTATGAAGATGGAACAAAAGAGGAATGAAGAAATAAAGAAATAAAAGTCGAAAAGGAAAAATAGAAAAAAAAGAGGGGCAGAGTAGCTGGAGAGAGGTGTTGAGTAAGGGAGAGTGAGTATGAGGTTGCATTATTTATTTTTCATTGCATCACTTAAAGTTTTGTCCTCTCCATAAAGGCACAGATAACAAATTGCACATTGTTAAGTATTTCAAAACGATAAAACAACAGCAGCAACAACAACAAGGAAAACAAAAACAACAATAACAACAACCCAACAGCTATCAAATGCTAAATCAAGGTGAATATGTCCTTACATGAGCTTGGTCTCTCCTCTCTCTCTCTCTCTCTCTCTCTCTCTCTCTCTCTCTCTCTCTCTCTCTCTCTCTCTCTTTTCATTTGTATAGAACGTTTTGTAATACCCATGACTTGAAGCAATATTTGAAAGCAAATATGGACCGAAAACTGAAGCATATAATGACTAGATTTAGACTAGGTATATCTGACTTGAATGTACATCGTTTTAGATATAAATATTGTAATGATTGCGATCTGATGTGTCCATTATGCCAGATGTCTAAAGAAGATGAGATACACTTCGTTCGTTGTTGTCAAAGGTTGAAAGAAATAAGAGAAAAGTTTTTGGAGCCTAAATATTATCGACAACCTTGTTTATTTAAACTAAGTCTACTAATGGCATGCACTAAACCTGATGTTGTACGAAATTTATCGTTGTTTTTGTATAAGGCTTTTAAATATAGAGAAATAGCTACTTCATAGTTCTGCATGATGTGCCTGCCATAACCGTAGCCTTTGTATTGCATGATGAAACTCGTATATCTGTACGTTTACCCTTCATGAGGGGCTGAGGCCTATATGAATAAACATTCATTCATTCATTCACTCATTCATTCATTCTCTCTCTCTCTCTCTCTCTCTCTCTCTCTCTCTCTCTTCACACACACACACACACACACACACATACACACACACACACACACACACACACACCACACACACACAAACCACAAGAGAGAGAGAGAGAGAGAGAGAGAGAGAGAGAGAGAGAGAGACAGAGAGAGAGACAGAGAGAGAGACAGAGAGAGAGACAGAGAGACAGAGAGACAGAGAGGGACAGAGAGAGAGACAGAGAGAGTTTAAAAAGTGACAGAAAACGTAACATTATCAGCTGAGAATTTCCAAAGGCAAGGACCCAATATGTATGAAAAAATAACTTACCTCCTCCCCAGTCTTTCATCCGTGGCATCCCCAACTTTACTCCACCAACATGGTTGGAATCTTCAAGCAGCCCATCTGTAAAAATTGAAAAACATCAGCTGAGGCATTTATTTTTCCCTCCAGGGAATCAACAAAGTACGCCAGTCAGTTCACTCGCAGTTTCTAGACTTACTACCGAAATCGTTTCTTTGTTGGCTGATCAGAATACCGTCTCGAAAAGTTACCGATCCAAAAGATTACGGTCAGGTTGACCTGCAAATCAGCCAGACAAGAACATGCCACATCTCTCTTACGGTCTCCTTATTGGCTCCCCGTCAGGTACACAAGTGATTATAAACTGCCATCTGCCTGTTTCCTATCTGTCGCCAGCAGTGGTCCAAAATATATTTCATGCTTTCTCCGAACCTCCATATCGCCTAATCACATCCGCTGTTATTCCAATGTTCTGCTGAACAAATTAGTAGTGGGGGGGGAAACAAGTGCAGGCTAACAATTCTTCCGTCATTATAGAACGATTTGGCAAAGATTTGAATAAAACAATTTTCAAAAAAAAGGAGGGGTGGGGAGAAAGACGAAAATAGAACATAAGATAAGAAAATGTATTATAAATACGAAACTCTTCACTGGCAGTATTTGGGAACCATTGCAGTCCCTCTCGAAGACAGGTCTTTTCATATTGCCTGCTCCCAGGCCTTTCGTCCGCTGGATCAGACTCATCAGGGAGACACGGCTGATTGTGTCTGTACTCCCTTGGCGTCAAATGGAAATGCACCACAGTCCAAAATTCTGTGGTGTTCTCGCCAACAAGGTTCTCCCAATCTCCGTGTCTTTTGCATCCCTACCATCAGACCTACATCCTTCAGGCAGCACGCTTTCGTCTTTCAGGGACCGGCTGTCTGGAATCAACTCCTTAAGAAGACCAGGCGTCGTTTGTGATCCATCGTGCACATATTTTCTACTAACTCTGGCCCTTTTAAACTTATAGGATGTATTCTGCAAAGTGTTTTACTCTAATCAACTCGCGCGCGCGTGCGCGTGCGTGCGTGTGCGTGCGTGCGTGCGTGCGGCGCGCGTGCGCGTGCGTGCGTGCGTGTGTGTGTGTCCGTCCGTGCGTGCGTGCGTGAGTGCGCGCGCGCCTATGTTGTGTGTGTGTGTGTGTGTGTGTGTGTGTGTGTGTGTGTGTGTGTGTGTGTGTGTCCGTGCGTGCGTGCGTGCATGCGAGTGTGTATGTGTGTGTGTGTGTGTGGTGTGTGTGTGTTTGTCTGTGTGTGTGTGTGTGTGTGTGTGTGTGTGTGTGTGTGTGGTGGTGTGTGTGTGTGTGTGTGCACGCCAATGCGCGTATCTTCGAACATAATTGACTGAGAGTTTGATAGAAAGATGACTGTTTGGTAGGATGTGTGGGACAACTGGTGTGTGTTGTGTGTGTGTGTGTGTGTGTGTGTGTGTGTGTGTGTGTGTGTGTGTTGTGTGTGTATGTGTGCACGCGCACGCGCGTGCGTGCGTGCATGCGTGCGTACGTGTGTGTGTGTCTGCGTATGTTAGAACCTGCTTTTCTGACAGTTTTATAGAAAGATTATTGCTTTCAGTAGTGTGTGTGGAACAGCTGAATGGTGTTAATGGCTGTGTTGTAGGAGGGGAGGGAGATTGAAAAACAAGTCTCCGTAGTTTTAGTTTGTCACAATCTATGTAAATGAACACATGTCTAAAGTGATGTTTTAAGGCACTTAGAGCCCTTTATCATGAATTAGATGCTATATCAGTATTAAATTTATTGTAACTGTTATCATCATTACTATTATCATCGCTGTTGTTATTTACTAACTTCATTTACTTAACGTGATCATGGAATAGTAATGAAAAATCTTTTAAAGGGAAAAAAAGAAATCATTCAGCCATCGCTTAGACAGGCGAGGCGTCGTAACACGAAGCTGGTCGAGAAGCGACAGATGCTGGCCTCTATCTGTGTGGATGCTGTTGCTTTCAACGAACAGCCCGGGGCTGCTGTACCATTAACCCAGGAAGCGTCCAGTGCACGATGAACAGAACCTGTCGTAAGTACCTCACTTAGGCTACATTTTGTTTCTTTCTTTCTTCCTGTTTTTTTTTTTTTCCCCTCTTCTCTCTCTCTCTCTCTTCTCTCTCTCTCTCTCTCTCTCTCTCCTCCTCTCTCTCTCCTCTCTCCTTCTCTCTCTCTCTCTCTCTCCTCTCTCTCTCCTCCCTCCCCAACGCTCTACCTTTTCTTTCCCATGCCATGTACCTGCAACTATCTCTCTCTCTCTCTCTCTCTCTCTCTCTCTCTCTCTCTCTCTCTCTCTCTCTCTCTCTCTCCCCTCTTGTATGTCTTTCCCTCTTTCTTTTCCTAATCTCTCATTGTCTGTCTGTCTGTCTGTCTGTCTGTCTGCTCCTGCTCTTCTGCTCTGCTCCTCTCTCTCTCGTCTTCTTCTCTTCCTCACATATGTCTCTCTCTCTTTCTTCCATCTCTCCCCTGTGCCTCCGATCCATCTATCCCATCAATCTCACTCTCTCTGTTTTCTCTCTTTCCACTTCTAGCACGCTACCTGACAAATACCTTCTGCTCTGCTCCTCCTCTCTCTCAGTATTTGTGGCTTTGTGGACCTGACAATAAGTGTACTCACATATGTCAGTATATATGCTTATTGTCAGGTCCACGCATGTGCATGGTGTATGTAAATGTTAGTTATTCCATTAATGTGTACGCGCTCTTTTCTGTTTCTTTCTTCCCATTATGTCTCACGGACATGATTTAGCCGAGCAAGGTTAGACTGGAAAATAGGCTACGCCTTAAATCTGAATCATTGACTGAATACCGTTTTTTCTTTCACCCCTTCTCTCCCTCTCTCTCTCTCTCTCCTCTCTCTCTCTCCTCTCTCTCTCTCTCTCTCTCCTCACACACACACACACACACACACACACACACACACACACACACAACACACAAGCATGCACACACGCTCGCTCTCTCTCACTCTCTCTCTCTCTCGTCAGTCTCATCATCTGAACAGGAAGAACTGACGTCATGAGCCCTGAGGACATGCACGGTAATTTGATGAACGAGACCCTCCCTCAGGTGCTCACGATCTTTTGTTCTGCGAAAGCTTGAGTTTGGACAACTATGTTCGTCAATGTCATGCAAAACAATAACAATAATAATAACAACAACAATAATAACAACGGCAGCAACAACAACAGCAACAATAACAATAAACCAAAGCCATTTCTGTCTCGACTTGCATTCATTTTTCTGGTCTCCTTTCCATATTCACCGATATATTTTCTTCTTCTGCTTGGTGTGGCCTGCGAGGTCGAAACGCCAGTAAACAAGATTCGGTTCTGTTCGCCATGCAGCAACAATTTACCCTCCCCCTTTTTCGTTTCGGCACTCCTCCTCCCTTCCCCCTCTCCCTCCCCTCCTTTTTCACGCCCCCCTTTCTAGTCAGTTTTACAGCAACTAAACACTTTTGATCTGCATCTGTTTTTCCACCCATGACTTCTACCTCTTTCCTGCCGGCTTGTTTCCTTGTGATGCCTGTAAAAGACCATTATTATACTTGGAGGTATGTGACCAGTGTTTGTTGAGTTCATTTGGTGGTTCAGTGTTCCGGAATGTCTCAAATTTCACCTGCAGTCATAAAACATTGACACTTACTTCCAATCGAGCTGAGCACTACTATATCTAGTATTTTTTTTAATGGTAATTCTTTCTGAATCCGTAAAGACTGGCTGTTCTCGAGTCCATTGCAGTGTACGGTCTTTCCCGGAGAATGGAGATTGGCATCAAATCAGTCAGTGACAGATAGCATAGGTAGACTATCACAGCTGGAATTATCTGTGTCTACTAATGAATCTCCTCCAGAGACTGAAGGCCGACTCTACTAAGGCATAAACGAATGTTTCTGTTCACCATTCAGAACTGAACGGTTCTCATCATTATGCCGTCAGCGAAGGGTCTGATGTTTTTACACATTAACGTCTTCTGTTTCAATCCACGTTTTCCTCCTCCCCCCCCCCCCTGCCGCTTCACCCCTCCTCCCCCCTTTAACCTGTTCTTATGATATCCTTGTTGTCATTTCCATAGACGCTGAGGACTTGTTTACGTGTACTTCTTTTGCTTGCAGTTATTTTTGTTTGTTTGTTTCATTTCTTTATTTGTCATATTGTCCTGTCTCTAAATCCCAGAGCTCAAGAGTATTTCAGAGACCTCTGGCAAGAGGAAATGAAAACGCTGACAGATAACAAACTCAATCAGATCTGTCCAGTCTACAACATTTTCACCATCCGCGATATGTGGCCATGACGAAAAACAGCTTTATGCCGAATACTGACCGGCCGCTCCACTTACACCAACTCGTATCTTTTCAGAGGTGACCAAGCCCCGTGGGAGCATTCCATGTGAAGTATCAGTCACTATAAAACACGTTCTTATAGAGTGTTCGACTTGCATAATGTCAGACATGAACACCTTAGTAGGGATGACTCTATGAAAATCTTGTATACAGATGTTCCACGACAGAAAGCGATGAACATATTTTTATCTGATCTGATGGAAAGATTTTTATGCATTGTCAGTGTCTTTTAGAAAATCCGTTTTAACGGCGTGTGTGTGTATGATGTGTGTGTGTGTGTGTGTGTGTGTGTGTGTGTGTGTGTGTGTGTGTGTGTGTGTGTGTGTGTGTGTGTGTGTGTGTCGGTGTAGGAGTGGAAGGGTAGTGGATGTGGGGTGGAAAGCAACTGATAAAAAAGAGAGAAGGGAGGAGAGAGGAAGAAGGAGGAGGGAGCAAGAGGAGTGGGGTAGAGGTAGGGTAATGGATGGAAAGGAAGGCAGACCGGCCGAAAGAAGACTAAAGGAAAGGGTAAAAGAGGGAAAGGAAGGAAGGAAGGAAGAGATAAAGTAAAAGACAAAGACAGGCAGAAAAGAAAGAACAGAAGTAATGAAAGCAACATCAAGAAGGAAGAAAAGGGGGGAAAAGAGGAAAAAAAATTGAGAAAAATAACATAGAAAGAAAGAAAACAAAAAAGAAAAAAACGAATTAAAGATAATGCTTGACAATAAAAGAAGAAAAACCAAAGAAACAAAGAACGCCAGTCAGAACAAGAGAAGCGTATCACGGTTGGTTCAACACACGAGATAACCTTGACCTGACAGCCAGAGACAAACAGGAGTACACTACATTCCCATACTTCAGAACTGCTGTTCTTTTAAACGCGCATAGCCAAGGCCGCCGTGTCTGAGGTGTCGTCAACAGTTGAGCGTTAGCTACCTATTTTGTTGTTGTTGTTTGTTTTAATTTCCGATAAAGGTTTCACTTTCAGGTACATGATTGTTCGCTTTCTGCTCATCTAAGAACGAACCCCTATCTTCCGTGATTAAACAGCCAGCTGCCAAACTTATATTCCCCACAGAACTCAAGAACAGCTGAGTTTGAAGCACTTGCTGCTCTCTCTCTCTCTCTCTCTCTCTCTCTCTCCTCTCTCTCATCAAAGACCCCCTCCCTTCCATTTTAACCCTTTCTTTTCCCCTAAAGGTTGGTGAGGTTTTTTTTTTTCAGCTCATGCAGTCAGTATGTTGGTTTTCCTCAGCCTCAGGGCAGACATTAAAGAATCACCACAGTGGGATTTTTTTGGGTCGTATTTCGCGTGCCCTTTCAGAGGCATAATATTCTCGTGACACTCTTTCTGGATTCCCATGTACAACCACATCCGTATTTGCAGTGTTAACGGTGAACAGGAAGTGATAAAATAAAGTCGGAATGAGGCAATCTATCCAAGGGAGGCGTGGTCCAACACATGCAGGACCTGACCTAATATGCCCTCCACTGTCGACGAAACGTGCTCAGTCACTGAGCCAACATGAGTTAGCGCCTACTTCTGCCAAGCACCACCACGCCCATACAGCGACAGTCCCCATAAACGGTCCAACAACAATTTGGACATGAACGTGGATGTGCAGAAGAAATCAAAGAACTGAGATCACCACAGAGTCTGAGCACGACAGGTCATAGAATTGGACGCTTTCTTTAGGATGATCAATGAGAATGAATGTGATGAATGTAATGCAACAGAGTTGGATGCTGGCCTAATACTGCATAGCAGGACCGTACTCTACGCCTCCATTCATCATAAATCTGGGAGTCAACAAGTCCTGGGAGTACAGACACCTGCGGTGTTCGTCTGGAAATGTGAGCGACGTTCTCAGACACGCATCCATTAAGTGGATTGAAACCGACTGGCCTGGTTTCGGTCTTCTGAGCCCACAGCAAGTTAACCCCACATACTGCCTTGGCTTCAGGCTGTGTCAGACCAAACTGACATGGTTAGAACACCAAGGCTACATCATGTTATGCTGTGCATAGTTATGCGGGGATTGTCTTCAGTCGTGACAAGCTCCTAGCATAACATTATCAGTCTCTCAAATCCCTCGACGTCGGAGTGTGGCTGCCACGTGGCGGGCAATCAAAACCAGTCATACACGTAATGTTCTCATCCCAAGCTGATGCATTTGTACCATAGTGTTCAAGTACTTCGGCTGTTCGGATGATCCCTGGAGTCTTTTAGCCAGGGGACGATGACGACGACGACGACGACAACAACAACCCCACATCGGAGCTGGTCAGGGCTGAAAAATCCCACACATAAACGCCTCGATGGAGATCCAACCAACGACCTCACACCCTGCAAGTCTGCAATGTGAGCCAAAGCACCAGACCACCTAGTATCTTGATCATTTCTCTTCACTTTTAGGAAAAGTGACTGCTCTGGTTTGCTCATCATCAGTGCGACTGGCCATACTTACCCTTGCTGTATGCTCTAACGGCCATGCCACAGTCTGCTTCCCCCCCCCCCCCCCCCCAACAATCGATCACAGAGGTGAAGCGTGACTGGCACATGTGCCCTGAAGGAAAGGTGCTAAAATGAGATGAAAGACTTCCAGCTACGCTGTCGACAAGGAAGCCAGAATGATGTGGAATCGCAGCATCTGATTTAAAACCATCCCCCATGAACAGTGTGAGGATCAATACCATGTTGCCGGATATGTAATCAGACTAATCCTTCCACACGGCTCCAGCCCAATTACCGAGTGCAGTCTATTGACCTGAACCCACCAGCTGTGGCAAATCGCCAACCCTTTCCACCACGACATGTTGCCGTTAGCATACGATGTGCTGCAATTAAAACTTAATATATTGAAAAAAAAACGAGCTTAGAGAGAGAGAGAGAGAGAGAGAGAGAGAGAGAGAGAGAGAGAGAGACAGACAGACAGACAGACAGACAGACAGACAGAATATATAGACAGACAGAGGGATGACGGTGAGACAGGTGCTATACCGGGAGACGAATGGGAAAGATGGAGGGGATGACACGGAGGTGGAATTACGTAGAAAGGTAGAAGGCGACAGGTGGGACGAGAGGTAGAGACCAGACATTGTAAATGTCGACGAACGTTGACAACACTTTAACAATGTGTTTGTCTTGTTTGAATTGATTTGAGTTTATTCGTGTTGATATTTTTTTTTCTTCAAACTGATTTTCAGTGCCAATATACAAATATACTGGCCTGAAACAATTTTACAAATCCGAACAATACTTAGCATGAAAGTGGAAATGAAGAAAGATGGAATGAAAGATGAAAGACATAGGCTCAGAGAGAGAGAGAGAGAGAGAGAGAGAGAGAGAGGAGAGAGAGAGAGAGAGAGAAGATAGAGAGAGAGAGAGAGAGACAAACCAACACAGACACACGCACAAGGAAAGGCACATCAAGAAGGGCAACAAACCTAACATAAAAGCAAAGAAAACCAGTGGTAAAACACAATATAAACACCTCCATGAAAGCGCTTGGGAGCCGACAGAGCCAGCCTAACGGACACAATACGTTCATGTTCCATTCTGGATCGATGGATTCTTGAAACACGAGGGCTATGATGGGACCATTTCTTCCCTTACACGTCTGCGAAGGACACAGAACAATAGAGATTCCGATTGCTTCATTTTCGCCAAGGTGTGACTGGGAGGTGGAATAGATAGAGTCCGCTACATCAGAACCGCTCAACCATAGTGCCGACAGTGACTTGAAATTAAATCATAAATAATGATAGAACAGACAGCAAACAAATCAGCAAATAACTACACAAATGTGATTTAAAATCCTGTGTGTGTGTGTGTGTGTGTGTGTGTGTGTGTGTGTGTGTGTGTGTGTGTGTGTGTGTGTGTGTGTGTGTGCGTGTGTTTGCGCGTTTGTGTGTGTGTGTGTGTGTGTGTGGTGTGTGTTTTGTGTGTGGGGTGTGTGTGTGTGTATGTGTGTGTGTGTGTGTGTTTTGTGTGTGTGTGTGTGTGTTTTTGTTGTATGTGTGTGTGTGTGTGTGTGTGTGTTGTACGCACTGTCTGACATACCTGTTTTGTCTGTTCTTTTTGCAGATGTGCATTTGGGACCAGATCGTGACGGAATACCATTAACATTCCCACTTCAACCTCCAACCCATCTTTGTCCCACAGTAATCGACCTTTCCCGGTCTCAGCATCTCAGATCTTTCACAGCTGAGTGGATGAAACACGGCTACTTTTTCACTGCAAATGATAAAACCTTGACATATTTCTGTCTGTCTGTGGAACTTAGAATTTTCAGGGGTTTTTTCCCCATTTCAGTTCAACAGAAGAACAATCAATGGAATGGCGACAGCTTTTCACACATTTAGGCCTGCTGCATTAAAAGAGAGTCTGATGAAAACGCTGTCAAGATGGGAATTCCAAAGACGAGAGCTCCTGGTATCATTGTGAGGCTGGCTCTTTGCAGCAAGGAGAACCATTATTGACCGTCTCTCCCGCCTAACTTCACGAATCAATTTTAGTGGAAATCAAAGAAAGCGAAAGAATTTTGGTGGAAATCAAAGAAAGAGAAGAAAGGAATCGTTCACTTGGAAGAACTACCTTAAGAAAATGGCTAAAAAGAAGCACCCAATACATATACAATCATCAAAGCCTTTAGAAGAGAAGATAACAATTGTGAACGCATCGAGACTCTCCGATTTCTAAGAGAAAGGCTGAAAAGAACTGATGCCCGATCATAAACATAAGAATTTTTCAGAACACAGTAGGTGACAAGAACTGTGGACCAAAGAATCCTTGTCAAGAATTTCAGTTGGAAAACTGAAAGGAACTGTCGACAAACAAAAGATCCTCAGCAAGGTTTACAGAGAATACTTGAAAAGAATCAAGGAATGGCCATTCGAGAACTAAGAGGACGAAGGGGATGACATGGTGCATTGAACGATAATGAAATACTAAGAGAGGAGATGGAGATGAAAGATTTGCTGCCAGCTTGTCGCAAGGGAAGAGTTGTCGATGTGAAGACAAATTAACACGACATGTTAACATGCGACAAAATAACATACTGGGGAGAAGGCAAGGCATGATGGTAGCGATGGTCATTGTACTGACAACGGCTAAAATGTACGCGTGCGTTGGTCATTTAACAGAAAAGATCGTCATCGTTATCATCAAGCCTTGAGGTGACCATGACCATAAAGGTTGATCGCTGTCAAATAATACTCATCAACTCAGAACCAATAACAAGAAAAAAATGCTTTCTGATAACGTGGCTAATAAAAAAAAAAGTAAGCGGGTTAGATTTGTTTTTGCTTCCTTCCTCCTTTTCCAACAGCAACACACACACACACACACACACACACACAAAACACACACACACACACACACACACACACGCCGCGCGCGCGCGCGCGCGAAATTTAGGTTATGGCAAAAAATGACAGGTAACACTGGTTAGAACATGTTAACAGATCGGGTCCTGACTTTTTTCTCAAATTTCCTTTCAAAGAACTGCTGCTTCAATGCAAAAAAGATCTGACATGGAAAGGACGCAGCCTTTGGCGTTAACCCCCCCTCCCCCACCGCCCACGCCTAACACCTAACAGCCCTATCCCTGCCTCCTTCCTTCCCGTTTCTCAAGGACGACAACGGGAGGTCCACAGTCACAAAGGGAAACTCTGTTCATGGCTTAGCATATAATTGTGTTTAACAATCAATTAACCAGAAAAGACATAGATCCCCGTTCGCTACTCTCTCTCTCTCTCTCTCTCCCCTCTCTCTCTCTCTCCCCTCTCTCTCTCCAACCTTACCTCTTCCGCCATTCCATCTTTTTTTACATCGAACAGAATGGTCAAAGCAATGAGGGAGACCAAGGGCCAGCACACTCAGGGAGTATTCTCATTGTGATTCTGCTATCGTAACAGGAACACGCGCCGCTGCGCCATTTCTCATCCCATCAGCGTCGCACCGCCTCCAACGGGTGGGAAAACACGGGAAAGGGGAGGGGTGTCAGAAATGGCCTTGACTCCAAGGCGTCCCAAGTCCTTCAATATGGTAGAGATTGAAGAGGAGGGGTGGTGGACAGGCAAGACAGCATGTCGGAGTGGCCGTGTCTTTTAACGGTGTACGGGGAAAAAAAAGGAATGAAAAGGGGGTGGCATGGGGGCCCGGGTGGCTGGACAGCTCTCATGCGCTGCTTCACGCTGTGGTGAACCCTGCCCTGGACCTGCTCTGGGTTCTAGCCTGCCAGAGTCCTTTGCACCGTCAATCCTGATAAGAGGGGTAAAGCCATGAGGGGGACGCTATCGTAAATTGGTGTCTCTATTCACTCCCACAAGCTCCACTGGCTCTGGCGGGGTTGGGGGATCCGCTCTTTTTTCCCTCTTCGACTCCCCCTTCCCCGTCTCTACCGGTGGTTGTGGTCTCTGTCTGCTGCCCGGGCATCTACATAAAGCCCTTGTAGGCCTCCCAAGGCCTCCAGGGTCCCCTGACGAAAGTTAGTCCTTACTCTCGTCTGACACCAGCCATCCTTACAGTTCAAAGCAACCCTCCAAATCTGCCCGCGCCCACCCGCCTTTGTGATGATGAGAAACAAAAACACGCTTGGAATGACACAGACCGGGGTCATATGATCACCCAATGCTGATCACATATTCGCTCTGCTACAAATCATTGTCTTTCCACTGTCATTCTTTTTTGGGCGGTTGGGAAAAAAAGTAATTACAGCAACACTTGACCAAAAAAAGCAAAGCATGAAGTCAGTAAAACACATGCTTTGTCAGCAAAAAGCTCACACCCCCAGGCTCTGCCCCTCCTAACCTCACCCCTCGAAAAGAATAGACTGAAAGCAGACAAACAAAAACACATCATGGAAAAAATTATTTCCCACGTGCGGTTTTCTTATTCCAATTCCTCTTTCCAAGTTAACCCCCCGTGTTTTAAAATCACACCCTTCCCCGTTCTCTCCTGCCACTCATATCCGAACCCCCCCTCCTTGCCTTCACGTATTCATCTGTCTCTCTCTTCATTAGAATATAACAATAACGGCACTGAACTCCAGGGGCCCTGATATAATTAGGCGCATACGCAATTTTCATGTCTCCCAGAAAGTCAGGGTACTGGTCGTTTCCGTATTTTTGGTCGTTTAAACAGAGTTGTTGATTGTGGGTGGCCGATTTCAAAATTTTTTCATGTTCTTATAAAAGTGGAGACCTTGTTACGGAAAAGCAGTCTTTTGCCCTCGAAGCAAGGGTGTCTGGAACATTAACTTTCAAAGATGTGTACTCCCGCCGAATATCTACTGTCCACCGATGCGTCAATAGTAAATACTGACAAACTTTTTCACAGCTAGAGTACATCGTACTCGTGCTACAATACGTTCGCGACATAATGACAAAATAACATTCTAACTGTGTAATAATGCCACAGCAAGATTCAGTTCTGCTAGTTCCACTCACCATTTTGCCAAGGGCAAACTGTAAGATAGAGCTGTTAAAGTGTGGCCAAAACAGTAAGCCCTTTGAAAAATGAGCGTGTAGAACCTTGGCAAGGCGTTTTATAAATGTTATGATTTTAATTACTTTTAAATTATTATTAATTATTATTATTATTATTATTATTATAATTATTTACTATTTTTTAATATCACATTATTAAAACAATTGTTGTTTTCCTTTATTTCCCCAAGCCCCCCCCCCCCCCCCCCCCCCACCCGCCACATCAGATTAGATAATTGTTTCAGAAGTTAATATTGGTACAAATGCTTACACTGACCGTTACTCTATATGGAGCGGGAGATACTGAAATCTTTTAAAACTTGCAATTAAAGAATACAAATATTGGGGTTATGGCAACAGAACACTCATTCAGCTGAACATAGTTTTAAAGGGGGGGGGGGGGGGGGGGGTACATAATAATAATAATATAATAAGAATATTTCTATAGCGCAAATCCTAAATTAGCTCTAAGCGCTTTACAATACAAGGGACTAACGAAAACACCACGCACGCACGCGCACACGCGCGCACGCACACACACCACACACGCAACACACACACACACACACACACCCCACACACACACACACACACAAAACACAAACCACCACACACAAACCGCAAAATCAGGCACCGGGGAAGCAGATACCACAGCACACACGGGAAAGCAGACACGCACAACCACTCACGCACACCTCGCACACACACACTCAAACAAACTGACATCTGGTATGACCGGACTTTTGAATTATCAGCCGAAATAGACTGTAAAAAGAGAGTTTTTAGTTTCGTTTTAAAGACTGGAAAAGATCACAGTGCCTGATGTCGTGTGGAAGAGAATTCCAAGTTTTAGGAGCCAGGAAGGAAAGGAACGACCCCCCTTCTTTGCATTTGAATCTGGAGGAACCAGGGGCAACGAGTCAGAAACGAGCGAAGGGTTTTTAGCTGGGCAAGTATAACTTTAGAAGGTCAGACAGATAGGCTGGAGTTCCAGAATTTAACGCATTGAAACAGAGGGATGCGATTTTATAGTCACCCTGGCTTTGACCGGCAACCAGTGAAGTCTGCATAATAAATTTGAGGGTGTTCTTTGAAGGGAGCTTTGAGGATTATCAGCGCACAGTTTTTTAACGTGCTGAAGTTTTTGGTGAGGTAGTCGGGAAGGCCTGCTAGTAGAGAATTACAGTAATCGAGACGCGAAAGCACGAGAGAAGTGGTGAGAGCTTTGTTGCCTCAGTGGTAAGGAGATGTCGGATAGCACCTATACGTCTAATTTTTCCCGAAAGCATATTTTACAGACATGGTTCACTTGTCCTTCATATCAAATCGCTGTCGACAAAGACACCAAGGTTTTTAACCTTTTCTGAGAAGGAATAACAGTACTGCCCGATCAGAAGTGAAGAAATTTTCAGAAAGAGCGGGTTTTTGCTGCTGGTAAACGAACACAAGCTTCAGTTTTGTCGTGGTTTTTGCTGAAGTTTGTTTTCAGCCATCCAGTCCCGAACGACGGACACAATTCAACAATTCGCCCTTTATTTGGGCAAGCTCAAGGTATTCCCCGACGTCTTAGCTGGGTTCGTCGGCAAACATCTGGTGAGGACAGATGAGTTTCAAGGATCTGAGAAAGAGGATGCGTGTACATTACAAAGAGTACAGGGCCAAGGACGGAGCCCCGGGAACCCCAGATTTCAGCTTGGCTAAACGAGATCTACGTTGTTGACAACGACTGACTGGTGTCTATCTGACAGTATGACTTACCATTGAAGGGCTGTTCCTGTAACCCCGAAATAGTGCTGCAGACTTGCACAAGAATGAGGATCAATTGTGTCGAAAGCAGCGGATAGATCGAGTAAGCAAGGATAGAGACCTTTTGTTCATCGGCACAACAAGGAGATCATTTACAACGCGAAGAAGAGCATTTCAGTACTGTGACCACACGATAGGCAGACGAAAGGGGTTTTTTAAGACAGTTAATCTCGAGATGGGATAGAGCTGTGAGAGAACAACTCTCTCTATGAGTTGGAAACAAAGGGAGATTTGAGACTGGAAAGGTAGTTTTTCAGCTGATTTGGGTCCATACCAGCCTTTTTCAGTAAAGGCCTAACAAGAGCGACTTGTGTTCCTTTTGGAAATCACCAGACTGAACAACTCCTTGACAAGGCGGTAAGAACGGGGAAAGAAAGAGATCCGAGTTCTCAAACAGAAGTGACGTGGGTATCGGGTCCAGTTCACAAGTTTTTTGGGGCATGTTTTCAGATCTTACTCATGTGTCTTCAGACAAATGGTGGAAAAGAAAGCAAGGGGTTTCAACATCAGGACCCGGTTGTGGAACATTTAAAGTCTGCATGCTGTCAAAGTTTTTGTCTGATTAATTGGATTTTGCTGTTGAAAAAGTCGCTGAAAGATTGGGCAATTTGGTATAGGAATGTTGCTAGGGAGGGGGACGTGTTGATCTTCCCAGCAGAGAGTTAGTAATCGCAAACAGTTTTTACAAGTCTGACTTGCATTGATTTGGAAGAATAGAAAACTTGTTTTGCTTCAAGAAGTAAGCAGTTTACCTCATCCTTCTTATGTGTGAAAATCTGCTTGTGTACTATGAGACCAGTCTTCCGCCAGGCACGCTCCGCACATCGACGAGCCCCGCTTGGCTTCGTGCAGCATGGAGTGAACCACGGTTTAGCTTTTTTGTTGGTGGGCACACGTTTAGGGTCTCTGGGGGATGTCTATCAAACAAGCACGGAAACGTGTGTTATAATCACTGCTGTAATGTCACGGGTGTCGACAGAGTATTCTCAAGATCAGACCTAAACGATGATCTGTCAAAGGGACGAATATTCCTGCGCTGAACTACTGTGGAGGGAATACAGGCTTTTTAATATTTAAATTTTACAAACAACTGACAAAGTGATCAGAGGTGGATGGGGGACACTAGTCGACTGAACAAGGGGGGCAAAACTGACTGTCCAACAACCCAGTCAATGATATGACCTGACCTTTTGGTGGGTTCAGTCACAAGCTGTACCAGAATCGAACTGTGTAAACATGTCTTTCAACCTGGCTACTGTTGCTCTACGTCGTAATGAAAATTAAAATCCCCTAGGATGACAGACTTTCCCCTGCTCACTTTCAATAGGCGAGAAAGTCTGGAAACTGTTGGGGAAAAGGGCATCAGTCAACCTATTGGTTTTGCTTGGAGGGGGGCGGTACAACAAACAGAATTTTAAAGTGTAATTGTGACAGCGACATGACATGACAACAAGTTCGAAACTATCATGCGCAAATGGAAAAGAATTGTAATAGTAACACATGTGTTGTAAGACTCTCTAAAGATGATAGCCAGACCACCACCACGTGAAGCATAAAGCATAAATGGTCGCCAAAAAAAACGTACCATAAAAAAATTTGATTAATCTACACACACACACACACACCACACACACACACACACACACCACACACACACACCACACACAGATGGACAGACAAAGAGAAAAAGCGTTTCAAAGAAAAACCCAAAAGCAGCCATAACCATTACTGTGTTTACCTCTCAGGACGAGTCCAATGTTTGACTGGGTTTTTTTGAATCCATTTTCATGCATTCATTTCGCTCCTGTTCCTTCTGTTTACACGTCTGCAACAGAAACGTAGCATCACGTCAAGTAGGCTAATTGACCTCGCATGATGACAACCCCCCCACCCTCATCTCTGTCTGTCTGTCTGTCTCTGTTTTCTCTCTCTCCTCTCTTTTTCCATCTCTATTCAATCATACATAGACTATGGATCTACTCTATGGGACTGTGCTAGCGCTAACACTCTCAAACCATTGTTAAGCCTGCACAAGCGAGCACTCAAATTAGTCCTCCTAAAAAGCTGTAGTCTTCTGGACTCAGACTATAAAAAGATTCAAGTTCTCCCATTAAGTCTGAGATTAGAATACAACAAAGGGATCATAATGCACAAGATTGTGTCTGGGAAGGCACCCTCAACATTAGTTCACAGATTCTCAATAAATTCCTCAAGGACTCTACCCAAACTTCATGTCCCTGTTCCTAGAAATTGACTTATTCAAATCCAGTTTAACATATTCAGGTTCCTGTCAATGGAACTCGCTCCCTGAATCAACCAAACAGCGCCAATGCATATCAACCTTCAAACACCATTATTTCAACCATCTTATGTGCCAGTACTTACATACTCCACCATAAATCCACCACCATTCACCACCACCTCTTTGCGTAATGTATGTACCTGACTATTTAGAAAGTGTTTTTGTACTTGAAATGCATATGTATGTTATTTTGTTTGGTAAGTATGTCTTATATGAGTATATATATAATATATATATGTTGTGTGTGTGTGTGTGTGTGTGTGTGTGTGTGTGTGTGTGTGTGTGTGTGTGTGTGTGTGTGTGTTTCCTACTACCTCCTGCCCTCTTGTCATTCTGTCGAAATGCTTGAGTTTTTATGTGACTTTCTCTCTCTCTCTTCTCTCTCTCTCTCTCTCTCTCTCTCTCTCTCTCTCTCTCTCTCTCTCTCTCTCCTCTCCCTCTCACGGTTCTGCTGGAATGACTTGATTTTTTACCATATGGGTATCCCTTCCTACCCGTGGCGACTGGGCTATCATTATGCATTTCCCACCTCCATTTGTGCTTTATTTTCCCCCCCCCCTCCCCCGGTGTTTCAAAATTGATTGTTTTGTATCTCTTTGGAATTTTTTGATTGTCAGATTGTTCTAAACATGCTCTCTTATCGCACCCACTCTAGCCTCTTCCTCCCCCACCCTCTCTCTCTCTCCCTCCCTCCCTCCCCCCCTCTCTCTCTCTCTCTCCCCCTCTCTCTCTCTCTCTGCAGGCTTACCCCGCACTCCCTTCGCTCCTGCGTCTCTCTCTCTCTCTCTCTCTCCCCTCTCTCTCTCCTCTCTCTCTCTCTCTCTCTCTCTTTTTTTTTTCTTTTTTTTTTTTTTTTTTTTTTTCTTTTTTTTTTTTCCCCTTTTTAAATTTTAATCCCCTATTGTATTGTAGTTCTAGTCACTTTTGCATGCTCCTTGTTTTCCTTTTATTTTTAAATTTTTGACCCTACACAGGGCGAGGACTGGATGTAAAAAAGCACATCAGTGCTTATCTATTATCCTCGTAAATAAAGAATTTTGTCTTGTCTTGTCTTGTCTTGTTCTCTCTCTCTCTCTCTCTCTCTCTCTCCTCTCTCTCTCTCTCTCTCTCTCCCTCTCTGTATGCGCGAACGCGCGTGCGTGTATGTGTGTGTGTTTCGTGTGTGTGTGCGTGTTGTGTGTGTGTGTGTGTTGTGTGTGTGTGTGTGTGTGTGTGTGTGTGTGTGACAGAGAGAATGAGAGAGAGACGTGTGTGTGTGTGTGGTGTGTGTGTGTGTGTGTGTGGTGTGTGTGTTGTGTGTGTGTGTATGCGTGTGTGTGTGTGTGTGTGTGTGTGTGTGTGGTGGTGTGTGTGTTTTGTGTGTGTGTGTGTGTGTGGTGTGTGTGTGTGTGTGTGTGTGTGTGTGGTGTGTGTCGTGTGTGTGTGTGTGTGTGGTTGTGTGGGTGTGTGTGTGTGTGTGTGTGTGTATTGCCCGTCCACCTAGGGGCGTCATTGCTGGACTATGTACACATTTATGTTGTTGTTACTTGTTTTCCCACATGCTCCCACCTCCAATCTACAGCAGTGAAAAAGGCCGTTTATTTCCCCCACAGGGAACAATTGGAATCCACTGCCAGTGATCAACGAAGCCAGGTAAGCTGTCAGCCCACTCTCCCCCACGCCGACCCTCTTCAACACCGCACCGTGCGTCATCTGCCTGTGCACCTCCTGGTCCATGCCGCTTGCCTTTCGTCTTCCTCTTCCTCTATATCCTCACCCTCTGTAATCTCATCCTCCTTCTGCTTGTTTGTGTTCCTCTTCTTTGTCCTCCTCCCCCTCCCTTTGTTTCTTTTTCTCCAACCCCCTCCTCTTCCTCCCCCCCCCCTTTCTCTTCTTATGCTTGCACTTTTTTTTTTCTTCACTACTTTTGGATTTTTGCTGTGATTTCTTACTGTTTTTTAAGGGTTTTTGTTATTTTTTTTATTTTTGGGTTTTTTTCCC
>CM031600.1:20453116-20464564 GCA_018398815.1 Conus ventricosus | reverse complement strand
TAGAAAAAATGCAGACAGAAAAAGACAAAGAGCAACAAAAGGAAAAAAAAGAAAAAACAAACAAACGTAGACAAAAAAAGAAATACTTTATATAGGAGTTCGTTATCATTGCCAAATCGATTTCATATGACATTCTTCTTCTTCTTCTTCTTCTTCTTCTTCCTCCTCTTCCTCCTCCTCCTCCTCCTCCACTCTTCCCCCTTCTCTTCTTCCCTCTTCTTCTTTTCTTAATTCATTGCTTAAATTATCATCTTTGTCGGTATCGTGTCTATTTATTATGTATGATGATGATAATGATAATCATTAATTATCATCATCATCATTATTATTATTATTATTATATTATATTATTATTATTATTATTATTATTATTATTATCATTATTTGTTAAATTCTAAGCACTGACTGATGACTCGCTAATTGTTTCATTCCTCCGTTTCTCGCAAGGCGAAAATGTTGTAACTCTCATCACACCTACTCACTATGAAATCGATTCTCCCTCTCTGACTACTCATTTCTCTGTTTTCATTTCACTTCCTTGTCTCATTTGTCCATGCTACCTGAAGAAGACCCAAGAGCTGAAAACACTTTGTCGCGTCTGTTTTTGTATAGCGGTCAAAATGTTTCAACTTTTGATCTCTTACTAAGAAAAAGGAAAGACTGAACTGCAGAGAAAAAAAAGCATGGAAAAGAGATTCAGACACAATGGAAAGACACTACGAGAGAAATGAAACATTTTTGACGAAAGAAACAGAAATAAACTGCAGACAGAAAGAAACAGAAATAAACTGCAGACAGAAAGAAACAGAAATAAACTGCAGACAGAACGGAAAGAAAACTTGCTAACAGAGAAGAAACAAACTTCAGATAGTATGAAAAGAAAGAAATTGCAGACAGAAAGTAAAACATTGCAAACCTGCCCTTTCAGACCTAAGTGTTTCTCATGTCATTTTGGCGTGGAAATGACCGATACATATAAACATTCCATTTCACAAGTCACTTTGCGTGGAAATGACTGATACATATAAAACATTCCATTTCACAAGTCACTTTGGCGAGGAAATGACTGATACATATAAACATTCCATTTCACAAGTCATTTTGGCCTCGACATGACTGATACATATAAAACATTCCATTTCACAGGTCACTTTGGCGTGGAAATGACTGATACATATAAAACATTCCATTTCACAGGTCACTTTGGCGTGGAAAAGACTGATACATATAAAACATTCCATTTCACAAGTCACTTTGGCGTGGAAATGACTGATGCATATAAAACATTCCATTTCACAGGCACTTTGGCGTGGAAATGACTGATACATATAAACATTCCATTTCACAGGTCACTTTGGCGTGGAAATGACCGATACATATAAAACATTCCATTTCACAAGTCACTTTGGCGTGGAAATGACTGATGCATATAAAACATTCCATTTCACATGTCACTTTGGCGTGGAAATGACTGATACATATAAACATTCCATTTCACAAGGTCACTTTGGCGTGGAAATGACTGATACATATAAAACTTCCATTTCACAGGTCACTTTGGCGTGGTAATGATTGATACATATAAACATTCCATTTCACAAGTCACTTTGGCGTGGAAATGACTGATACATATAAAACATTCCATTTCACAGGTCACTTTGGCGTGAAATGACTGATACATATAAACATTTCATTTCACAGGTCATTTGGCGTGGAAATGACTGATACATATAACATTCCATTTCACAGGTCACTTTGGCGTGGAAATGACTGATACATATAAAACATTTCATTTCACAGGTCACTTGGCAGAAATGACTGATACAAATAAACATTCCATTTCACAGGTCACTTTGGCGTGGAAATGACTGATACATATAAACATTCCATTCATAGGTCACTTTGGCGTGGAAATGACTGAAATACACAAGTATACCTCTCCCAAAATATTCTTTTATTAGTAAACCCGAATGAAGCTATCGAACGTTGTCCACAACACACACACACACACACACACACCACAACACACCACACACACACCACACACACCCACCTCTGAAATATGCACTGGCGTTTTACAGCAGGCTGCGGTTCGTTTTGTGTTTTTAATGGAATGGTTAGCCCCTGCACCCCTCTTCCTATGAATGATCTACTCCCTCCAGCCCTTAAACTGCATCTCTTTCTCTCTCCGTTTCCTAACCTCTCCCCTCCACGTTTCCCCACCACTCTATCACTCTGTCTAGCAGTCTGTCTCTGTCTCTGCCTAGAACAGAACGAAGCTGACAAACTAAAACCCGCCAAACTATGTCCACTCGGTTCCAGATGTCATCATGCATCATCAATACTGTCACAGGCAGGTCCGCAGTTACATTTTTCACCCCCACACCCCTACCCCAGTCCCTCGCTAACTCACCCCATCCTCACCTCCACCTCCATTTTCTCTCCTCTCCTCTTCTTCAGGTCTCCTTCCCCATGAGAGAAAACGGGACGCGTGAGGCAAAGGATGGATGGGAAGATTGCAGACTGACCATCCTTCCGTCAGCAGCCCACCAGGACCCGCAATGAATGATACGTTTTGCTGATTCGGTCATGTTGGAAAGCTGGGTGATATTGATTTTTCCACGGGTATTATCCTAGAAAAATTAGATTACACTTCATTTAAGGAAAGGGAAGAAACAGGAAATGTAAGGCAGGATGTGACATATGGCCTTTTCAGGGCCGTCAGACTCATTTATTAATGGTCTAAACCGGAAAAGATCTGATCCCGAAGAAAGATCACATGCTGATGAAGAAGCGAATAACAAAAACAACCCATGACATGGTAGCCAAGCTACTGACATTCTGACAGCGGTGAAGGCTAGGCTGCTCTGGGAGTGTAAGCTTGACAGCGGTTGAAGGCTGGGCTGCTCTGGGAGTGTAAGCCTGACAGCGGTGAAGGCTGGGCTGCTCTGGGAGTGTAAGCCGACAGCGGTGAAGGCTAGGCTGCTCTGGGAGTGTAAGCTGACAGCGGTGAAGGCTAGGCTGCTCTGGGAGTGTAAGCCTGACAGCGGTGAAGGCTGGGCTGCTCTGGGAGTGTAAGCCTGGACAGCGGTGAAGGCTGGGCTGCTCTGGGAGTGTAAGCCCGACAGCGGTGAAGGCTAGGCTGCTCTGGGAGTGTAAGCCTGGCAGCGGTTGAAGGCTAGGCTGCTCTGGGAGTGTAAGCCTGGCAGCGGTGAAGGCTAGGCTGCTCTGGGAGTGTAAGCCTGACAGCGGTGAAGGCTAGGCTGCTCTGGGAGTGTAAGCCTGACAGCGGTGAAGGCTAGGCTGCTCTGGGAGTGTAAGCCTGACAGCGGTGAAGGCTAGGCTGCTCTCTGGGAGTGTAAGCCCGGCGCAGCTCGGGAGCTGACACGGTGAAGGCTAGGCTGCTCTGGGAGTGTAAGCCTGACAGCGGTGAAGGCTAGGCTGCTCTGGGAGTGTAAGCCTGACAGCGGTGAAGGCTAGGCTGCTCTGGGAGTGTAAGCCTGGCAGCGGTGAAGGCTAGGCTGCTCTGGGAGGTAAAGCCTGACAGCGGTGAAGGCTAGGCTGCTCTGGGAGTGTAAAGCCTGACAGCGGTGAAGGCTAGGCTGCTTGGGGTGTAAGCCTGACAGCGGTGAAGGTTGGCTGCTCTGGGAGTGTAAGCCTGACAGCGGTGAAGGCTGGGCTGCTCTGGGAGTGTAAGCTGGTAGCGGTGAAGGCTAGGCTGCTCTGGGAGTGTAAGCCCGACAGCGGTGAAGGCTAGGCTGCTCTGGGAGTGTAAGCCTGGTAGCGGTGAAGGCTAGGTGCTCTGGGAGTGTAAGCCCGACACGGTGAAGGCTAGGCTGCTCTGGGAGTGTAAGCCTGGCAGCGGTGAAGGCTAGGCTGCTCTGGGAGTGTAAGCCTGACAGCGGTGAAGGCTAGGCTGCTCTGGGAGTGTAAGCCTGACAGCGGTTGAAGGCAGGCTGCTCTGGGAGTGTAAGCCTGACAGCGGTGAAGGCTAGGTGCTCTGGGAGTGTAAGCCTGACAGCGGTGAAGGCTAGGCTGCTCTGGGAGTGTAAGCCTGACAGCGGTGAAGACTAGGCTGCTCTGGGGGGTGTAAGCTGACAGCGGTGAAGGCTAGGCTGCTCTGGGGTGTAAGCCTGGCAGCGGTGAAAAAACTAGGCTGCTCTGGGAGTGTAAGCCTGGCCCAGCGGTGAGGTAGGCTGCTCGGGGAAAGTGTAAGCCTGACAGCGGTGAAGGTAGGCTGCTCGGGGAGTGTAAGCCTGACAGCGGTGAAGATAGGCTGCTCTGGGAGTGTAAGCTGGCAGCGGTGAGGCTAGGCTGCTCGGGAGTGTAAGCCCGACAGCGGTGAAGCTAGGCTGCTCTGGGAGTGTAAGCATGGCAGCGGTGAAGGCTAGGCTGCTCTGGGAGTGTAAGCCTGGCAGCGGTGAAGGCTAGGCTGCTCTGGGAGTGTAAGCCTGACAGCGGTTGAAGACTAGGCTGCTCTGGGAGTGTAAGCCGACAGCGGTGAAGGCTAGGCTGCTCTGGGAGTGTAAGCCTGGCAGCGGTGAAGGCTAGGCTGCTCTGGGAGTGTAAGCCTGGCAGCGGTGAAGGCTAGGCTGCTCTGGGAGTGTAAGCCTGACAGCGGTGAAGGCTAGGCTGCTCTGGGGTGTAAGCCTGGCAGCGGTGAAGGCTAGGCTGCTCTGGGAGTGTAAGCCTGGCAGCGGTGAAGCTAGGCTGCTCTGGGAGTGTAAGCCTGACAGCGGTGAAGGCTAGGCTTGCTCTGGGAGTGTAAGCCTGGCAGCGGTGAAGGCTAGGCCTGCTCTGGAGTGTAAGCCATACTGCGTGAAGATAAGAAGTCGTTCGTTCTCGTTTTCCTTGTCCTGAATGTTGTTTGTTTTTGCTTGAAGAAGACCCAAGAGGTTGAAATGCACTGTGCTTTGTCCTGTAATCTGTATTATGTGATGGAACTAATACCGTTTCTTTTTAAATTTGCTTCATTTTCCTCTCTCAGTCACCACCTCGTTTTGAAACATACGCTTGACTTTTCGAACCAAGATTTGTATTAATTGTAAAAAAAAAAAAAATAAAAAAGTTAAAGAAAAAAACATATAAAAAAGATTTACATGCAAAAAAAATGCATAAAAAGGCATGTTGGCAGATACATGACAAACCAAGAGAATTTAGATGAAAGGTTGTGTTCCCAATCACCTTAAGACAAATGACAGAGAGGCAAAGCACTTCCAGCCTGAACTCTTCTACGGCAATGCTCTTAAAAGCGACAAACAAAACACGGAAAACACAACAGTGATCTTGTTGTGCTTGGAGCGCGCGCGTCCTGGTTTCGCTGAGTGGAACGAATTTCCAGATGACGCACAAAGCCCTTAATTGTCTTTCCTTTCCGTCAAACCAATCAATTTTGACAACGTGACAACCCCGATGTGGTCTCCTGTAATCGGCTGGGCCATAAACAACATGAACTGAGAGGAATTCGTCTGACCAACAGCTAAGGAAACTTTCCACTGCAGGCCACGGCAAACAACAACCATAAGGGCCCTGGGAACAGCACAGACCTCTGCCAAGGTCGGACAGTCATCTTAACTTCAACCAAACCCCACGTGAATTCATCGTACGTCTCTTGATATCACAGTCTAACAGATACATTAAAGCTGTTTTACTTGGTCAGTACTTGGTATTGTCTCAGCCATACTTTGGTGGTAGTTTCAGTTGGGTTTTTTATTTTACCTTATTCTGTCATCGTTCATCGCCCACCCCCCCCCCCCCCCCCTCCCCCTCCCCCTGAATGTTGCAATGTTAATTTGTACCTGGCTGAAACATGTTCTGCATAAAATGCTAGATGTACAAGGATATTAAACCAAGTACCCAGCCTGATTTTCCTTCATGGAGATCCTTACATTGTTTCATGACATATTTACATCAACAAAATACTTTAAAAATACATATCTCTCAAAATAAAGGAAAGTGAAGACAAAGTCCTTCGACCCCCCATTTCATCCAGATGTGTACCTAAACGTCATGTTTTACCTGTGGCCAACATTCCACCTATCAGCACGGTTTCCTTCGAAACAGCTCTGTAGTTTTGTTTGTCTCGCTGACAGAAGACAGATCATCCCGCTGATGCAGGTGAAAACGTCACATCCTTTCTGGAGGTAATACACAGACATTCTCTCTAGATATAACGATCATGAAAACACGCGTTGTTACCTGTGCCTAGCCATAAAAACGACTGATGTGTCATACGTCACTACCGAGGCGTCGCCTGTACTGTCATGCTTGGGAATGGGCTAACCATCTGACGCAATCATTCCTTTGGGAAGCATCTTCGAAAGGTTATGTCCGTACAATTTTACAACCTTCCGTAACATCTGCTGTTTCTCCCCATCATTTCCATCTCCCTATCCCTCTTTTTAACCCCCTCCCCCACTTCTCTCTCTCTCCTCTCTCTCTCTCTCTCTCTCTCCCCTCTCTCTCTCTCTCGATTCTTTAACTTTCTCCACTCTCTCTCTCTCTCTCTCACTTCTGCCCTCTCTCTTTCTTCCACAATTTTCAAGTTTGGGGTTTGGATCAAGTCTGGAACAGGAAGAGGCTGACAGAATGCACACTGAGTACACTTGGTGGAGGTCTTCACAGTATTGGGACAGAGGGAAAGACTAATCAATATCTGCCAGTTATCATTTTGTGGATCAAATCCGCCCTCGTTTGAGTTCACCTCCTGTCATCATGCAAGTCGTAAAGTCATCCGAGAAAAAAAAATTGAAAGTGATAGTCCTCCACCTTTCCTCACCTTTACTGTCACCCTTCCACTTCCAAGCCCGTTTCTTTCCTCCTATCTCCTTTAGGAGAAAACGTGTTGTGGTGATGACATTTATCACTCCGACAACTCCCCTCGGCGTATTTTTAACACAGGTTACCGGACAACGTCTGCGATGAGTTACAGGAAAAGGCGGGACATGAGTTAGTCGGGACTGACACTTAACGTTGAGCACATGAGTCTGGACAGCGCACTCCCTAAGGAAGCCAACATCCAAAACCACCCATCAGACCTGACCTGAAACCTTCAAGGGAGCAATAAGAAGGGGACGACCCAGGGCACAACTGGAGAACGGGCACTGGGCCAGAGCTGAAGAGGACGGAATCCAAGTGGACAGAGGCAAAAAAAGGGCTGCTTAGGAGTCTAGTGCGCTGGAGAAATGTCGTTGACGGTCTATGCTCCCTTGAAGCCGAAGCGCCGCCAGACTAGGTAGGCCAGTAAGTATCATTTTGAGAATGGGTAAAAGTCCACAATGGTTTTGAATGCATGGTACCTGTTTTATGATGACTTTTACTGACCGATCCATGGGGGACAGCTGGCCAGATTGTGAGGCGTTAAGACACAAAAAGAAATGAAGGCATCTATTTAAATGCGGACCCACCCCCCCTCTTCACCAGACGCGACCACCCGTCGACAGCCTTACTGGCCAGACATATCTCAATTTCTCGAGATCAGTTTTCGGTCCGTCTATGTCCAATCTCTTATGCTGGTCACCTATCCCGTCTCTTTGATCCCCTTTCCCTTCTGCTTCTTCTCATCTGCGTCTCTCTCTCTCTCTCTCTCTCTCTCTCTCCATTCTCCCACTCTTCTCTCATGCTGCTCTCCTCCTCTCTCCCTTCCTCCTCTCCCCCCCTCCTCCTCTCTCTCTCTCTCTCTCTCGACCTTACTCACTCTCATCTCTCTCACCCTCTCTCACACTCTCCTCTCTCTCTCTTCTCTCTCTCTCCTCTCTCCTTCTCTCCTCTCTTGTCTTTATCCCATCTCTCTCCTTGGTCCTTTCCGTCCGCTGTCTCTCTGTCTCCCCTCCTCTCTCTCTCCTCCTCTCTCTCTCTTCTCTCTCTCTCCCCTCTCTCTCTCTCTCTTCTCTCTCTCTCTCTCTCTCTCTCTCTCTCTCTCCTCATCTCTCTCTCTCTCTCTCTCTCCATCTCCTCTCCCACTCTGTCTTTCCGTCCCTGTCTCTCTTGGTCCCTTTCCGTCCGTCCGTCTCTCCGTCCGTCCGTCCGTCCTGCTCTCTCTTCTCTCTCTCTCTCTCTCTCTCTCTCTCTCTCTCTCTCTCTCTCTCTCTCTCCCATCTCCTCTCCCACTCTGTCTTTCCGTCCCTGTCTCTCTTGGTCCCTTTCCGTCCGTCCGTCTCTCTGTCCGTCCGTGCTCTCTCTCTCTCTCTCTCTCTCTCTCTCTCTCTCTCTCTCTCTCTCTCTCTCTCTCTCTCTCTCTCTCTCTCTCTCCACTTCACTTTCTGTTGCTCTTCCCACGCCTTATTACGCAGGCAGTCTGAAACAGGAAGCTGCGACAAAAAAGCACACAGAGAATGCCTCGTCGGACTGATTTCTTCCATGCCTATGATCGGAGCTAGAAACTAACCGGTACTTTGATGAACATTCCATTATAGATGCATTGTCATCTTCATTTATGCACCATCGTCTTAACCTCCTTCTTTCTAAACACTTTTCTCCCTCCTTCCGTCTTCCTTCAAGGACTTGTATTGAAATAAATGAAGAGTCGGTGAACTCTGATGGGTATCTGCCCATGAAACGATCGATAAATGCACATCCCCCACCTGAAACGGCTGCTTTCTGTGGCCAGTATGATATTACACGGATTTACATCTTTAGAGCACCAGGGAAAAATAAGACGTCAATGTAGTTTTAAGATATGTGGCCATTCATTGCCTGCTTAGTACCTGATTCAAATCCATCTGTACGTCCGTCCGTACCCCCTCCTCTCTCTCTCTCTCTCTCTCTCTCTCTCTCTCTCTCTCTTCTATTTTCCTGTACCTGTCATGCAGTTTTTAATCTAACACACACGTATAAGAGTACAGATCTTGCCTAAAAAGCACAACCCATTTTTAAACAGTTTGTCCTGAGTTTTGACTCTCTCTCTCTCTCTCTCTCTCTCTCTCTCTCTCTCTCTCTCTCTCTCTCTCTCTCTCTCTCCCCCCCCCTTCATCCCCCCTTCTCCCTCCCTATTGATTCACCACGGTTTTTAAGGCAAACAGTCTGGAGCGGGGAAAAAGCTGACGATGCGCACAACGAGCACGTGTGGTATAGGTTGTCATTTCCCTCATCCTGGAGGTAAAGTGCCAAAAGACATAAATCAGTGCTTCCTCCATGCTGCACGCAACATTCTGTCTCTCTCTTGGCGTCTTTCTTTTCCCTTCGTTTCTCTTCCTTCTGTTTTCTTTTTCTTCTGTTCTCTATTTCCACAACCCCAATCTCTCCCGCCCCTGCCCCTTACATTCCTATGGAGAAGCAAAGCAATACACAGAATCTAGTGACATAGCACTGATCACTGTTGTTCCCATCGTCTTCAGAACTCAGGAAAGTGAATTCTGAGCCCGTTGTCCTATGTTCGAGTGTAATTATGTAAAAAAAAAAAAAAGGGGGGGGGGGGGATATTGGTATTGAACTTTTTGCACGAACACCCTGATTCGTAAATATTATTATTGAGCGAGTGACTGTTCTCTTCACTTTAAAGCAATTGAATAATACATCGAAAAATAAAAATCAACATATAATATCATAATGCTGGGAGCAAACATGTGTTGGTCTGATCGCCTGGATATGTTGAAGGGTTTAGCATGGACTTTTTCTTTGGAATAGGAATAACATGGACGTGGAACTGAGAACCGAAGTTCATTCTGCCGTTCAAATGGCTCTACAGACACTGAGCTCATGTCACGATGATGCTCCTTTCTGACCTTAGAAAATAACACTTTCAGCGTCTCATTCTTCTGCTACTACTTTTTTTCCCCATTTACTTCCTAAGCCACTAGATTTACGTCCATTTTGTTCACATCTGTATATTGTTTGCAAAAGTCTTACCACTGAGTCTAAGAAAACAAAAGAAGCTCCGTGCACCAATAAAAAAAAAAGGAAAAGGAAAAGAAAGGTTGTACTACTCTGGAAAGAAGAACAGTGGAGGAAATAGAGGAAATGGGGGAAGAAAAAAAACTAATGGGGAAAAGAGTTCGAGAATGATGTAGGAGGTGGGGATGGGTGATTGGGTGGGGTGGAGGATGAGCAGCATTAATAAAATAATGTCCATTGCATTAAAAATCATGTTCTATAAACGTAGAGATGACAACTATCCACAAGCTGTCAACATTACAAAGGAAAAAAACAAAAACAGCTAGATAACGACAAGAACTTCTGAATATAGATGGTTGGAACTTAATTTGCCCTTGGTCTCTGATGGTTGGGACTTAATTTGCCCTTGGTCTCTGATGGTTGGGACTTAATTTGCCCTTGGTCTCTGATGGTTGGGACTTAATCTGCCCTTGGTCTCTGACAGACAGATGGTCGGGACTTAATTTGGCCTTGGTCTCTGACAGACAGATGGTCGGGACTTAATTTGGCCTTGGTCTCTGACAGACAGATGGTCGGGACTTAATTTGGCCTTGGTCTCTGATGGTCGGGACTTAATTTGGCCTTGGTCTCTGATGGTTGGGACTTAATTTGCCCTTGGTCTCTGATGGCTGGGACTTAATTTGCCCTTGGTCTCTGATGGTTGGGACTTAATTTGCCCTGGTCTCTGATGGTTGGGACTTAATTTGCCCTTGGTCTCTGATGGTTGGGACTTGATTTGCCCTTGGTCTCTGATGGTTGGGACTTGATTTGCCCTTGGTCTCTGACAGACAGATGGCTGGGACTTAATTTGCCCTTGGTCTCTGATGGTTGGGACTTAATCTGCCCTTGGTCTCTGATGGTTGGGACTTAATTTGCCCTTGGTCTCTGACAGACAGATGGTCGGGACTTAATCTGCCCCTGATCTCTGACAGACAGATGGTCGGGACTTAATTTGCCCTTGGTCTCTGACAGACAGATGGGTGGGACTTAATTTGCCCCTGGTCTCTGACAGACAGATGGTTGGGACTTAATCTGCCCTTGGTCTCTGACAGACAGATGGTTGGGACTTAATCTGCCCTTGGTCTCTGACGGTTGGGACTTAATTTGCCCCTGGTCTCTGACAGACAGATGGTTGGGACTTAATCTGCCCCTGGTCTCTGACAGACAGATGGTTGGGACTTAATTTGCTCTTGATCTCTGACAGACAGATGGTTGGGACTTAATTTGCCGTCGGTCTCTGACAGACAGATGGTTGGGACTTAATCTGCCCTTGGTCTCTGACAGACAGATATTCTCATCCACCGCTCTGAACCGTCGTTCACCAGGGAAGGAAATGACCCTGCTGTGGTCATCGTCTTAGACAGTGTCCAGTGCCAGGTCTCCATCACTGTCTAAACACAGTCCTGAAGCAATCTGCTTCTCTTTACGGCTCCAGATCTGTCCCGTCCCCCTATCTCTTTTCTTTCCTCTCGCTATCCATCTCACGTCCTTTATTCCCTTGGACTGCATATTTCATAGTCCACTTTGAGTTCCAGCATTGCCCAGCCGACAGCAAAAAACAACAACCCTTTTAGGGTT
>CM031600.1:20445616-20448116 GCA_018398815.1 Conus ventricosus | reverse complement strand
TGCACTAAAGGGGGCCCGGTAGTGTTTTGCGTAATGTGGCCAACTAATAAGGCTCGGTGGTGCATTCATTTAGTTGGTTTTTGCTTAAATTTGTCTAGTACTGATGCCACTTTTAAGGCAATCAATAAACAGCCATGAGTATATGCAATGCGTTTTTTATTGTAAAATTGCAAAATACATCCAGCATACTGCCACATGCTTCGGCATTGCAAAGTACACACAGACAGACTGTCATAAAGAAACTATCAGTGAGATCCACGGTGCGTGATGCCCGTCGCTTTCACTCTTCAACACTGTGCCTCGCAAGTGAAGTACCAGTGGACTATATCGATTGAAAACAAAGTTTGTGTTATGTCAGGAATTTGAAACGGCTTTTCCCCATTCTCCTTTGCTGTTTGCTGTCAGGTGAGGCAGTGATGTGTCTCCCATCAGCACTGTTCACCGGTCACAGGTTCATCATGTGGATGATGTATTTCGTCACACTCGAGCACGCCGTAAATTAGTTCGCACACAACACATCTTCAAAACACATTATCTACAAAAGTATGTCGAATGTTAAAAGACAGGAAACACCATGTTGCACTCTCCTTTGGCAGCATGATTTGTTGTTTTCTGACGCTGTGTGACAGCCTGTACCTTTTAGTGAATGCAGGCTATACACAACTTGCACTTTCGTCACCATTTCGATCCTAACGTTTTTACCCCGGGAGAGATAATGTTGTTGACTCCTCTGTCGGTTCTGACTAACACCTCTGTGTGTTATCTTTTTAGCACATGATTTATTTTCACGTTCTTCTTTTTCAGCAGCAAAGAAAACTATGGGACTAGCAGCAAAACTAAACTTAGAGTCCATCAGATGACATGAAACAACTTTTGTCCATGCCCAGGCTTCATTTAGAATGTTTTGAAAGACAAGGGTCTCGCTAAACCTGTCTTCAATTTCCTTCTCAAACATGCGCTGCTTGAAGATCGAAGGTCCAACATCTTAAGGATGCAGCCTGTCGAGCCACCCCACTCCCTCCCTCCCTCACTCCCATCTTTCTCCCCTCTTGCCCTCTCAAAGATGCCACCAGAAGGTCCTTAGCAGCAAAGGGAAACTCTTCTTCAGGCGTTGCTTGTTCTTGTGCTCTCAAACAATCAGTTAACCAGAAAAAAAAGCCAAAGATCTCCTGTTATCCCCCCTCTCTCTCTCCCTTCCTCCTCTCTCTCTCTCTCTCTCTCTCTCTCTCTCTCTCTCTCTCTCTCTCTCTCTCTCTCTCTCTCTCTCTCCCAGCCTTCCTTTTCGGCCATACTCTTCTTTAATTTAGATCTGAGGCAGTGGTCAAAGCCATGGGCAGATAGCAGGCCTGGACACTCAAGGAGCAGTCTGGCGCGTGAATCTGCTCTCGCAATAGGAACACGCACCACCGCGCGATTTCTCACCCCATCACCTTTTGCCACCCTTTCAAATGGGAGGGAAGCGCTGCCCAGAACCGGAGTCTGGCAGCGCCTTGAGACAAAAGGCGGCCAGTCTCAGAGTGAGTGAGTGGGAGGGGGAAGGGGGGGGGGGGGGCGAAAGGAGAGAAGGGGCATGCGTGAGTGGCCGGCGTCTTTTATGTGAGGGTAAGTGGGAAAAGGGCATGGGGAAGGGACGTGGCATGTGGCTGGTAGTTGACTCCTCTCATAATGCTGTTTAATGCCGTGAGAAACCTGTCTCTCTGCTTCTTCTGGGCCCCAGCCTGCCACAGTCCTTTGCACTGACGAGCGACAGGTCAGCCACTAGGGGGAGGAGATCGTTACTGATGTCAACAAGCTCCACTGGATTGTGGCTCGCTGGTAATCACTTTTTTTTCTCTCTTTCTCTGTCCACCTACTTCACCTTTCTGCTACAGCTGTGCGTGTCTGCCTGCTGACGGCATCGACATAAAAGCCCCCTTGATGCTTCCGACAAGTGCGCTTTCTCACCGCCTCCTGAGGGACGAGTTTATGTACATGTTAGCCCCTGCCATCCCCATTGCAAAGAAAAGTCCATCCAATTTACCATGCTTTACCCGTTGTACCAGTTAAAAGAACAGAATGGATACGGAATTTATAAACGGAGATGCGATCCGTTCCAACACTTTCTTGTATTCAAATTACTTCCTTGCAGATTATCAAGGTTATCACCTTGATAATCTGCATCAGTATTATCCGATTCACGAGAGCTGCTCTTGTTCAAAAACCTCAGCCATCCTTTTGTTTATTTTTTTTTAAAACTACAACACTACTCTAACAACTGGATATAAACGACGCCCTTTGTTAGCGGCTCAGTCTCAGTGTGTGTTGTTCGTCCCCCCACGCCTTTCATTGTTCGATTATCTGCAAGTTTATGTCGTTGTTTACTCGTTGTCTCACATGCTCCCACTTCCAGTCAACAGCAGTGGAAAAAAAGGGGGGCTTCTTTCCGCACAGGGAACAACTGGAATCCACTGCCAGTGATCAACGAAGCCAGGAAAGCAGATCAGCTCACTTTCCCCACGCC